>JADWPL010000016.1:0-682959 GCA_016109495.1 Phialophora tarda | reverse complement strand
TGGTGAGTGGTGAGTGGTGAGTGGTGAGTGGTGAGTGGTGAGTGGTGAGTGGTGAGTGGTGAGTGGTGAGTGGTGAGTGAGTGAACAGTGAGTGAAGAGCGAATAATGAACCTATTACTGGTCCACGAATATACTTATATAAAGGTATCTATATGATACGTCTTCTCTATAAGCTGCTCCGCCGCCTCAATGTCCGTTCTGCAACAACACCCCATCCGAAACGGCTCGCAGATCCAGCGTCTCCTGTCTCCTCTCTCCATCATACACCGGCAGGGGCGTGCCCATGTTGTCCGCCTTGATCTGCAACGCCACGAATCTCGAGAAATACCGCGCGTGCCCGATCGTGCCGCCGATGTACCACAGGCCCGGATGGCTGTTCTTCTTGAACACGCCCTTGAGCTCGCCCTCGCTGTCCAGGCCCCAGAAGTCGTCGGCCTGGGACGCCACTTCCTTGTCGAAGATCCGCGCCACGTCCGTCCGCATGTTGCCCACGAACCCTGTGCTGAAGATGATGACTGAGGCGGGGATCTCGGTGCCGTCGCTGAACGCCAGGCCTGTCGGTGTATAGTGCGTCGGAAGGGCGTCGGATTTCATTTCGATCTAGATGGCAGAACAGCGATCAATAAATAGGGCCCGGTCAGTCGATCGAAAGAGCAGGGAGGACAAGGCGACCGCGTAGGTATACAATACAGTGTACCTAGACATGGACGAGCGATCAGGGCGAAAAACAGCCGATACAGGCCGACACAAACAGAGACACATACCTTCCCCTTGGCGATCAAGTCCGAGCATCCCACGTCCATGTAGTGTCCTGTATCGAGGTCGTCAGCTTTCTGGCCCGCAAGAATGAGTGGCCGATCACGATGGCCGTGCACCGAGGAACCCTTACCTCCCAATTTCTCACATATATGCCACATGATGTCCCCGTACCTCTCTACGCGGAAGCCGACCTTCTCGAGCGCGTCGAAGCGCTCCGGCTCCTTCGCCGCCGCGGCATGCAACGCCTTCTGGCTCAAGAGCCGTGTGACCGCGTACGGCATCGTGTAGCCCTCGCGGTCGGCGTCCACGGTCGGGACGTCCGCATTGTACGAGCGGTCAGAAATGGCCTTGAAGTATTCGTACGGCAACACGTACGTGCGTGACCGTTGCACCATGGTGATATGCGAGAGCGCCGCTTCGACCATGTCCTCCGCGACGTCGTGCGCGGTGTTGGCCGTGCCGATGACGATGCCGGGCTTCCCGCGCCACGGCTCCGCGGACTTGTAGTCTGCCGAGTGTAGAACCGTGCCCTGGAAAGCCTCACGGCCAGGGTAGTGCGGCATGATTGGGATCTGTCCGCCTCCGCCCGTGGCCATCACGACGTGGCCGGTGGTGAGGGTCTGGGCTGTGCCATCCGCCCAGCGGACGTGGAGGGTCCAGGTGCGGGATTGCTCATCCCACGAGCCCGAGTCCAGCGTCGTGTTGAACCAGATGTGCTGGTCGATGCCAAACTTCTCGACCCACTCTTTGTACCCCTTGGCCAGGTCATACTTGGTGAGGAATTCCTGGTACGGCAAGGGGAACGTGCGATCGAAGGGCAAGTGGCCGTATTCGCGCGCGGTATGCAGTCTGGCCGAGTCGTAGCGCGTCATCCAGTTGTCGCCGATCTGGGCATTCTTGTCGAGAACGACGTAGGAGAGACCAAGCGCTTGAAGACGACCCGCTGACCCCAGACCTGCTTGACCGGCCCCGACGACCACACAGTCGAAATGGGCGGGCGAGCTGGTTGCTCCATTGGCGGATGCGTGATTTCCGTTCACTCCGCCGGTCTGGGTCGGTGCGTGATGACCGTTGACGCCGTTCGAGATACGCTGCACGGGCTGCAGGACGTCGACGTCCTCGCATCCCTCTAGTTGTTCAAGGGCGGTCCGGATGAGCCAGATCCTCCATTGTCCGTCGTTTTCGAGGACCAACGACAGAAAACCCCTGCAACTTGCGGCAGGGGTTCCTCGGTTGTGGAAGCTGAACGACACATTGACCCAGCCGGTGTCCTTGTCTAGACGCAACGGCTTGGCCGAGCCTTTGATGATGGCGAAATCTCCCGCTTGCCGAGACATGCAGGTGTCAGACCATGCCTTGACAATGGATCCAGGGGAGTAGAATGTCCGCATGCTGCCTGTCAGCGCAAAGACATCTCGCCATATCGATGTCGACGAGAGATTCGAAGGTTGGATGTTCCCCAGAGATTGTATGATAGGACTCGCTATACTCTCGAAGTCGGTATTGACATCGAAGCGCGATTGCGGCAGATCGCAGGGAAGGGTCTCTAATATACTTCGCGGAGTATAAGGGGCGACATCGACGGCCATCCTAAATAGGAATCCTTCTTCGTACGATGTCTACCGTACGCCAGCGACTAGGGGGACAAACGGAAAGACAAAAGAATACAATGGCGAGCAGGAAGGGCGCCGAGTTGATGAGGTCAATGAGTACTCCGTACTTGGGTCTTTCAAGACAGAGCCACGAAGGCGTTGTTCTAAATGCCGTGAAAGACCGTCTGAGGCGAGCGCTGTCGTTGTACGACCACTTATAGACATTGGACAGACTGGCTCGCAACTGCCGGAGACCCTGATCGGGGGGAGTTGGAGGCAATCAGAGAGAGATGGGGATGAGAAACGGGCTTTTGTGGGGTCGTGCATTGTGCCTGGCCCTCTTTACCACCTGCTTAGCTGGGTAAGGTCAGCGTGAGGCGAAAAACGAGCGCGGGCGAGGGAAGAATCATGGGTTGCGGGTCGAAGGGGCCTCATGCTATACGCTGCTATATTGAGAAATCCAACCAGATATCTTACGGATTCGCCAGAAACTGAATGACCGCTGCAACAAACCATTCACAAATGCCACTCAATGCCACGCTTCAACGACGGCATCAGGCCACGCCGTTGACTTCCACAGGAGCATCCTCTCCGTTGGCATGACTCCCGTTCGTCTTGGCCTGCTCTTTCTCCACTGGCACCGTTAGTGGTTTCTGCGGCCTCATGCCCAGCAAGTTCGTGGCATCGACCAATCGTGCATTCGGGTTCAGTTCCAGGCCGAATCCGGGCTTATCCAAGACGCTGACATCTAAGTACCCGTTCACAGGGATTGGCTCGTTGAGGAACAGGTCGCCGAAGACGGGGAGCACGCTCTTTCCGTCTGGGCTGTTGGCAAGATACTCCTGGAATGGAGAGTTATGCTGACTGACGACAAAGTGGTATGAATACGGACCAGACGCGTGCGGCACCACGGGGACATCGTACGCCGCGGCCATCGAGGCAACCTTGAGGAGCTCCGTCAGACCGCCCAGCCACATCACGTCGGGCTGAATGATGTCGACATTACGGCCTTCAAGAAGTTTGCGGAAGCCGTAGCGGGAGTATTCGTGTTCCTGGCTGAGGTCAGTATCGCCGATGGATGACAGCTTGGATGTGGTTCCTTACCCCAGTCGTGAATTTGGTGTCTGGATGTGCCCTCTTCAACAGTTGAAACCCATCAAAGTCATCCGGGGACAAAACCTCCTCCCACCAGTCTATTCTGATATCTTGCCTCTTTGCCTCCGTCACCAGTTCAATGGTGTATTGGACATTCAAGCTCATCCAGCAATCGACACGCAAGGGAAAATCGGGACCAACGTCTTCCCGGTGTTTCTTCAAGAAAGCAATATTCTTTTTAATACTGTCGGGCTCGTCGGCGCTGTAAGGCAGAGGAACCTTGCCCGCCAAGAAGCCCATCTTTTGTGCTGCGGCAGGTTCGGGACCTGTGCAATAGAAATTCAGTTTATCTCGGGTCGCACCCCCGATCATCTTGTAGACTGGCTCGTTCCTGATCTTCCCCAGCAGATCCCATAACGCAAGGTCAATTACTGAGATGACTGCCACCGGCAAGCCCTTTCTGCCATAGAACATTGACGCTTTATACATCTGCTCATATAGATCGTTCACATCTCGCGGGTCTCGGCCGAGGAGGAAACGCTCAAAGTGTTGCTGTACAAGCCAGCAGCCGGGAGGTCCGCCAAACCCCGTCGCAAAGCCCTTTGTACCGTCGGTGGCCTCGAGCTCGACACAGAAGGACCCAAGGACGTTGATGCCGAAGGATGTTCGGGAACTCCGGTACTGTTCCCATTTGGACATGGGCGTCGCGATCTTGTTGTCGATCAGCCAGTGGCCGCCTTTGACATTGTGGTAGTCACCGCCGGATCCCACGCCTTCAATGACGAAGGTCCGGACGGTCTTGATGGTAGGAAAGGACTTGGATCCAGACATGATGAAGCTCAATCCTCGTTATCGTCGCAGTTCGAGTTGTGTGTGCGGCTAGGGTGGAAGACGGTGCGGAAACAGATGGAGCACACCCGCGGGAAGTAATGTAGGGCGCAAATATAGCACACAGGAAACAGACTGCGCCATGATTGTCTGGAGGGGTCACCGTGCACAAATAAGAGAGAAGTCGCGAAAGATTCGACGAAGTGGGTTTCGCTCGTCGGCGCAACTGCCACCGGGCTCGGAGCAATGATGTCCTGCACACCCATTTAGCCTCAAACCATTGCTACATAAGTAGTAGATCAAGACAAGCGAGCGATCAGCGAGGATCTCTGAACGTGGTTTCCTTTAGCCGGGCTGTCGCGGGGTAGCGGAGTCTGCAGAATGGGAGATGAAGAGAAGAAAAGGCAGGAGAGGAGGAGGGGTTTGGATGCTTGGGGCTCTCACACGTGCCTGCGCCGCCGCGCCGCGGGGGAAATGGGCGGTCTGTCAGCCATAATAAACCTCGGCCGGGCTGATTCGGGGTGTCCTGGCGTGCCCGGGGGTTCTGGGCTGCCTGGTTGCTTAACTATTGGGCTGTCAGACGGACCCCGCATCGCCTAACGGAAAGCGGTGGGCTTGCTTGCCGCGGCGGTGGAGTGACAAGCTGATGCCGTGTGGTGCCGCTGATTCTCCTTCCCCAGGTTTTCCTTTTGTTTTTCATTTCGCCATCCCTCGGCCTCTTCTCAACCGACTGCTCGGACTACGGCGCAATGCTATAGCCCTCGATTGGATTGTGTGCCGAAGAACGCAGTCACCGATCATGATGAACGCATCAAAACTTGAGCTATACGACCATCATGCGGGAGATGATGGCCAGGCCAATGGCGCGTCAAACAATCTGCTGCCATCCTCCAATTCGCCATCAGAAGATGACTCTGGCGGGGACGACGACCTCGATGGCTCCCTTAGTAGGAAGCGCAAAAGGTTCTCCAGGCCTATGAATGTCACGTACGTCCTGGCTCCATCTTCACGCGCAGTTTCTTCCGACTCTTATCCCTTGTTCATAACCATGCGCATGCTCACTAATGCCGGAGCCTGATAGCTGTGAAGCCTGTAAGCAAAGAAAGGTGAGTTCGCTTCCGCGCCAAGGCTGCGCTTGAAGTAGCTGAGCAATGCGCTTCAGGTGAAATGCGATCGCCAGCAGCCCGCTTGCGGCTGGTGCTCTCGGAATGACCATCCATGCGAATACAGAGAGCGCAAGAAGCCTGGCCTTCGAGCTGGCTATGGGAGAGAGCTCGAAGGCAGACTTGACCGGCTCGAGGCTTTGCTGGATGAGCAGGGTCGCCAGTTGGCGGTCCACCTCGCGGAGGCATGTTCCATTTCTGGCGTGACGACGGGTGCGGGTGCCAGCAACAGAGCCACTTTACAAGGCATTGTACCAGAGACTGCAAGGCCGGGGGGCTCCTATGGCGCTCAGGGTATCGGTGTAACAGGCGAGCTTCAACAACAAATCATCGATCCTAGTCTACGTCCAGCAGCCTCCCGACATGGATCCTTGCAGTATCAACAGGGTGTTGCGGACCTGCAAATGGCTCAACCAAGCCACTACACACCCTCCTCTCATTCACATGCGGCACTCACCTCTCCTCATTCTACCACGGGATATGCGGCGACTCAGGTGTTCAATGAGTATTCCGCCATGTTGCCTCCATACGACCTCCTCTATTCCCTTGTCGACCTATATTTTAAACACATCAATATATGGCTGCCTTTGTTAGACCGGAAGACCACTCTTGACACCCTATTCGGGGCGTCGACGCTTGATGAAGCCGACAGGGTGCTCCTGCATGCGATTGTAGCGACCACCTTGCGCTTCTCGCAGGATTCGCGGTTGACCCCCGAAGGTCGCCAGCACTATCACGACACCTCCAAACAAAGGGTCCAATTATTCGGCTTGGAGAATTCAAATGTTCGAGCTTTACAGGCCCTAATTATCCTGGCGTTGGACGTGACGGGAACAACGAATGGCCCGCCAGCCTGGAACCTGCTCGCCCTCATTAGCAGAAGTATGGTACAACTCGGTCTCGCCGTCGAGTCAGGCTCAGTGCTGGCCTCGCCCATGTATCCTTCAATCGCAACGCTCCGAGCTTCTGTCCTGCCCGAACCAAAGTCTTGGATTGAAGACGAAGAACGACGCAGGCTGTTCTGGGCCGTTTACTTGCTGGACCGATACGCCACGATTGCCACCGCCTTTGAATTCGCCCTTGATGAGAAAGAGGTTGACCGCCGTCTGCCTTGCCGAGACGACCTATTTGCGGCAAACAAGCCTGTCGAGACGAGATGGTTTCGGCCTCCAGAACACCCTCGCTATGCCACAGGGATGGCGGTCGGCGACACGCATGGCTACTTCTCGTATCACTGCGAACTTATGGCTATTCTGGGGCGGATCCACCAGTTCCTGAAGCGGCCAGTCGACATTGGGTCGTTGCCAGACGTTGAGCAGTGGCAAGGCTCATACCGTGCGCTCGACAGCGATCTGAATGCGTGGCACTTCAGTCTGCCTGACGACTTTGCCAACATCACCCGGCTTCTCAAATCAAACATGCCGGCTAAAAATACAAACTGTGGCTGGATCATGCTGCATGCCGCGTATTGCTTTACCGTCATTCGCTTAAACTCGTCGGCGGCGTACCCTAGCCAGACTTCGCCCATCTTCTGCTCATCCTACAGCGCCATGCAGAGGTGTTTGTCCGCAGTCGAGAACTTGCGTAAGCTCTGTCGTTTCGTTAAGCTCAGTGGCCTCCTCGACAAAGTTGGGCCCCCTTTTGCCTTTACAATTTGGGTAAGGCGCTTCGTTCTTGAACCACCCTGCGTTGTCGGGCTGATGATTATTCACAGGTGGGCGCTCGTGTTATGCTCGTTCACGGGTCGACCATGGATCACGAGGTGGACCCCGACATTGACTTCATCGTCACGGCCCTTTCCGAGATGGGCGAAAACTGGCTGGTTGCCAAACGGTACAGCGAGATCCTGAGCCGGGTGCTGGGGGAGTATCGACAGTCGCACCGGGCCAGCGGGGTGACAGGGGAGAGGGTGACTCCGTCGACGGTGAAAATCCTCGCCGACATGCGCCGGTAAGACTGTTCTCGGTCGTGATTGGTCGCCGACTAAGTTCATGAAACAGATGTGCCTACGATCTTGACTTTTTAATATCTCGCCAGCCGCATGCTGCGGCAGTCAAATCATACCACCCAACACGTGCGAACACGCCCGCCCCCAATGAGCTGTGAGTCTTTCCCAGAATCCTGGTGCCGTCGTGCCGGGGCCCTCGTCGCAGCTTGGAGTGCTAACGACCGGGTAGGGAGTATCTTGACGTGTTCGATCTTTTCAACTTTCCACGCATACCAATGACCCAGGAAGGAGTGGGAAATGGGACGGCGCAGCCCATGGGCCAAGCCACCCCTCCGGATCTGGCAGCCATGAACGCCGCCATGATCCCGAATTTTGCGGTGCCAAATCCCGAAGCTGATTGGCTTTACCATACAAACTAGGGCCAAGTTCTGGCGGGGAGGCGAACGGGTGCTGGTACCTGTCTGAAACTTCCAGATCAAGTGGCGGAACGAGCTGTTATCAACGGCTGTGTCAGGATCCGAGTGCAACAGATGAAGATTGGACGAGCTCAGTCTGAGGGATTACAGTATCTGGAATATGGCCGCAATGCCAGCGCCAGGGCTGATGGAGGCAAAATTCGGCAACCATTAGGGTGCGTAGGCTAGCAAACATCAGACATCTGGTGAACGACGTACTCTTGTCTGAAATTGGTGCGACTACGTACCGTCGGTGCCGTGACATGGTTGATAGCGTCAGCGATGAGGGGGAGAACGTGACCGGGTCGTAGTATTTTTGTAGGAGGGCGAGTCAGCCTTAGCCGATACCCAATTGGGGGCGCGCTGGAGACTCAGAAGGGGATAGGCTGATCAGGCCAGCTCCAAGACCGTGGGAAGTCCAGCCTGCGAAGGTAGCGTGACTGTGCGACAACCTTTTCTAACATTGGGTTTTCTAGACGAGTTACTCGCCGAACTTGTCAGATTACGAGCGGACCAACGAGGCGGCAAGGCGGGGGGGTGAACGATCTCTCATGGAGACGTGATTCTCAGGTGAAGTGCGAGTGAGATGATGGAAGATGACAGTTCTTCGCCTCGCCAACGATTGCCGAGGTGTCCAGTGTATCTTGGGCGTGGCTTGCTGCCCCCGGATGTGTTTCCGTCTCCCCCCCCTGCGCCTGGATGCCTGGATCCCTAGGTGCCTGGGTGCCTAGGTCGCTCCCACGGCCTCCAGCCCTGCCGCGTCTACTTACCCTCGTCGCCAGCAGGTTGGTCCACGGGCCTGTTTCTGTGCCGAGGTCAGGTGCCCTCACATGACCCAGGACTCCCATCATCATCGCGGTCGCGCTCGTGCTATTCTCTGTCCTCCTTCTCATCTCATTCGCCTGTCTCGCACAACGTTCTCACGGCGATGCTGACCTTGTCTGGCCATGTGGCGAAATACCGAGTGCAGCGCATTCGCTTGTCGAACTGCGTGCATAGGTACTTGGCCCTTTTGTTTCCACCGACTGCCTCTAGCTGTGTCCCTTTCCATGACTGCATCATCCATCGGCTTGCTTCCTAGTCTCCCGAGGTCCAGGGCCTCTTCTTGCGCATTGGAGCTTCAGGCTCCTAGTCACTCGTTCTTGTGCTCGCGAACCTCTCAGCACCGCCCGGCCTACTCCCAATGCGTCCAAGCCTTTTCAGCCTCAGACCGTCCATGACTCCAGACGCCGCATCGAATCGCAAGCTGCGGCGGACCGTCTTCACTAACTTCATCGTAGGTGACGACGTGAGTCCCGCTCTGGGCAGCGGATAATTGCTGCTTCCTGCATCCCATTTCGCGCCGTGGTCGATCAACCCACCACGTTTCGGACCCAACACTCATTCCCTGGTCCCCTCCTTCGCAAGAACGCCATTCCCTTCCCACTCCCTTCCCATTCCGCTCCATCGTGTGCGTTCACGTCGAACTCGCCCTATGCTCCGGTCGACTAGGCTTAGTCCTCCATCAGGCCGGCCTCTTATTCGGTCGACATCTTCATCCCGGCCTCCTCATTGGCGCTGCTCCTGGTCTCAAAACGTGGCAGACCGGGGGCTTTGCACTTCCGACGACTATGCACCATCATCTGCTCAATCTTTGTCCCGATCACCACAATGCTTCCCGTCTTTTGGAGATTGCCCTCTTTTGCTATGCCATTGGACAAACTTGGCCCTCGACACTGACTCCATGAGTCGCAGCTTCCCTTTCGAACCTGCCTAACCGCATCAGGTCGACTGATTGGTTCCTTCCTAAGGCTACAGCCACGACTTGCTCGATATAAGACTACAAAGCACCAGGTGCCTGGCTTAATCCGCCATTGTGTGTTCAACTGTCTCGTGCATCTTTGGTCTTCGTTTCTCTCAAGCAAAGTGTTTTTCGCAAGCATTGTTCTCTGTTGTTGCTTCCAGGGCCGAGCCACCTCAAATTCCGACCCGACTATTCAGAAACAAAGCAAACATGTGCTATCAGATCGTGGAAAGATATGCGGTATGCCGCTGTCTATATCACAAGCACTCGGTCGACCCCTGTCAACGATATGGTCAACGAGGCCATTCTACCACCGAGAAGACAGTCCTGGTCGGATTCGCCTGTCCAACCCACTCTGCAAAGCGAAATACAGATAATTCCTCGTCGTCAAATACAAAGCCTTCCGGAGGCCGCCCATGGCACGACTCTGGCTACTCTAGTGGTGGCTCTGCGCGACGGTGAAGGAATATGCTGTCCATTTTGGATCTTTTGGCTACGGCAATGACAACACTCTACGGAGAGTGTTCTGTATAAGGAGACTCGACGCCTGAGTGTTGCCTTGTTTGTTCTCCGCTCAATCTCGCAGGAATCGGCTGGGACCACCCTGTCGCTCCTTCCATATCGACCGCAGGTCGACCAAGATGACGCCCATGTTTGTACGGACAATATCTCCAGAAGACGCGGCTGATATCTCACCGTGTCCGAATTCTACTAATGGTTCGGCGCCTTGCCCACGCCCACCTTGCGCCGCAGTCATTGACATCGCAAACCCCTCTTGGAACTTGTGCTGGTGGTCGACCCCGCAAGCATGACAATTCTCGACGTTCGCAGTTTAACGGAACTCTGCACGGCGCAAACTCCGGCTCCGGCTCCCGGTTCACGACTGAAGTCACAACTTCGGGGCTACCGACTCTCGACGTACGTCACACTACACTTTTTTTTACCGTGGTCACGAACACGAAATCGACTAAACTCGACTCTGGCAAGGGAATCAGGATCGGACCGCATCGACGAGGAGGCGCAGGCGCTTCCTGATGATGCACGTCTCACCCGGGTGCGCGGGAAACGGAGGGCGCACTATTTCCGGGTACTCTCCTTGGATGGCGTTGGGTCTCCGATATGCAGAGCATTAGGAAAGATTGCATGGCGTAGCGGCATTGATTACTACGAGGATCGGGTATACGACGTGGGGCGTCAACCGGGCGTATTTTGGGGTTTGAGTCATTCGTCGTTATATGTATTACTCTGCGGTTCGCGCATTATTGATCGGAGCACCGGGATAGTAGCACAGGGCGAGGTCTTGAACGTCTTGGCCCCGTCTGCCTAAACAGGCGAACAATATCAGGCAACCAGAAACCCACACAATGACTTTACCTTTAGGTATTTGTGGCATAGTGGCCGGTGCTGAGGTAGGCAGCAAGGCTACCTTTCCTGGGGGTCTGGTCTGGAATTCTCGGCCTGGGCGACGAAACCTTTTTTCGGTTTGGAATTTTTGATTCCCTAGCTCTGCTGTCTTTGTCAAAGAGGACACGATGACAAAAACCGCAGGCGGCGGGCCATGATGTCGAATCCCCGGAGTGGACCGCATAAGCTCTCCTTGGGAGGGGTGCACCAGGGACACATAGGGGGAGGAGACGAATCTGTGATGCCTTCCCGGTCACGCACATGATGCTGCAAAGACACGCACCTAACACGCAATGGCGATGACAATGACGCACACTTGACGCACAACGAACAAGCAACAATTCCGTTGACGTCGCATCGTGGATTTCGGAGACGCGAATCGAGACCGCGGGGTTCAGCAGGCCGACCCGCCCGGCAGTATTCGCTCCCCCAAGCCCTGCAAAGGCGCATGTTATCGCCCACCGACTGTCGTCACGTTGCTGTCTCGGGAAAGGGTAAATGCAGTGAGGCATTATCTCGGACGGTACTACTGCTGACTGTCGGTCAATCCTTGGGAGAGACACTACTCAGACTAAGTCCCGATATAGAGTAAGATTCGTGCCGGTCAGGGGAGATGTCACGGACTCAGTCACAGCCGAAGGGACAAAAGTCGCGAGGAAAGGTCTCTGCGCCAGGGAGCCAGGCCAGGATGGGAGGGGGGTTTGGGATGGGGCCAGAAATAGATCACTTAAGATACGTAGGGACGGTGAAGCCAACTCACCAATGAACTAACGAGTGACTTGGGTCAGCCACAGACAGCATCTCTTCAGCCGCAGATCCTAATAGGGCTGGCTCCCGTTGGCGTCCCACTGGTTGAGTGAGAGGAACGAGGAACAGCAGGATTCCGGGTACCTTGCACTGCTGTATGTACTGGAATGTTCCCAGGCTAGAGATCCCTCGGCTGCTGGGGCATTATATTCCCACCCCGCCCATCCTTCTCCCGCCCAGGGCTTTTGCAGAGAATGTGGCTGTGGCGGTCTTGGATAGACGGAAACTAAGGGCCAGGTGTGGTGGGCATGAGCACGAGCACAACCACGAGCATGAACATGAGCTTGAGCATCAGCGTCCAGAGATAGGGTTTTGGCCGGCCAGGCGAGCGTCCCGGTGCCGACGATCGCGGTGTACGGGTACAGTTATATCGAGTACGAGCGCGCGAGCACTATCCTACACAGTAGTAGGTTAGCACGCTCGCACCTCGCACGCGCGCACCATCACACCCCAGGTCAGCAACAAGCGTCGCGTGCGCTGCGTTGAGCTGCTTGCAGTGCGTTGCGTTGCTTCGCTTGGCTTCACAGCGACAGACGACGCGCGACGATCGAGTCATGAGATCTCTCGATCGGTGCAGAGCTGGCGGCCAAAAGCGTAGCAAACAGATTACTTGCAGTGTGTATGCGCCCACGGGAATGGAGACTAAGATCTGATCTAGGATTGGTGCTATACACAGTTGCCTGCGGGCTAACATGTGAATGGGGTGAATGGGAGGTGAGAGCGAGGTGAAGTCAGTCCCACGAAAGTCCGTTCTGGATTTTGTCATCCGCTTGCGCAAGAGCCATGGCGGATTCTTCGAGTATCCTAGCACTTGCTCGTACTCCTCTCCTCCTCTCTCGTCTCTTGTGGTCGCTCGCTCGATTGATTGATTGGCCACCACTGCTAAGAGTATATACCAGCCTGCCCGCTCTGCACGGTATAGTGTACTCTGATCCTGGCACCTGACTCCCGACTCGTGACTCGCCAAAAGTACAACTTCCTTCGAGAGATGGTTCGGATTTTCAAGGGACTGCGTACGATGATTACCGCAGCGCAGCACGGCACAGCAAAGCTCAGCGTTGAACCCGGGGCGCTCAGTCGGAGCTCAATCTCACATACGGGCCACTCGAGCCACTTCAACGTCGAGTGTGTATTAGTTCGTAATCGTGGGCGGAAATCGCATTCGAAACTGACAACGCGCCAAGGTCAACAAGAAGAGGAGGTCATCGACAGTGTGCGGCAGCCGTTCAAGAACCGTCGGGAATGTCCCTTACGCAGTAAGTACATAAGTCCTGTACACACAATCAGTCTGGAAAGGGTGGTTGCCCTTTTCGATGTCGATGAATCTGGCAAACTTGGGTTAAAGCTACTGACTCGATCGTGTTACTTTGTGTTTGCAACTACATCCGCTTTGCATCTCCGTCTGCAACACCTTGTCTGCAATCTTTGTAATGGCTCGCCTGGGCGCGCCGGTGTCGTGAATCGTGAATCGTCACTTGTCCGGCGAGTGTGCGCGCGAGAAAACGGCCGAAAGCTCTCCACGTGTGTACACACCGGGTACTGTACTGTATCTGTACTTGTATCTGCATCTGCAGAGTCAGAGCTCACTTGGAACACTTGGAACATTTGGGCCCAAAGCTGTATCTGGATTTGGCAAACAAATGCCCAATATGGCGAAGTGCTCCTCCTGCTGTACTTTCCCCCTTCTTCTCGATGTCCAGATTCCGATTTCTTGCCTTTCGAAGCGGTGCTTCAAATATGGCCGAGGCAGACTACGAGATGATGCCGATTCTTGCATCACACCAACTAGCTAGCTGTGCTGCTGAGAGGCGTCAAGCTGGGCGAGGTCCAAAGCTCGAGGTTATGCTCAATGAAGGAGATGTCGTCTTGGAAGGTCCCGCTCAACGCACTTCGATCTGCGAGATTTGACGATTCATCGAACAAAAATCCGGTATACCTCCGTCTCTGGGGGTTGTTTCTTTTTTGGCGTGGTTCCGCAAGAACATGATATTCACATCTCTGTCTCCATCACTTGCACAAGTCCAAGCCCAGGATATTTCTGTTCAACGCCGGTTCTCGCGCGAGCAGACCAGACCCCGTCGCTCGAATGGAACTCCGAGTTCACCCATTGAGCGCCGATCAGATGAGTATATTGAGGGTCAGTGACCGTCAGTAAGGGGACTGATATGTACCACCACAGCAGGAACAATGAGATGTTGGCGCTCACAGGTCTGGACGTAACTGAAAATCCCGACATGAGGTGTGAAAACGCGGTTTTACCTCCCCTTGACCAAGATGAATGGAGGGAGAGGAGGAAGTGGCACTTCGTTATCAGATCTCAGAACGACCAGAACGGACCGTCTTGCCGCACCCAACTACCGCATATCCTTGACCACGATAGAGTCGTCCATCGGAGCCTACAGAATTAACTTCGAGATTCGCAACTGCTTGTCAAATCCAAACGGCCGACCTCGATCTTCAAACGTCCAGCCAGGGTAAGCTCAAAGAACGGAGTCGGTACTCCGTACACGCAGGCCATGCTTTCAGGACGTAGATGCTCTCGGACAGGAATGTTGCTCAATGTCCGCGTTTACACACACGGTACAGTGGGTAAGAAACAGCCGCTCAGACGCTGTCTCCTTCGTGGCCGAGGGACAATGGCAGTCAGTGGAGGCGCACAGTGCCACCAACAATGTGGCAGCTCGGCGTGAGTTTGCCCGAGCACCAACTTCCCCTCGCTGGCGAACGCTCCGTTGTAGGACGCATGTGGGGTTGGTGGCCGGTCGCCGGATGAATGCTTCACGAATGTCGCGTGTGGAAGAAATAGGTACTCTGTAACTTAGTATACTATACTAACTTACAGTACAGATGGCAGGGGAGAGCACCTGCTGTCCGGTAGAGTAAAGAAGTAACCATTACAGCCAGAAGGACAGTAATTCGTCAGAGCATCGGACTCGAACGTGGCAGTTGCTCTTTTCTGACTTGTCTATTCGAGTGTCAAACTTCAACCCGTCAACCAAGGGAGATCCACCCGTCGCCCACGAGCTCGTTTTCGACGGTGCCTTTTCGGACTATTTGCCCTGAACAGACAGATTAACTTGGACTGCTTCACGACACACTCTCCGGCGCAATGACCCTCCCGCCGCTCCTCGCTGGGCAGGTCTGCGCAATCACTGGCGGGCTCACAGGGATAGGAAGAGCGATCACGGTCCTCTTCCTGTCGCATGGTGCCAAAGTCGCAATCAATTACCTTGCTTCACACAACAAAGACGAGGACCAGCTCCTCGTATCGCTCCGCACGGACGCACTCGACGCCATAAAAGCCAGGTCATCGTCGACAGCGTTGCACAACCTCGAGGATGTGCCGCTGTTGACTGTGCCGGGAGACATCTCACTACCCGAGACGGGTCGATCTCTCGTTGAACAAACGGTGGCCAAATTCGGGAGACTCGACACCTTCGTCTCCAACGCCGGGGTCTGCAAGTTCGAGGAATTCCTCGACATTTCTCCCGAGCTGTACCAAAGCCATCTGAACACCAACTTATCGGGCGCCTTCTATGCCGTCCAGGCCGCGGCGCGGCAGATGACCCAACAGACACCCCAGAGGGGTAGCATTATCGGCATTTCAAGCATCTCGGCGCTGGTTGGAGGCGCGCAACAATGCCACTACACGCCCACCAAGGCTGGCATCTTGAGTCTCATGCAGTCGACCGCCACCGCGTTGGGGCGGTATAACATCCGGTGTAATGCGCTTCTTCCGGGGACGATCCGCACGCAGCTGAACGATGAGGACTTGAAGGACGGGAGTGACAAGAAGAAGTACATGGAGGGGCGGATCCCCTTGGGGAGGCTAGGCAAGCCGGATGATCTGGCGGGACCGGCGCTGTTTCTGGCTCACGGAGAGTTAAGTGGCTATGTTACTGGCGCGGCGATCCTAGTCGATGGCGGCGCGTTCGTAAACTTTCAGTGACCGTACCGACATGCGAAGCTCATGGAAGGTATTTCTCCAAAAGACCAAAAGTACCTGCGTTCAGAGTCTAGTGACCGTTGTTCATATGCGGATATTGTATGCTTCCACAGCTGTGCCTGACCATATCCGCGCTTTCTCATCCCGCGTCAGATTTTGTGCCGTGAGAATAGCCTCTACGAGGTCGTGCCAATGATTCCATGAATTCACGGTGCCCGGGCCCCCGACATTGCAAACCGGCCAATCTGAGCCGAACATGATTCGTGAAGGGCCAAAGGCCTTGAACACGACGTCGACCCAACGCTTCGTGCGTGCTGCCAATACTGGGATGTCTGTTGGGTTGTTCTCCTCTTGCTCTGGCAGTTCGGAGAACATGCCCGAGAGTTTCATGTACGTATGCTGATAACTTGCCATCCGCTCGACGCACTTCGACCATTTCCCAAAGTCCGGATGTCCCCCCAGCGCTTCATCGGCGGGAAGTCGTAAGTTGGGCTTGCAGAAGTGGTTGATGATGGTTCTGACTGTACTTGAGCCGCCGACGGGGTAGACCTGGTCCATCATTTCGCATGCCTCTTCGAGTTGACTCAGTCCCCCCGACCTGGCATCGACGCCTAAGTCGAAGGTAAGATTCTGAGTGCCTAGCCACTGCAACCCGTCGATGAACCGCGGGTCGAGCATGACGCCAGCGGGTTTATCCTGAACTAGGTACCGAAAGCCCTTGATCAGATTCCATTCGTCTCCCGCATGCTGTTGAAGGCGTTGCACGTAATTTGCCAACCCCCTTTCGCCAGCCGGGACGGGAGCCCATGGGACAATTCCGAGAACCAGCTTGCCGTCGTCGGAATGGTGGCCTTCCCCCTCACCTGGCGCGCCCCGTGCGATTCTAAGCAGAAAGTCCACCTCCTCGAGAGCGTCAGTCCACTGAGGCTCTTCTAGGCCTGACTTGCGATCTGTTTCGAGAAACACGAAGCCCAGGAGACGATTGGAGTGTCGTGCGGAAGCTGCTCGGTACTGGTCCACAGAGTTCTGTCTGTTCAGGCGGTGATCTTTCGGGAGGTCAGCAGTCCAGTTCAAGGAAGGGATGTGCGAAGCCGCGTAAAGGTGGATATGCGAGTCAACAATAGGCAAGGGTTGTGTGCCGCTGTCGTCGTCCTGCGTAGCCATCCTGAGTTCTCCCTGGAATGAGGAGGATAACCAAATCTAGAGAGAAACAAGGACTCGGAAAAGAAGCATGCCTCAAATAAGAACACAGAAGGTCAATAGTAGCTCCGACGCTGTGAAGAAAGCCACGCATCTCGATAGCCACACAGTCGACGGGATTAGCATGCTGGTCTCGGTATTTCGGGCCAATGTTCCTAGAAGTGAACTCATTCTCACCACGGAAAGCTTTTACACGAGCCTGGATGGGCTGGGGCGGCTCATGCATCTCCCCGCCCTTTGGTCATTTTGGATAGGCGTGACCCGGAAGAGACTTTGAAGCTCGTGAATCCTGTCGTGTCAACGATCAGAGAGGCTACCCCCGTGGTACGTGTGCCGTGAAAGCGAAAGAAGCCTTGGAAGATGATGGTGTGAGGATGTTGTACATGCGTCATTTGAAACGCGTCAAGCTGCGACGCTCAGGCCTCATTCAGATTCCAGTCACTCCACCATCTTGGCTAATTACCATTTCGCCGTCGTCAGGATATCGAGAGAACAGGATATCTACTCCTGGCGCTGATCTGGCTTGATGTTATATGCTCAGGTTTGATCTTTGTCAAAGAACACTCACCTTGGCCGAACAGATCGCGTGCTACAGCCGGCCATCATTCAACTATGGCTCATTCGCAGCCTCAACCACTCCCTACTCCCCCTGCCTCTGCTGCCTCACCTACCCCGAGCAATCTGTCTGCGTCGAGTCGAGCCTCGACTCTGCCAACTCCTCGAACGCACCGCCTTCAGCCAGGCTCGCAGAAAGAGATTGCGCTAATTATCTACCTAGACAATCACATCCTGAACATCACAAGAAGATACGCGAAGAAGTTTACTGACGAAGGTCTGCAAAACGATGACACCCCTGGCTACACTACATACGATCAGTTTGTCGCAGACGTCGACCCTCTAGTAGACCTTGTTTGGATCAGTGGCACACCGGCTATCCAGATTCCATATCTGCTACAACTCGCTGGGCTTGCTTGCTCCTATCTCCAGGCCTTTCCCTTCTCGACCTCTATGTTCCCTCTGACGAGCAAGATTGATCAGGGTTTTGCCAGTCTGTTACAAACTGCGCAGAATGGCAGCACATCGTCACCCAGACCTCAGGTCTCGGTGACAGAAAAGGTCCGAATCAAGTCGCTGATCGAAGAAACACGAATTGCGGCTGTTAATGCAGCCTCATCCAGTGGCCATGCCGCAACTGTACAGGATATCACGGACACTGACACGGACGATGATGACAATGAAAGGGACGGGATCGACGAGGAAGACGAGGATGAGCAATCAATGTCGGTCTCTCTCGCCTTGTCAAGAATATACAAGAGGACACTCGAGATCCTTGGTGATTCGCTCGTTACGAGTGAACCGCCACAACCTCAGGATGATGACATACCTATGACCTGACAAAGCACAAGTGAGCTTTGCTGGGGAGTGTTTCTCCCTTTCAAAAGATAAAGTAAAGATATGTCGCCAATCTCCAAATTGTCGAGGCACTCGGCGCTCAAGCACGGACGCCACTTCCGCCCGTTCAGATGACGCCTGTGGTGAATGCAAGTCCGACGAGACAACGGTTCAACGACCTCCCGATTTCTGCATTCTGACTCTACCATGTCACAATCATCCCTCTTTCAAGCTTCTGGTCACATGGATTGAGCCAATGTGGAGCTGAGAATAGTCCGAGGTGCAGCTTTGGGCGCAAGCGAAAGACCTCAGGGCCGCCAATCAGAGCTAGCCACGCCGGGCGCCTTGTGCTCACCGACATCAGCCACGCAGAAGCAGGTACCATGACCGGGGAACTCTACTCAGTGGTCCGATTCCCAATTGATGCCCGAGAAGCCGTCCGAGTCGCACAAATCATTTCGCGACTATGTCACTGGGCATCCAGCTCAAAATCTGCAGAACCACTCAGAGCTCAGGTGACAGAAAGCTTCCGAGCTCTATTATACCTGAGCTCGAGCTCCCTCCCTCGGCTTTCGACTTGCAACATCTTCACAGCAAACAAGATGGCTTGGCTCACAATCTTCCTGTTTGTACAAACAGCCGTCAGTTTCGCTGTCACTCCACTACCGATTCAAACGGAAGCACTCTTAGTGCCAACAACAACAACCGCGACAGTGACTTCCGTCATCCCTACGACATTCTGGACGGCCACCTCAGAACCAACTGCAATCAGATCACACGACCCATTGTCAGCTCTCATCACCATTGCGCCTTTGCCACAGAATCCTCTCGAAAAGCGGCAATGCTGCTGGAATGATCAGGGTTTCAGAGTCGATTGTGCTCAGTGGACGGGTTATTATTACACCTGGGGCCCACCAGGCGATCCATATCAAGGAGGCCCTCCCGGTTGTGGACAGTCCGGTGATGGTAATGGGGGAGGCGGGAGTGGCGGCCAGCCTGGGACGGTCGTCGTGTATGCCAATGGCGGAATGCAGATCGATCTGGCAAGTTGGTCCGCACTGGGTGGAACGCTCTGCCTTGCACTTCTCTTATTCATCTGAAGCTGAAGGACATCTGGAAGTGCTCTCGGGAGACTGAGCACTTAGTTGCCGATTTTAACAGTCGAATAAGGCCACATGTTTGCACTGAGCTCAATGACACTGCTTAGGCTTTTCCTGACCACAGATCCGTTTGAGTCACCCACTGTACGTTTTCACCTTCGCCGCCGAGACACTGGCGGCGGTTCTTCAGAGGCAAAACACATGACTCCGTTCTTCATGAGTGACGGATCGCTTGTGCATAAAAGAATCCTCCCCTGTTGGTGTCTCACATCTTTCTTCCGCATGTCAAACATCAACTACAAAGACTCTCTCCCGCTCCTGCATCCGACCTTGATAAACTCTGTATCAAGCTATCATATAAGACCGGCTTCTTGAGACGGCGCACATACGACACACCAAAGGACCCCAAGGTCAACTGGATCGAGAAGGAACACTATGTTATCCATCCTAATTTCCCTGTTTTGCCGTGCGGCTATCAAAACACGCGGCTCTCACACTGGGCGTTTGAATGGACAGAGATCTCTGCTAGCTGGCCTATGCCGCATGCTTATACTCAGCGAATTCGTGTCGGGCCAAGATCTTGTGAGCAGTCGACCCAAGGTTGTGCCAACTGACGCCTTGACTGGGCGAGAAGTCTCGACACTCACAGATCCGTATACCGTCAGATATGATCCATTGGAGGTCGTCCCTGCCAAAGGCCTGTATATACCACCTCTGACGACTTACACGGAATGGACCGTCACTTTGAGTTCAAGCCTTTGTTCCATGGGGCCCCAAGCTGGCCCGGCTTTTACACTTGATGGTTCTCGACCAAGTCACTCACAGGATTGGCAGCCAGGAAACGAGACCATCAGTTGTACGTCGACGGAAGCCCGTTTCCCGACGTTCACAACCCCCCAAAATTCAGCTTTGTCTACCCAGACCAGCGAAAATCCTGAACTCGACTCGATCACGATCGTGACGTGCTGCAATACATCAATCTCACCTACTCAGGGGTCTTCGCTATCGTCTCTGTCTCCGCCGCTGTTTTCTTTTGGTGTCTCGTCGGTCCTTACTCCTACATCCACAGCGACAATTCGATTGCGGACTACAATCCTCGTGACGAGCAACATTACAGTCTCGGGACCGCCTCGCGGGCAGACACCCTCAGCAGGAGAATCCACCATCAGCAGGAGCACGAGCAGCAACACGAACACATACTACGGCCCCATCGGATCGTTCACGGTGTCTCCATTGCCAGATGCTCGGGGACGCGTTCGGACGAGGTCTCCCCTGTGGAGTACGGCGGCGCGATCACCAAGCGCAAACCCAGATATTAGATCGACGGCAACACGAACCATCACGCTCGTCAAGACAGTCACCGCGACGGCATCGCCTGCGACCCTGCCTCCGAGCAGCACGTCAGCTCGAGGACCCGTGATCTCGACAACCTCCTCCTCGTCGTCGTCCTCCTCCTCTTCCCCGCGGTCCCATGGCGAGTCACTACAGGTCCTCACCCATGCTCCTACAACCAGCGACGGAAATCCAACTACAACTATAACTACCAGCACCAGTACAGTCTCAAGTCCTTCGCAAACACTTACTTCAAGTATCTCCACCATCCTCCCAGAATGCAGTATCGTATTCGGCACCTCCACACCCAGCACATGCACGCTTGGACCCCCGGCCGTGACTGTCCACGCCTCACAGGGTGGCGGCCATCGAGGACGACGTCGTGCGGAGGCGGAGGCGGAGGCGGACGCAGAAGCAGAGGGCCGGCCAGTCGTGCACACGGTCGTGGTTTTGACCTTGTTGAGCGACGGACGCATGGCCCCTCAGGCTAGTACGTTGAGTAGCGTCCTCATCGCCTGAGCCTGGCCCTGTGCCTGGGTATAGTTCTGGCTCTGGGGCCGAGCGCGGCTGAATCGATCCTTTTCTGTGGGATTGAGAACAGGTTGTTGATGGGAGGGGATGGTTGAGGTATCTGAAGCGAGGGTGGTCCTGTGCACGGTCGACGAAAGGCTGGAGAGTGGAATGCAAGTCATCAGTCGGCGGGGAGGAGAAAATCCCTGGGCTCAGGCTGAGAGGGAGTTAGCAGACTCGAAAAGGATATGGTCGAAGACGTGGTATGGAAGAGACAGGGCAGGGTTGGCTGAGCTGGCCAGTTCTGTAGCTATGAATTGCCCTCCCAATTCAGCGTTTTTGTATGTGTCTGCTGGAAGGCTGTTGAGTGTCACACGCAACACTCAATTTCCTTTCAACTCGTCAGGCATCAGTCTCTCTTCCCGTCGTCATCGTCCTTCTTCGGCTCAAAGTTCAACTGGTTGCCGTTGTAAAACTGCTGACCCTTCTTCGCTTCTTCCGCCCTTTGGTCGGCAAGAGTGCGAATTCGCACGTTCTTGGCTCCTCCAGCCCCTTCTTCCGCACTGGGTGTGCTGCTACTACTTGCGCCTATCGTTCCAGTCTGCTGTCCTCCATAGCCCAACAACGACTTGACGCCTCCTAAAGCCCACCCGGCCGTCCCACTGACGAGATTATATCCCCCACTCACCATCCCACCTACACCACCTAATAGGCCATTCTGCCCCATCAAGCCGCCCGCACCGGTCGAGTAACTCTCCACATAGCCCCTCACAGGCACCATGACGAAGGTGCAACTTCCCACTATACCCAAGTCCGAGAGGGAAGTATCTTCCTCGCCGGCTTCAATTGTTCGGTTGGGGAGAGGCGTCAGTATGAGCTTGAGGTTATACGGGACGTTTGTATTCGTAGCTTCATCGACCCAGGGGCGGAGCTTGTCGGTGATACTTGAGGACGCAGGAAGTGTCGTGCGTAAAGTCGAGCCATCAAACGTTCGGACCTGCACACGCACATCCGCATTCGCGAGTGCTCTAGGGGCGGCGCGAACGTATGTAGAAGTTGAACCGGGGTCTGTATCTGAGGATTGGTAGCCTTGTTTGCGAAGCTCGTCCACTCGGCGCCGTTCTTCGCGGTCGGCTTTTATTTGGGCCTTTATCCGCTCTCGCTCGGCTCGTGCGGCCTGTTCACGGTCGCGCTGCATTCGGATATAGTCCTGCCGTTGGGCCTTTTGCTTTTCGTCCGGTTCGGAACTCGGGGGAGATTGCGATGGTGCAGGTGCAGGATGTGGAGGTGTGTACGATTGTGACTGCGGTGTTGGTACTGGACGGTTTGGTGTGGGATAAACCCGTTCTGCTGCCAGTTCTGCGACAGCTGGATTTGACGGCGCGGTCGGTTGCTGAGGTAGTGGCGAAGATGATGTCGAAGCATTTCTACTCTGAGCTGATATCTTCAGCCCAACTGCTGGAAGACGCAGAAGGCGCGACCTTGCATATTCTGAAAGTTCTCGCTTTGACCCAGCTTTTCGCAAGCGTAACACTTCTTCCTCGAAGATCGGGATATTGCTTAGTAGCCTGAGCTGTATCTCGAAGACATCTGGATGGGGTTTGCCTTCGTCGAGGAGTTTCTGGGTATAGTTCCGTAGAGCGTCGTAGGCATTGTTGGGAAGTCTCATCTGGCCCGGTTGTGGTTGGAGGTCTAGGCATTCGGGAGCAACGCCGGATGCTTCTGTAGAAGAGGATTCACTGACAGACGATTAGCCCGTGTTTACGAGGACGTCCAATCGCACGTACCCTGCTTCCTGGACATGCCGGTCTTGTTGTGTGTCGAATGCCGTCGTGAGCCTGGACTTCAACTCCTCTACTGACACTTCGGCAGCCTGAAGATTCGTCTGGACTTGGGCATCCCTGCTCTTGTCAACCTGCAAATCAACAGTTTGCCAGATCCTCTCTTACTTGATGACAATGATGGCCGGCGTGCTGTTGATTGTGCAAATCGGGGTGATGAAGCCCGCTTCTGGGGACGCTGCCTCGAGTCGGAGCGCAACGGCTTGGGCGGCGATGGCGTGAGATATCTGTGGCAGGGGATCAGCTATGCCTCGCGACCAGGACATGGGAGTCTTACGGCCTCATCTCCCAAGACAGCTTCCCACTGAGCGCTCGTTTCTGTGTCGTCTGATCGTATTAGCGGGGAAGGCCCTGGCTATGTTGTGTGGCTCACCATGAACAAAACACAGAACGGCCTTGGACTGCTGGAGGGAGAGTCCTATGCCGCTCTGCAGGTCCCCTTCGTGAAACATGCTGAGCGTGCGTTTGTGGCAGAGGGAGGCAGATGGTTTCGAGTTGTGGAAGAATAATTGTAGCCCAAGTCAACGTCATCTGGTTGAAGTTCAGATCAATGTTACTCCAAGAAATCTACCTCGTGCAAGCTTCTATGCCCATTCTTCTTCCACTTGCGCGGCAACATCGGGGAGCCCAGCAATGGCCAAACATGACTTGAAGCTCCTCCGCTTGCTACGTCCACGCCCTAAGTTGTCCCTTCGCCGTTTCGACAGACCGCAGTCTCGACGCCTTGCGAGCGGAAAGGAGCCCTCCCCACCACCAGTGAACAACAACGCCGACTTTGTCTCAATAGTCGACGCACCGCCGCGTCTCGTCCGCATTGGAGGGAAACACAGCAAGATTGGTATTGCTCTACTAGCCTTGATTCCAATCACTGCATTTGCGCTAGGATCCTGGCAGGTCCAACGTCTAGACTGGAAGACCAAACTCATTGCAAAGTACGAGGATCGACTCGTTCGGCCTTCTCTACCGTTACCTCCGAGAATCGACCCCGATGCGATTCATGAGTTTGACTATCGACGAGTCTACGCGACGGGACGGTTCAGACACGATAAAGAGATGTTGATTGGACCGAGAACGCAGGATGGAAAGGATGGGTTTATGGTCGTTACGCCTTTAGAGCGAGAGGACGGGAGCACGATACTCGTGAATAGAGGGTGGATCAGTAAAGAGAAGAGATTCCAGGTGGACAGAGATCCAGCATCTCTGCCCAAAGGCGAAATCACGGTCTCAGGCCTGCTGAGAGAGCCGTGGAAGAAGAACTTCTTTACGCCCAGCAATAAACCGGAGCGCGGAAAGTTCTACTTTCCCGACGTGCATGAGATGGCCAAGGTCGCCGGTGCAGAACCAGTCTGGATCGAAGAGACCATGACTCCGGATCTGTTGGTTAGCTATAACCGAGAAGCCAAGGGGATACCGATCGGAAGAGCACCAGAGGTGAACTTGAGAAACAACCATTTACAGTACATCTTCACTTGGTAAGCTGGCCCTTCCCCATGAGAAGTGTGCATATCTCATCAAAGTCATCAGGTACTCATTATCCGCTGCCACCACCTTCATGATGTGGATGCTCCTGAAAAAGAAACCTGTCGATGTGTCAAGAAGGGTTCGTCATGTTACCAATTGGTGAAAACCCCGGTCTCCAAAGGCCATAACGTCTCGAAGGTGGCATCGACAGACGAGCGGTACCATACATTCAAGCCTCGGACGTGGTCTCGAGATCTAACTCTGCCACAACCTCTTCTGGAAGAAACTCCTCGGCGGCCTTCAAAAGCTCACCCTCTCCTTGCAGAATTCGCTGTCGGCGCATCAGTAAGAGCACGTCGCTTTGATCAATGCGTTTCTTGCGCCGCGCATGGCTCGAGTAAGCCTCAAGGTCTTCACCAATCTGCTCAAGAAACCATTCAGTGGCTTGTTCAAGCGCCTTCATGTGGTCTTTCCCCAGCTTGGGGCGGCGATTGCCGAGGCGTTCCTGGGCCTCGACCGCAACACGCTTGATTACGCTGGACGGCAACGAGGGTACCATCTCGCCATGGCGGGTCAGCTTCATCCTGGTCCTGCGTGTGGTTGGCGCGGGTTTATCAAACTGTACTTGCAAATGCTGTGTCTCGGCCGACGCCACAGCGTCTGACTCCTCGTCCAGGTCTGCTTGGGGGTCAACATGATGCTCCTCATCATGTTCAACGTCAGACTCCCACCCGTCCCTTACTTCATCTGGGTCGTCCTGCAGGAATGATGCCTCTGCCACTTTTGCTGCTGGATCGGCTCGCATCTGCTTCGAAGTTGCTTCTAACTCGGGCTCGGGCAATTGGAAGTTCGTGTCGTCGAGGGTGGGGCTTTCCATAATGCTCTCGTTAAGCGGGCCGAAAGACGGGGAGCTGTGAAAGTCCTTAAGATGTTGCAGCGCTTCAGTCTCGTTGCCCCCATCTTCCACTGGTGTGTAGCTCTTATCGACGTCTGCGAGGTCCAGTTGTGTCTTGTCCGGGCTCTTTGACTGCTCACCATGAGTCGGCTCTTCTACGTTGATCGTGCCGAAATCGTAGTGTGATAGGGCTTCAGTGGGCTCTAGTGTAGGCGCTCTCCTCCCTCTTTCAGAGAGAAAGGTGGACTCCTCTTCGCCATGATAGATGACTGGATCTGACGCGGGAAAAGAACGTCTCAACAGCGGTCGGTCAGTGTTCGGGGACTCCGCGCTGCCGGCATAGTCAATCGACCTGAGTGTAAAGGTAGGATTGTCCCTTTCAATCTCACTCCGTTGGTCGTCGTCGTCTGGCAAGACAGACGGGGTTGGTGCAAGTGGAAGCTCACTGTCGTCCTCGGACTCAACGTCAGGGGCGTCAATGCTCTCAAGACTGTCGTCAATGTCCAGAGTCAAACGCGGTCTCTTCCCCAGTCTGTCTCCTTCGTCTTCGTTCGGCGGTCGATTCTCCTTCCCTTTCACTGTACCAGGCGTAGGCACTATCTTGTTCGTCGCAGGCGCAGTGAGCTTAGCTAGTTGTCTTAAGATTCCCCTGGCCGAATCAGGCCGCACGGTGGCACTATATGCCCGCCTGTTGCGCACCGATCGTGTCTTTGCTCCGCTTCGCTGCTGGAAAGCTCGAATCGCATGTGGAGTCGACGGCGCATATCGCGCCGGTGTTTGGGAGGGCTGTAGTTCGGTCAACGGACGCTTTCGAGAGGACATCTTGAGGTCACCGGGTCCCTGTACGGCCTCGAATTTGAGAGCGATTTGTGATGCAGGTACGGACAATGCTGTCCTGGATTGATCGGCAACGCGTCGGATGCGCGTTGCAAGAACAACACGAAGACGTCACCAAATCACGTGACCGACGGCTTCACTTTGGATCTCATCTCCTCTCCGTCCGCCTTCTAACATGTGGTCATGTCTAAACAGGCCTCTCAAGTGCCTAAGGTATCCTATGCCTCCTTCATCCTCATCACTACGTCTCCTGACTCCAAGAACTTGCTGTCAAAGACGGCGGATCGTATACTGTCGACGGGCCGGCTCGATCTTGTGCCGACATGTCAACACAACAGCTTCGCAAGATGCCAACACAGAGTTCACCCGGCAACTCGAGGACATGAAGACCCGTGACCTGCCGACTGAAGAAGGATTATGGGACAATCGCAATATTCAAGCCTTGCGTAAAACTCTCCAGAGCCACCTCTCGTTGCCGCAATTTTCATATCCAAGTCACATTCCGCCGGGCTATCACCAAGTGTCGTTCAACAGCCTACCTGATGAGCATGAGCTTTCCCATGATGGCGCTGAACAGCGCCATGCTCCCAACGATGAATGGAGATTTCGTGTTTGGGCGGGAGGTTTCCTGGAGTTCCAGAAACCTTTCCTTTGGACAGAGACGCGTCGCGGACCCGAGTGTGTTGCGGTCAACGAAAAGATTACCGATACGCGACTGATCGGCGAGGCCAACGCACCCAATGCAAAAGTCATGGTCACAATAACAAAAAGTCTGTTTGCGCCCGAGCTAGATGCTCAGGGACAACCTGTCCGTGGCAACCGCAACGAGATTTGCATTTCAAAGGCCAGACACAGCATGCTCCTCAGAGAAGAAAAGCACCTGTGCTTCATGCGGAAGATTCCGAATAGCCTCAAGTCAGCGTCTTCATCGCGCAAAATCGCATTTCCTTCGGACCCAGACTATTCACAAACCATGGTACCCTCACCAACCCTGCTCTTTAGATTCAGTGCTCTGACAAGGAATGCTCATGTTATTCATCTCGATGGCGAATACACCCGACAGGTATACGGCCTTCCCAGACCCCTTGTACACGGACCGCTTACGTCGGTGCTGATGTTGGATGTGCTTGGAGAAGCTCTAGCACTGCATAATATTGGGCAACCATCTTCCCTGGCAATTCGGAGTTTTCAGTACAGAAATCTCCTCCCTCTCTTCGTGAATGAGCCGATCACGATAGCCTGCAAGAAATTGCACGACGTGAAGCTTGATCCGGCAAAATACCAGACTAACACTGGACTGCCGTTGCAAAAGTGGGATGTGTGGATTCAGAAAGGGACGGGCAGAGACGCGACTCTAGCGGTGCGAGGGTCAGCTTTAGTGTCGCCAGTAACGTCTCCCGGCCCAGGGCAAGAAGAACACTCCTTTATATAACAGTCAGCACCACCGGAACGATGGTGCAAAGATCGAAACTTTGGCATGAAAAGTCCTGTAGCTTTCAGTTGCAGCTGAAGTCTACCATATACGTTTGAAAACCCGGGGCTGGTCCACCTTCGGTCCTAGCCTGGGCGGCGTCTCATGAGACAGAAATCAAGCTCTCAGCCGCAAGCCTGATCGGCCACGGCCACTGCACTTCCCTCAGCCTCGCAGCCACCCGTGCCACCAGGCGACCGCCGAAGAGCCTCATTCATTGTGTACAGACACTGTCTGAGGGCACAACGCGTACAGTAGTTGATGAGAGGCTGCTCCGCCACCGAATGCAGGCGCCTCAATAATGTCTCAGCGGTTGCACAGGCCACTGTCCAGCCAAGCGCTCACGCATACATCTTATGTAGCGCGTCGCTGTTGATGGCCGGCTTCAACTGTGACATTGACAATCTCGTGTGCCCGACGTAAGCAGAGTCAGATTCCCGCTTCAGATAACAGTACGGGCTACCAGCTTGCGCGGAAGTCTATTAACTTCCCCTCTTCTGAAGCCAACGCTAGGTATTTTCAGAATGGCCGAAGCTGTGGCAACGTCCTCTGACCAGGAGGCGATGGTGAAAGCATGCAATACTGGCCAACTCGATGAGCTACCAATTCTGTTTTAACGAGCACGGTATCAAGCACGGTAGCCATGCCATACGATACTCGAAGAGATACCAGAGAGGGCACCTACGACAAGTAGGTTGTTCGCCGCAGCCATCTCCCGCGGACGCCAGTCAATCGTTCGATACCTGTATTATTTCTAGCAGAATCACCCGACGGCCTATCCCTTCCTTGCGACAACCACTCACTGACAGGCCTCAAGGGTTGCAAGCGAAATAAAAAGGTCGATATTGTGGATCTAGCCGCGGATGGATTGTCAGCTAACCCACAGCGTGTACCTTGGCTGGCTCGGTGGCTGGATCGGGTCCAAAATGCTGCACCATAAGGAGGCCGGATGCCTCATTGATCGGCAACTTGAATCCGTTGCGTCTCTCGAAGTCGTCGAATTCCTTGGTGCCCCGACGCTGATAGATGCTGTCGACGGCACTCTCGTCTAGCCCCTTGGCCTTGGCTGCCGCAATCATGCGCTTTAACTCCGCTTCCGCTTTTGCGCGCTTGAACCCAGCGTTGCGGGGATACCAGAATTTCCGCTCACGCATGGCTTTCCATTCTGGAAGGGAGTCACGACCGAGATTGCGCAGGATGACTTGCTCAAGAAGACTCTGAGAAAAGGTCTTGTCAGTGAGGTTTCCGGTGAGAGGTACAGCAAGGCTCACATAGTTGCCATCCGGCCGATTGAAGTTGTGCGGGCTGTGGAGAGCGACGTGAGGATTGGTGATGACTCGTGCATAACGCAGATAGTTGGGACTCGCGGCGTGTGGCAGCAAGCCGTGCAGAAGGAGAACATCGCCCTTCTTGGCCGTGACCGTCGTGAACTTTTTGCAGTCTTTAACATGGGTGCTGAGTCTGTCCGTGACGGGAGGGTCGAAGCCTTCGGGGTGATCATATAGAAATTTCACGAGTCCTACGCTTGTCAAGGGCTGCTGGACCAATTACAACGGGCTCATGCTGACCTTGGATACCGTCCTCGCACAACATGGTCCCGCCACCGCGTTCTGGGATGTCAGTGAAGCAGTGAATGACGGTTATTGCACAACCCGTCGAGTCGAGAAACATGCGGTACCAGTCATCGTCAGTATGCCAGCCCTTGAGATCTTGAGGCTCCAGCGGCGCTTCTTTCTTGTTAGCCCATTCATCAGTACCAAAGTTGACGATGAAAGCGTCCCCGTAGTGGCGCTCCCGAATCGGGTCAATTCTGTTCTCCCCGCCACAGATTTCGACGGTTTTGTTCCAGGCGGCGGGCGCGAATTCTTCCGCGGGGACCTCGCGATGGCGTGGGAGGTGATGGTACTGACTATGCCAGGTAGACTTGTCATTGGGATCGTAATCGATTCGCGGCCAGAAGTCCTCCATCCATTTGTTGATGTACTCTGGCTGGATGGCTTCAGGGACTCGGAGCCATCCTTTGGTCAAAAAGTGATCCACATCTTCGGGAGTGAGGTATTTGTAATTTTGGTTGCCGTGGTGGCTGTTTGATGCCATCGAGTCAGTTGCGGTCGGTTTTAGTTACTCGGGTGGCCGACAAGGAGCTCTTCTGAATCGCGACATTCTCATGGACAGAATACCTTCTAGTTATACTCCCCAAAGTCCCAGGTCCAGGTTCCTCCCCTCACGGGATTACCATGGAGGGGTCTCGGAATACGGCACGTCTGGCTGAAAGATGTGATGTATTGAGAGCTCCTCTGGTCTGCGGAGCTGCGCCGAAAAGATATCTCAGATGGACTACCCCACCAAACAGGATTCGAAATGGAGGAGACACAACCACTCATTTAGGCTGTTTCCAACAATGGTCCAGATTGTCGCTCTGCTCGACTCCAAGGAGCCTCTACTAGTGCCTAGGGGATTCAGACCAACGAGGTAAAAGCCCGGCCCTGGCATTTCTGGCAAAATAAACCGGGGAAGTGGCCCTTCCAAGGACTAGTACGCGAAACACCAAAAATTGGGTTCGCGGGGGTGGGGGGGCGAATGTGGATATAAATGGGCTCAGGCCACTGCTCATGCTGCTCGAGGCACCAACTCAGGACTTTCTGCACAGCCACAGTTCAAGAGTGGGGTTGTGATATTCAGGTCAAATGGCGAATGCTCAGGTCTGGAAGCGGAAACGGACTTAGGAGCAATCGAGAATCGCGGAGGCGACCAGTGTTGCCTTTGCCTTTCAAAGTACTGGTCAGGGTCGGGGGTGTGTTCTTTTTTGAGGAACCCGGGCCAGATGTGTGTATTGTTTAGAGTTGGTGGTCGCTGACATATTGTACTGTACAGAATTGGTGACGCCACAGCTGTCTGGACAACGCAGCAGTGGGCCGCCACAGTCACCGTAACAGTTGGCAGCCAGCTTGATTGCGTCATGTTCCAACTATCGCGTTTGCTTCACGCTGCGAAGCAATGGGCTCCCCGCTTTCTACACAGCATGGACTTCAACTCGGTGTCTAAACGTCAAATACCGCAGTTGCAATAATCATGTCGGGACTCGTCGAAAAGCTGACTGCTGAAGGGGGCGGTGAACCAGCAGGTAAGAGCATCCGATGCATGTGGTTTTCTGAACCAGGCCTAAGCGAGACAGAGTTCTTGAACGACATCGTGAAGCAGCTATGGCCCAACATCAATGCGGCCGGCAGCAAAATGGTCAAGGAGATCGTGGAGCCAATGTTCAAGACTATGCTTCCTGGCCCTCTGGCCACTCTGCACTTCACCAAGATTGATCTCGGCCCTGTACCTCTGCGGCTATCACACGCAAAGACAACAAAGACTGAAGTGGACGGCATCAAACTCGACCTGAACGTCGACTGGTTGGGCAAAGCCGACATCGAAATGGACGCAGACATGATACCTGCCCTCGTGAGCGGCTGTCTTCGGCCAACCGCGGGAATGTCATTGATTCGTGATGTAGGGCGTCGAAAGCGTGCAGCTTCATGGCAGGCTTTCCATATTGCTCTGCCCTCTAACAAACGTCATACCGTTGGTACGCAGATATTCTGCCACCGGCGTCCTTCCCATTGACACTCAATGCAGATCGGAGCCGCTCAGATATCCTTCATCAACCCGCCAGTCCTGAAGCTTGATTTCACGGGCGCCGCCAACGTGGCCGATTTCTCGGTCATTGACGACACCGTCCGCAAGGTGATCCTCGGCATCATCAACTCCATGTTCACCCTTCCCAACCGGTTCCTGGTCAAGCTTGACCCCAACGCCGACTACTTCAAAACCTACCATTACCCGCTCGGCATGGTGCGAGTGACTGTGGAGAAGGCATGGGGCTTTGGAGAGGAGGCGAAGTCATCCACAAGAAAGTTGTTCAACAAGTTAACTCGCGCCGCTCCGGACTGCTATGCCAAAGTCGACGTCGGTGGAGAGGAATCGTGGAAGACAGCCACGAAGAACAACACGAACAGGCCGACGTGGAACGAGACGCATGACTTTGTCGTGAGTGATTTTGATCAGTGCATCAAAGTGGACGTGGAAGATGAAGATGTCAACGGAGATGATGAAGTTGGCCTTGCGGTGACAACGGTGCGAGAGATTTTGGTGGGTGGAGGTAGCCAAGAACTGAAATTGACCCACAAAGGCGAGGACACCGAAGGCAGAGTCTCGATCTCATGCCAATTCTTCAAGTACGTGGCCGACGCCGGTAGCCTCACTTCTTCCGACCACAAAGGCGATGGTCGCCTCTCCGGCATCGCTACCATCCTAGTCGCAAGTGCATTCGGCATCAAGGGCCGGCGCGAAGACCTGAAGCCAAGCGTGGTGGTGACTTGGGGCAACACTCAACGATTCCAGACCGCCATCAAGACTGATGCTCCCGGTACCGACATCAGCAATCCTGCATTCGACCAGGCGTTCCGACTTCCCATTACAACAGACTTGGTGGGTGGCAGTCCGGACAAGTTTCGCATTGCACTTCTGGACGGCGAGAAAGAGATCGGAGGCGTTGATGTACCTTTTGAGAGTGTGGCAGATGCACCGGATAAGACCCTTCAGCAGAAATTCGACGTTGGTAATGGAGCCACTGTCAGAGCCAGCATTCGTCTGAGAGGCGTTGTCCCTGGAGAGATGCCACAGGTGGCGCTTTCCGCCAGACCCAAGTAGTGATACGTCGACCAATGTGACGGCATTCATACTTTAGACCGACCTCAAATCTCCCTTGAAATCGTGGTCTCTAGGATTGGAGCGTGCTCTATGTAGAGCATGGTAGTTGTGCTTACTGACGAAGTAGGGATGAGAAATGAGATCAATTGAGTCGGAGTGTAAGGAGAGCAGGCGGCATCTCTTATCACGAAGTCAAAAAGCAGCGACCTGACAAGACATGGCGCCTTATGCCCGAAAGGGGTTTGCTCTAAACGAGGCCAAAAGCATGCCCTCGTGAACCCATCGTTTTCGGCGGCAGATGCACACCTCTTTCACAGGAAACTGTGCTGAATTTGCATCGTTGAACGAAAAATTGCGATCACGATGGCCACAGCAATCCCGGTAACACCCAAGGCCAGCGTGATGGCAGTCTCTGAATCCATTTCTCACCGCTGAGTACTGACAAGGGAATGCAAGGAGCAGCTTGGGGGGAAACAGCTATCGGAACTAGGCTGATCTTTTCTGCACCATCATCAGCCAGTTGAATGCTTTGGCTGACCAGAGAAAGGAATACTTGTGGAGTCCGTCGAGACTGGTCCGCCGCAAAGTCGACTTTGACAAACCTGCGAATGTCCAGAACGTCGTCTGCGTCGTTGAACATGGCAGCGGCTCAATAAGGATTGTTTGCCTCGGCGAGCTCAGTACTGAAGAAATCGTAGACAGACGTTAGGAGGTCGCAGAGATGCGCGCCCGTTGCTAATCAATGGAATTCGTGGCAGCAATCTTTAGAGACAGGAAACGACAGGGCAATTAGGGATCCGAAAAGATTAATATTTCGCAGACTTGGCCAGAAGAGCATGGTGCGTCTTTAACCATTCCATGTAGACCCCGATAGGAACCCGGTGCATTACCATGATGCGTACGATAAGACACCACGGAAAATGGAACTAGCCGTGGTTCAGGTGTTCAACACTACTTGCTGTTCGTCAACAAAAGCGCTGCGCCATACCAAGTCGTATCCTACTCGTGTGATTCGCATCAGCTTTTACGGGCTCTCACACCGAAAGTCCATTGGATCAAGCACTTAACCTGAGCCAGCACCTTCCTGACCAAACACCACACAGGTGATGTTGCCATCCACTGGAATCCTCGCAAGTGGCTCTCCAATCAGCCCAGTAGCTGGGTTGCGCGAGAGCAGTGCCACATTGGCACTCAGCTGATTCCCAACCGCAATCAAAGTACCAGACGGATTGATGCTGAACTGCCGCGGGTAAAGACCACCGCTCGGCCATGCCTGCACAAAGATAAGGCTGCCATCATGCTGCAGCTCAAATGTCGTTAGAGTGTCCGCGGGAATCTGTGTGCTGTTTGTGGTGTCCGGGTTGGGGAGCGAGAAGAGCGTGCTGTTCCTATTGCTGACAATCAGGAAGCGGTTGTCGGGTGAGACCAGCACGCCAGCTGGTGCGTTGATGCGGTCGTGGGTAAGAAGCCAGAGAGCGCTTACTTCTGCGACTTGAGTGAAGTTTAGACCACCTCCATTCGGCAAGTAGGTGGTGGAGTAGCTAATGATAGTGCCGGCCAGCTCCGTAGCCAGATGCAAAAAAGTCGTGGCGCCCTCGCCGGCGACATTGTAAGGGTTGTAGAACGCGGCGTGCCGAGGACCAGAGCCAGCAGGAGCCTCCAGTGGCGCCAGCTCGGTAAGACTCAACGTCTCAGGATCAATCCCGTAGACGCGCACAAGGTCCGCGCCGAGGTCCGGCACAAGCAGGTACTGGCCGGTCGGGTCAGTGAAGGCCTCGTGCGGATGAGGCGAGTCTTGACGAGCTGCGTCTGGGCCTGGCTGCGAGAGGCTGTAGGTGAAGGACTCGCTCAAGTGGAATTGGCCATCGCCGTCCAGATAATAAGAGCTGACCGAGGAGCCGGTGTAATGAGCGAGACCGATGGCTCGCCTGCCAGCCGGGTTGCCGTAGATGACACCGCTCACTGGCCCAGAGATGGTGGTTTCGTTCTTGACGTGGTTGAGGCTGCCGTCGCGATTGACGGTGAAGGAGCTCAAAGAGCCATTCCGTGCAGTCAAGCCTTCATTGAGGCAGAAAAGCAGGCCGCGACTAGCGTCAATCGTGAGCCATGATGGATTTGGCCCGCAAGCAGAGCTGAAGAAGGTGCTTTCGAGGCTGACGGTGCCGTTGCTCTCGGTCAAAGAGAGGGAGGTAATGTTTCCTGAATACGACGAGACGAAGAGATTGGTTGCGGATGTGGTAGCGCCGAGCGCAAAAAGCAGAGAGGAACTCAGCATCATGCCGCAAGCCGCTCTTCAACCCGGCTGACGGGCTCAGATGGTACAGGTGGAAACAGCGAAATTCACGATGATTTGCCTGTACACAGTGGCATTTATCAGATCAATGCGAAGCCGTTCTGTGGCCTGGGTCGTGCCAAATCAGCGAAGCCGCCTAGGCAATTACACGACGTCGGTGAAGCTTCGGTTTGTCATGATGCGGAGGCTGGGGAGTGACGATCTCCACAGCTAGTATCTTTAAAGAGCGGAGCTTCGCGGGGATATGGGGGCCGAGATGATGTTGGTGACTTAGCGAGAGTGAGATTCCGTACCACCAGGCAGCGTTCCCAACAGTCGACTCACTCGAAATGCTTAGGATGGGACTCTAGGAACAATCGGGTGCTGTCGGTGCGATAATTTATCGCCGATTAAGAGGTCAAGGAATTTGACCGTGACACATTATAGGTGTGGTGAGAAAAGTTGATGTGGGAAGCCGTAGAAACACAGCATGATCGTAAAGAACTAACAAGCAAGTGAAGTGCAAGTGAAGTTCAAGTGAAGTTGGTGGAGGACTCGTAATCGGCACAAGGCTGGAACACTTCGCCGTGGCGGGCTACGATTGGACGGCACGGCTGTGACGTAACTGCGACGGTTGTTGGAGGCATCCTCGTCGCCAACACGGGCGTTCTACACGAACTGTGGCGCTGTCGCCTGTCATGGCGCCTCTTCAGAGAGACGTGATAAACATCCATCTTCCCTCAGTTACAGTTGCATCAATCGCAAACAGTTGCCTGGTGATATTACGATGACTCGGCTCTCCCTGGGATGAACATCATATTCACCTCGCAGCTTATTCCATTCCGGGCTTAACCTCCTACAATTAACGTACAGATCTGGGCCAGCGCCATTCCAATTCACCAAGAGTACGTCAATTGGTATATAAGATGCCTGCCAAGCGTACCTCCGAAATGGACGGTTCCTGGGTGGTGGAGGACAGCGAGGGAAGCATCAGTTGGGACGAACATTCCAGAGAGTCAGAACATGAGGATGACGAAGTCAAACACGATCCAAGCATGACTCGAATTCTGCGAGACCGACGCAGGCCTCCTAGGGTGACCCCGCCGGCACCATATGAGCCACAGTTCATCATGCCAACCATGTCGACGAACATATCTCCATCGGACAGGCCGGCCCAGAAGCGCATGGCTCCGGCGCCTACCAAGGGGACACCTTCGAAGCAGGCCACATTCTCAGTACGCTCAAGCCAGCCGAACAAGGGACGGACACGCAAGGCAGCCCCGTCGCCAGTCATCGATAACTTTGTTCTCATCCTCGTCCATGCAACTGAGTGGCTCCTGGATATCCTGGGCCAGACACTGAAGGCCTTGAAAAGACCTATTTCATGGCTCTTGGCGGCCTATCTGTTCGCAGGCATATTGATGCTTGTACAGAACCTCTTGACCACATCGATATATACCGCCTTATCGCCCATATGTCGAATTCCCGGATTGTCGCTTCTTAACCTGCCGATCTGCCGGTATACATCACCCAACCACGATAGCCCGACGATCACGGCTGGCACCACAGCTCCAGTCGAATTTGATGCGCTGATGAAGACACAATCCCAATTCGAATCAATATTGTCCGAGTCCGCAACAGGCGTCACTCTGCCTTTGGACATGAAACGGTCAGAGACCTCGATCCGTGACCTTCGTCAGATTGTGCGATACTCGCAACTCGCGTCTCGCAACGAAATGGTTCTTGAGTTCGACGGCTTCATCGAGACGGCTCGGATGGCCTCGTATGACCTGCAGAAATTCAATTCACACGTCGGCAGAGGCGTTGACATAGTGCTAAGCACGGCTCGTTGGACACAGCGGGTGTTAGACGACATGGCACACAAACAATCCTCACGAGGTGTCATCCCAGGCTTCATCCAAGACAAGATTCTCGCCCCATTCAAACCCGTACAGTTCACGGAAGCCATGCTTTTAGACCAATACATCGCTCACACACGCGTCGTGTCCGACGAGATCGAGCGGCTTATTGAAGAAGCACAGGCCTTGCTCCTTGTCCTGCAAAACCTGGAAGATCGACTGGACGTCATCCACGCGATCGCCATGCATGACAACATCGCCGCTCAGGCGGAGAAAGACGAAATTCTCTCACATCTTTGGACACTGCTCGGTGGGAATAGAGCCAAGTTGGGGAAGTTCAACAATCAGCTCGGATTGTTGCGACAGGTGGGCCAGTATAGGAAGGTTGCGTGGGCACACGTTAGTGCGACTATACTGAAATTGCAGGCTATGGGGGCGGAGTTGGAGGAGCTGAGATCAAGAGTTTCCAGCGCGGAGGTGTTGAAAGGGCACAAGGAGATTCCTCTTGCTGTGCACGTTGAGAACATACGGCTGGGCGTCGAGAGACTCGAGGAAGGCAGGGACAAGGCGAGGAAGCTAGAGCAAGGACATGTCAGGAGGGTGCTTGATGGTGCACAGCAGGGGGACCTATTGGTCTCGGACGGAAGCTGAAGCATTTGCCTTGGACATTGAAGGTTCCGGGCCGTTCGAGCACATCAGCAAGGGAGAGGCACAGGCGGGCAGTAGCTGGTCTTGGACTGTATTTTTCGTTTTGAGCAGTGGTTCTGGCAAGGCTACGAGCATGATACCCAAGGCACATGGAATGGAATCTCTCTCAGCTTCTGTCGCTATCCTTGCTCCCAGTCGAGTTTCGATGTTGTCCCCTAAAACGCCCATGGTCGCATGTTCAACACCGCGATGCAGCCACAACCGCATTATCTCATTCATTAGCTGCCTCGTGAGCGTCTCCGTAGCAGTTGCCCATCCTTTATTTCTCAGATGATCAGTCCGTCCATGCGATTTTACGACCCCCAAATTTGATGCTGACATACGTAGGACACGACCTTGTCTTCGGCGAGGAGGGGTAAGTGAAGGAGGATGGCGAAATGAGATGTCTCTGCGATCCCGCGGTTGAGGGAGGGTCTTAGTGGCTTCCTTGTCAGTGAGTCGCGTTTCCAAACTTCAGTTCTGGCTGGGACAAAATGTTTATGCGGAGAAGCGAGGCGGCTCGGCAGACCTTCCCTTCATGGCGGGCTGCCAAGTCGAGGTTGGAGCTTCCCTTCCAAACTCGATCCTCGAAACATCATCAACCACTGCATCTCTCTTCCCCCAGCACTGCTAAGCCTTCAACCTGCTCAACTTCATCGACTCCGACAAGCTCGCTCTCTGCAACAGGCCACCTGAGAATCTTCCAAGAGCGACCCAATCAGTCAAGATGTCTTCTGATCTGTGGTATGTTTTGCTGTTGCCCCCCATACTCCTCGTTTCCTTTCAGCCTGCGCCCCATCCAGTCGATAAGCTGGGCAGAGCTTGAAGTCGACACATCGATCCAGGCACGATGCTCTAGGTGTTCATTTGCTGATTTGACTATCACTATAGTCCGGTCTACGCGGTATGTTCCTTCCTCTTCGAATCCTATGACGCACTTCAGGCGCCTCTATGAGCAGTTCTTCGCCAAAGACAAGCGACTAACCCGAGCACTTTTCAACAGCCCTTCTTCGGCGCCATGGGCTGCACATCCGCCATTGTTTTCACCTGCTTCGGCGCGGCCTACGGAACCGCAAAGTCTGGTGTCGGTATCTCGGCCATGGGTGTCCTTCGACCTGATCTCATCGTCAAGAGTACGCCTGTGCCTCCTCAAGAGCAGAACAAGTCAATTGACGCAACTTCACAGATATTGTCCCCGTCATTATGGCTGGTATCATCGGTATCTACGGCCTCGTCGTCTCCGTCTTGATTTCCGACAACCTCTCGCAAAAGCAGGCCCTCTTCACCGGCTTCATTCAGCTCGGCGCCGGCTTGTCCGTCGGTCTCGCCGGTCTTGCTGCAGGCTTTGCCATTGGTATCGTCGGTGATGCTGGTGTGCGCGGTACCGCCCAGCAACCTCGTCTGTTCGTCGGCATGATTCTTATTCTTATTTTCGCTGAAGTGTTGGGGCTCTACGGCTTGATCGTCGCGTTGTTGATGAACTCCAAGGCACAGACTGATGTCACCTGCTAGACGAGGAAAGAGGTGACGGCTGCCTTGGAGCGTCATCGCTTGAAGGAAAGCTTAAGAGTCAGACAAAGCGGAAGGCACGAACTGCGAGAAGCACGACGGGAAGCGAGTGACTGGCGCTTCTCAAGTACAATCAATCCCACCCCAGTCCAGCACGAATCAACACATCTATCCGATCAAACACGCCACATCACACCCAGGGGGAGTCATGAAAAGCCACCCGACCTGGAATCCGACGATCATGTATCAATGCTAGAGCTTTTTGATCACAGGAATGGCAGCACTGGCATTAATGGTTTGCATGCTGCCTACTAGGGCTCCGGAATAGTACAGTATATTGCATTGCAAGAAACTTAGTACCGCTATGAAGTATACACTAGAGTCTCTTGACGATCGCACTGCCCGTCCGAGAGTGCTGTTCCTCACTTGCAAGCATAGAGAATAACCACTTGCGCGCCAGGAGATCAGGGCACCTCGTTTATCCGTGCTTGCGGCTCTAGTTGGCCTGTCGAAACACAAGGCCACAGCAGTGAAGGAGCCAGGAGCCAGGAGCTACATAGTGGGCGACCGCAAGGCATCATGACCGGATAATCGTTTTGCAGCATTCTCAATGCTTAGTTCGCAAACCCGATTCTCAGGTGCCATAGCGAGAAGCGGAACGAAGCCTAGCGTAGAGAAGAGGACCCCCTCAAGTAGTAGTGTCGAGTACTGTAGTCTTACGCAGTACGAGTCCGACAGCAGACATACAGTAGTACTAGGACTGTTCCGAATAAGTACTACTTCGGACGGTACCGTGGAGTGCAGTGGCCCATCTCTGCTCCGAGGTCGGGCATCGGTCTCCCTTAGGTACGGAAACTCATGTGGGAGGAGGACCGCCGCATCAAAGGACTGTGAGCTATATAGTACGAGAGAACAAGTTCGGAAGCGAGTAATGTAGGTTGATGTACTGTAACCTGGTGCCTTCTTCTATATATGCTGCAAGCCAATACTTGTTCCCAAGCTTGATTCAGGATCCGTGACGGGCTTGTTGCCAGACCGAACCATGAGTAAAGGCCACTGAATGAGATTCATGAGAGACGATTCATATGTGATTCTCGCTATGTATGCTGATGCGTGCAGCTGAGCAGAGCTCACAGTGCCGGCAGTGCAGTGCAGTGGCAGTGCTATCAATCAAGACAGGCGTGGCAAACGTCAATGGTCAAAGACGACGGCATGCTGCTCTCGCTCTATAACGCCGCAATATGCACATGCAGTAGACAGTATCTTTCGCTTCTTCTTCCGTCGACCCCATTCCGTGTATGCGTCTAGCAAGACGGAGAATCGTCACCTTGCAATCATGGAATGGAAGGAGTGCAGTGCAGTGCAACGCGATGTAAGACAATGCAAGACCGTCCAAAGCCTCAAGGTCTGGGTGCCCTACCACAAGCAGCCACAAGCAGCACCTTATATCTGCCCGAGCTTCCTCCTCAGATTCCTCGTCTTGCGCATCAACTTCTTGTACTTGTGCTTCTTCATCTTCAGCCGCCGTTGCCTCTTGACACTGATCGCGTACATTGCGCCTTGCGGTCTCCGCCGACTAGGGGAGACATAGCCCATCCTTCGTCTTTGTCCGATTCTGCTTCGCCTGGGGCCCATTTCCGGCACAGCCTCGCCAGTCTCGGGACTCTGAATGTCCATCATTGTCGTTCCGCTGGTGAAGAATCTGCCATTCTGCACTTCTGCATCGCGGGGCACGTTGAGGACAACCTGCTGAACGTAGGGGTCATGGTCGTATTCTTGCTGCTCGATCTCGACTTCCAATGTTTTGGCCTGCATTTCCTCTTGCTTCTCGATTTCTGCGGCTTTGGCCTCTGCGGCGTCGATTTCCGCATCACTTATCGGTTGAGGAACAGGCGGTACATTGAACGGTCGGAAACGCCGTTGGATTTCTTGGATCACCAGCTTGACATTTCCCCCGTTGAGGCTGATCGTATGTGATGGCGCGCCGTCGAGGTGGTGTGTCCTGTTGGGATCAATGGGCGTCTCATTGCGCTGGGTGAGAGCTTTGATCAAGGCGGCTTTTTGATCGGCGCTCTGACTTTGGGAGGGCGGAGCGGCCTGCTTTTCAGCGATGTGTTCGTCGAGCCTTTCTACTGCAGACGCCAGCGTGTAGATGACGTCTTGGGTGTTATTGCGCGAGCGCTTGGGTTTCGGTGCAAAGAGCTTGTCGATGGACTCGAGCGAGGTTTCGGTGGGGACAGCCCCCGTGATGGACATAGGCCGGTAGGTCGAGAAAAACGAGGCGACGTACACGTCTGCCGATACAGTTAGATGCCGTCGAGAGGGAAATGGCGGCGTACGTACCCTTAGGGTTCAAGTGCTGCAAGCTGGGGACAGCAGGCAACTTTGATGTCCAGTTTTCTTGGGCCTCTTGCTTTGCATCCGACTTGTCCTTTGAAGACCTCTTCTTTGATAGGCGTGACTCGGCGCCCGGTCTTTTCGACTCGGATCGGGGAGCTCCCACCTGCTTCACCTGAGCCGCAGGGATAGGCGGAGAGCCATTGTTCGGCGGTGTGGGAGGCTTGGAGGACGAATGCCGCCGCTGATGTGAGTTGGACGAGAAGGTCGCTATCGTAGGCGTGCTCGGGCGAGAGGGTATTGGCGACCCATTGGTACAGTTGCGCGCCACTCGGCGCAGCGACGTGTTGAACATAGGTCCTCCAATGCTGGGAGAAGAGGGTGAGGTGGACTCCGATGTCCTGGATGCGAGGAATGAGTCGAGCTGATAAAGAGTCGGATGATGGTGACGGCGGCAAATCGGCGCATCGCCAAGAATCGGGCGCATTGGCATACGGTGGCGCACTGGACAGAGAGCGAAGAATGATCGGAGCGACGACCGAACAATGAATGACACGAGGTACAATCTTGCTCCAATTACGCAATCATCAACTCCCGTCTTACTCCAACCGACGAGCACGGGATGGCACGCGGGGGTGGTTCCGTGTATCGGAAGCTGGCCGTTAATAATGAGGTGGGAGTTAAGTTGTCCTTGCTGCTAGATTATGTCCTGTATCATCTCGTTGCCTGGGACTTGCAGTGCGTTTTTGAGTCATTTAGATTCACGTTAAGGACGAGGAGAATACGGACGGCAGCCATCATGTCTTCTAAAACCGTCAAGAGGATAACACTTTTCAAGATACCCAAAGAGGAGGATATTGATGCTATATTGAATGAATACCAGGTTTTGAGGTCAACGGCGCAGAAGGTATGGCTCTGTGCTTCTTGCGAGACAAGGATCAGATCACCTTTTGAGCCCTTCGATGGATGCTGATGCCTGAGTAGGACGGGAAACCATATATCATGTCCAACGAAGCGACCCGCGTGACCAACTCCTCAGATGAGCGAGCCCAAGGATACACGATGCTCGCTGTTACAACCTTCAAGTCACGAGAGGATTTCGACTACTACGACAAGGAATGCGCGGCGCACAGGAAGTTGAGGGAATTTATCACTCCCAGGAGGACCGGCTTTGCTACTATTCAGTATGAAAGCGAGCTTGGTTCATGATGAGGCCACTACGATGGCAGGACGACGATGTTCCGACCGACCAGGTACCAGCTCTTCTGGGAGATTGTGTGTTTCCTTCCTTACGGGACATAGTCTGCAGGTTCTCCTGCCACGGCAGAGGCTGCTCTCAATCGAGCAGGCTCGACCTCGCATATCATCTATTGCATGGACACTGTTTGTCTTTCTTCACTACTTGATTACCACCGCCCCCCACGTACGAACACATCTACATTCTTTATTGATATTTCCCATCTACCAAAGCTTTGCTCATCATCCTTTTCCCAATATGCGTCCCCAAGACACGAACAGGGCGGAGCCTCCCTACTCATACAAGAAGCGAGAGCTCAAATTCCCCGCCACAGAACCTGACCAACTCCTCCCTCTCTTCTCATCATGGAGACCATCCTACCCTCGGCGACCTTCATCTCTCGGTGCCTTTGGCATGATCCCGCCCGAGATCAGAAATATGATCTATGAGAATTGTCTGCATACACGAACAACTGCCCTGTTCAGAGCATCCAAGCAGTTATATTACGAGAGCTTACCATATCTGCGCGAAAAATTCGTTCTTGGATTCCACATCGACCCCCGGGCACCTGGATCCATCATATACCTCGTTGACCGGCACGGCCGCCCCTGGGGCCAAAGCCGGAACATCATCACTGTCGACTCCCCACACGAAGAGTGCATGTACCTAGACTTTATGCCCGTCGATAAGTTTGGTAAAATTCGAATACGCGTCGACGCACCGGACCCAGATGACCCGGGCCAACTCGTCCGGTGTTGGTATCAGACAAAACGTCTTCTGACCATCCTATTACCACGATGGAGAGATCCTGACAGGTTTCCGGAAGATGAGGTGAACGATATCATCATACCGCCGGAAAGAGTATCGACAAGGATGCCGCCGATTGAGCTTATGTTTCACAACGATGACCAGAGGAGATGGTGTCATTGGTCTGCGGGAGGTTCAATACGATGGAATCACAGTGTACCCTGTTGGAAATTGCAGGCAGAAGGGACTCGGCTCGAAGATATGCGATGTAAATGCCTCGAATGTGCGGATTTCCGATACATTATCGACCTTTTCCAGAGGGTTCGCAACGCTCGCTCGTTTACCGTTCAGATCGAGTACCAAGACCACCCCGAGATACAGCCCATTGTGGCCAAACTGGAGCAGACCGCGGTTTCCAAGACACCATTTGGGCTGATACTGAACAAGAGAGGACGCACTGCGGGTCCCCGAACCTGGGCCTTCGACGACGCAACTGTCCTGGGCAGAGAGAACGCTCATCACATCTGGCTTGATTACATCTTGGGGAAGCTCAGTGGCGCAACAGCGAACGACCTCAATGGTGAACGCTACGACAATTGGTGCCTTGGATACGAGAAGGCCCTACGGCCTTGTGCCTTCGGATACAATTTCGGTACCCTCAGGCGCACCATGGGTGGGGGAATGGAAGTCCTCAAACGACCCGGTGCCAGATTCCGCCATTCGTACCAACGAGGTCTGCGAGACCGGTTTTGGAGATGGGCGTACTTTTGCATCGATTTCTCTAGCAGCGGCACCTACGAGAAGTATCTCGAGAGCCACACGGCTCTTCTTAGTAAACACAAGGAGCACGTCGAGACCTTTCTCGCCGGAAAGAGCTTCATGACAGCTGATCTGATGCTCGAGATGTTGCCAGTCCTGGGGGAGACGTCGGTGCCCGTTTCCAAATCATCCTACGAGCAACTACGCTTACAGTTGTGGAAACAACACAGAAATGGGCATTTGCCGCAGCTGGGGGTATCGGTCGAGTCCGATTTGCTCTGGGCAAGGCCAGGTTGTTGTCAAAGATGTCCTCCCTATAATTCAGAAACTGCTCATGCATAGGTTTGGCCGTTCGTTTCTTGAATGCTGTAATCTGAGTTGATAGAGTGCGGCTCTTCAGCGATTCTCGTTTAATTTTCCCTCCACTGCCTATCCTGGGAATGCCAATCCCAGCGCCCCGATCGAGACAAATTCCGAATGGACACCTAGATAGTCAGCAAACTCAGCTTGCCTAGGTTAGTTCACTAGGAGAAGATACAGGGTACGCTCGAAGCACATCCCGATCACCGAGCGCTCACCGTGTCTCTGTCTCTCACATCCCTAGGCAGCCTCATCACAGAGTCAATTTAGCGATACTAACTCATGATTGATGGCAGTACCAGAGGAAGCGGCAGGGAACGGATCCTTTTGACAAAGAGTTGATAAGTAGGGGAGGACGTCTTCTGACGGCAATCAGATTTACTGCCTGCACCTTGCCGTGGGTAAAGCTTCCCAACCCAGCCAACCATTTAGTAAAGGTAGTGGTTTTTGCCCTTTTCGCGATACAACAACAATCCGTTCTAGAATGGCAGACACGTCCTCGTGACTGATCTCTCCGAGCTTGGTCGTCCACATGCAACCCCCAATTCCTGAATCGTCCTTTACTTCCTGGATTTGGCCTCGTGACTCCCCTCTCCTGCGGTGGCATTAATCCTCGCCTTATGAATATCCCTGGTGGCATCAATCCTCGCCTGCAGCTCCTCGACTAAGTTCCTGGCGTGCACATGTCTCTGGACTTCGATTGTGGCGGCCGGATCCGGGGCCAAATCCTCCATGGGCCTTTTGGCAAACCCGCGCAGGGAGACCGCGTTGACTTGCTCTTCGGTCCAGCCCTCTCGAAGCATGACCGTGCGGAGGACGTCGTCGAACTGTCGGTTCATGGCTTCTTGGCATTTCGGGCACGTGGCTGCGTGCTGAGGACAATCTCTATCGCTTTGCCTGCAGATCTCCCTGTCCACGGTAGCCAGGTCTGTAGAGTTTGATTGCGTCGACGTAGGATCGGAGGGTGGGACTTGCGCCATGGTTGGGAGGTACCAACCTACAGTTGGGTTCAAGTTCGAGTTCGAGTTGTTTTCGAGTCGCATTGATGGTTAGCTTGGTTCTATCAGACTTTGCTGCGATGCCAATGATGGTGAGCAAGTGAATGAAACCCATCGTTGACATGTCGGATTTATATAGACGGACGTGGACTGTTGGCAGCCCACAGCCCCTTCACAGAAGCATGCGAGAACCAGGGATTTGAGAACGGTAACGACATGTTCAATACAGGTCCCGCTCTGACTTTTTGTAGACGAATCACACACATGATCGGCCAATGATTTTTCCAAGGGAGAGTGTCCGGAGATCTGGTTGGATGGAACAAAGACGCCACAGGATCTTTTAGTTCTGAAACTAACCTCTGCAGCTTGTCGATCTGTGTAATGCATCGTATATCCGTGGACAAGACTCGTATTGATACTCACTTCTCCCTCAGTCTCAGAGGTGCGCTCGAATGGAAAGCCAATCAATCGTTCCCGGTCTGATCCGTTTCATACTTTATTGTAATGGAGGGCATCGAAGTAAGTATCACGGGACAACGTGAATAATCACCGTTCCGATTCTGACTGTATACAGAAGAGACTTGAGGCGAGTCTGATTGCCGACTTCGGAATAGATACGTATGTACTGGCCGGTTGCGATGATGGAGCCCTACATCGCAGCTGTGTCTTAAGGTCTATGTCGGTGCTGTCATTTCGTGATGCCATTTTCCGAGATTTTTGACCATGTTGTTGATGACACGAATCTGGAAGGAGTGGAGATGGTATTGAAGTAGCCTCTGATCTGCGTCTGATCGCTCGAGCTTGTGAATCCTCGATATCGGCAATGGCGGGTTCGGAAACTCCTCCACCGTGGCTCACGTTCTTCATCAGCTTGGCAGCTTTTCTACCGTAACCTCAATGGGCGTACTGTGACTATCATTGCCGCGGAGCAATAACACAGGGGGTCTCGATTGTGCTCGGTTCCTCCGTGAATTTGATCTCGGCAGCCTCGAGGTTGTTGTCTTTCTGTCAAACGAAGTCGGACCACACCGTCCACCGGCTGAAACTAGCATATCTCGCATGACGGCGGTTGTCCTGCCCATAACTAGGACAATGACTACCAGACCAGCGTGACGAGTACCTGTTTTCTAGATCGAGATCGTCTGCTCAAACCACGAGAGCGTTATATCTTCGACACTCGAAGGGCCAGACATGGATTTGAGCCGAATTTCGACATAGAGCGGAGAAGTATCGCGATCCCAACTCACTTTGCATGATGTTTTAGGCGAGATTGGCTTGATATCAGTGTCTGTCGAGTAGCTGAAATTCCCAGAAACCCGCAATGCCACATCATGGCGAGGTTGCGCGCTTCAAGGCCGTAGAGGTGGAGGATTGCACGACAGGCTCACCGTATGCTCACCTATACCTCTCGTACGCCATTTCTTCATCATGCCTCCTCTTGACCTGTGCAAGGACGTCCGGCTCGTATATGCTCTCCGGCGAAGCGTCTCCTTTCAGGACCAGCTTCTCATGTCTCGAAGCTTCCTCCTTTGTCATGAGCACCAGGTCCGTCAGGGGAAGCTTGATCATTTTCTGCCCTTCCTTCTCATATTCCGGGTCGACTTTAAAACCGCCTGCTGGTCTTCTCCATCTGATCAGAGCTAGCCGGGTTCCAAGGCCACTGACGACACTCTTGCCGCGGAAGACTTCTTCCACGAGGTATGCCACATCGTCGCGGCTGACTGGTATTCGTAGTCCAACGGCGTCTTGGCCGTTTGTTGACCGGACCTGTCTCTCTTCGACACTCTGCAGTGCCGACAGCATGGCATCGTACATCTTCTCTCTTCCTCGGTCGCCCACCCGATAGTCCATTGGGTAGCCCGCTACACTGCAGATAACGTGATTCGCGACGGTGTATCCAAACACGGCTGGCATGGTCCCAAGCACAGGGAGGATCCTGACTCTGAACTCAGGTAGCACGCCGAGCTTGTCCACATTTCCCCTCTCGAACTCTTCGTCGGTGATTGGCAGTAGCCCAGCCTTGCCTTCTCCCGGCTTCTCCGTGGAGAACACGACAGGGATCCCGCTGTTGATGCCCATGACCCGAAGCCGTCGCCTCGTGGATTTCGATAATGGATCCTCGAAACTGGTAGAGATGTCCCCGACCTGTATCCTTGTCGGATCACTCTTGCAGCCCGCGCCCATCGCACTGATGACCTTTATGCCCTTGAGCGCGCAGTACTGCAAGAGAGCCACCTTTGAATCGATGTTATCAATCGCATCGACCACCCAGTCGACCTCCGTGTCCTCTTCTCCTTCTCGAACTTCGAAATCCCACTTCGCAAGCAATCCTTCTATCGACTGCGACCCGAGCAGCTCATTCCGCTCATCAATCCTCACCCACGGACAAATCTGCTCCAGCCTCTTCCGCACACAGTGGACCTTCGGTGTGCCGACGTCCGCTAGAGTAGCTAGAGCGTGTCGGTTCAAGCTACTTAGCGTGACTTGATCGAAATCCACCACTCTTATACGTGAAACACCGCTCCTCGCCAACGCAGCCACACAATGACTCCCCACGCCGCCTAGTCCTACGACCACAACGAACGAATCCCGCAGTTTTGCCAGTCCCTTATCTTTCAAGAACACGCGATTCCTCGCCAACTGCTCGAGGATCAACTCCTCGTCATACTCGCCCTTCCTCGCCCGCGCCGCGATCAACGCCGCCCTCTCATCCTCTTTGTCCGATATGGTCGGCCGACTCGCTCCGCCAAATTCATTCAATTGCAGGGCTTGATGCTCGCTCGAGATAGAAGGGATCGAGGCTTTGAGTTCATCGGTTGCGCGGCGGCGGTGGATCGCCGTCGTTGTGAAGATCACCGACGCGGCCGTTATGGCACCAAAGCCAGCGGCCAGTGTGAGGTTTATGTTGCTGTTTGACAGGGAGGTCTGGCGTTGCAGCCATGCGGACATGGTGAGCGTGTGTACTTCGGATGGGGATGTAGAAGAGAGTTGGGGAGGAGACGCAGAGAGGGAGTGTGTCTCTCTGTATGAGAAGCCGAATGGCTGAACAGCTCCAGTTACTGCATCTTCGAGATTTCTTCCGCCTGCTACAGTTCTTGATGACTTGCTGGCTCTATGATTCGACTGCCCGATGTCGTCGAGACGGATTGAGAGCTCTTTCGGATAGTTAAATCATCGATCGCGTCCACATTATTTTTCCTCGGATGGTCATCTCCGTAACTTTTTCTCCGCAACTTGGAACTTCAAATCTCGAACCTCAAAGTCGTCGCCTTCAGTTCGAGCCTCTTACGCTCCCTCCATCCTCAGACGCGGAAATTGTATGTAATCAAGCTACAAGTTCTCGTCGCACCGCTCGCCGCATCCCTGTTCTCCATACTTCAAGTCTGGCAACCCGCGCTCAGGCGCCGCTCTGCCCACCGACCTCACTGCACCTCATCCCTTCGTCGCAACCATGGCGCGCAATTCGGAAAAAGCGCAATCCATGCTCTTCCGCTTCCGCGCCGCCCAAGCCGCCGAATCCGGCCTCTTGCCCTCGTCGTCCCTGCGCCGCCCGAAGGCCCCCTCCACAGTCACCACGGTGCCGCTGTGCGAGAAATGGCGCGGCCAGATCCTCAAGGAAGTCAGCCGCAAAGTGACCAAGATCCAGGACGAGTCGCTGTCTGATTTCCAGATCCGCGACCTCAACGACGAGATCAACAAGCTGATGAAAGAGAAGTGGGGCTGGGAGCGGCGCATCAGGGAGCTAGGTGGTCCCAACTACATGCGTGGAGGGGGCACCGTGTTCGATGACCAGGGGCGAGAGGTCCCCGGCGGCGGTAAGGGGTATCGGTATTTCGGACGGGCGAGGGAACTTCCCGGCGTGAAGGAAATGTTCGAGCGGGCGGCCAAGAGGAGGGTCCGTGGTGGCGATGACGACGACGAAGCCACCAAAGAGCCCCGGCAGGAGATCAACCGCCGGAATCTCGATGCCAGGTATTTCGGGTTTGGGGCGGACGAGGACGACGGCACGCTGTTGAAGTATGAGCGGCGCAAGGAGAAGGAGGCTGTTGAGAGGGTGGGGAGGTTGGCGGCGGCGGAGGGTTCCGAGGACGACGACCTAGACTGGGAGCCTTTGCCGGGTGATGCGGGCGACGGGGAGAGATGGCGACTACCTACATTGGAGGAGGTCCAGCAGGAACTGATCGATCGGCGGAGGAGACAGCTGCTCGACAAGCTCGGTTGAGAGGCACACCACGAGGCACAATACGGTTTAACAAGGCAGGACACGTCTCGATGAAAGCATTAGGATGAATGGTTTTCCTTTAATTTTCCCTGTCAATGCATGCCGTCTATGACTGGCATCACCCTCTAAGGCCGGCTCGAAGCATGGCTCTTCTCGAATCTGACAGTGTCCGCTCTCCACAAGACAACAACACCACAGCGCAGCCCTCTCATGCTGTGACTCGACGGTAATAACAGCTTTTTCCGACAATGTGATTGTCTGCCCTCTAACAAGACCGATCTTCGCAGACCTCTTCCATCTTCGCCATTCTCGACACCTCGAATCCATCCCCGACCTCTTGACGACTTGTACCAGTCCATTCCACTGTCACTAGCAGTAGATGAACTGGAACTTGGCCGTCGAACCGCTCATCTTAACCCCCAGGTTGACCTGGGTGCTGATGAAAGTGTTGTCCACCTCATTAACGACTTCCAAATTGCTCGGAACCAACTGAGTCCCGGTATTTGCACCATTAACGGCGGCACTTGCCACGATGTTGAAGATGAACTTGATGTCCCGGTCTCCTACCCCGGTTGCGGAACCACCTGTGCAGGCGAAGATGATGTTGACGTTTTTCTTGCCGCTGTTGCCCCCGAGGTATTTGAGCACGTTCTGACATGTCTCGCTGAGGTAGAACGGATCTGGGGCGACCTTGACGTTGACCTGGGCCTCGTAGATGCCGCCGCACGCCGGGTTGCTGATGTCCGGGTCGATGTTGAGGGTGAGTTCGCCAGCCATGGCTGCGGTCTCGTTTCGTCTGGCGAGGCCGTGGTGAGGGAGGTCCACTCGGACGGTGTTCGCTTGACGTGGTACTGAGAGGGCGCTTGCTGAACTCAGCAGCACCGTGCAGAGTGCCACAATCTTGCGCCGCATGGTGGAGGATCGGTGTGCGAATCTGCCTCTGCCGCCGCCGGAACCGCACAAAAGTCAGCGCGGCACCACTTGCAGAAATGTTTGGTAGTTTCTGAGGATGCTTGCCTGTGGTCAAAAAAGTTGCTGCAGTGTCTCGACGAATGGGCCAGCTCAAGTGATGGTAGGACGAAACAAGATCACGGTCTTATATTGTCCATGACACAGCCACCGCAAGTCAGGAGAGTGAAGGCAAGCCCATTCTAGCCCGGCAAGCGCAAGCCTGGTTATTCCTTTGTGCCGTAGTCACGGAGAATCAAGATCACGGTCGCTGCCAAGCGGCAGTGGTCAGTGGTATCTCCGGCCCGGCTTGCTGTTTGTCCTGCTCGTTCCTGAGCTCTCTGTTTCTGTCGTGGAAGTGAGGGGCTGTTCGATCATTGGGCCGTGATTCTGTGTTAGTTATACAGGCCCGTGCAGCAATTCTAGTCGACGTCGATGTCTGTGTTGAAGGCATGTTCGTCACTGCGGTGAAGCCGGATAGGATCCTGATTCTTCTGCCATCGATATATCCGAATTGGAAATGGCAATTACCCGCGTGCTGCACAGCATGCGCAATCTATGTTTGCTTGCCGCCGCAACCCTTTCATGGTTGGCCACCTCTGCATGTCGTGCCATGTGGTGGTAGCGCATGCATGCAGGCAGCCTCTCTTGTTGCACCGACATTTCAACTCCTGAGATTATGCATGTATGCTTCCGTCGGTGTGGCACTGTGCAGTTCTCTACTTATGTTCCTCCATGAAACAACAGCCCATTTCCAGACAGCTTCGGCCTTCCAGCATCTTATACTGACGCAATCAACAACGCCCCAAGCCGCTTACCTCGACGTTTGCTCCGTTCGCGAAATGGACTGGGAGGAACGAGATACCAGTTCGAGGACACCGGCCCTCTCAGGGCGGAAAGGTACCAAATGATGTTGTGTCGGCCTTCAAGGTCTCCTGCAAGACTGTCAAGGACAACTGTGTGCCCTTCGTGATTACCGTGACGACATCTTACCGCTAACGGAAGCAATCTGATATCTTCTCCGGTGAGCAGCGATTGAAGGGGAGCTAATAGGATTCTGCTTGCAGCGGCATACTAGGGGTTGGAGCATTGCTCAGCAATAACCTGCGGGAGTTATACATTGCTAACAGGAAACTACTCAGCAATAAAGAGTGGCTGAGTGTCCCTGGAAGAGGGTAATGTGCGAGCCTTGTCCTCTTTACTCTGCACCTACGAACACCTTGACGCAGTATGACGGAATTGTGAACGACAAAGCGCTTCATGTTCGAGCTCGACATTTGGCTTGGTACATTCACTAGCCCGAAGGATACCAAAGAATAGTCAGTCATTCCTTGGGGATGCTGTGGGTAGAGAGTCACTGAAGTCCCATTCTGCGTTCTGTGTGGAGATAGTTGTGCGTGTATCTCGATGTTCGACAGATATCTAGAATTCCTTCTCAACATTGCTGGCTTTGGTGTCAATGACACCATCGATGGCGCCGTCTAATGCGGATGGCACGCCTTCTTTGTTGAGGAACTGGTTGACTTCTAGCGGGGAAGATTAGCCTGCGTGCCTGTACTGATATGACTAGAGGGCAAGGGCGAGTCATACCTTGATTGATGCAGGCGTCACCAGTGTTCTGCTCAAAGTCCTTCACCATGCCTTGTCCTTGCTGGCCTTGCTGGCTTTGCTCATTTTGCTGGTTGTCTTGGTAGTTGTTCCGAGTATTGCCTTGCCCAGTGCCTTGACTGCCTTGCTGGTTCTCGAGGAATTGTTCGCCTTCTTTGATGATGTTGTCCATGATGGATCTGATGGGATGGTGGGGCAGGTACGCGATACTAAGTTGACAATTGTTCGGAGATCTCAAGACCTTGTAGGAGTGAGACTCTTATAGCTGCCCCGCCTACACATCCTCCATCCTGGTCACTTCATAACACGAGTCATGGGCTCACATGGTGTTCACAGTACTAGTGCCCATGGAACTCTGTATGCGGTGTGACGTGGCCCTCCAGGGGCTTGATTCGTGAGTGGTCATTTCCCCTACCACCCCTGGAGCTCGCTTCGCACAAGCCTTCCAAGCATTCGCTTCTTGAAGGCTTGATCCTCAAAACGAGAAGCTTGAATGCACTAGCTTATGTCGGACAGCTTATCGAACCAATGCAAGCTTGATCTCACGTTAGTTGCGAACCGATGCGAGCTGAGAACTGAGAGAGTATGGCGAGTACTTGCGATGGAGCGGCGACTGCTACCCCGCCTGGAAGAAGCCGTCGTTTCCACCTCAGCTGGACTGTGTTCGAAGAAGTTCGGGTCTGCGGAAGCTGAATACAGGCAAAGAACCAGGTTAGTCTGGGCATGGTAGTGCGCTGTCGACGGATGTTGTGATATCAGCCAGCGAGCCAGTCTGGTATGGTTGGCGCACGGTCTCCTCTGCATGCTGCATCCACACAGCTCGACAGACTTCCGAAGTGTACGCCTCGTTGTACCATTCCTGGCGCGTAATGAGCATATTTAGCGGAGTTTGTCATGATATTGGTCGCATGCATGGGAACAACTGGCTCGCCCAGCATGCACCAACACGTATCTGTGATGACGCGCGCCCCGAAAGATTCCAAGACGTCGAGATATCCAGCTTCGGGAGCTTTTTCACTGACAGCTCGACTCGTCGTTATGGCGACCTCGACCCCTGCATGCCTCTTCTGACCGGAGCACAGCATCGCGAGCTTAGCGAACTCTTCCAGAGAGAAGTGAGGGTTTCCCAATGAGACAAGTCCGAGTGAAGAATCAAGAGCGGAGTTTAGCTGTGTCCAACAATCTTTCAGCTCGTCTTTGCCAACTTCACAGCAGGGCATTTCTGGGCTGGATATGTAGACTCTGGCGGATTCCGGAGTGACACCTGCCATATGGAACATTGTTGCTGACGCAGTCGTTGCAAATGCTGCCCCGAACGCTTTTAGATCTGATATGCTTGGACTCGAGCCTTCGAGGCCGGATATTAGGGGGATGCCCGGACCTGCCAGTTTGCCGATATGGTATCCCAGTAATGGCCAGAATGCATCATCCGCGTCTGAGAGGGCTGCAACTTTGACTTGAAGATTTGGTAGACGCGCCTCATCGAGATGGCACCCGAAGGCCGGCGCTCGACCAGTCAGAGCGATACAGACGTCCATGAAGTCCGGATACTTCTGAGTTCGAGCGCCGAGGACACTGTTGGCAAACACAACAGCATTCGATTCAGCCCAGCCGATATTCTCGCCAGCCTTGGGAGCTGTTTCCAACAAATAGGGTGCGCAAGTGAAGCTCATCACAGCACCCATGGACATATACGCTTGTGCTAGTTTGCCGGCCTCTCTGGCCAGAATCGGGTCCATGCCAATCTCACGCCAGCGGCGCTGATCGACGGAGATAGAGTTCAGTGTTGTGGGAACTGCGAATTTGGCGCCGAGAGACAAGAGCCTCCCCGCAAACAAGAGGCTTGCTGGTCCAATGTATATGCCGGCGTCGATATGTGCCTGAGACACATCCAGAAATTCCTCGGCGCCTTGCATTCCAGCAACGTCTATCAGTATCTCCATGGCAAATTTGGCTGCAAGACCGAAATCTCCAGCCAGGAGACTCTCATCTGTCGGCGCCAATTTGATTTGCAATGGCCGAAGTATTCTAGAAGGTGAGTCTCCATTTGGCATTCGTGAAGGCTGGCCGAAAGACAGTTCGGGACCATCAACGATGGCAGGTGTGCCACTGCGCAGGGAGGCAAAGTCTTCCACCGATACGACGAGGACGGGGATCGAAAGCTCAAACAACTTCCTTGCCACCATAACGCCCATTGTCAGGATTCCGTCCACATGCTGAAAGACTAATGCCGCTGGTCCTCGCTTCTTCAGCAAAAGCTCCAGGAGGACACCACTTCCAGTACATGAACCACGTCCTGAAGGGATAGCGAAGATTCTGCCCGTGACACATTCACCTCGCAGCGGATGGTTCTGTTCGACAATTATACCAGCGTCAGGGCTGATGCCGCCCCAGAAACTCAGGCTGGTGTCTGACACCAGAAGCTCTCCCGATGCGGCTCCGCGGACGAGGCTACGTCCCTGGACACCCATCCCTGTCTTTTGATCCAGACAAACTTGAAGTTTATCGTCCCGCTGGTATTACGTCGCAATGATGACGGAATCTTTTACACATGTCAAAATACGTCGTGGCTGCAACTTTGAAGACAGTGCTCACATTTGTTGATTCCGGACATCTGCGACCACGGATATGTCCTGCTTCGTCGGCTTGATGATTTGACGGAGTTGTTATCCTTTAGGCCGGCAGAGCAAGCTGCTACCACTTTGTGTAGCGCACGATTGCCGCTCCCGACAGCCTCGCTTGCATCGGTGTGCTTGACATTCAAGAGTTCTTTGGTGGCTGTGCCGATAGAGCAACGGGCCAGCAGACGGGGTAGAATGTGTTCTCTCTCTTTTCGCAATATGTTTTTAAGCAGAATCCTGGTTCACCCTAGAGAATCGAAGCGAATGAATTTGCCAGGCGTGTCCGATGGTGTATGCATTTCGTCCATTGATCGTTGGAAGTTAGAGTGTTTGATGAGTACAGTCTGAGATACCGAGCATACAATCAAAGGTTGGTGACATCTACCACAAGCGGGTGCTGCTTTCGGCTCTCGTCGATATACAGATCACCGAGCTTGTATTACCGTCTGCGTGCCCATAAGTAGTAGCGTTGTTATCGAGCCCAATGGAGATCCGAGATGGTGGTAGGATTGTCCAAAACCAAAGCAGAACCATTGCTTAGAGAGAGGCCGCAAGCTCATGAACCTTTGGGCGCCTTTCTCTGATATCTGCTGGGTAAATGAAGTAAGCATAATACAATTCTCCATTGCTCTTGCTCTAGGTTTCCACGTCAGGGTTAAACAAAGGGGCTGGCGAGTGTGGTGTTGTTGCTGCCTTTCATTCATTTCTCATTCGCCTGTCACTTAAGCCTCGGTGGTGAACGGCCGCTAAGCGGACTTACATAAGCGTGTCTCAGGGGTTCACATTCTGTTGCTGTCGCCCATCAAATGATTGCTTCCAAGACAAGTCAAACGGCCCCAAGCCCGCCAGAGCATATCTGTGCGTTTTGTGCTGCCTTCCACGTCACTCTCCTCATGATGCTTCCGATACAGAAGCAGATGGATTGGTCGCCCTCGCTGTCGTGATGCTCCGCCGTTCCTATCGTCGATCCTCGCTGCCACGACGTCTTGTTCGTCTACTGCTCTATTTCCTCGGCGCGCTCTTCGTCCTTGACCTACTTACGATACTGAAGTACCACCGCGAATTCAGTCGCAACCTCATATCGCACACGTATACCTCGCCCGCCGTTCTCCCCACGCCGGTACGGGACCAGAAAATCTTCATTGTCGCGCAGTTTTGGACAAACGCCCGCGTGATATCAGAGCGATGGGGCCAGGCGCTTCTAGACCTGATAGGCGTGCTAGGCAAGGAAAATATATACGTGAGCATCCTTGAGTCGGGGAGCTTGGACAACACGAAGGAAGTCCTCAAACTCCTGGATGATGTGCTGGTGGAGAACACCATCCCACATGTCACCATCTTAGACCCGACCACACACGCTGATGAGATCAATGCCGGGCCTCTCGATGATCAGGGCACTCCACGACAAGGCTGGATACAGACCACAACCGTTGGCACGCAATGGGGCAAGGAACTGCGAAGGATCCCGTACCTTGCGCGCTTACGGAACAAAGCTCTGGAGCCGCTCTTCAAATTCCATGATGAGCAGGGCCAGAAATTCGATAAGATACTATTCCTCAACGATGTTGTGTTTCGACCACAGGACGTCCTCACACTACTGGCGACAAATCAAGGCTCTTTCTCTGCAGCATGTGCGCTCGACTTTCATCTCCCACCTGCATACTACGACACCTTCGCTCTCCGTGATTCCGAGGGACTCGGCTCAATTCAGACTACGTTTCCGTATTTCCGTGGCATTGAATCACGCGAGACTATGCTTAAGGGTATGCCAACGAAAGTTTCGTCGTGCTGGAACGGAATGATTGTAATGGATAGCGCTCCCTTCTACGAAGGTCTTCGATTTCGTGCTCTGAGCGATAGTCTTGCCTCAAAGCACCTCGAAGCAAGTGAGTGTTGTCTCATTCATACGGACATGAATGCGACCCTCCCCGGAGCGGGGCAGAGGATCTACGTCAACCCTTCTGTGAGGGTTGGCTATACTGTGGATGCTTACAATACTACACATTCCGGTCCTGTCGAGAACTTCGTGTCCGCCACACAGTACATCACCGGTGTGTGGACGAATCGTCTCCGGAGAACCGTCCTTCCACGAGAGACGAAGAGTATGAAGGATGTTGAAAGGAAAATGGCCAGATGGGTCAAAGAAGGCGAGAACTCGTTGGAACGACGGGAGGAGAATGGTGCGATCTGTACCATTGACGAGCAGCACATTCTCATCTGGAATGGCTGGAAACATGTGTGAGGGCAAACCATGGTACGTGGTGCCAGAGTCTCCAACGTATTCTCGAGCAGAAGCAGAGAATTGACCACGCTCATGAAGATACAAAGGTCAGCATCTGGCGTAAGAACATCCTCCACATGGCAGCATCGCTCCCACGACTCCGGAATAGCAATACGGATCTCTACCCTGTCGACCCTCGAAGGGACTCTCATGCGCCAGGAGCCCCCACGCGGCAAGAATGGTCGACCGCCGCTCGCACTACGACTACAGAGAGGCAAAATACCTGTGGATGAGATTAGCCAGCTGTTGATCTGAGCTCAGCCAGACGTGTTGGAAAAGTATTTCGAATTTGTGGAGGAGCAAAGATCACCGCCAAATTGTACGGCGTCGCCTGCTTCGAGCTTCACGGCCACGAGAAAAGGCTGAGCACATGAGAACCCCCATGTCGTGATCAAGGACACAATCCCCATGCCTCACGCAAGGGGACTTCATGACCGGGGACATCGTGTTAGTAGCCAGTCGCTGCTCAATATTCATTAGCTGTCTCAAGCGGAACATTTATGTCCCTTTGTGGTTGCTCGATACTTGACTAGTTGTTGACCACTAGTTGACTTGGACAATCTTGAATCAATATCCCGCAGTGGAGATGGTCATCTCTGCTCCACGCGCCCATTCTAGGTACGGGCTATAATTCCGAGCCAGCAATGTTTCAAACGTAGCTTACTAGAACGCGCTGAGCTCGCCGAACACCTTGCTATACCCGTCAAGTACTCTGCCGTACTCGTACCGGCTCGTACGACCGGCGGGCTCCGTTGCGTCATTTGCTCAGCCTCCTCACATCCCCTCCGCAGCCTCGCATGACCCCAGACTTCCACCTGCCAATGCGCGATTAAAGCTCGTTCGACCCTTATCACCACCAGGCATCTTCGTTTCTTCTGCGCAGGCAACTCGACCAAATTTTGGCATATAAACATCTCTCATAGAACACTTATTCCGCCCTTGCATGCCTGTCATCGTCACCGAACGGTCTACAATTATCGCCATGTCCTGCGGCGACCTCTTCCTCGGCCTCATCGCCATCTTATTCCCTCCTATCGCAGGTCCGTAACCCCCCCGGTGGCCTCGCCTTTCCAGCCACAAAAACCCACTGACTAACCCGTATTCTTCTCTCTATAGTATGGGTCAAATCGGGCCTCTGTTCCGCTGACTCCCTGATCAACATCCTCCTCTGCATGTTGGGCTATCTCCCGGGCCTCCTGCACGCCTGGTACATCATCGCCCGCCACCCCGAGCGTGACTACGACTATGAAGTGCTGCCTGACTCGGAACGCCAAGGAGGCCAGCACGGTGGACGAGTCACATATTATTATATTCGGCATGAACCAAGGCGAGATTACGGCACCCAAGGCCAGGGCCAGGGTCACGCCCAAGGGCACAATCGACCGGCTCCGCCTCCGCCAAGCGGTCAGGGGAGTAATCGACCGGCCCCAGCTCCTCCGGCAGGCAATGGAAGTCAGGACCAGAGCCAGCAGTCGCCTCAAGGCCCGAGCGTGGGCGCAGGAAGTGACGAGCCCGGCGCGCCACCGAGCTATTCGGACGTCGTGAAAGGGGATAACAAGATTCAGACACAAGAATAATAAGTGATACCAGTTTGATACAGGAGTCGGCGCCGGTTGTGGCACGCTACGGTGATTTAACAGGAGTGAAAGTTCTACGATTGTTAGCCCACACGTGGTGTTCTCATCGGTGGGCCGCCACCGTCAGTCAGGATGGAGAGAGGAGTTCCGAGAATGTGTGTCGTGGGCTCTGACGGTACGAGGCACAGAGGGTTGTGCGCTATGATACAGAGTAATAATGCTGAATGACTTGCACAGATACTCTGCACTGCCCTCCCGTTCTTGGTTTCCGTTTCGTGATCTCGGCAGCATGGCCCTACGAGCCTGTCCCGCCCGGACTCTTGCATATCTCGTTCCAGCTCGGTAATGCTAAACCGACCGTCCTTGCGGGTTGTAGATATCGATTCAATTTGCGAGCCTCGGGAGGGTATTCAGATGCTAAGCAGGACGAAACTCAATATTCACTTCGCCACGACCGCGGCCAGTTTGCCATTCCGCTGCACCATGTACCGAGCGGACTTTGGTGTTGAGGGTTGTGTAGAACTTCACTGTAAGCAGGAATGCATACAGTAGAACAGTAGAACAGTAGAACGAATGAACAACATGTTGTACAGTTTTTCCTCTAATATGCATCAACACCGCCCTGCTGTGCTACCGCAACAGTTTACAATCCATCCCTTCGTCAATCATAGGCTTCGTGATAACGCACAACGACCGCCAGCAGTAATATAAACTAGAGAAAGAAGCGAGAAAAGACCCTGCTGAAGCCGGATCAGACCAGCTTTTAAAACTCCCATTCGATCAACATCCCATCTGGGCCTCTCATCTCACCGGGGTCGCGCACACCTCCTTCCTCCTCGTCATGGTTCTCATCCATTTTGACTTTCCTCTCTTTCTGCTTGATCGCCACGTTCTTCGGTGGGGGCTTGTCCCTGTCCACCTTCCTCAGTAGACTGGGGATGTTCTGGCGTCGTGATAAGCCGACGCGGTAGATGGCCTTTCGTCCAGAGGTCGTGAGGCTAGTGATCGGGGAGTGCTTTGTGGGACCTTTCTCTGCCGAGAACGGCGCTGCGGAGGATTTCGGCTTTGCTGGCGTGGTCAGTGGTTGATCTTCTATCTCTTTGACAGCTGGTTTGGCGGGCTTCGATTGTGGCCTTGTTTCAGGTTCTGGGGACGTGAAGGGTGAGACGGTGGGAGTCGTTTTAGCGCCCCTGCGCATTGGGCTTTCGATCGTGTCCGGGCCAGCGCCACGGACATTGCTGGATTTTTCGGCCAACACAGGCCGCGATATTATGTCATCTTCCTGTGGAGGTTTCTCTTCCTCTTCATCCGCGAACTTCTCTTCAACTTTCTGCTGCGCCTTCTTGGGCTTCCTGCCTCGCTTCTTAGGCTCTGCGACAGGGTTCTTAGCCTCTGCGTTGCTGGGTATCTCAATTGTTATGTGAGTGTCCTTGCCTGCCGAGCGCTTGTGAGCAACTATATCATCTTCATCTTCGTCAGCATACGACATATGGGGTTCCTTTTTGAGAGCCTTCAGATCAGGAGGCAAATCTAGTTTCACTGGTGCGGGCTTCGTGTCCATCCACACGACATCCTCTTCACCCTCGCTTAGCATTGGATCCATCTTCTTGAGGAGAGCTGCCGCTGATGTCTTCGCACGCTTGACTTTGCTCTTACGCCCTTTCTTCGTGCTGGATCTTGTCAAGGGTAGGGGAGGTGTTTCTGCATCTGGGACGTTGATGGTGCTGCTCTTCGCTGGGGTCCGAAGGTCGAGTTCTTCTTCTCGCGGCGGAAGATTCGGTGCTTCGTCGACGACCTTCTTCGACCGAGATCGACTTGGTCGAGGTTTGTAATTGTCCTTCGGCAAGCCGATAGCTGCTTCGTCGCTCATATTGAGCTCGCTAGATGGGAGCTTCGCCGGAGACGATTTATCGGACTTTGGGTGAGGCAATTCTTCTTCCTCCGCCATGACCTTCGAGCGGGAGCGACTCGGACGCGGCTTGTACGCCTCTTTTGGAAGCCCTATTATAATTTCATCACTCTGATCGAGCTCGTTCATTGGCTGCTTGGCCGGTGATGACTCGTCAGGCTCTACCGGACCGTCCACGATAGCTTTCTTTGACTTTCCCCGAGTTCGATTTCTTGTCGAGGAGACTGGGCCTGACGTCTCCGAGGCTTGAGATATAGAGTCCACAGTTCCACGACGAGACCGGTTGGGCGGTGGCATGCTTGGTAGCGCGAGCTCGTCAACATCTTCACTCAGACTTGGAGCTCGCATTGTTGCATTCGACGCAGAATCCTTGGCTTTGCGTCCACGCTTCTTGGGTAGCAGCTTTTCCGTAGACGGCAGGACGGCCTCCACAGCACCATCGGTGACTTCGACTATGGCTTCAGGTCTCTGAGAATGATGGTCTGCATGTGGAGCGGGAGCAGAGTCGTTGGTCTGCATGAGTTGGGTGGGATCAGTAGCTAGTGGTCGATGAGGGGAGGACTGAGACGTAGGAGGCAGTAGTTGGCCCTCTGATACATCGGGGTACGAAGGATTCACATCGTTGTATTGCGGTTGCTCTCCGGCGGGACTAAGCACGCGCTTGGGATTTTCAGTTCCAGCTTGGTTGGGATCCCCTTCCAGAGATACCTGACTCAAGGATCCAAATGGATTAGCGTTAACGTCCAAGCCTCCACGGAAATCCAAGTTAATGGATTGATATTGTCCGATGGAAGCCATTGAAGTCGACACGAGAGGTGCTGCCTCGGGTACGGATCGTCCGAGGATTGAAATCACTCCGGTCTGGTCACCCGAACTGGTCGCTACCAGCATGCTTGGCTCGGTCGACGCTGAGGGTGAGCCAGGTATTCCTTGGTTTACTGTAGTCTCTGCAGGGTCCTCTGGTTCTGAATTCTTCAGTTCTGATAATGATGCTAGAGGTGGTGCGAATAGGTCGTCTCCTAAGGCAGATCGCGACCTGGCTGCTGCGCCATAGGTCTTCGACCTCTTAGACTTTGCCTTCTTGCCAGAACCATCATGTGATACATCCTTGGAGCCATCCTGCAGAGCACTGCGAGCTCTTTTCTTGGCCGTTACTGCGGGCGACATATGAATTGAAAGTGATGTGAGATGAGTATCCGCACTCGCCCCATTGGTTTCAGGCTGTGTGCTGCTGTCGCCGGGACCGTCGACCTGGCTAAAGGTGTTGAGATGGCATGAAGCAGAAGACAAGAGTCTCTGGGTTGGGTCCAGAAACTGATCGAAATCAATTTCGGATTGTGAGGCCAGTGGTGGGTGGACGGCCTCACTTTCATTTCCGGGCATATGAGCTGGTCCGTCGGGGGGACCGAAGTCAGACTCGGCGTCAGAGTCTGCTATCTCTGTATGCATTGCCACCGCACTGTCATAAGAGATCCTCATGGAATGTTCGCCTGCTTGAGGAAGTGATGTTGATCGAAGCCGACGCGCTTTCAAATGACCGATAACGACGCGTATCCACGTGATTACCTGTCTTTTGAAACGGCGCCAAGAGGCGACAAATGAGGAATTACTTTGCCAACACGACCCGCGACTGCATTCATATCCCCGACTATCAAGCTCGAGGACACAGTTCCTCTACCGATTAATCTCTCTGTACGCCTATCTCGGCCATTTGCGGTTGACGGAATTTAATGGCATTATTGGTTCCGGCAACTGCAACCACGAGCCTTGCTCTGCAGTTCAGCGGGCGAGAGGATTAGGGACTCCGCCTTGCATGAAGATTTCAGAATAGGGGGAGTTGCGAGCGATGCAACAGGCTGGCCGTCCTTTCTTCATTCCTCGAAGTTGTCTTCCCTGGCACTGGCCTGCGACACAGAAGCAAGATATTTCTCACACATTACGGCGCCAAAAGCAGATACTTGGGCTCGGATATCTCAAGCCTGGTGTCAGTCGGAAAGGCAAGTCAGAAGGTTCTGACATTCCTGATGTTCCTGAGACTGACAACGTTGTTTGTCACGCTGGTGTCAGGTTGGCCACGGAATAGCAACACAGTAATATCAGCTGATAGGATGTGAGACATGGTCTGCGACTAATTGCGTTACCACCCTTTTCCGCCAGTCTCGTCATGAGGAAGCTTACAGAGTGTTGCAGCGGCAAAGCACTTTCTGTCGTCAGATCTCGCATGACCGGTTCTCTGATCCGAACTTCAACAGGTCTGTGACGGACCTGCATGAAGATGGGCAGCCAAATGTGAAAGTGATGGAAACGTATTTCGAGCTCCAACAAGAGGGACCATACTACCCATACACGGTGTGATCTCATACTTCTCGCCCAAGGTACGGCACGTGTCCATGAGAAAGTCCACATAGAATCAAACCCCTTAAATCCAGGACGGATCGTGATAGGCTTAAGGAGGTCCTAGAGAATATTTTGTGCAAAGGTTGTCGTGGGCGAGAGGACACTGAGGGCAAGATAGTCCGTGACGCTCTTTGTAGCATTGGACTTGGACTCGCCTATGTTGATTGCTGCTGGAGAAGATCTGTACCTTGGACAAGTATTCGTTGACCTCCAGCTGCAGCCCGGGCTAGGCATCTGGATTTCGGGAAGACGGAGAAATTGTGGGCGTTGGACGAAAAACTGATTGGCCAAAGTGTTTCTATATGGCAGATGCAGAGTGTCCTTTGTCTGTTGCACATGCAGATATAGCGCTATGCGAGGAGTTTGGCCGTGGCTGTCGAGACTCCAGAACTGATGGAACGGAACACGGCCGGATGAGATTTCCTGGGGCAGGTGCTGAGACCAGGATGGAAGTCCCTGGCATCGACTGAGTTGGAACAAACAACAAAATAGATTTCTACACCTCGTCCAAGGCCACACATGTGACCGGCTCCCAAGATCTCAATGGTCACTTCACTGTCAAACCTGCCTTTGACCGTGCCTCTGCCCGAGCCTCGCGTGGCTCCCCCACCGTGCTGAGCGTCCAACAAGCACATCGGCCTTCCGCCCCCGAATGTCGGAAGCCTCGAGCTTTGATAGCCAAGGTTGGCATGGGTCAGGGTGCCCTCGTTACGGACCGAACTACGTGGCTCCATGTTGCTGGAGGAATGCGTTAATGAGACGCGGACAGCACGTTCCGCTGCCCGGCAGTCATAGTCGATTATGCATGGGAGCACAACGTGCCACCGCTGAGAATGAGGATTGGTCAATTGACGACGAGGATCGTTTGCTCAGGGCAGATGCCGCGAGCCCCTGGATGAGCGGGTCAACGCTTTAGTCAAGGAACATTCTTGGGGAAATCAACGGTGAGAAAATCTCAAAGGCAGAATAACGTGCCACTGCCCCAAAGTGTATTGAGGGAGGAGAGAGAAGAAGAAGAGGGGAAGCCGTAACCTGCGGACTCGCCTTCTCAGCCTTTTGGGTGCCTGTCACTGGCCCATTCGACGGTGAAGTCCTTGAGAAGATCATTTCTCAACGTCATGGGTCGCACAAATGACCAAGGCAGAGGAGAAAATAATATGGGGAGGCCAAAGTCGGCGGTTGCGCTTAAGGACTCCGCTCGAGGCTTGCCCGTAGCTGCCCGCCCGCTTTTGAGGACAAGTAGTGAAAGTATGTAGATAGTGGCCACGTCAAGATGAGAAGACTGTAACGAAATCATCATCATATCACATCCACGCCGTTCAGTCTCTACCGCAACCCGGAATTGCCACAGGTACCGTGCGCCTGTGCTTTGGACATCCGCGAGAGAACTGAGCGATCAACGCGACGCTACTCAATCACCGAATCATCATCTATCTCTTCATTCAGCCTCTCGCTCCTCCACGTGCTTGCTTGACGACTTTTGTCTGTCCCACCAGAAATTGACCGCCTATCCACCCTCTCCCGGGTTCTGTACCTGCTCCGTGGTACATTTGGAGCACGTTGAAGTTCTCAGCGCCGCCCGACGTTTGTCCCTCCCTCGCTTCTCGTCGTCCACGCCTTCCCACGGGCCATTCCTGGCGAATCGCTGTTCCACGAGTGGTGATTCCCTGCCACATACGTACGCTCGTCCAGTGGAAACCTTGAGACCCGATGTCCTCCCCATGTCAAGTAGCGCTCCCGCCGGAAGACCGTCCGCGCCAGGCTCGACGGTAAATGGAAACTCGACTGTCCGCCGTGAATCGGGCTCCTCTTCCACTACGACCAGCCTGAGTCCCTCATCGAATACCAAGCCCATACCAATCTCACGGGGGACAAAAAGAATATATCCTGCTACAAATACAAACAATGGCAGGAGTTCGGGTCACAACCTCCGGAGAGCAGCCACTTCGGGCGACCAGATTCCACAGTTGTCAGAGAGGGACAGTATCTTTGCTGAACACTATGTCTCCTCTCCGAGCGAGGCTTCTACTTCCTTAGACGCTGCAAGAACCTCTCCTTCCTCAAATCCGCTGCGGAAGGTGCCTTTCAACATGTCTACCATGGTCACCCACCCACCATTCCCCCCCGAGACCGACAAGACACCTCGCATCCATTCTCCCCGAACGCTGGACTGGATCCGAGGGTCAGAATCCTTTACTGATGCAGACGTTCCACCTTCATCTTCCTATCCCTCCCCAGGACCGCTCCATGGTGTGCGGCGGATAGCCTCCGACTCGAATTCCTGGGCGAACAGATTTAATGTCACGATGGGAGATGCTCAAGAGACGGAAAACAAGCGACGTAGTCTCAATGGCTCGGCCGCATCGGAGATCGGAAGCCTTTCGGAGCATGAGCATGGGCAACACACTGTATTCGAGAGGGGTGACTCGATGCGGACCGCCTTGAAGGGCCCGCGGACAGAGCGTAGCGTCAGCCGAGGCCGGGCCCTTGTTGACAAGAGCATCGAAGCGACGGTCAAGAAACCAGAAGTCGGAGGGAATGCACGGAGCAGAAAGGCCAGCCATATGATGGGTATTTTTAACCCGAGGACCGGCTCTGAGTCTCCTGTACCGACCCTGGGTGAACATTTCGAGCCCACGCCCTCGCAACCTACAAGCCCTGCCGCCGAGCAAGACACGGTATCTCCGTGGGCCACTCGGCGATCGTCGAGAGAGCCGCTGGATCCCCAAGCCTCCACGCGAGATGCCAGCCGTTCTGCAAGTGTATATGGCTCCAAAGCTGCCTCCCCGCTCAAGCATGACCATGACCCATATTTCCGACAACAAGATCTCGCCCAAAGGCCGGATCTGCAAGAGAGCAGAGCTTCATACAAGGCCTCTCGTGCTCCAACTCCCTCGGAAAAGGTTGCCAGTGGGGATACGGCAGAGGATCAGCACCCCACCGAAGAGGAACACATATCGGCCGCGGTCTACTATCCTCATTCTGGTCCCTCGATAGAAGAGATCGAGCGATATACTTCGCCGGGTGAAGTTGTCTCTCCGCCGCTCAAGGTTACACGGCAACTTCCATCTCCGACGGATGAAATTGTGCTCTCCACTGACAACAAAGCTCACGAAGCACTTGGAGCTACCGAGCATATCGATATCTCTGTTGTCTCCCAACATGAGAAGAAGATCTTCCACGGCAATTACCGCCTAGATGAAGCGGCCAGAGAGGAGCCGCCGCCCTTGTCGCCTTTTTCAGAGGCTCCCACCACTGTCATCGTCAGTACGTCGGAATCAGAAGTTGAGTCTGGAGATGAAGCAGGTCTTCCGAGTCAACTGGAAGACGTATCAACGACACCCACGCAGCGGAACACACTTACACGGAGACCCACCGATTCTCAGGCACCACCAAAGACGAAGGCCAAGGTTGTTCTTGAACCCTATAAGCATCAAGTTGGTGGACATTCAACCATCTTCCGCTTTTCTCGTCGGGCCGTCTGTAAGCAGCTGAACAACCGGGAAAACGAATTCTACGAACGAATTGAGCAAAGACACCCTGATATGCTCAAATTCCTTCCAAGGTATGCTCTTTCTCATCGTTATCACATCACTATCCATGGCGAGAATGCCAAGATTGGGAACATCGCTGACAAAAGTAGATATATCGGTGTCCTAAATGTTACCTTCTCCAAACTCCCGAAGCAAGCGCAGGATCTAGATGCCAGGTCAGACGAGAAGAAACATCTCAATCAAGATCACGGGCAACGTGGCGAGACGAATGGAACGCTGAAATCTGGGTCTGCGCCCGTTGTCTCGACCTCGGGGGAGAACCCACGAATAGTCAGCCACTCGATTCAACAAATTGGGAGCATTCCCGAGGTCATTCTTGAACAGAACAAACACATAATTCCGTCGAACTACTTTGCCCTGCCAGAACGGCCAAAGAGCGCCGACCCGAACCATGGCCGCAAGCGCAGCCGGGACTTCGACGCCATGGACGCTTCGGCGCGAGAGTTGCAACCCCCTGAAACGTCCCCGACTAGGCCGTCAATGCCGGAACACTCCAACAGCTGGGGGCATACCACCGTCAACGAAGGCTTGAAGGACAAAATTCTCCGCGAAGTCTTCGGTCCGCCACCTGTCCAGTACTTTCGCCGTCACATGCCTTCACATAGTTCCTTCCCGCGAGTCAAGGGCTCTCACCCGCGTCGACGCAGAAGTAATCTCTCTGTTAATTCTTTCCCTCAAGCAGAGGTCAAAGATCTGAGTCGATCGGGCGGTCGACTCGATATGCCCATGTCGAGCAACGAAGCTCCTCACATGGCCCCACTCAGCGAAGTGGTGTCAAAGAACGCTGATGGAAGCGGCATGTATTCTGCATCCGTATCGGCCACTGATGGCCTCAAATACAACCTCGAGCAAGTCAGAACAACAGGCAGTGAGATGTCCAGCGGATCTGGTGCGGAAAGCAGGACCCATATCAAGCGGCGTCATTCCGGCATGGGTCTGCGACGTAGGCGACCGTCGGTGAACACAACGGAGACTCCTGGCCTCGAGTACTTTGAGGATGAAGCCTATACCACAGATTTCGGACCTGACACAGGGAACCAGGTCTTCGCGATGGACCAGGATCAGGACCAGTCAAAAGCCAACCGGATGCACAAAGAACGATATTCGGGTACGGATAGCTCGGCGAAAGACAAGTCCGGGCCAAATGGAGCAGGCAACCTGCAGAACAACTCGATCAACCGCCCCAGGGAGCATTCGCAGACAAGCCTGATCCCCTCGAATCCCAAAGAGGCTCAAAAGACCTACACTGCTTCCGGAGATCGAGTGATGTTCTTCATTCTGCTGGAGGATCTCACCAGCGGGATGGGACGGCCTTGTGTGCTCGATCTCAAGATGGGCACAAGACAATTTGGTGTGGAAGCCACTAGAAAGAAGATGGAATCTCAACGCAGCAAATGCAAATCAACGACCTCCCAGCAACTCGGTGTCCGGGTCTGTGGCATGCAGACTTTCAATGCGAAAACAGGGAAGGTCTCGTACGAAGACAAATACTATGGTCGCGACCTCAAAGCTGGACAGCAATTCAGGGAGGCCTTGACAAGATTTCTTTATGATGGCGTCAGCTACGATAGTGTGGCAAGGCACATCCCCACCATCTTGCACAAACTCAGTAAGCTTGAGAGCATGGTGCGAAGGCTGCCTGGTTATCGATTCTACGCAAGCTCCTTACTTATGCTTTACGATGCCGAGCCGTACAAGTCGCGTGAGGCCGAAGAGGCGGCGAAGAACGGTATCGATATCGCAACGCAAAAGCAGAAGGAAGGCAAGAAATGGCCCCCGCCGATTGACATCAAGCTCGTGGACTTTGCAAACTGCGTCACCGGCGAAGATGAACTTCCTCCCAATGCTCAAGCACCGCCTGCTCACCCGAAAGATATCGACCGAGGCTACCTGCGGGGCTTGAGAACACTCAAGGCGTACTTTGGACGGATATTATCCGACATCAGAAACAATCAGGTTATAGAGACGGACGGTCTGGGTGAGCATCTTACGGAAGACGAGGCTTCAACTCACCTGTCAAATGTTGTAACCGGCACGACAGAGGAGGAAGGTGAAGTCAGCGTCTGATTTGAGGTGAGATGCACGAGGGCTAGATTTGTTATGGGGCAATCCCAGCACTAAGTTTTCTACACATGATCAGCTTTAGCGAGGAGTGCGGAGTTATTGACTCTTGTAGTTGAGTATGGTCTATCAACGACGCGGACGAGGCATGATCACGCCCGCCGGATGTCTGTCCTTAGTCCGTCTTGCGGAAGGAATCTCGAGAGGCTGGAAGTTGCTTTTAGACAGGTTTCGCCGTCTATGCATGTGCAGGGCTAGCTTGCAAGGACGGCGCCGTCGCGGCGGTAATAGTCAAGACCATTATGCTATATCACGACCACCGCTGGCGCACTAGTCATTCAGACCGTAGACGCGGACAAGTTGGTAGATTGGGGCCTGACGTGGAAATGGAAAGCTCGACTCAAATCATGCAAGAAGGCAAAATATGTACCTATTACCTATCTATAGGCGCGAGCCGACTCGAGTCCAAACCTAAGGAGTCGAAAAGGAGTAGCATGAGCAGCCCGCGTACCAGTTGTATTGCCTCCGAGTTACGCTCATTCATAGTGATGTAGTGAGTTGAGGCTGCAGTTTTATTGCCCCAAGGTTACGCTCATCCGCGGTGACATGGTGAGCCGAGTCCGCCACGATTACGCTCTCCAACCTTGCACAAACTCGTGCAGTCTGTCGATAACGACGCCAAAGACGGCATTCACGCTGTCGGCCAATACCTGATCCAACGCACGCACCGCTTCTTCCTCACTGACGTCCAGGTTGAACCGCTCCCGGACCTTACCGACCGCTCCGCCCATGACGCCCATCTGCTCTTCCATCAGCCTGATATCTGTCACGGAACTTTGCACCATGAGACTAAACAGGTTCAGCACCAAGGAGCTCGATTTCCGCAGCGTCGTGTACGCTGTGAAACAGTACTGCTTGAACTGAGCATACTGCGGCGACGTCGTCCCACCCAATCCTTCCACCATTTCCTTGCACAGTTTTATGAGCGGGGCAAAGGGCTTGGGGTCCCGGCCCAGGATAAAGCCAAAGTCGATATGAAAGAAGTGGCCTGAAGGCTGAAGGAGGAGGTTGTCGAGGTGGCGATCCCCAACACCGAGGATGTAGGTGATTACACAGTACCCGGCGCATGAACGGATGTACGTGTCCATGGTTTCCTTGCGGACACCGAGGGGCCCTGATGCGTCGGGGTTGTTGGCGCGCAGGTAGGCTAGCACGGATCCCTTGTACTTCGTGGAGATTGCAGAGATGGGCGTTGAGGGGATGAACTGAACGGCACCTGCCGAAGGTGATGTCGCAAGGATGCGGTACGGCGTTAGCTTCAGGTCGAGGTTCTCCTTGAGGAGGAGGTTGTTCATGAGTGTGATGATCTGGATGACAAGTTGATCTTGTCGGAGATCATCGCCGGTCTTGAAAATGATGGGGTATTTGCCATGTGTCTGCGGACGCTGTGCTGATGTGCTGGATCCATGTGTGGCGCTGGCGACCTTGAAGTTGAGGTACAGTGGCGACAATGATGACTTGAAGACATTTGCTTCATCGGGATATACGCCACAGACTTCAATCTCGGGGTCAAGAGGGAGCGGGATCGGCGGGTCGATCTTCACCAGGTCGTTTTTCGGATCGGCTAGAGTCTTCTTAAGCATCTCTATCTTTTGTAGACGGTTGGTCCTGCTAAACCGAATGTCCTTGCTGATGCTAGAGATGATAGTGATCAGCTCGCCTTGACGCAACAGGATCTTGCGCAAATCTGGGTTCCGGTTCTCCAGTTCCAGCATGAAGTAAAATTCGACTCTCGCAAAGAGTTGTCGGTTCGCTGTATTAGTGTCTGCCCCTTGGTCAACACATTCGACCATCAGGAACCAGTGCAGGTAGTTGCCGAGCAGAAAGTTGTTCGCGGCACGGTCGATCAGGAATTTCGCCAGTGACGCGGCCGGGAGGCCTTCCTCGGTCTGTTCGTACTTCTCAAACTTCAGAGCCTGGACAAGTTGAAGAAGGTATAGTTGTAACTCTGCGTCTCCGGCCTGTCGAAGTCTGTCCACCGCATATGCTCGTACCACAGGGTTGTCGTATGTCGGACCGAGCAATTCCAGAGCTGCATCGACATCGATCTTGGCCCACCTGGGGATTAATTCGACCAGTTGACGGACCTCGTTTGGATTGGTGAAATCTGTCGCCTTGACGACCTTGGTCAGAGCTCGTTTATCTCGACTTAAATGACGCCGGAAAGTCCAGATGACATCCTTGTCTTGAGCACTCAGCTCTTGCGTAGGCCCATACGATAAGATCTCGTTGAGCTCGTCTCTCATCTTTGCATTCGGCTTCTGATCGCTGTCGGAGAATGCATTCCTGTCACTTCGGACCAGTCGCCGGTGTTTACTTTCACACGGGTTCTCCCTCTGGAACTGCTCCGGGTCGAACATCTGAACGACGGGGTATTCCGCGTCATCCACAACAGATGTGCCGGGAGCAATTCCAGGACCGTAGCGGACCTCTGGGGGCGGCTTTGCACCAAGTGCTGAGGCTGACGGCGCACTTGAGAATTCCTTCATCATTCTTGATGGCTCATAACCATAGTCTTCAAAGATGATCGGAAAGTCCCAACGCGGGAAGTCCACGTAGAGGGTGAAACGCTCTTCATCGTCCGCGTCAGGGTCCAAGTCGCTCTCATCATCGTGATCCACATGTCCGTTCGCGCCGTCGACATTAGCACCCTGTGATTTATGCTTCGGAGATTTCGTGGCCGAGGACCGTTTTCTTGCTGCTTCGTCGACTTCGCGTGCTTTCTTGCCAACCTTTTGGAAGACCAACTGATCAAGCCAGTCGTTCTGCGGAATCTCGTTCATTTCGTGCTTCTTGAACAACTGCTCTAGCCGCTCGAGTTCCTCCTCTTCTGGAATGGAGGGAGGTGGCGGCTCGTTCGGTTTTCGTCGCTTCGCGCGAGGAATGTGTGGCGTTCTTGTCGGCGCGTGGCCATCGGCGGCCTTTCCACGATAGACTTTGCATTTCTGGCGCCCTTTCCTCAGAGTGCCGTCTTTGTCAAACAGCGGGATGGTGGTGCCACCAAACGCGGTGGCATGGTCGAGGCTACCATTTTCTGGGCATGGCGATATGTCCCAAACTGTGATGGCGACTTGTGATGAGATGGGACAGTCCTTTATCAAAACAGGAAGCTGAAGCCATTTGTTCCACGCTCTGATGTTCTTGAAGAACAGGTGAGGAGTCTGCGTGGACACTCCCAGCGGCTTTGATTCGGCCCATAACTGAGCAGTCACATATAGTTCGGAGTTTGGATTCTGGACTGAGCCAACATGACGGATCTCCGGGTGTTTAAGCAGGACTGTGTATGGAAAGGTGCTCTGTCTGCCTTCTAAGGTGTTTCTGCCCAAGTCAGTAACGGAACTTGCCGTATCATCTCGATGAAGTGGATGGCTCGACAATGGCCACCGAGACGACCAGCAACTCACATCCTGACACAGACTGGAAAGTCTATCTGACGGGACGTTGCAAACGTATAAGTGTCCATGATCGCTCCACAAGAAGAGCGATGTCCATTGCGGAGGGGTAACTGAGATAGAAAAGTCGATACAGTATCCGCGGATAAGCGGACGATATGATTAAGAGGACAAACAATGGTGAAGTCTAGGTGAATCCGGAGTGAAGCCTGATGGAGCCTCACACGGTAGAAGGCTGAGCCACTAAGCCAGGCCGAGTCTAGCGTCGCAATGACGCGTGGGGGACCGGCGCGACAGGCCAGGCGCAGGCGCGTTCTGTACAGTGTCAAGCCGGATCTCATCATTCTGTTGGCTGCATCAGCTCTGTGTTGCCGGTTGGGTCAGCTCTCAGTCCTAGCCTCTTCTTGGTCCTCTCAATCTTTCGTCTCGGTCACAAGTTGCTGTGATGCGCCCGACATGGCTCGGCTGAACATCCGACCGGCTTCTTCTGATAATGACAGCGCAAGAAGCCCCAGCTCAAACCGCCAGACGCCCGAAACATCAACTACCCCTCCTTCACCTGCCCATTCCGGCTCAGAGGATGAGCAGCGCAGCCGAAGTAGTAAAGGAAAGAGAAAGAGTGCGGCCGCTGGCTTGACAGACGGAACACCAGCCCAACCGCGGAAGCGGGGACGAACTGGCGTCGACGACTCTCAAACGCCGTCAGCGCAACAATTTTATGATCCCGAACAAGCGCCCGAAGAACGACGGCGGCTGCGAAAAGGCTTCCGGAGCCTTTTGTCAGAGCTACATGACTCGAAAGCAGAGTACCTACAGCCGAACTCGAAAGGTCTGGAGGAGACCCTGAGAAAGGCAGACGAGCTCTACAAGGATGTCAAACAGACTTCAGAAGCCACCATCGACTCCCGGCTCATCCTGGAAGCAGCAGACTTGTCCTACAGGAAAATCAACAACATCACTCTCGGCGATGGCACGACTGGGATCGACGTGGATGATTTCGTCACGAAATGTATCGGCTTCATGAAACAAGGTGATGGACCGGGTAGACGACATGCGCCTCCTAACACACAAAATCAAGGCCGGCGAAGGAACGCAGACGATGAAGATGATGACGCTGGCGACACGATGAATTGGGATTATCTAGGGAAGAATGCTTGCATCTTGTACAACTCTCGCCCCTGTCTGACCGGCTTCCTCCTCGGTCCACTGTCAGTGCAGAAGAAAGTCCGACAACAGACACAGAGAAAAGCCCGCGAAGCTCGCACACAACCCGGCGAGGCAATTCGCCCGGTCCAGCTTGGCGAGGAAGACTTGGAAAAACAAGAGTCAGCCAATCTCACAGAGATTTGCACAGAGATCGCGTTTCTGTTGAAGAAGGCTACCAACAAGAACAGCGAAGCTGCGCAACAGGAATTGAACGAGCTTGAGGAAACGGAAGATGGTGTCTCGGAAGAACAGGCACGCGAAATTCTGCGACGAAACTGCATTGCCGACAACGAATGCATACCGTTGTTCAACTTTTGTATCAACCCAAAGTCGTTCGGACAGTCGGTGGAAAACATGTTTTACGTGAGCTTTCTGATCAAGGAGGGAAAGGTTGGGCTGGACCTCGATGGCCAAGGCCTGCCGACACTGGGCATGGCGGAAGTGCGATCCATGGAGGAGAGACAGGAGACGCACCGGAACCAAGTCATTTTCACGCTCAGCATGGAAATCTGGGAGGACATCATCGAGAGCTTTGGTATCAGAGAGAGCATTATCCCTCATCGAAACGAGGAGGATTACGACGATGGGACGCGCGACTATGCACGACCGGAGGACGGTGGGGGTCGGAGAGACGATGCGGAGGAAGACTCTGATGCCTACTCCTAGTCAATAGCAGCTGGCTTGCTTCCCTTGTGCCATCGGCGGTGATGGGCGTCAGTGATCCTCTGGGCGTAAATGTCTCAACAAGAAGCATGTTCCAAGGCTTCCCCACGGCGGAGTATGGCCGGCAGCATGGCCGGCAGCATGGCGAGACTTCAAGAAATCCCATTTTCCCAGTTCATGTAGAACCCCCGTCGGGCCCCCCCGTCGACCCCCTGGTCCACCTCAGCCCGCCCATACCAACCACACCAACCACGGCGCCGCCCGTTCTCCGCATTCTATACCCCGCCTTTCACCGTCGCACTCACTGGCTCGTTCTCACCTGATCTCCATATGACATCCCTACAATTCGATGTGCCGAGATGCACAAGGTCCCTCTGTCGTAGCTTGGCTGAGCTTGCTGCCACTAATACGAGAGATCGGCTCCAGGATGAGAGAGACGGGCATGACGGGCTTGTGGCCGGTCGGTGGCTGACCGTCACCGTGACCGTCACCTCGAATGCCATATCAAAGGCCATGACATAAACCCAGCATCATGTCGGGCTCCGGGTTGCTCAGTCCTTCTACCCATCCCAGAGATACTCCAAAGTCGAGAGTCGAGAGTCCAGATCCTACCGAGTCGTTCAAGCCTTCATCATGGAGAAATCACCGCCAGCAGAACATCACGAGGATTCAAGCCCTGAGGTAAGTAAAAGCCCCCCCAGCCTCGTCGGATACCCCTGGTCTCACAGTCCAAAGAAAGTCGTCATCACCTCCCCCAGCGACAAGAGCACCCACTCGGTCGACCCTGTCGAATATGAAAAGCGAAACAGACGCCTCAACCGCAGACTCGACCTGCGCATCCTGCCGCTCTGCTGCTGGGTCTACCTCTTGAACTTCCTCGACCGAGGCAACATCGGCAACTCGAAGGTCCTGAATTCAGAGACCGGGGATGATCTATTGCAGCAGACGGGCATGACGGCAGATAATTATGCCATCACTGTCACGCTGTTCAGTTTGGCCTACGGTAAGTGTTGTTCCTGAAGCGAGCGTCCGGGAAGGGATCTCATGCCCCCGTTGTGCTTGCCGTATCACTTAGTCTATTCGGTGCGGCGATGTTGGCTGACGTTGTCGAACAGCCCTGTTCGAGGTCCCTAGCAACTATGTTATGAAACACTGGGTGCGGCCGAGCTTGTGGCTGGCATTCCTGCTCTTCGCCTGGGGAGCCTTGACAATTGGAACTGCCGGCGTGCACAACTACGCGACTGTCGTCTCGCTGAGGTTCCTCGTCGGCGTGTTCGAGGCAGGATTCGTGAGTGTTTCCCCTTTTCGCTCCGAGCGCAGTCTTGTTGCCCGTCGTAATGACCAACTTCCGAGCCTCAGCGCCCTTGGCTAACGTGCTTCGTTGTGGTTGCAAGTTCCCTGGCATCGTCTACTTCATCACCGTGTGGTACCGGTACAACGAGCGTTCCGTGAGAATCGCCTGCGTCGTTGGCTTTTGTAACTTGGCCGGCGCGTTCGGAGGAGCCATTGCCTACGGGGTGGGCCACATCAACGGCACCGCCGGGCTGCAAGGGTGAGTTTCCCGATCTCCCGGAGAGAGAAAGAGAAGAGACAGAGAAGACAAGCTGTGATGACGACGCTGACCACACACATCCGCGCACAGCTTCCGATGGCTCTTCATCATCGAAGGCATCATCACCATCGCCAGCGCCTTCTTGCTTCTGTTATTCCTTCCCGACTATCCTGCCCGCGCCAAGTGGTTGAGCCCGTCAGACAAGCTGTTCGCCGAGGATCGCCTGAAGGAGCGAGGCGGCGGGTACCTGAGGAACCACGCCTCGCGACCAGAGGTGCTAGAGACGTTCTTCAGCCCGAGAATGCTGTGTCACTATATCGCATACGTATGCCTCCTGCCTCTCCTTCTACCTCCTACCTACCTTCTACCTACCTAGCATACCTCCCCTAACCCTAACACTGACATACTCTCTCCTACTTTTAGATCGCCGACGTCGTCCCGCAAGGTAGTTTTACCTTCTTTACACCGACGATTGTGACTGGTCTTGGCTACACGTCCATCCACGCCCAGCTCCTGACCGTCCCGCCGTGGTGCGTCGGCTTCTGCGTGGCCATCACCCTGTCCTACTCGGCCGACCACTTCAACGCCCGCGGCCTGCACATCGCGGTGGCCTCCCTAGCCGGCGCGGCCGGGTGGCTCGGGGCCGGCTGTCTCCCCGCCGACGCGTACGTGAGCCGCTACGGCTGCCTGTGCCTCGCGGCGTGCGGCGCCTTCCCCGTCGCGCCCAGCATGACGAACTGGGTGGCGTGCAACACGCCGTCGTTGCTGACGATCCCGTTCGCCATCGCGCTGAACAACTCGTGCGCCGGCATCGGGCAGATCATCGCCCAGTGGATCTGGAAGGCCGACGAGGCCGACAGGGGCTATCCGACGGGGAATTTCACCTGCGCGGCCTGTGGCTTCTTCGTGGCCATCATGTCCCTCGGGTTGAGGTGGCATTATGGCCGGATGAATCAGAAGGGCGTGAGGGATGCGGCGGGGAATGAGAGGATTTGGGCTCTGTGAATAACACGCACTGTCGACGGGAGAAATAAGACAAAGATAAGTAGTGTGGCCGAGGGGTCGCAGAAGAGCCTGGACAGTGGAGTGCGGCAGGAAAAGCAGGGCAGAGAAGGCCCGAGTGAGTGGAATTTTTGGACACAGTATAGCAAGGATAATAGCCATGCTGAATTTGAAATGTCCATTCCCTCACGGGAGGCTCATCCACATTATTTATATGCATGTTATATTGAACTGCTTGGTGTTCGGCACAGGCCGTTCTCGTCCCAACGCATTGTATGTGGTCTATCGAACCTGTCGGTCTTGATAGAGATGAAGAAGCCCATATCAGTCAGAAACCTGGCGGTATGGAAAATCGGCACGACACCGTCTATCTCATGGTAACTAGCTCTTCGGCGCTTGTCTGTGACACAATGCGTTAGCGTTTGTTCAAGGTGGGAGAGGATCAACCGGAGTCGTCGGACGCCGTTCAAACGTACCGGATGAATAGCCACACAGCTGTCGAAATCCTTCTTCGTGGCGCCCATCTTGACAGCGACGCCGAATCCCTGCATCATCTCATCGACGCCCCTGCCTAGGATGTGTAGGCCCACGATCTCTTCTCGCGGCCCTTGGCATACGATCTTAAACTCCGTAGGCTCTTTCTTTTTCTCTTCGGGCGGATATCTGTGCGTGACGGATTTGGTTAGCTGACGACGATTCCCTCTGAAAGACTCGTAGTAGAAGCAACAAGAGACTTACACATCGTAAAACATGGCCGAGAACTTGGTGTGGTAAACCTTGACGTTCTCCTTGCCGTATTTCTCAATGGCTTGCGGTTCCGTGAGCCCTGTCGTGCCGACCTCGGGATGCGAGAACACGACGGACGGGATGCGGTCGTAGTCGAGATGCGCGTCCTTCACCTCCGGGGGCCCAAAGAGGCGGTTGCCCAGTTGGCGACCGGCGGCAATGGCCACGGGCGTGAGTTCAGCCTGGCCTGTAATGTCTCCCAAGGCGTAGACGCCACTAACGGAGGAGTTCTGGAACTTGTCGACCACGATGTGACCCTTGCCGTTCCTCTTGATGTTGATGTTTTCTAGGCCGAGGCCCCTGTCTTCCGGGCTGCGGCCGATCGCCCATAATAGCTCGTTGGTTTCCATTTCCGATCCATCGTTCATGATCACCTTCAACTTCTTCTCGCGAGGGTCGGACCCATCTTCGCTCCCGGGGTTTAATTGGATGACCTCTTTGATGCCCGGGTGATTGCGGTGTACGTGGACGCCCATGTCCTCGTAGTGTTTCGTCATGGTCTCTTGGACCATAGGGTCGAATTTTCTTAGGAAAGTGTCGCCGCGGATGAAGAGGTGTGTCTCCACGCCGATTGCATTCATCACGCCCGCAAGTTCGACGGCGATGTAGCCGGCGCCCACGAAAATCATCTTCTTGGGAAGGTGCTTGATCAAGAAGTACTCGTCCGACGTGATGCCGTATTCTGAGCCCTTGATGCCTTCCGGCTTGGTCGGATATGACCCTGTTGCAATGGTGATATGCGGTGCAGTGACCCGGAACACTTCTGATCCATCGTTGGGCTTGACCTCCATCTCATGTTCGCTAACAAACGTTGCAGTGCCGTGTATCAGCTCGATTCCTTCTTTTGCCCAGTTGGTCTCGTAAGCGCCGTTTAACACTTTTATCCGTGCGTCTCGCTTCTCGACAAAGGTCTTGAAATCGAAGGAAGTGTTGTCGAAGGTGTAGCCGTAGTGTTTGCCTGCTGCGATGGCCTCGTTTATGGAAGCGAAATTCCAGGTCATTTTCTTGGGTACGCATCTGGATCGGCTCAGTCAGTCAACGCGGCCAGTCTGAGGGTCCCATTCGCGTACCCAACGTTCACACAGCAGCCTCCCGAGACTCCGGCGTCGATGATACATGTCTTTGCGCCGTACCATCCACTGGCTCTTCTGGCGGCTCCACTGCCTCCGGATCCCCCTCCAATTACTATATAATCGTACTGCTTCGTGATGGGAGCCATCTTCGAGGTCGTAGACGAGAACTGCCTTGCAAGACTCGACAGCCTCGAGGCAGGTGCGGGGCTCGACCGAGAGCTCGCGTGCAAAGATTCGACAGCAGAAGGTCTTGTGGAGGCCAGAGTCGAGGGACGGGTGGGTGTGCACGCAGCAGATAGCCTCAAAAGTCGACGGGACACAATTGACATCACAGACAGGGAGGGAGCAAAGGAACGTCGGATGGGGCTTTAGGATTCCCTTTATCGAAAACGAGTGCAGAACGAATATCTCAATGGGGGGCTAAACAGCGAATTGATGATGTGATCCACGGTCGAGAACGAGTCTTCCGTTCCCCTCGTCGACGGTTCCGCCAATCGCTAGCCAGAGACCTCGACGACCCCCGATTGCTTATTAAACCGCACAGGAACCGTTTTCGCAACTGGGCGATGACTGAGCAGACATTTTATTGGCGGTTCAAGCGAGATCGACGCGCTATGTAGTATATACAACTGAGTCAGACAAGACACCTCTTACATTAGCGTCTAATGTTCAACATTGCTAGAGGCATGCGGTATACTGCATGAAGTCTATAGCCTTGGCTTTCCCCTTGGGTCCGGCGATTTCTGACCGATGTCAATCTGGTCCCACCACGGATAGCCATCGGGAGCATCCTGAGGGACTTGTCCAGTGAAGTTGACCGGTCTCTTCTCCAGGAAGCTCTGCACACCTTCAACATTGTCCTTGCTTCCGAACAAACCATGAATGATCCTTGAATCAAGAAGGTGGGTGCCTTCGGCACTGTCAGGCCCACGGTACATGAGCTCCCTCATCATCTTGGTTGAGACCGTCGAGGTGTTCTTCGCAACTTCGTCTGCCAGCTCAAGAGCCCGAGTCAAGGTAGCTTCGGGCGAGGGCAGTAGTTCGGAAAATAGTGTGCCAAAGAGCGGAGAATCTGCAGGATAGACTGAACCCGTCGTCGTCAAGTGCATTGCTCGAGAATGGCCAATCAATCGAGGCAAAAAGTATGACGAGCATGCCTCCATGATAATGCCCCTCCTGCTGAAGACGAAGCCGACCTTGGCTTTGGCGTAGGCGACCCGGATGGCAGCCGGCAAGCACATGGTGATCCCAACGCCGACAGCGGCGCCTTGGATAGCAGCAATGGTGGGTTTCGAGCAGTGATGGATGGCCAGAGAGGTACGACCTCCACTGCGAACACGTCAGTGTGATGCTCCCTGTATAGTATGCATTTTCTTACCCGTCTCTGTGGTCAACATCACGCTCCGTCTTGGGGTTCTTGACCTGCCCAGTCTCATCTTTTGCTCCCAAGAAGCCAATATCTAGGTCAGCGCCTGCACAGAAGCTTCGTCCTGCGCCGGTAAGGACGACCACCTTCACCCGGGGATCGATGTCAATGAGCTCGTAAACTCTTTCCAGATCTTCGCGCATCTGGTCGGTGAAAGCATTGTGCTTTTGTGGTCTGTTCAGGGAGATCAACAGCACTGACGTCGGAGTAGGAGACGAGTCGGGCACATAGGAGACTTTGATTTGCTTGAGAGGAAGGGATTTGTACGAGTCGGGGATCTGTAGCGGTGGGCGGGCAGGAGGAGGCATCTTGAAGGCGGTAAAGCTTTGCGTAACGACAGTGAGGAGGTAGAGTCAAGGTCACTGCGGAAGGGTAAGCTGTCAGGACATTAGTCTTTTATTCGGCGCTCAGCATCTATTTGTTGTATTTGTCGGTGTTTATCCTCGGCTCAAGCCTGTGCCCACGCCGCGGCCTGCACAATGTGGCAGCCGGTGCGGAGATCGGCTGGAGCGCTGTGAGAGCTCGGTTCCTGGCGGATAGCAAGTACACAGAGTCATCTGTCGGCAATGTACTGTAATTGGAAGTAGTCTTTGGTGAAACATCTCAGAATCACATCTGAGCTCTGGTATGTCTTGAACTCAGCCACCTTTTATGGGCGTGTTGGAACATAGGAAATCCAACGATGAAACCCGGACCGATCCAACACACGCATGATGTAGATTCTCAAATTTGTGCAATCTAGTCCTTCTCTTTCAGATATCGTCAAAATTTGACGTACTGGCTCCTCCATGCGCCTGCACATGTAATCTGGTGCTTGTGGGAGGTGTCGTGGATTTGCGGAGAGTAGGAAGCTGGAGTCATTGACCAACACGGACAGCCATCCCAAGATAGCGAAGGGGCCCTGTGTTTGTAGTACAGTCATCGTTTCTAGAAGAGTCCCTGCGAGAAAGAGGTCAAGCTTGCAACGACTGACCAAGATGGAGGAAGGATGTCGACCTCGTTGAGTACCCGAGGTTGGTGCTGCCTGAGCTTGAGTCCCACACTGAAAATTGGGGGAAACTGCCTGCGCCATAGAACTTCGCGAGGCAAAGCGATCGACATGCAGCGATATGGACGAAAAACACCACGAAGTTATCTGAAATGACCACGCTTCAGAGCCTGGAAGGACGTTTCCTAGACGTGAATAGCCTGACGCGCAACTAAATTCTCGTTGTCCTTCTCGCTCTCTCAGGAATTAGATGAACGAGCTAACAGGAAAGCTCACAAATACATTTTAAGACCTATTGAGATTGCACCCAAATTGCTCTTCTCCAAGGCTTTGCACAAGGCAAGACTGTGATGAAAAGATGATCCCGAGAACAGGAATGAGCCAAAAAATGCGCGGATAAGAGCCCCGAAGGACACTTAATGGCGACATCCACCGCGGTGTGCAATGCAGGGACACCGCCATAGCAGACCCGATGCTTGAGCTGGGTCGCTCCCACAAGGTCTATACAATTGTTAGTCAAACGCGAACACATTATGCCGGGGAGGGGAGCACTTGCAAGTATGAAGAGTTTCAAAACAAAGAGGGAGGACGAGCGCGAAATAAGTACTCGGAAAGCCTGCCAAGCCGTCGACTTGGCAAACGTGGCAAACATTGCAAACAGGCAGCAGTACTCCATACATCGAAGTGAATGCAATCTCCGGGCGAGGGAAACAGTTGGCCAATGGCGAAGCAAAGTGTGATTAGGGCAAGAAGTTTGGAGGAAGAAACGTCGGGAAAACATGCTTCCATAACAGGTGTCAGATGCCGTTTAGTCTTTGCAGAATTGCGATTCCAGCAGCACTACTCGGTACCTCATACTGGGTAGATGCTTCGACACAGAGATCCACGCCGAGGCTCCGGCCAATACGTTATGGGGAATTGGTAATTCCATGGTGAGTGACCAGCAAGCTCCGACCAATCAAGAGCTAGGGTATATAAGTAGAAAGTGTCAAGTCGATGCCGATGGCCCTGAACAGTGACGACAACCATGCTGGCGGGAAAGACGGTATCACTGAACTGAAGCATGCGGTCCTGATTGAATAGGAGAAGAGAACTCCAGGTTGAACGTCGACATTCAAGCGTTTAGTCATCACTATCATGTCGACGACATCACTCACAGATCTTCAGTTCTGCGATTCCGCAACATCGTACTTATTTGCCACTCAGACTTGTCTGTACGAGGAGAGACAGACAGCTTATTTTCCTTGTCCACCTTGCTTCACTCACATTCATCCTTCTTGATCCCAAGGCACTAACGCATCCTCGCCAACCTTCTCTTGGATCAATTTAGTACTCAATGTGTAGAGAGCGTCGGCTAGCTTGGGGTCAGAAGCTTGTGATGATTCTTTGCCCGGTTGTCCCTACATCTGATGTCAGTACCTCGGATTACAGATCCATGAAGCTGCTACAGTACTCACCGGATCCACAAAGTAATACCCCTGATAGTTCTTCTCCTCGACCTCCGGAGCGGTAGCGGCCCACAGCGCGCTGTACGAACCCTGCTCGATATCTCTGCCAACAGTGGTCATTGCCCAGCTCAAAAACTTCCCGAACACGCCAGGGTACGCATCCTTCCATTGCTGCTGCATATTCGTATTGACGGTTCCTGGGTGGACACTCAAAGAGTATACTTTGTCGCCGTTCGGCTTGATGACCTTCTCGGGCAGGATGAACTTCGCCAACAGGATCAGAGCCAGTTTCGTACGCGCGTAGAGATGTGTTGCGCCAAAGTTTTCGTCGTTGATCTCTTCAAGTGAGCCGAAGTGGATGTTCGAAGGAGATGCACGGTGAACTTCGGAGGCTTCGAAGACGATTCGCGGAGGAACGTCTGAGATCTTTGATGTCTTGCGGATGAGAGGGTACAGCAGGTTCACGGCGTAGAACTGACCCAGGAAGTTCACTCCGAAATGTCGGTCGATACCATCGGCGTCGAGCCCGTAGGTATTCGTATTAATGCCAGCAGACAAGATCAACTACAAAGTCCGTCAGTCTCGGTATTGTGGATTGTCGATCCCTTGCACTTACCAAGTCCACCCGATCGAGCTTGTTGCGAAGGTCAGTGAAGACTTGCTTCACCTCCTTAAGATTACCCAGGTCGCAGGCCACCCAATCCACGTCAGCACCAGGAGTTTCCTCCTTGATCTGCTTGATTGCTTCATCTCCTTGCTCCTCTTTCCGGTTCAGCATGATGACCTTGGCTTTGGCCTGCGCGAATTGCCGGGAAATCTGGAATCCGATGCCATTTGCACCGCCTGTGACCACTGCGGTCCTGCCAGAGAGATCATGGAGTTCCTTCCTCGGACCGACAACGCTATGTAGTGCTGACTGCATGTTGATGGCTGGAGTCACGGTGACGATCAAAATGTCTTTCAGAAGTAATAGTAAACTGATAACTTACCCAAGAAGAAGTCGAGTTTCAGCAATTAACCTGATATACTCCGTGTAGGAACTGAGAATCCGATATTATGAGATCATCCCATCAGTCGGATTAAGAATCCGTCAGTGGACGAACGAGCGTGACGTTGCCACGACATCTCACTGAGCTGCAATTCTTTCCTAGCATCATGTTTACATCATTATGGAATAAATCAACACTTTCGCCGGCTTCATAGCCTCTTGCATGGCTACGATAGAGATCATAATTCATTTGTAGATGTAGGACACAATGGGGAGAAGAAGTATGTACACAGTAGAGTTCTGCCCACGCATATGGAGCGAACGCGGCTAAGAGTACGGAGAATACCCAAAGATCGCCGCGAGTCCACGTGGACACTGCATCGCCTTCAACTTCGTGTCTGAAGGACTTCAGCTCAGGGATCTGCAACTCACCCTTCATTCGCCGCCTTCCTCCTGGCATAGTCCTGCGTGCCCGTCCAGGATCAAGATTCCATTGATAAATGTCCTAACGGGCATGCTCTTGAACGTATTCTCATCCCCCTCATGGCGTCTAACATGAGGAAAGGGAAGGTGTCGGTAGGGTTTTCCTGAACCCGCCTTCGCTCTTGTTCCTCATGGAAGAACAAAACGCACTTCGTCCTCTCTGCCAAATTTCTCGATGCGACAGCCTGGACTTCTTTGCATGCTTCCACCGGAGGTATGGGCTCCAATTTCTCTACCACCAACGCCCTTCCACCGCATCTCTTCTCAGACTTCACCAGCCCGACGAGCTAGTGGCCCAAGTTAGTGGCATGCGGCGGAAAAATACCAACCCAGACTGCCCAGACACTCGCTTCAATGCTTGGCTGCACGCAAGCCTCCTCAGCTGGTTGTCCATTCAAGCTCGATACAAGCAGCCACCCCGCGCTCCGTCTGAGCTGGGTTGGTTACCAAGAACGTGCCTTCGGGGGCCGATCAGGCTGGGGAGACGCACGCGTCTTACTAAACCGTCTATCTGGTCGCTCTTGCACCACGCCTTCTTCGCCCATCAAAATCATGAAAGCTTTCAAAGGGGTTGACAGCGAAAATATCACTTCGGAATCGGAGGTCGGAACCACAGTCGGACATGTACAATTGATGTGTTTCGACTGAGTGAGAACGCCCCCTTGGCTAGAGATTTTGCCACTCAGGCTGAGAACCATGTCAACGCCTGTTGGTGCCCAGCCTGGTCGGTTGCTTTTGTCAGTCCAAGGTGCGTAGGCGAGACTCGTGACCAAAGGGCCTAAGTAACTAATGTCGCTTTTAGAAGTTGCCTGCTCGCAGGATATAACTCACCGGGCCTTCGCCCTGCTGCTCGCCGTCCATAATCTCTCCTGGGATCGACTTCTACCGCTCCTCCCTCAATGACTGACAGCATTTCCAACAATGAATCGACATCGAACCACCAAGTCTCAAGCCGAAGTAGTGAGCACCGTTCTCTTGCCACCGCCTAGCAGCTCGTCACGGACCTCTGCTCGAATGAGGCCCAGCCGAAACGGAAATGGGCCTTCTTGGTGGTCACGCTGGCTGTACGACACCTGGATCCCCGAGATCTTCGTCATCTCCTTGAGCATCGTCTGCATCGTTGCAATTTGCGTTGTCCTACTTTGGGTTGACGACAGTCCAGCCCCGAGATTGCCTCCGGCAATAACGCTCAATACCATTGCGTCAATCCTTGCAACTGCTTCAAAGTCGTCGCTCCTATTTGTCGTCGGCTCCTCAGTCAACCAGCTCAAATGGACCTGGTTTCGCAAGAGTCGGAGCTTGGTAGATATCCAGACCATTGATGGTGCTAGCAGAGGCCCGCTGGGTTCTTTACTCATGCTGAAAGATGCCCCAGTCCGCTCAATAGCCTCGGTGGGTGCTGTCGTCACACTATTAGCTCTGGCCTTCGATCCTTTTATTCAACAGATCTTGCGATATCCCGTCAGACTGGACTATACCGATTCACCTGCAGCGGTGACACATCAAGGGACCGACTTCCTCCTAGGGGCTGGCGACATGGACTTTATTCAAGCTGTCTACAACGGCATATGGTCGGAGGCGAGCCAATTTGACCGTAACCCGGCGTGCCCATCAGGGAATTGTACCTGGTCATCATTCAGCTCGGTAGGATGGTGCCACAAATGCGAAACTGTCACTCCGGTGGTTCCGTCCGGGTGCGACTTTGATCTTGTTGAAGAAGACTTCGCAGACAATAGCACGCAAGTTCGTCTATGCAATGTCACATTTCCAGACTCTGGTGGAGCACCGTCGCAACTACCGATGGTGGCGCACGGTTTCAGTTCCGGGAATTTCTCCTACAGTGTGTACACGGCCGAAGAGTTTGTCTGGTCGGCGCTTCCTAACTATGTCTTCTACCCATACAACCAGAGTCACTTGGGCGTCCCGGACCCTTTGGTGGTGATTGGCTATTTTAAGATCAATGGGACGGAGTCCGTTCATGGCGTACGCCCGACAACGGCGACCAAGTGCGTCCTCGATTTTTGTGTACGTGATTACAGTATATCCGTCTTAGAAGGACAGCCTGCCGCCGAGGTCACTTCCACAAGATGGGGCGAAAAATTCAAATACGTGTGGCAGGTTCCAAACACCATGGACAACAAAACATATCCACAAGATCTTCAATGCTGGAAGGGAAGCATCACGCTTGTCAGCGAGCTCAATTTGGAACCGCTGGAATATCCACCAGCAAGTAACGCAAGTTCGGCACGCCAAGGGTACGTAGACCGCCACAATCTCGCCTTCTGCTCTGCAACTGGTGGGAGCACTTACGACATCACCTGGCAATGGGAATGGCAGAGTCAGATTGTCGAACAGTTGGCGGGACAGACTACCGCAAGTTTTACCTGCGACGGCAATGGAGATCCGTGCCCTCCAATCTTGATATCGGCGGCTAGTACTGGAGGCGGCGTGCCGAGTGCTCTCGGAGAAGGCCGGTCCCGGCGTATATTATCGCAGTATGGCATTGGCTTGGAGAAAGCCTTTGAAAACCTCGCAGCGGCTCTCACGAAGCTCACATTGGATTACGGAGCGGTGGAAGTCACTGGCCAAGTAGCGGAGCCTGTCGTCTACGTCGAGGTACGGTGGGTTTGGCTCATATTGCCCGCTGTGTTGAGCGGCTTAGGAATTGTGCTACTCTTACTCACGATGCGGACAACGAGGCAGCAAGAGACGCCGCTGTGGAAAAACTCGGTGTTTCCACTGCTGTTTCACGGATTGGATAAACATTGGAGGCAGGAACAAAAAGAGAGAGTGCGGGAAGAGGAGGCGACTGGTACAGGGGAAGGGACGGGGGTCTATAGTGTGAAGGTCAGTGGAATGCTGAGGGCGGCAGGGGAGAGTAATGTACGGCTGAAGGTTGTGGAGAATGAAGCCGAAAAGATTGTGTTAGGGAGGTGAGGAAAGAGCAGAGTCTGAAGGGAGAGACACGAGGAGGGTTTCGGGAAGAGAAGATCAATTCCCAGTGTCGTTGCGCCACCGCGCCTTTTCAAGAGGCATTTCGTACCCACGAATGCCGCAATACTTACGTACTACTGTACTAGCACATCCAAAGCTGAGCGCCGCCGAATCCGCACTGGATTTTCCGTATGCCAAAGATTGAGTCCACGGCAATGGCTGTACCAGTGAACGAGCTGTCATTTCCGTTTTGAACATTGTTCTAGGGCTGAGACCCAAGTCCCCTGCATGCATTTCTGCGCGCACACGGCCTCGATTCAAGCTCGCCTGTCCAGCCCCGTCTCTCGGTTTCTCCTGCTCTTCTTGGGTCGCTCGCCCCCGAGAGCCACCGCTTGACTTCTCGCTTGATGTGGTCGCAGAAAGCCATGTGGCAGGCACTCCTCGAGGGGCGTCCATAGTTTTTTGTGGCAGCTGGTGGATCGTTCCATGATTAGCCCTGAGAACTGGCCCCTTTCGCTCCACCATTGCGACCATGGTGGCACATAAGTCGCTGAGACGGGAACAGGGCTCCATGGCAGGGCGCAATACTCTTGCATGATTGCGACTCGTGTCCGATAGCGATCGCTGTTTCGGGGCATGGGGTCAGGGCATCAGAATATTCGGAGCTCCCAAGATCGGCGAGACGACGGAATGTGAGAGACACTAACTACTATCGCGAGGCCATTTGTGGAATCAACAAGGAGCGATTATCGGTAATGATTAGAGTTGCAGGTACAAAATCTTCTAGGTCTTGACACTCTATCTATCCCGGACACGGACTAATTACACCCGGCCCCAGGGAAGGCTCAAATACAAAAGGGGAGCATGCTGTTGAGAGCCATGGGTGTCGGTCTCTTCAAAGCCGGCAGATGCGCGGTACCGGGGGATCGTGGCCTTGAACGCCCTGGCAGGATCCCACCACAGCGCAGCGACCACATCGCTCTCGGGGATGTTGTACAGTTTCGCCACAGCGGCGGGGGACAAAACATTGGCGCTCTTCACCTTGTTGTACACCTCGTCGTTGGGGAACATGATGTCGAAGGTCACTTCGTATGGGCCCGCAATCTTGCTGCGGACAACGGACGCGACGTCTCCCAGGTAGCAGGTTCCTGTAGCCGGCTCGGGGCGTAGGTAATACTTCTTTGGCTGGCCAGAAGCCTTTGCCAAAGCAGCCATGCTATTGGCCACAGCGGCGTCGGCTTTCAGTGCAACCTTCGGGCCTGTTCAACCAGTTAATAAGGAAGGCCAAAAAGGGGGGATCGCTGGTTCACGTTAGACTTACGGGGTGTATAGACAAATGTGTTCGCTCCCTGGTACTGCTCCACCTTGAACGGGAAGAGGCCGACAGGGTCTGCGCCCTGGATAAGGTGGTAGATGCAAAACTCGGGCACTGGACCGATCGCTGTTTCGCAAGGGGTGATGGGCCAGGCGAAGTTTCCGGCCGTCGCGAGCTGGCCGGGGTACGGGGCGTGAGTGAAGCCCATCTTGGTTCTGTTGGCCACCTCGTTCGCCTGCTCCTGCGTTGGTGCTCTGCATTGAACCACAATGCAGACCTCTTTCGGGAGGCTCTTGTCCGGTTCCAGAGCGCCCATGACGCCGTTAATGCCGTAGGTGATGACCTTGGTCTCGTACGGATAGTCGGAAGACATCCGACTCTTCACCGTTTCCTTGACGGCAGGAATCCAGGTGTCAAGCTGGGAGATCAGAATTGGGTCCCGGAAAGCCCCAACGAAGCTGGACTGGTATCCGTTGACCCGCGCGGCTTCCATCTTGACGGTATACTGGCCCTCTGGCTGTGCGATGAACTTGGGGCCCCGAACTCTGACGGTGCGTTCGTCAACCTGCTCGTAGTTCATATCGCGGGTGTGGAGCTCTCCGCCAGGTCCCTGCAGAATGTCTGGTCGGCTCTTTTCGTACAGCAGATGCGCAGCAACTGAAATGGGCGTACACCGGGCACCTGGTTGGAGTGGGACCAGGTCGAAGCTGTCATGCCGAACAATTGCCAGGCATTCTCGGGATTTGGGAATCGCACACTGTGCTCCACATTCCATGATCTTGCCCATGGCGTAGTTAAGAGCTGTAAGGTGGTATCTCGTCAATATTCTCGCACGGAAGCATACAAACTAGCATGTGGACAGTGTGTACTCACCAGTATCTTCGAAGCCATGGTGAAGGCAAAATGCGGCATACGGTGCAGGGTCGTAGGACCGACCACCGATAATGATGTCGAAGTCGGGGTTCTCTTCCATTGCTTTGACATAGGGCTCCAAGCCCATTTGCGCAACGATTCTGGTTGCACTGTCGATATCATCCTCCTTGAGCTCAGGAACAGCAGGTCCACACGGGACAATCTGGTTGGCCTTGAACTTCTGGCGGACAACGTCCTTGGGGATCTCTGCGTAGATGCTGATGACTTTCATGGGACGGTAGCCCTTCTCTTCGATGATCTCTTTGATGATCTGGGTGCTCATATCAACGAAGGCGTTGGACCCAGAGCCACCAGCGGAGCCAATCAGGCAGCGCACGCCGTGGGTGTGACAAGCTTTGACAAGCTCTCCATAGTCTCTCTTGTAGCCTTGAGGGGAGGCTGCAGTTTTGCCAAGTGCAAGACGCCCAGGGCCGCTATCTGTGGAACCGGCATCCGCAATGATAGCGTCGACACCAGATTCGACAGTGTCCCAGAAGACCTCAGAATTCCACCCCTGACCGAACTGGCCAACGGGGGTGAAGATCCGGACTTCACTCTTGGTCTTACCAGGAGACATGCTTGCGAGAGATATCAGAAAGTATAATGCTGTCTGATTGTGAGGAGATGCTCTTTCTGACTTGCTCGATGCTTTCTCCAATCTGCAGTTCACGACTGAGAGACGTGCTCCTTAAGAACTAAACTTTTCGTTCTCCAAATCGTTTATGTCCGTTGCCAGAAACTCCTCATCGGAGTAAAATGCAATGAGGGCGGGAGATGCCCCAGGGGTGTCTTCATGGCTGCAAGCCAACCAGATCTTCCAGAGGGCCAGTTGCCACAGGCGACGACGAATTCGGACTGCGAACGCTCCATCAAACCAGGGGAGAAGCGAGTCATGGAGGAAGTTTTGCGGGGAAGTTGGGGTGGGACGATTGCGAATTTCGCAATCGGGATCGGAATGTGTCGTCTCTGATGGCTCCTGATGCCCGGTCAGCAGATGGTTCCACCTCGGTGGTCTGGCTCGGTAGAATCGAACATATACTCACGTGGTGGGATTCTCGCGCCGAAAATGGAGTCAGTCTGGATTGACTTTTGGCGCTGACGAGTGAGTGGTGGCGTGGAAAGAAAGTGAGAGGTCAAAATCGGAGAGGGAGGTCGAGGAGAATCTGAAAATCGGACCTAATCGATTATTGACTATGACTAATCTCGGCCTTTTCTTTCAGTGGTAGCGAGATAGAAGTATAGAACGGAATAGGTATCTAGGTACAAGAGATATAGAGGGTGACTCGGTAGGGACGTTCAAAATGAGACCGAGGTGAGATGAAGGTGAGTCGCGGGTAAGTAGTTTAGAAAACGGCACAGACATATAAAAGTAAAGGGAGCTCCATGCAGATTTTCGATTGCTTAAACCGCCAAGCGTCGACGCTCAGTATGTCTTCTCCTCGCGTCCTTCTGTTACTAGGCGCCGGCTCCAACCTGGGTGCCAAAATAGCAGAGAGCTTCTCGGCAGCAGGCTACAAGATCGCCCTCGTAGCCCGATCGCTAGACGAAGGACCTCAGCAGAACGGATATTATCATGTTCGAGCAGACTTCAGCAATCCCGATTGCATACCAGAAGTATTTGAAAAGGTGGAACGAAACGTCGGCATTCCCAGCGTGGTAGTATACAACGGTGCGTGGACACGTGTTCCTCTCCTGGTATTGTTGCGGCGCTGATTCGTGCGCTGTTTGATATAGCCGTGCAGTACACGCTCGACGATGCCGAGGACCCTTTTTCCTCTCTCGCGCCAGAGAAAGTGGCTCAATTCCACACGGCGATGGCGGTCAACGGAACCACACCTCTTATCGCCATGTCTCATGCCATCGCATCCTTTCGGGATCTGCCTGCCGATATGCCGGGGAGATCGTTCATCTTTACGGGCAACATACTCAATCGCTCCCCGTTCGTGAACAGATTCTGCTTTGGGTGCGCAAAGGCGACGTGTGCTTACGGGATTCACTTCGCTTCGGTGATCTATGCAAGGGAGGGAATCAGGTTAGTTATATTTGGTTTGGTGGGTTGCGGGAACACCAAAACGAAGCTGATGATCCTTGTTCGGCGCAGGTTCTACTACGCTGATGAACGCACGTCGGCGGGCCTGCCTGTCATGCGAGAGATTGACGGTACGGCCGCGGGAAAGGCCTATTTGGAGATTGCCGAGAGCCCTGAGCAGCGAGCCTGGCACTACACGTATACCAAGGACGGGGAGTACAAGGATTTTGGAGAGGGAGACTATTTGCATATCAGGCAGGGCAAGGGGCCCGAATTGTTGAAAGGAGGGAGAAGCTGAGGTGGGGAATGCAGTATATGGGCGACACCGTGGTTTGTACCCGTTAAGGAGATCACAGTAAAAGTATAATACTTCTGGTCATCAGTCGTGGAAGACATTTTTGCTACTGGTAGTACATAAAATGCGCAGCCGAGGAATACTGTGTCCCTTCCGCACCGGTCTTGCTTTTTCATTGAAGTTCCATCCAGGGCAGATTATCAAAGTCGAGAAATTCGGACGACAGGAAGACGTTGGCCTGCCGGAGATCGGTATAGACTCGATGGAAGTCATACACAAGAAATGCCCCCATGCGCGAACGATGCGGCGAATCCTTGTCTCCGCTGGCCCGCGTGAACGCGTCCATGTTGTCAGGCGACGTGACGGCGGCCAGAAATTGGCCCACGCTGGGGCCTTCGGAGGTGCTCAGCGCCTGCCTTGCGGTGTCAATGTGATGCTCGATCATGTCGTCCTGGCACCCGTACGAGCCCAGCTTGATCCGGTAGAGGAGGAGCGCCGCGTAACATACGGACCGGCGTGTGTAAAAGGGCACCAGCGACAAATTCTTCTCGCACGCGACCTGAATGAGGCGTATGGCGTCCTCACGGGCCTGGTAGACGATCTGAACGCTGTTAGCGGTCACGGGGACGTCGTTGTGCAACGCAAACGACCACAGCTGCAGCCTCGAGTTCAAATAGAAGATCTCGACAATGTCAGTTGGCTGCGGGAAGCGCTGCCGTCGCAGATCCTCTAATTGCCGGCCAAAGACGTTGATCATGCTGATCCGGGTCGACGGTTCGACCAGGCCGGTGGTGTTGGAGCCGCGAGTGCCCAGCGCCTGCGTGGCGTCTACAGTCAGATGAGAAATGTAGCACAGGTGAGAGAGCTCTCGCGGGACCGCAGGATCATCGAGGGAAGATAGCAGGGAATAGTCTGCGCACACCGTCGCAGGGACGCCGCGCCTACTGGCTTGGATCTGCGCCACGACAAAGCACGCAAGCCATGTTGTCCGTCTGATTTCCTCATCGCCCTGTCGCTCAGTCGTGGTCGTCTCGGTCCCAAACCCGGCGTCCACGGCGGGTCGGTGCAGGCCCAGGCTCAGGCTGATCTGGGTCGCGAGGCCGCTGTAGATGAAGGAGGAGTCGGCCTTTTGGCAGGCGAAAGGGAAGGGCCACATGCACAAGATCAGGATGGCCTGCACCATCTCCACGCCGCTGTCCTTACGCAGATCGAGCACGTCGAGCATCAGCGTTCGAACGGGCGCCTCGAAGCGGGTGCGTGCCGAATCGGGCGAAGCCACTGCACAAATGACCCAAAATAACATGGGACATCTGTCATAAATCGCCTCGATCGATCGGCACATGCTGAAGGGGAGGTAGGGGTGACATCGGGTGAAGTAGATCCGGAAGAGCTCGTTGACATGTGAAGCTGTGAGGTGCACATCGTCGATCGACTTGTCGGTGATGCACAAGCCTTGCAGCAGGTTTGACGCGGAGGAGGGAGTTGCATAGGCCGGCACAGAGAGCGAAGTCTGCGCAGAAGCAACGGTCGGGGCAGCCACTGGGGTGGCTGGAGTGCCCTCCGGCGCACCTCTGGCTAGTTTCCTGAGCTCGGTCAGCTCGGCCTGCATATCAGCCAGCTTCCTCTTCGTGGCGGTGCGCCGAAAAGTCCTGTCGAAGGTGCACGGCAGCCCATGGTCCCGGCAGCGAGAGCAGCCCTCTGGGCCTGAGACGTCGGCGTCACAGCCGACTTTCCATTGCCGACAGCGCGTGCACGCCTTAGCTTTCATGGAAGGAATCGTCTTGTGTGCTAGCAGATCCAGGCGAGGCGACGATTGCGACTGTAGCACTAGGCGACGATGATTAAGGCGGAGGGTGCGAGGGTCGGCGGGTCTGCGAAACACGGAATGCCGGCGACGTGGACGGGGCCTATTCTATTTAACGACGACACCGAACCCCGGAGGCGAGGAGCCAAGGCTGGATCTTGCCTCCAGGTGGGTCAGCGCCCGCCGACCCCGGGTTTGGCATTGCGGTTTCGGCAATGCGCCGGCGAATCTCCGCGCGGAGGGTGGGTTGTAGGGGTCAGCCTGGCCCAGCTCGATCAGGTGTTGGACAGAATCTTACGCGGTATGGAGACTTCCTGTACTCCGAGGACCACGAGGCGACAAGCCTGGACGGAAACCGGCCTCGTCACATGCAGAGGCCAGATCTCTGTCGGGAATCCCGTGCATGGGCAGTCGTGACTACTTGTACCTCGAAGGTCGAGAGCCAGACATATCATCCGCCTGACATGGACTCATAATTTCGGTATACACTCCTGCAACAGACATCATGGCCGCTACTCAGCAAAATGGCGTATCAGGGACCTCTAATAACGGTTTATACGTGGCACTGCAAAGCACCGGTGTGGTCGAGCTTGCTTTCGATGCCCAGAAGGGCGTCAAGGAGTCCTTGTCCGTGGTGTCCGTCAACACCAAGGCGGGTTTCATGCCGGGATGGCTGACACTGTCGGGAGACAAAGTTTACACCATAAACCGGATGGGCTATGCAGGTAGCGAGTCCGACTCAGGGAGTGTTTCTGCCTTCCAACGGGCCACGGCAGCTTCATCAGAGACAGGCTTAACGCTGCTCGACCAGACGAGCAGCAATGGCAAAGGGGGCGTCCATTGTGACGTGAGCCCCGATGGAAAGGTGCTGGCCGCTGCCAACATCACTGCGTCGACTCTGTCCATCTACCCATTGTCCGCGACTGGGAGCATTGGTAAACCCACCCACATCTTCGACTACAACAAGTCGGACCCGGGACCGAAGGAAGCCCATCCCCATCAGGCTCTGTTCGATCCTTCCGGAAAGCTGCTGGTCGTACCACTTCGCACTATGGACCGCGTCGATATATACTCTGTCGACGGCCCGGAGCAGGTTGTAAAGATTCACAGTATTCCTCTGCCAGATCTGTCGGGGCCCCGGCATGTCGCGTTCAACCCGGTCAGTCCCTCCAAGGCCTATTTATACGTGTTGAGTGAGAAAGACAACAGCCTCCGTGTTTTTACTATCGGCTACCCAAGCCCGGCTTCACCGGCTCTCACCGTTGAATACAAACAAATACTCTCGACCCTGGGTAAGGACGTTGGCCGCACCCCTGATGAGCACAAAGACCTCGCCGGGGAGATTGTGGTCAGCAACGACGGGAAGTTCGTGTATGCGTCAAATCGAAACCTGACGCGCTCAGAATTCGACACCACGGCCATCTATTCCGTCGACAGCGACCCTGCGCACGATGATCAACACCTGACATATCTTGGAGAGCAACATTTGGCCGGCAAACATCCCCGGATGTTTGCGCTTTCCAAGGACAAAGAGAACAAGTGGCTGGCCATTTCCCACCAGCTCTCTCAGAATGTTGCAATCTTCGAGAGAGACACGGTAACCGGATTTCTGAAGGAGCTCAAGGGCACAATCAGCATGGTGGTCAATCATCCTCACCAGCCCGACATAGAGAAGGTCACGTTCGCCGAGGAACTCAGCGACGCAGAAAAATTGACGAAGGAAAACCTGAAGAAGGGCAAAGCGGAGGGACCCATGTGCGTCCAGTGGAAGTAAGCAAAGGCTTCTCAAGAGAATCCCTTTTGTCATGGACGTACAGGGGATGCCCTGATGATTCTCAGCGACCTGCCAGCGTTGCAGGAAAGGGTACATTAGTAAATAGCAGACCGCCACGGCATATGTGTCCACGACGGTGCCACCCTCTGTATTCTGTAAAGACATAAACTCCAGTCTTGCATCTTTTCCCGGTACATGCCATGTACCGTACTGTGAATTCCTTGCGCTTGCTCGCGTCGGACTTGAGCGTCCTCATCCTCGTCCTCCACTAGCTGAACACGGTCGGCCGAAAGAATCCCCATTCTTGCTGAAGCCACGCGATGGTCTGGGCCAAGAGTCGGAGTTCTGTCTTGGAAGAAGCGCTATCACACGAATCTCGCAGTCATTGCGAGTCTCGCAAAACACCTCGAGCTAGGCGAACCATGTGGGCATCTATCCGCTCCACACCCCCACCACCTCGGTACCCTTACCCCGTGGGGTCTAGACTATCCATGGCCGATGCTTTTAGTCGAATATAAGAGTGAGCGAAATCCCTGATCTCAGAGTCTGTCTGGATAGTTCTGCCCGTACCCCAGGTCAGGACCCCTTTTCTCTTCCTTCCCAGCCCCAGCGCACTCCAGAGCCGCGTTGCAACCATGGTCAAGTCCGTCAGCTGGATCACCGGGTGCGTCAATGGCCGTCTGGCCTTCGCATCGAGCATCATGATGCTGTCCCAGATCAACTTTGGGATGGACCTGGTGGCCTTTTCCAACACGCAGGCGATGAACGCCTTCAACCAGAAATTCGGCCACTACGACGACAAGCTCGAGCGCTACGCCATCGACCCGTACTTCCTCTCGCTGCTAAACAGTCTCACGTACGTCGGTCAAGCGTTTGGCGTCATCACTGGCGGGTGGATCGGGCGCCACTATGGTCGCCGCGTCTCCTTCTGGGTCATGTGCTTCTGGGCGACCTTGTCGGCCATCCTGCTCGTCACGGCGCAGAACAAGGAGCAGGTCCTGGTCGGCCGAATCCTCAACTACGTCTATCTCGGTCAGGAGCTGGTCACGGTGCCCGTGTTCCAGGCAGAGATCGCGCCGCCGCAGATCCGAGGAATGATCGTCGGCACCTTCCAGCTCGGTACCATGGTGAGTGATTTCAGGCCGCCTTCTTCGCTACCTTGGGGCGAATACTAACGACGTCGACTAGGTGGGGGCGTTCATCATGGCCTGTATCACGTACGGCACGAGCAGACTCGATGGCCAACAATCGTTCCGCATTCCATTCGGGATTTTCTTCATCATTCCGGCCGTCGTCTCCGTCGGTGCATATTTCATGCGCGAGGTAAGTCCCTCTCAAAAACACCCCTGGGTCTGTATCTGGTTTGGAGTTCATCACCCGCTGACTCGTTTTGGTGTCCTCCCAGTCTCCGCGATGGCTTCTACTCCGTGAACGGGAGGAGGAAGCTCTCGAATCTCTCCGACTCTATCGCAAGGGCAAGTTCACCGAAGACCAGATCATGGAAGAATACCAGGAGCAGATGGCCATGATCCGCATCGTGACCCACGATAAGGGCACGTTCTGGGAGATGTGGAAGGGCACGAACCGCAAGAGGTCCCTCATCATCATCGGCGCCAACATCAGCATCCAGATCAGCGGCCAGGGCCTGTTCAGCAAGTACGGGACCATCTTTCTCAAGGACCTCCATGGGCCGGATCCGTTCCAGATGTTCCTCATCAACACGTCGCTGCAGATTGTCGTCGTCCTTTTCGCCATGTATATGTTTGACAGGTTTGGGCGCAGGTCAGTCCACCCTCCCCCACATGCCCCTCCACCTTTGCCCTGGCTTCTGAGATTAACGTTTTTTCCCCCTGCAGGCCCAATTTGATCATTGGATCCGCCATCCAGAGTGCCAGCTACTTCGCCATCGGCGGCTTGGGCACCAGATCCGACCCGGGCAAAGGGACCAAGATCGGCACCACGGCCCTTTTCACCATCTTCTACCTGGCCTTTGTCTTTGGCTGGGCCCCGATCTATCATATCCTCACATCCGAAATTCCAAGCTCCCGTAAGTCCCCATTCCTTGTGGTCGCCCATCGATCCTTTTAACGTTTTTCACTGAGACTGACATACTTCTCCAGGCATGAGAGACATCACGTACACGGTGGCCAGCTTCATCACGGTCGTCACCCAGTTCGTCGTGTCCTTTACCATTCCCTACCTCTTGTACGCGCCCTACGCCAACCTCGGGACCAAGATCGGCTTCGTCTTCGCGCCCATCGCCTTCTGCACTCTGATCTTTGCCATCTTCTGCGTGCCCGAGTGCCGCGGCTTTTCCCTCGAAGAGATCGACCACCTGTTCAGACAGAAGGTTCCTCTGCTCCGTTTCTCAAAATACAAGCACGGCGAAATTCTCCCGGAAGAGCCGACCGAGGAAATTGCACAGAAGTTCGGAGAAGGCCCGTCCGTGGAACTGAAGGAGGTCGCTGGGAAGTAGAACCTTACACTGTAAATATGCCGTTACCGCTCGCTGGAGAGACAAGTCACTCTCCACCGCAAAAGTCACACCTTTTGTGTGATACCGAGGAGCGAGCGAGCAAGAGTGCTTTTATGAGATTTGGCACCAGCTTCCAGCTCTCAATGAAGATGAAGTTGAAAGCCAAGCGGGTTCATGAACGCTGTGACTCTTCGCCACAGGTAGTGCGTATATGCTATTTTGTCCAGCTTCAAGCGGTATCCTGGGCGTTAAGACACTAAGCGTCCTGTTTTATGCTATGCGATGCCCTGCCCTGCCGCAAATTTCACCATAGCGAAGAGAGATCGGTGACAGGGCAGCATCACACTAAGCCCGATCCAGGTGACACATGATCAGATTACCAGCACCAGAGCCTTGGCGCCTGACCGTGCTGCTTTTATCTATTTCATTTTTTTTCTATTTCACTCTTTTCTTACTTTCCGCTCATCTCACTCGCACTCCTGTTCACCCCTCATCTTACCTAGTAACTCTGCGACCACACGAACTCCCTAGTTTTAGGTCGGCGGGAACCTGATATGTCACCTCTATTGTAGCCATGTGCAAGAAAGGGTGTCGCTTGGGGATGGTTTGGAAACACGCATATGCTGATGCTGACTCTAGCTCGTGCTTGGTCCGTTTGTCGGCACTCAAGCATCGTTCCTGAATCCTTCCGGTCTCGTTATATTGAGGAATCCGTATTCGGCCACCGACTAGGAATGGGATGCATACGTACGCTTAAAGACGCCGAGCAGTGACTGAAAGGGGATTGCCTCTCCGATACTGGAACATTGACACGCTGCCACTTTCAAAAATACAGCAAACATTCCAGTCTGACTCCTGCACTCAACCACGGCTCAGCGAGAACCTCTGCTTGGCTCAATAACCACCGTCATCCTCACCGTGCTCGTCACCGCCATGATGCTCACCACCTTCATCGTCCCCATAACCGCCATGGTCGTGGCCATAATCCTCATGGTCGCCTCCACCGTATTGATCGTCATGGCCACCTAGATCCCCAACATTGGTTAGCAGATTGTCAACATATAACAAGTACCCATCAGTGACGGCGCGCTCCCTTACCGTGTTCCCCGCCACCGTGCTGATGATTGAAGAAGTCTTCGAGCTCCTGTAATAAGTGTGGTCCCTGATCTAGTAGGTCTTGGACGATGCTGGATCCAGCAGAGCCGTCTTGGGAATCGTCGTGGGAGTGCCCATAATCTTGATCGTGGGAGCCGTCATGGTGCGAGTCGTCATGGTGTGATTCGTCATGGTGATCGTGGTCCATCTTTGCACGAATCCCGCAGGATAGATTGGTGAAGTCTTGCAGGTGAGTTAATAGAGGTCTGAAAGAGAGATTAATTCTTTTCAAGCTGCTCTTGTCGTGTTTGAGTGTTGAAGCACGAGACTGCCGATTGTTCGAGATTATATCTGGCCGTCTTAAGTTGTCGACCTACCGTCAGCCCATCAAGCCATCGTGAGAAGCCATTTGACCCATGCCAAAAATACTGACGGCCGGCTACATGGACACGATTACCACGCAGTAGTTAAATGGGGAGTCGGAGGTAAGCTTTGACGGTCAACAAGCTCATGGGGCCTCAAGGGCTTGTCTGACACACCGGGAACCTAGCACTCCTAGGTATTAGGTGAGATCGAGGGGACCCCTGCGCCGTGGCGTGGCTATGGCACGTGGATATGTGGACTTCGCCAGAACGGTTGTCCTTGACAAGCTTAAAATTAGGCCGAAACTAGCAACGTACAAGAGGCGATATTACATCTGAAGCTCCCCGACTGAAGGGGGGCCAAACTTTCTGCTTCGCTCCCGGAATAGGGCAGTGGACGCCCAGCGGCCGCACCAGCAGACCCCACTCTACGGCGCAGTTTGTATATGATCTCGATTCATTCGGATCGGAAGGGCTCAAGATATATCAACCATAATCAGTCTTTATCTTCCAAGCTATCCCTCGCCTCGCTTTGATTCGACGACCTCACACCTATACTTTCATCCAACCAGCAGCAAAAACAGACCTCTCCGGCTCAACATGTCGCACGAAGACTATGACAACTCTTACGATGACTCCCACGATGACTCTCACAAGAACTCCCACGATATGACATTGCAAGTCACATTGAAGGAGTCAGAAGAGGACGAATATAACGACAGCGGCCACCACAGCGGCCAAGTTAGCGGCGACCATGACCAGGGCCACCACTCAGGAGGTGGTCTTCACCATACTTCCCCCGAGCACATCCAAGATCTTGTTCAGAAGATCAAAGACGCCTTTCAAGAAGTCACCGATGCGTCCCAGCAGAGTGGTAAGCTCCCGTCCACGCCGAAACTGATTCTTTAGCTCACCGCCCAACCTTGACGAACTTTCAACTGACGGAAGTTTGGCTGCTAGATTCCGAGTGTCACCACGAAGACGACAACCTCCACCAGGCGTTGAACAAGCTGCACCACGCATTGGAGGATCTCCAGCCTTTCGGCCACCATGCACCAGCGTTACAGCAGCTTTACGAACTTGTTTACCATGCTATGAACGGGCATAACAGTGGTCACCCGGCCCACGCTGCCCACGACGACTAGAGTATTCGCGAGGGAGATGCTTCTTGAGCAAGTGTGCTGGCGGGAGTGGAGATGTGTGAGGGCAGGTACTTGTGCCTTGAGGGCGTTCGTTCAGTGGCTGTCTGAGCTGTTAGGGTGGAGGCTCTGTAGGAAATTGGTAGAAATGTGTTGACACTGTAGCCGACCCACGGCCCTTTTAATCGCTTTGGTACTTCATAAATGTCCAAGCCTGCTGCTGTTACTCAGTATTGCTCCATTTCGTGCAAGTCCCCGTAGTCGGCACTCCCATCAAATCACTCTGTCTTCGCTCTTCAAGATTTCTTTCCAAGAGCCCTAGGTAGTTGGCGCTCCCCAGTAAGTCACTCAGTCGATCTCACGTCAAGTCTCCTTCTCAAAAGGCCCCTAATTAGCGGTCAACATAAGAAGGCTGCAGCTAGCCACCCTGCGCCGGCAACGGCCTTTGCTGCCCACATTGACGTCCCCATCGCTGCCCCCGTTGCCCCCTGCATTACCAAAAGCCCCATCTTTCTAAAGCTTGACCCCACGCAATCGCCCCGTTCGATCTGCTAAGATTATACGAGCACGAGTATAGCACACAGGACGAGTATGCGGGCGCGCCCGCCGCTCCATGCATAAGTGGACCTCTGCTGATCTCGACTAGTCATCTCTACTAAGTTGATGACACACTCGAGGGTGGGTGCTCTTCCAACAATAGCGGCAAGCACCTGGACCGGGGCTCACATGCTCGTATAGATGCGGATTCCAGACATATTTTCGGTAATCGTTCATGTTGGATCTTGTGCACCTAATTAAGTCCCGGGCCACAGCTCTTCCATGGGGTGGCTGCCTGAAAATAGCAATCCTTCGATCGGTGTGGCCGGGGCCAAGGAGGCAAATCTAACGCAGTAAGAGAACAGACACATTGATAGTAGTTGGCTGCTCCTATATCTATCCTCTGCCCTCGCCATCAAAACATCGTTGAATCCTTCAGCAAACCACACCACAGCGACGGTATTATCTTGCAGCCTCGAAAGTCCCGAATTCGAACCCGAACCTTATTGTCTCTTCGTGTTTGCCCGGCATTCGACGATGTCCCAATCAACGACCTCAGTTCGTACGTTATTATCCTTTCCCCCAAAGTCCGTCGAGACCTTCGCGATCGGTCTTTGAATACTAACGCGCCATCCGCAGCCAAGCCTCAGGCCCTCTACACGATCGAGGCGTCCGGCGGGGTCCGTGACGGGCAGTTCGTCCAAGGCAATAGCTGGAAAGCGTGGCTGAACGACTGGCAATCCCGTGACGCCGAGGCCGAGAAGGACTTGACCTTTGACAACGGGCGTTGGAGCGTGCCAGGGCCGAACAACGGGAAGTGGTATATGTGCAGGACTCAGCAGGGGGTGGCCGCGCCGTACGATTTCAACGAAGCAGGCAATTGATTAGTTGCCGAGCAGCAAGGGGCAGGACTTACTGTAGTGGATGGATAAGCTGCAATTGCATTTTGCCCAAGAACTCGCCGTAATGTCAGTGCTTCTCGAAGAGGGCCGTCGTTGTCTTGTTCGAAGTCATGCAAGAACGCGAGCTTCAAACATGACAGGAGATGGGCTTACCACCGCCACCCAAGCCCGCACACGTTTTCCCCTCGATGACCGGAGTTTCAGCGAGTCTGCCATGGCAGGAGCGATTCTCTCCGCGACCATCCTCGAACAGGGCAGTATGTGTGGTATCAGTCAAGGTGCGGGTGAGGCGGGCTGTTGCTCACCTCGGGACCTCCTTCCCTTCCAATGAGGGTTCGTCAAGAACGATGACGTTGTAAGCTGCTGAAGGTTGTTGTGTTCGGTGAGGAAGGCGCGCCAAGGGTCGCGCCCAGCACCGCGCGACTGCCATCTCGCCTTCTGACTCTTTCCTCTCTTCTCTCTTCTCTCCGACCCCAGGATATCCTACAGTACGCCAGCATCAGAAGGAGAGCGGCCAGCGAAGTCGAAGGTCATGCCGAGCGGACGGTCCAGTCATCCAGAATAAGGGATTGATGTAAGTGCCCAGCTATCGAGGCCTGCTGTGAGGATATTCATACTGTGACTAACTCAGACTGACCATACATCAAATCATGACCCTCCACGACGGCTCTCTGTGAGCAAATGCGGCAGTCCAGAGTTGAGACATGGCGAGCATATCATACGTCCAGTATTGCCAACCCCAGACTCAACCACTGAGTCCCTCACTCCAACACATCCCTCACATGCCACAAATCCTTCAGATCATTCTTATTCCACTCCCAGTCCACCTTCGGAAACCTCCTCTCCAACTCCTCTCTGTTGCTCTGCAATTTCCCCTTTAACTCGTCCCAATCCACCCGCAACAGCTTGCCCCCGCGCTTGACAACCTCGCCGTTGACCAGCACGGTATCCACGTCCGAGGCAGCCGCATGCGTGACCAGTGCGGCCCCTAGATCGACCGCCCCAACCATGGACGGCGAATCTCTCTTGATAAGAACGATGTCCGCAAAATTTCCGACCTCCAGACTCCCGACCTCATTTTCCATGTGGATCGCGGCCGCGCCCCCGAGTGTCGCCATGTACAGCACATCATCGGTCCAGGCGCGGACGTGGTCCGGCAATTTCCCCCGGGCATGGTAGGTCGCGTTCTGGAGCATCCTCTGCTGTTGCAGCACGAGACGCATCTGGAAGAACAGGTCCCCGGACGATATGGCGGGAGAGTCGATGCCCAGGCCGACTCGACAGCCCGGCGTCCTGTTGAAGTCGAATGCCGAGGGGATGCCATGGGACATTGCCATTTCGGATTCCGGCGTGGTGATGATGCCGATCTGATTGTCCTTGACAAATTGGATGTCCTTCGCGGTGGGTTCGCACGTGTGAGAGAGTGATCTGCGCAGGAAGGGGCATGGACTTGTCGCGCAGAAAGCCCAAACTAGGAAGATTGTACCGTGGCACGTCATGCATCGTCACTGGGACGTTGTTCTCCTTGACGAAGGTCAGGATCTCGCGGGCCTCGTCCTCGGGAATCCAATGCATGGTATCGAAACCCAACCCGAGCGTGAGGCGTCCGTCGTTCGCTGGCCCTCCTAGAGGTTGTTGTCTCAAGAGAGCCTTGAACAGGCCGATTTGCTCCTTGTGCCGGATCGTCATGTCGGGCAACTTCATGGGGTTGAGAGATGTGGGAATTGCGAATGGAGCAGGGCAATATACGCTTCTGATCCCTGACTCGACCGTGGCTTGGATGCAGCGCTCGGCCCGCTCAGGGGTCGTCACCACGTGCGAATGGTCCATGACCGTCGTGACACCGCAGGAGATGGCTTCCGCAAGACCCGAAACCTGCGAGAGGTACATGTCGTCGGCATCTAGGAAGACCATTCGTCCCTGGAGAAGGTGGGCGCAATACTCGAGGAGAGTGTGATTGCTGACGGTGGAACGAAGCTGCGACTGGAAGGCATGCCGGTGTCCGTCAATAAACCCCGGAGTCACGATATACCCTGTCGCGTCGATGATCTCTATCCCTTGGTCTTTGATCTCTAGGTTTGGGCCGATCTGGGAGATGCGTTGTTCCCCTACAAGGATGTCCGCTTGAGGAAATGAAGACTTTCTGTCCTTGCTCCAGGTAAGGACCCGTCCGTTCTTGATCAGGTATCCCGGCATTCTATCAACGAGGTGGCCAAGCAACTATGAAGATCGTATTCTTCACTCACAGCATGCACGCTTGCGTGTCCCTCGTCGTTTATATGGGCACGACATGGCCGGAGTCGGGACACCGAGTCGACCCTGTCCGGGTTATTCGTCGTGATTACCGCCAACCAACCATACAAGCCAGGTGCAGCTGGCCGTCATTCCAAGCTTCGAGGAAGCATCGCCCGGCGTTAGCGGCTGAATTGAACTTGCTGGGCAATGTGAGGCCGAGCCAAATTATCCCGTCAAATAGACCGACACCGACAACCGAGCCATGGCAACTCGTTCACATTACTAACAACGTGGAATGCGCGGTATTTTATTGCATCGTACTGTATAGCAAATTACCATGGAATTTGGCCGCCTTCGCTCCAGCGAGCGCACAAGTGGCAGTGTGTTCTAAAGCACATCGGTCATCCCCCGATGCAAGTCCGTGCCGTGTGTCGCGTGTCGCCGTGCTGTGGGTTCCTGCGCTGTACGATGTTGGCGACGAACCTTGTATTCTTGCTTCATCTAGATTAATCAACACTTGTGCTTGTGCTTCTGTTCATGCACATGCGTATACGTATCCATGATCAATTACTCTGTCCGCGGCGGAAATCTCGTCGAGCGATTCATCCATTCATCCATCGGCATCGAGCATCGAGCATCGAGCATTGAGCATAGAGACACGTGGTTCCAGCAAGGACACGCACCACAGCACTCGACGCGCATCGACACGTACGAGGTGACACTGCAAGTCCACGAGTTTGTCATGCAGCGGTATGTACTCCTGCCGCCGAATTTCCAAATGTCCATCTATCTATCTATACTATCTATATCTCTATCTATATATATATATGTGGGTCTACCTACCAGGTAATCCAGGTGAGCCACTGCTACTCGCTCGGTCCCTCGCTCGTAAATCCAGGATGTGTGGGTATGGGTGTGGATGATGGGATGAAAAAGATCGGCCGAGACGAGTAGAGGCGGAATGAGCGTCTTGAACACGACCGCCGCGGAAATTGAAGCGAAATCCAGTGTTTCGGACGTTCTGTATACTTACTCCGTACGCAATACAGCGTTTCGACGAGCCCACGCCCGTGTTGCTACGTCTGTGAGAAATGGATCAAACCACAATTACCTGCCGGATCAGGCACTGGGCCAGTCTTGCAATCGCCAATCACCCGCCCCGTGGGGTCTCCGCTCATTGGAATGCTTTCGTTTCGTGGAGAATAGCAAAGCTGCAAAAAACGGCCCGGCGAAGAGGGGATCGCCGAGGCTGGCTGGCTGTTAGCAGAAGGTGGGAAGACTTACGTAGAAATGCAAATTAGGCCGATCTCTGTCGGCGGTCGTGTAGATTCTGTTTTCTACTCTATTGCCAGGTTGTGCTGCTGGAAAGTAATTTAATTATGGAACTGGACTTCTCATTCTCTCTGAAGTGTGAACCATCACAGTGGCAAAGAAGACAGAACTCCGCATAGCATAGGATTGCCACGACCTTCCCGGGCCGCCAACAACATGTTGATTCTCATCGTTGGAGTCACGGGCAATATTGGCCAAAAGCTGATCGAACCCCTTCGGTAGCGCGGAGCACGAGTCCGCGGCCTTGCCAGGCACAAGTCGAAGATGGCTCCCGAGAAATTGCAAGCCTTGGAAAGCTTCCACGATATGGAGGCGTGGCACGATGTCCCCGCCATCAGGAAGGTCCTCGGGGGCGTCGACGCTGTCATCTGTGCGTATGGGCCCCTGCCGGAACTTGTGCTGGACGCTCAACTGCTGCTGGTGCGACTGATGGAGGAGCAAGGGATATCGGTGAGCTTCGACCCCCCTCGGACGAGAGCCCCCCAAGACCGACCGGCTGGGCTTTGAAGGTGACTGCGCATATAGCGATTCATGCCGTCTGCATGGAACCTGGACTGGACCGCCCTCGGCTGGGGTGACATTGTCTACTATGACCAGTTCCTCGCAACCCAGCGCCAGCTTGCCCTGTCCTCCAACATCAAGCCGTTTTATATCTTCATCGAATTCTTCGCCGAGTCATTTTTCTCCCTGCCCGGGCACGGTGTCTTCAATCCCGCCACACACGGTGTTTGAGACTCGACCAACGGGACCCCAAAGGCCGAGTATTGGGGCACTGGGGACGAGAAATGGCAGATCACCACGGAGCAAGAGGTGGCTGAGTTCACCGCGGCTTTGATCTGTGATGAGTCTTGCGAGCCGGGGGTGTACCGGTACTGCAGTTGGGAATACAGCATCAAGGAGATTGCCGCAATCTACGAGAAGGAGAAGGACGTGGCCGTCCGGCTCGTACCTCAAGGGACTGCTGAGGATCTGAAGAAGACTGCCGTTTCCAGTCAGCAGCAGCTGGGATTGTCCAGGTTCTGGCAGTGGATGGGCTCTACTTACCAGATAACATCAAATGTCCCAGAAGACGATGATGAGAAAACTGGACAACAAGCTGTATCCGGATGTCAAGCCAATTCGACTCGGCGAGTCCTTGAAAATGCATCCCGATATCTGATATATACCCGGTCATTGTTACAATGTCAACGAGCATTCCTGCAAAGAAAATTACCTCTGAACGTTGCTTTTGTGGCGAATACTGTGCTGTTTGAGGTCAGACAAACCTTCAGCAGAGCGCCTGCGCAGCTTGGAATTTTCTGGGATATTGCAGAGCGTCAAGTTGAAGTCAACGTCGAAGGGAAGAGGTCTGTCAGCTCCTGCCCCCATACGTCCCAGTTATCGCCGCAGAAATCGTACATGAAAGCATGCAGTTCACTGTCGTCAGGTCTGTCAATGTCTGCCGGCCATTCTGGGTTCATCTGATAGTTGCCTGTCCCGCTGTAGTCCAATGTAGTTGGTAGCATGTTGACAGGCGAGCCGTTTATCGTATTACCGCATTGATCCCAGGACGGGCGTCCCGTGTTGGCAGTGGAACGACACATGCTAGTGTTAGAGAGGCCCGTCTCTTCAGTAGATCTTTGCGGCCGCTGCGCGCTTTGACGCCCTCCAGTCAACTTGGCCTTCAGTTCAGCAAGTCGTGTATCGAGGGTGTCGATGTTCTTTACCATCAGATCAGACGTGTTCCAGAATCTGTGACTGTGGTCAAGAGTGAGCCTTAGGAGGTCGAAATTAGACTGCGCCAGCTCCTGTGCCGCTTCGTCTCTAGCGAATGTCTTCTTGAAGATTTGCGTGGCTGCGACGATCCAGATTGTGCTCGCCAGGAGCGGATGACCATATCGGATGTGATTTGGAGAGGCGTTTCGAATCACACGCATGATCTCTTCCGCCGCCCCAAGATATCCGTCCCAGGCGACCTGATCATTCGTGAAGCCAAGGGTTGCTCGAAGCCTCTCGGCTACCGATGGTGGATCCAGCGAGAGGCAATCCGTGAGATCCTGGTCCCCGGTATTTAATTGAGCACTTTTCTGGCTGCAAGAATGGTGGAACACCATCAATTTCCCCAGGTGGACCATGGCATGAATCAGTTGTATGTTGCAATCTTGGGTTGCAGACCGACCGCCGTATGCGAGAGAGATGGGAAACGACAGATAGTCGCCTTCGTAAGCCAGTCCCCTCGGTAGAACGGTCTTGAAGTATAGCAGAAAATCATCCAAAACTGCCAGCTTTCGCTCGTCCACTGGCTCGGGGCCCGCCCTGCCAAAAAACGACCCCATCTCTTGCCTCGAGCCCATGCGATCGCAATGCGCAGTCGGATGTGCTGTTGTGTGTACGTCATGAACCAGTGACTCCACGACAAGGTACCAGGCCTTTCCACTAGTATTCCCACTTTCCAGGAGCTTCCGGGTACGGTGAAGGGGGTCGGGGTCCAGGAAGCAGCTTGCCTGGTGGTTGCCTTCGAACCAGCCTGCGTCGCTGATTGGCAGAAGCACGGCGTGTTCGCCAGCGTGTATCGACGTAGGGCGTCTACGAACCGTGGAGGCGAATATGTCAAGCTCGTATAATGCCCACCAAACGCGTCGTCGTTCCTCTTTTTGAGGCCAGGAGCTTCCCTGCGCCAGCGAGTTTTGTTCCTTTACTGACTTCCCTTGCAGCATTGCATCTGTCAGGTGTAGCTCCAGTTCATGCGCAATGCGGACACAGGCACCTAAGGACCTCCAGGCCCGTCCCCGTGCGGATAGCGTCATTTCGTAGAATGTAATTAGGACGTAAGCCTGAAGGAGGGCTAAGGGAGGTCTGCTATCACCACATCGATCGAGCTGGACGTGAATGCTCGAACGAGCGAGTTTATAGAATCGAACCGGAGTGGACATTGATTCCGATCCTCCAGAGTCTCCTGTTTGCGTTGGCTCCATGTAGTGAGCAGCGAACGCACACATGGCTGCGACAAGAGTAGATGCAACACCGAGTTCTACAGTATTGTAGACTGTATGTTCAAACGTCGGCCTATGAAACAGAGACAGAAAGGTCATGTTCTCGAAGTAGGTGTGGATGCTAGGCATGATATTAGCAAACGTCCCAAGAATAAATTCTCATACATTCGTCTCTTACAATGTAGACAGCATCTGCCTGGACAATCCAAGCGCTTGACAGATGTACGCCATGTTGTTCTGAGAAGGTGCTCTGGTGACTAACGAGTCTTTGAGTACTGCGGTTTCTGACTGGGGAGGCGGCGAAATCGTGTATGTCTGGTTCTCGTGGAAATGATGAAAGACCCACGACTGTGCTGCCGTCGACTCTGGACTCGAGGCGGCGGATCCCATGGTGCTTTCAGCATCCTGAAAGAAAGCCGGTGGTGACTGCTGAAGTCGTCCATTCCTTATTGCGGCACAGGCGCGATCCGGCATCTTGTCTTCTTCGTCATGATTGACAGAATCTACGCTGGCACGCCAGGAAGACCGCTTTCGATGTTTCGCCGAATGCGAGCCTGTGGGGGCCACCTCACTCGTCAGAGGGACCTGATCGTCTGTACCCGAAGAGAAGGTGTACACTTACCAAGTTTCGGGCCTGGCTTATGCTGGACGTTCGGATAGCAGCAGGGCTGGCCATTTCGCATGCAGACGACGCAGTTCGGTAGGGTCTTATCGCTATTTGGAGTGACGAATGTTAGTGGTGGTATGAAGCGCACAGAGTACTTGGTCAAACGAACCATTTGACCTTGCGTCTACTTCATTGTTAGCGTCAAGGAATACTTTGGACACGTTTGCGGTGAGTCTAACTTCCTACACGTATAGCATGCCAGATTCGACTGATCGCCAGCAGTCATCCGCTTTCCTTTCGCTGGATTGCCGCCATGGGGAGCGCAGGACGGCGCCCTGCTTGAGAGCTCAAGGAGATGTGACTCATCCGACACGTCGCCATCAAAACATCCGCACAAGGAGGAAGGCAGAAACGGTACATGCTGAGGATTCATACAAAGAGATCCCATCGCTGACACGGCCATGCAACATGGAGATCATATCATTGCGGCGGCAAGTGTGTAAGACGCAAAGATCGTTAAGAGTTGGGTGTTGCAGATGAATGCCGTCTGGCCCGTTCAGGAAATACACCGAAGTCACAGCGAATCCCGGGGGTAAGACACGAATAGACCACGATCCTGGGGGAGACGGTCTCGAGCCTCGAAGCCACGTCGTGCGCCAATTGGCAGCAGAAGCTACGAGAAGGCACGCAGTTCTCGCCGCAATGCTGCCCTCGAGTCTTTATTGCGAGGTCGACGACTTGCTGACAGGAAAAGGTTGTACCCGCCGACGGCCCATTTTTGCTATAAACTCCGACACCTACGGAGACAAGGAGTACTAAGTATGTGCCCAACAAATGTGCAATCTGGCTGTGCTGGGAGAGATTCAGACGACCACCCGACAAGCCTTGAACCCAGCCTGACCCGTGCTTGTGCCTCGGCACGCTCAAGCAGTGGCAGCCCATTGAGTCTTGAAGTTGTTCAACCCAGCCATCAAACCCAAGAAACCGACCAAGCCCGTGTTCATGCCTGGAATACCAGCGGGGAACAGACTATAGTGGATTGCAACCGGCATCCAATACGCCGCCACCATGAACTCGGTCCACCACTTGCGGTCAAAGTCTTCTTGCTCCTTTGCCGACTGGCTTCGTCGCTTCTCCTTGTTGAGCTCGGCCTCGCGCCAGAGGCGGAGGAAGTCGCTTGCCACGCCCACGGTCCACGCGCGACAGCTCCAGGCAACCCATTTCGCCACGCCTCCACGCTTCTCGATGAACGTGACGGGCACAACGCCCTTGCCGGCTAGGTGGTAGACATTCTCCAGCGCCTGGAACCCAAGATAGCCGGCACACTGCACCAGCGCAATCCGGTGAAGAGCCGGATCCATATCCTTGGACGACTTCTTGGAAAGCAGTGTTTTCAGCCATATGTATAGAGGAAGGAGCCCTGTCAAGCGCAGAGAAGTGCGCGTATCCGAGATCAAGGCTCCTAATGGAGTCAAGAAGGAGGTGGGCGCGGTAGGCGTGAGGACACCGGCGGGAAGCTTCTGCGGCGTGCGACCGATGAGCCGGGATATATATGCAATGACCGCGGCGCGTGTCGGCGAGTTTGCGTGTAGGTAAGCCGCCAGGTAGATTGAATAGTTCAAGGTGGAGAGAGCTGCGCCCAAGCCGGCGGTTGTCTTGATCAATCTGTTACAGACGCGTCAGTGTGCCCCGTGCTGCGCCAGATAGCCCACAGAGAGGATCGCATACTTGCTGATACGTATTATGGTCTCGTCGGCCTTTGAGATGGTGGTTTTGACTTCACTGGGCACCTTGCTCAACGCCGGACTCTGTCCCAGCTTGACGGGTTCGACCTCACCCTTCACCTCGGCAGGGTTCTGAGGGACCACGCTGGGGTCTGGATTGGCGGCTTCGTTGCTGGACATGACTGCGGCGTGACCAATCTTCAGGATAAACGAGAGCAAGTGTCGTTGTCGGAGGATTTGGTATATGTATGCGGCAGAGGGCTACCGAAGCAGGAAGTAATCAAAGCCGGCGAGCAGTGCTTACGGCCGGATCCGCGCAGCTGTCAGAAAGGGAAAGCGAGTGAGGGTGTCAGACTGTCAAGGATGACGACCACCAGTAATGAGAAGCTTACAGACTACCCAGGAGAGAGGTGCTCGACAGGAAGCTCTGTGGGAATAATCATATCATTGTCGATCCTCGTCTCCCTCCATGCGGAGACCGACTCCCTTCGACCCTTTTAACCGAGGCACGTCAAAGACAAAATACGAGACCCGGCCGAATACTGTGCAGCACTCGGCAAACTTGGCACACCGGCGTTGGTACGGGCAAGCACAGGGCCATCCAGAGCCCCTGAAGAACGGCCAATCATGGACGCGCTTTGAAATCGCGGATCCCTCGCGGCAAATTCCTCGACGCCTCCTGGAATTCGTCAGCCTCGTCACTCAGCCTTGGTGCATTGGGCAACCTGCGCCCAGTGCTTGTTTTCTTCTATGCCGCACGCGCTCACATGCAGCCCCTTGGGAAATCCTCGCGTTCCCCAGCCTGCCGGTCCCTGGGGGGTTGGTTCGTTGGACTGTGCTTAAGGCAAGTATATCTATCAGCAGCCAGACTGCGATGATGAACTGTTCCCAAACCAAAGCAATCAGCTTCCCTTCTCCAAGTATTAGGATTCTACACGTCACCCTATCATTGACGAATCTCTGTTGCTTCTCCATTGTCCTCAATCATGATAGTCGCCACATCGCTTATACTCGTTTTCGTCGCTGCTGTATATGCTTCACCGATTGCGCCACGACAAGCCGTCACAGAATTAATATCGCCGTCGTCACCTCCTCTACCGGGATGCACAGGTTCATTTCCGTCTGCCTTCGGCATTGCAGTCATGAACATATCCCTTCCGTCTTCGTCATCGAGCCCTTCACAGACATTGCAAAGGCGGGACCAACCTCCTTCTCCAGTATTCACAGTCGGCACAGTCGACCAGATTGACGACGGACAAGTCCAAGGTGGAATGCACACAGTGTCCATCAGCATAGAGACGCCTACGACTCCGGTGGCAACTCTCCCGCCAGTGACGCAGATCGGGGATGGACAGATCCAGGGGCCAATGGCGACTGATGAACCGACTGGGTCAGCCACACTGGACACGATATGTTCGAACTCCGATACGCCATTTCCTCCATTACCGTCCGCGGCTATTACCAGCAAGCCCCCTACGGTGATTGAGCAGGCCTGCGGATTCTCGACGAGACCGACCGCGCCGACGTCGATACCATCACCAACAGTTGAAACGCAACCCGCATCGGCACCAACAATCGCAAATCTACACGCAGCCGTATCTGCAGCGTTCAGCAATCTCAATGCCAACAACAGTACCGCCACCACCTCATCACCACCGGCTCCTTCCACTACCACCTCAGGCGAGACCCCGACCAGACTGTCTCTCGTTTCCTGCCTGACAAATTCCACTCTGCAACTCAACCTCCAGGACGGCAATCTCTACGACGGCCTGAACCGAACGGGTTACATTGCCTCCAACTACCAATTTCAATTCGACGGCCCTCCCCAATCAGGCGCCATCTACACCGCCGGATGGAGCGTGTGTACGGTACCTGACCCTTCGGCCTCGACTTCGCTGCAACAGGCTGGTGATGACGACGACGATGACGACGGGCTACTCGACGGCGTGATGACTCTAGCGCTGGGCGGTTCGACCACGTTCTGGCAATGTCTCAGTGGGAACTTTTACAATCTCTACACCGAGAATTGGGCTGCGCAGTGCAGCCCAGTCGAATTGAGGATCACAAGGCTTGTCGATTGCGACTAATACGCCAGGAGCGGAAGACAGCACGGACTGCATGGCATCGAGGGCATATCAGCTGCGGCGAAGGGACTAACTTTGAATCTGCATTTACACCCATGGAAGGAAGGAAAGAAGGAGAGAAGGACTTGAGGGTTCTGAGAGGAAAATCGGAAATCCCCCACCACCATGACACGGAGTTAAAGTTGATGATTTCATGAATACGCTATGTTATGTATGACTACGACTACGATTCGATGCTCGCTACGTTTACGAACCCAAAATTATCGGCATAGATAGACGAATAGAGAAACAGCATGAAAACGACGAGACTTAAGGCGAACGCCTCAATAAAATGTTGTATATCATTAAATGCTTTTGATATATCTTCCGCTCCTTATTGTATAGTACAGCAAGAAGAAGACTAAAAGACTACCACTCAACAACCACCGAAAAAGTATATATTGTGTACAAACACATTGTCTTTCGCAATCGACCATAGGATGTGGAAAACAGGGCTTCCCGTTCGCTCAGCCGTACTTAAGCCACATGCCGGTTCGTTAGTACCAAGGTGGGTGACCACTTGGGAATCCGGACTGTTGATTGTTTTTGCACATTTTTCAGTACTGGGTAAATTTTTTGCGCGGATTTTTTGTCTATTAGGAGGTTTCTACTATAGTGTGGTGGAGTTTCTTTAGATACACCCGAGGCTAGTAAAGTTTCCGATTGGATCGGGTGACCGCTGACGTTTACACAATTGGCTCACTTAGGACTTGGCGGCACTAGCGCCCGCTCTATAATGTGGACCGCCATTGACAACTCCAAGTAGAAAATGCACTTTGACCCTCCTGCTTCGATTTCAAAGCCGCGGCTGAGTACATCAGCTACGCGAGCTCTAAGCCATCCGAGACCTCACCTCTGTTTACTTGTTCTACGGTCAATTGCGAAGGCTCATAAATCCTTTTTTGTAATCTATGGATCTTACCTGCAGTCCAGGGTCTTGACTCCCGCCTATAATGGTTCTCTGGGGTCGCCTCTATCCTCGTCAACGTTTCACTATTACCCAGACCGTAGCCCCAGATCGGCAGATGCCCTGCTCTAACCTGATCTACTACTTCAATCTACATAAGTGCTCCGTCCGCTTTCGCAAATCTTGCAGCCGCGAGTGGTCAACACCGACTGTGGTCTACCACGGTCCTAATCTCCAGACGCCCGTCAGTCATTTTATGGCATCAATCACGAATTATCTGGTCTTATGGAATTTCAGGGTCTCGAGAAGACTTTGCAAGTACAATTCAGTACTATATATAGGTGGCTCCGGACCGCAGTCAATGGAAGCGAAATCTGGGACTTCAGCAGTATCCTTGGCCGTTCACTCATGAAGCATGCTGATGTGAACACTTCGTCTCATTCGTAGTCTTGCAGCGTAGTAATACAGAGTGAGCTTCTCATGCTCATTGCCTAACCGGGCCAACCCACTCCTCGCCATCATTCATCCGCTCATTATATCCAACCAAAACACAGAACTTTTGTACCTTGAGTCCAGCTTCTCGTGTGAGCCCAGAACTCCCGAATCCAGCTATTGTACAGTCAACCATTAAACACATCTTCATCGTTAGCTGCGGTGCCACCTGCACCGTGAACAAAGACACCATCCACCGTCTCATCGCCACAGCCATTCTGGCTCGCGGCTTCGTTCATAACCCCAGGAGTCGGCTTGACGAGCACTCCCTTACTGGTCAGCCGGTTCCATGTTTCGTCATTCGACGTTAGCCGCTCCCGCCGAAGAACAAGTCCATCAAGTTGTACCAGTTCTTTGCAATGCTCAGCAAGCAGCAACTCAATGGTGCGTCGTTTCAGGCCCGTCACCTCGTCGAGCACTTTCATCCATGTTGCATCCTCTGTATCTGATCCTACAGGCAGATGATATCGTGCCTCACACGACTCTGACTCCGTAACCTTGCCAGCTGCGGGGCTATAAAACCCTACAGTCAAGGGATTGTCTCGTAGGTCAATCTGTTTCAACAATGGAAGCCTAGACATGACAAGACATGTCCGCCTAAGCTTTTGGATGCGATTTTTGGCTAGCAGCAAGGTATTGAGGTTCACCATCTTTCGGAGCGGGGCGACCTCCTCGATAGCGTTGAAGTTCGCGTTCAGGTGCCGGCAATTGGGAAAGAATAATCCGAACCGTTCGGGAAGATTTGAGATGCCGCAGGCAGCAATCTCGAGCTCGCGAAGGTTGTTTTGAGGCACCGCTGGCAGTCTGAAAGTGCCATTGACCACAGAATTCGACGATAAGCGGATATGCCGGCACTCATTCGGAGTAGTTAACACAAGCTCGACGATGTCAGATTGCTCTCTCTGCTCTCTCAGCGAGAGGAATTCAAGGTGGTACGCAGAGCATAGACCTTGTATATCTTTGAGCTTGTTGCCGTCCAAATCCAGGTAACGAAGAGATGGCATATGTTTCAAACCAAACACTTCAAGTTCGTTGTGGGTGATTTGGAGCTTCCGCAGACGGATTTCCCCGGCTTTTGAGAGATCTTGAATGGCATTGTATGAGGCATCTAGCTCATCAAGGGCAGGCAAATAACTGAGATTTGTGACGTCTTCAAGTTGATTGTGGCTCAAGTCCAATTTCTTCAACCGAGTCAGTCCACACCCTTCAAAGTCGAGTTGGGCGATCTCATTGTTGCCGAGCTCGAGTTCAAGAAGCCCGTCAAGGTCAAGGATGCCATCGACGTTTGAAATACGGTTGTTGTTCGCCTTCAAGCTGCGCAGATGAACTAAGGAGCTGAAGCCCTCCAAGCTCTCAAGCTGACAGTTCGACACATCGAGATACTGCAGGTTCCGCAAATGACCCCACGAAGTTAGGTCGTTAACCATACTGTCGTGGATGTCAAGAACGCGCAATGAACTCGGAAGTCCACTGAGCTGTGAAATTTGGTTTCCAGACATCGCCAATTCTTCCAAAGCGGGACAGTATTCCTTCAAGCTGTGAACCGAAGATATACTGCCGGGAGCTAGGTGCAGGGTTCGAAGCTGATCCCAGAATAGCTCATCGGGAGCAGCATCGGTGATTGACTTGACAAGTTCATCCACAGCGAGTGCCAGCGAGCCATGGGCCTGGCGCAAAGCGTGTGGATGCTTTCTCTCCTCGACGTAGCTCTGATCGAGATCTTTCGCCTTGTCAACTTGATGAACCGAGAAGTCGGATAAAGGTGTCAGGCAAAGAATGCTGGAAGCTTTGTTGGCGCCCTTTTGGAGCTTCGCAATGGACTTGTTCGGCGCCGGGGTTACGACCTTGGAGTGCCTGACGTGTACAAGGCTGAGTCGTGGATCGAGATGCTCCTCCTCGTCTTCAAGAATAGGGGAGATAGTCCGGTGCTGGAAACTGCCTGGTTGCTCGGGGTCGAGGACCGGCACTGAGCTCAGCTTCCTGTGTGGAAGCATCGGTTCTGTAGTGGATCTATGCGGTTCATTAGCTGCGCTATCATCGTCTTCGTCTTCGAGATGAATCTCGGAGTCATCAAGAGGCAGGTCTTCCTCTCGTGGCAATTCGCTGAAGTCTTCTTCCGAAAGATTGGCGTAATTGACGCCCGAGACCACGGGGGACGAGAAGGCGATTGTGACGACTCGAGCTTGCTTCCGCTTGTCAGTGAGCTGACTTGGAGGTTTGGAGGGGATGCCGTTGTGGAGCTTCGCTTCATGCTCTGAAGTCCTTGAGCGGAGAGAGCTTCGGTTGATTTCCTCAATGTTGTCTTCATCTTCAGACACGGGTTGGTCGCGCTCCTTGACGCTTATCGTGCTCATATGCGGGGAGGACTTTGGAGGAGTCTGTGAGATTGCCTTGAAGCTCTGAGCCCCATCTTCGGTTGAGGGTGCGGTCTGAGTTGCAGCTAGCTTAAGGTTGCGAGCCTTTTCTTGTAGCTCTTGTTGCTCATCGATACTGAGGTCGGGTATGTCCTCGAACGGATCGGGCTCGGTTGAAGTCTGGTGGTGCCGCCTGCCCTTGGATCTGGACCCAGACATCTTCTTGACCCAGATCTTCTTTTCATGGTCGAATGTCATTATGCCAACATTGTCCGGGATTGACACTGTTCCTGACGAGATAACGCCTTTATGGCCGGATGCAGAGGAGTGTGTAGGGAAAGAATGCTGGGTCGAACTGTGGGCGGAGTTGTGGGTCATCGACTGAAGGTTCTGGGTTGCATCCTGTTCAACGGTGGAACTTGAGTATTTGCGCTTTCTCATAGTCTCAGATTGGTTCAGAATGCGAATGTTGGGAGGGCTGCTTTCCTGAAGCTCTTTGACAGCGTCTGTTTCCGCCACCTCGGATTGAACTTGATTACTTGCAGTAGCAAGAGTACCAAACACTGAAGTGCCACCCAAAGTATCCATGTCATCTTCCTCGCGGTACTTCCGCAGGTAGCTTGCTGTCCGTGAGTCATGCCGGGCATGTCGACGGTCGACAGCCGGCCTTGGTGTGTGATCTCTTGATGGCGGCCGAGAGAAGTCGTCTTTAGTGGACTCGGCATCAAGGTCAAGATCCAGGATGGAATCTGGGTTAACTTCCGACAACTCCGTAGGCTCGCGGATTTCTGGAATGGTGGCCGCAGGCTTTGGTTTTCCTCGGGACCGAATAAACTGCATGACCTTATTTGCCTCTTCCATGTAGTCTTTGGTGGCGAGTGAAGGCTTGCGGGAATCGTTGCTGACTTCAGCAGCTTCTTGTGCGAACGTTGCGAGTTCCGCAGCTAGAGCCTCAGTAAGGTCTTCGTTTGCGGGCTCGGTCGAGTTTGGCACGTCATCTGGCTCGACATTCGATGCAGATGGGACGCGGTCGACCGAAGATTTCCTAGCTGACCTGGGTCTCAGAAGGTCGCGAGATGCAAGGACATCTGGATCTGCTGGAACGCCCTCAGCGCCGGGTCGAGCATCTTTTCGTTTCTTGCCCGCAAGGGTAGCTGTCTCTTCGAGCTCGCTGACCTTGACCTCGATCTCATGATCGGGCAGAATTATTTCGTCCTCAAGCAGGGTCTTGCGTCGTTTCGTCGTCCTGTCTTTGTCTGCTACAGCAAGCTCGACACTGTCAGCAGTATGCTCTTGCGCAGCCGCGGTGATCAAACGCGTATCGGACTCAAGAGGTCTGAAGATCCTATCTTCTGGCTTCACCGTCGTAGGCTGAATAGGCGACGGCTTGCGGACGTTCTGCTCAAAGCCGAAGCCGTCGAGCTCACCCTGGCCAAATTGACTCATCCTTAAAGCATGCTCTTGATCCTCTCCAGCCATTTCCTCCGCCTCCGGATGTTCGTGTGAAGGGTCGGGCTCCTCGAAGTGACTCAGGATGCGCATCAACTTGTTGTTGGTGTATGTGTCTCTATTTCCGAACAATTTCAACGGACTGCCGGAAGAGGGGAGCCGGAGATGGCTCTCTGTGTGATGAACGACGCTAGTGTCTTGGGGGGTTGTTGGCGCACTGAGACTAATCCTGCTGTGTTCAATGCTGTCGTCGAACTGGCGGGAATGCTGGGGCGGCGAGCTGTTGATCTGGATATCAGGTCTGGTGTTTGAGTCGAGATGTGACGGCTCTTGGCTCAAGCTTAGGCTCTTGCGGAGGAATGAGGCTTCGTTCGAGCGGCCACCACGTCTAGAGTTGATGAAACCAGCATTTGTCTCGAAGACTTGAGTCCCCATTGACAGGTCATCCGGGAGTGACTGTGATGTGAGATCCGGTAGGGGTTCGTCTTTGAAGGCTCGATCAGCGTCGTCCTTCCTGGCGTAGTCGATGTAACTGTCGCTCGCACTGGAAGATGGACGTGCCTCATCCTCCGAGTGCGCCCGCTGTAGCTTGCTCTGTAGTGCCTGTACATCGAGATCGATAGAATTTCGTAGAACCGTGTTCCGAATCGAGTTCTGTTTGGATACCGTGACCGGGCTAATGAATTCGTTCCTCAGCTCTTCTATCCCGCTGCTCGTGTTCCATCTGTGATCCTGCGCGGAAGAGATATCTCGAGGGGATGATTGACCAGAAGGAGCGTCATCTGCGCGCTCAAATGACTGTACGCGCTGCTTAACCAGACCTCTGAGGGAACCGTTCTTGACAACGTCTGACGACACTGCCGAAAACTCGTGTTGCATCGGCTCCTCGTCCTCATTGACCTCCTCCAGCACTTCTAGATTCAACCGAGTTCTGGTGGTTCCACGGTAGCTGGAATACTGTTCAGGGAAAGGAATGGATGCGGGTAGGTTAAAAGGCTTGCGGTTGAAGCTGGTCTCCGCAGGATCTGCGTCCTTGTCGCTGGGGAGTTGCGAGGAGTTTGGTTGTTTGAATACACCTTCCAACTTGGACGGCGAGAAGAGGTCAAAACCATCGCTGTTGACGGCTTCCCCTGCCGCAAGGCGCTTCTTCCACTCAGGCGTTTCTGCTAGGATGGCTTTCTCGCGCACAGAATGACGTTGTACGGAGTTTTGCGACTCCGAAAAGGCAGCGGAAGTTCGGCGTGGCAGGCTTGAGTATTTTTGCGAGCCCCCGGCGGTGGGGAGGTTCAGACTTGATGAGCTTCGTTCTCGGAGGATAGACCGGCTGTTCTGGCGCGCTTTGCCGTGTGTGGACCGGTGCCGCAGGAAGCTGCCGGTGGTAGAGTCTTTGCGGATATTGTTCGCAAGGTGCGGAATGCGGCTTTGAGAATGGGACTGGGCGACACTGCCATGTAGAGGGCTACTAGACAAGGAGGGTGCGGGCGAGGAAGAGTGCTGTTCGGACTTCCAGTCTTCTGACAGTGAGTCGAGCCACGGCTCCATCGTGTTTTGTGTTGAATGGTAACTGGGGGAGGAGATGAGGATGAGAGAGGAGGGGAGATATTGATGGGATTCGCGGTTCGAGCAGCCGGCGGTGCTCAGACAAGCGTCGTTGTTATCGCATACAGGAAGCTATGCTTTCTTTAACCATGGCCGGGAGGAGAATGTACACCGGTCGACTGTATATTATGTCTATGAGCATGTCTGCCGTAAGTGAAATCGTTGATCGCAATCTTTCTTGTTCGCGACGCGCTTCAGTTTCACCGCCGTATTTGGGTGGGGCACGCCCGGTGCATGTTGCTAGGCAACGTCGGCCTCACTGAAGACCGCCCCAAGCACCCACGTGGCATCCCGCCCACTCCCACACAACTCATCCGTCAACGGGCATCGATGCTTAAGCAAGACGATCGAATTTCAGACTGAGACCTGGAACAGAACCCCAGCTGCACATTTCGGATTGGCGGTCGACCCAACCTTGAAAACTTACAATACGCAGTTTACTTCCTACAATCAACACCTGGAGGAGTTCTGACACCCTCGCGAGTCAATTCTCGACCAGATACCGGAGAATGTCGTACCTTCCCAAGGAAGCGGTTACCCTCACTGGCGGCTGTTACTGCAAAGCAATCCGGTACACCATCAATGTTCCATCATGGGATGAGCGACCCGTAGTTCCCGGCGCCCTCGATACCCCGGTGTCCGCCACCGAGAAAGTCCAGACTCGGATGCCCATGGTTGACATCGACCACTGTGGCAGCTGCCGGACACAGGCTGGGTGCTTGGTTCAATGCTGGTTCATAGCGCCAATTGGTTGGGTCGAGTGGGATCTAGTCCCCAAGGAAGGCCTCAACGATGACACTCTGCATCTGTCCACGTCTGAGGCAGTCGGACCTGCCAGTCAAGGCAAGAGCTTGTCCCAAACTTTCGTCTCACGGTTCAGTTGCACAGAAAGGGCAACTCGATCTTTCTGCTCCCGTTGTGGCACAAACCTCTCATATGTCAACCACGAGTACCTGGACACGCCGATGGCGTTCGTCGACATCACTGTCGGCAGTCTTGATCCCGACTCTCTGGAGATGGCGAAGGCAGACAGGCATGGCTGGTGGGAGTTCGGGGTCGATTGGATCCGAACCCTGCTGAGCAAGGGTGATGGAGGGTTCATGATCAAGCATCGAACAGGTGACGTGAGTAGGTCGATCGAAGGTATGAGCAAAGAACGTCAGAGCTCTCCGTTAGCCAGGTAGAAGCAAATTTTCTCAAGATCTCAACACATGCCAGGTGAATCCACTGGTGGGGTTTAAAAATCGCCATCAGCCTCGCCGACGGTTCTGCGATGAGCCGCGAAATGTAGAGCAAGACAGATTTCCTCATTCGGCGCGTGACAACAGTTTGAGGTCATTTGAAATCAGCTCGACCTCGGAGCCTTCATCGAAAATTGATCGTCTTGTTGCTTGGGACCACCGCAGCTCTGCCTCACAGCGGTCAGCTGTTCTCAGGCATGCCCGAGCAAGATGTAGCTCTACAAGAAGCTCCACGACCCGTCGTGGCCTCATTATGGACCAGCTCTCTCATTGTCCGTACTTGCATCCACTTTCCCCCGAGACATGATTCTGACGACGCGGTAACAGGCAGGCGCATTAGCCGGCCTCACGGTAGACTTCTCGCTCTATCCTCTGGACACGATCAAGACTCGACTCCAGTCTAACCTGAAAAGCACCAACGATGGCGCCATCTTGCCGCGTCATACCGTCCGAGGCACTCTGCGGAGCATGTACGCGGGTCTCCCCTCGACCTTGCTTGGATCCATGCCCTCAGCTGCATCCTTCTTCGTCGTCTACGACGGAGTGAAAAGAGAATTGATAGGCGAAGATACATCTTCCGCGCGGCAAGCATACGCCCACATGCTAGCGTCGTCGCTGGGAGAAATAGCTGCATGCGCAATAAGAGTGCCCACTGAAGTGGTCAAGCAACGGGCACAGGCAGGCCTCTTCGGAGGGTCGGCTCTGCTGGCATTCCAGGATATTCTGGGCCTCCGAAAGACAGATGGGTATACAACCATGGTACGAGAGCTATACAGGGGCGGCGGGGTGACCATCATGCGTGAAATACCCTTTACGATCGTTCAGTTCAGTCTGTGGGAATACTTCAAGGCATCGTACTCGGAACGGCAGCATAGAATGCGTGGCAGACAACCAGGGCTGGTCTCAGCTACTGAGAGCGCAGTCTTTGGCAGTGTGGCCGGTGCTATCGCTGCTGGATTGACGACGCCTCTGGACGTGCTCAAAACTAGGATCATGCTAGCACGGAAGGAATCAGGCACCTCTTCAGAGAGAGCTGGTGCCGCGATAGTCCTGCGTCAGATCTGGGCACGAGAAGGTGTTTCTGGATTGTTCCGCGGCTTTGTACCCCGTGTCGGATGGATTAGTACCGGGGGTGCCATTTTCCTGGGAACCTACCAGTATATTAGGAACATGATGGGCACCAACCATGCATAGATCACCATGCCCGTAAATCCGCTTATGGTCTGCGACAGATTCACAAGCATTCAATGTTGGGAAGCGGGGACTAGACCCCCAGTTGCGGTTCACTGATCCTTCCCCTTCTATTTCACCCCGTCCCTTTTCGTCTTCCTCACAGCCAGCATCATGATTGTTCGCGAGCTTAGCCTTCGCGACGAGCACACTACAGGGCGAGAAGGAAGTCCCTGACCTCTCAGCAGGGGCTGTGAGCTCCGCAGCTATTATTGGGTGAAACGAGAGCGTTCAGCGCGGGTAGCATTATGACTATTGGTATCGCTGTCGATTTTTAATCCGGCCATATTCGCACCTGCCATCGTCCACACGATGTCCATTTCCGTCCATCAGCTTTTCCAGTTCCATAACCCATGCCTCATGAAACCATAAACCATAGATCGTGGACCGCATCTCATTACTCGATGGACTTCCAGATGGAGATATTCTTCTCGATTTCATTCCTCCGATCAATCCCCGCCTGCTGATCCATCTCATAAAATTTATGCATCTCCTGGAGCCGGTGCTCCATGTGGTATCGGTACTGCGCCGCTTGTTTCAAACTCTCCAGATTGTTCCTACTGACAGCATCGCGGAAGACTCGTCTCATGCGTTCACTGTACAGTTGACAACTTGTGCCGGGAAGGACTGAGCTTTTGCGTGGCGTAGGCACGAGTTTAAGTGTCTTTGATACGTCGTGTGCGATAGGTCGATCGCGGAGTGGCCAGACCACTTCGTCATAACACTCCTCGCAGATCGTGAGTTCAGGGAGTTCCGGGTGGAAATGCCAAGATTGAGTTGCTAGTAATGTATCCTTTACGCATTGTCGATTTCGCGAAAGTCGCCGGATGAAGTCGACGAAGTCCTGAAAATCTCGGTGCCTGATCGAGTCCTTCGACCGCTCCGACAGCCTTTCTAGTTCGTTCAAGATGGGCAGAAAGTGCCGACTGTTGGTGTTCAAACGGCAGATTTTCTCCACCTCTTTCTTGTCTTGTGGCCGGTCGAAAACGCAGAACTGAAGCTTAGGGAAGATCAAGTCAATGTTCCTAACACACGCAGAGCATATGTCGAAGTTGTCCACTGCTCTCTTCGTCCTGGGGTCTGTCAGATGATACCATCTTCTCAGATCACTCTTCGTGCCAGAGCATGGCTTGGTTCCAGCTGGAGGGCCATGCGCAACGTGCCAGACGAGACCCAGATCCTTGCGGTCTTGCTTTATTGATTGGAGCCATGCGACCCGCAGCCAAGGGTGGCTCATCGCACAAAATATAGGTTGCCGGGGATCTTTCTGGAAGTTTGGGACGAAATAGTCTCGGAACCGAGTGGACCCGAGGAAGCTCATGCATGTGGGACAGAAGTTGAGAAAGGACATATCTCGAATGGTGTACCAATCGTGCAAGCCAGCAACAGGCCTTGATCGAGGACATGGCGGTAAGGAATTTGGTCGGGCGACTGTATTCGGCAGGGCTGGACCAGGCTCGAGATTCAAGGAACTTGACAGGAGTGTCTGTTGAGCGGAAGGGTGAACCGGCTGCTGGTATGCCTGAGTCGTGGTTGTTGAATATGCTCTAAAGGGCGCTGGCGGCCGCGGCTGATCAGGAGAGTGCGAATATGACGATGCTCTCGAAGCAGTCCGAGGAGAATCCAGAGGTGCTGGCGTGTATTGTGCAGTCTTTGGCACTGCTCGGTCTTCATGAACTGTGTATGTCGTAGTACGGGTTGCGGCGCTGTCATCCCGGCCGGTGACAGAATTTGTCCTAGACAAACTCTGATATACTGGTTGACTTTCTTCGGGCAGAGGAGAGGGTCTTCTTGATCGTTGGCCACTACTGGGTCTGCTTTGAGAGCTGCTGCTCGGAGTCTCAATTGACGGAGACGTGTTCGACCGAGTTAAAGCGGGAATAGCTTTTGCCGCGAGTGAGGCACCTAATGTTGCAACTCCAAGAAGAGAGGAGCTGACATTCCTGAGGTCTTTCAGGTGAGTTTCGTCGACTGAGGGTGGCCGTGAACGTTGTCTGGATGGCTTCGACGAGTGGTGGCCCTGTTCGAAGTAGTCTCTTGGTGATCGGTCGCCGCGAGGCGTCTGAGGAGGGCTTTGTGCCGGAGAACCAGCCGGTGAGACATGACGAGATCGAGCACCACTATCCCTTGGACGCTTGTTTTGGTTGGCGGCGAAGGCATTCTCAAGCAGGCCCTCCATATTCAGTGGTGGTCGAGCAGATACGGGTGTCTTTGTGCTGCGAGAGGATTTCTCGTCTGAAGAATGCTGTTCTCGACTAGAGTCATCTTTAGAAGGCCTGTCACGTCGTTGAGAGCGTTCTCGTATCGACGTAGATTTCTCTTCTGTCTCGCCGCGTGCACGCGAACTTCGCCTGGAACGAGCCGATCTGAAACCATCCTGCTCTCTTGAACGACGATTGTGGCCATCTTCGGCAGAAGATGTGTTGGGAGAATCAGTATTAACTCTTCTTGAAGCATGACGGCTACTTGACTGCTCGTGGATGAGAGTTTGGTCAACCGCAGAGGGCCGCGCCGATATATTGTTCGGCTTCGGAGTTGCAGGAGGCGTGATGTGATCTTGTCCTGTGTAAGTGTAGCCAGAGAAGCCACCGGGCCGTGGCGCAGGGCTTTGATAGCGATGAGCACGCCTTGAGAACCTGCTGTCTGGGCTCTCGTCTCGCTTGATGGACCTGGAACGCTTGATTTTCTCAGAATCTGATCGATCTGAATGAGAGAAGCTTTGTCTCGCGGCTCGACTCCGACTCCGTTCTGGCCGCCTCCTCGACGTCGCTTTCTGGTCAGATTCACCAATGTCACGGTCGGCGACGCGCATTCCAGGGTGGACAGAAGCCGGCCTCCTTGCCTCATGAGCGTGCATTGGTGACAGCAAGTTATCTTTACGCTTTGCGTCCGGGGAGAGAGCATCCCACGAGCCAGTCGGCGTATGAGAGTAGGGAGAGGGCGCCCGTCGGTGGCCCGTCCGCATCTCCTCCAGACCACCCCCCAGATCCGTGTGAATCCTAGTCACATGAGGTCGGCCTCTGGGACCATCTGGCTGGGATAACTGGTTGGTTGATTTTGATCGATGCAAGCCATTTGATGGTCGTAAAGTTTCCGGCTCAGATTCTGTCGTCTGGGAGGGCACGAGCACAAACCTCTTTTCGGTGTTGGCGGCTGGTCCCTGCTCACTCTGGCAAGATGCACTACCTGAAGCATGCTCCTGACCATGGGAAGGCTGGTGTGCACCATTAGGGTCGTCAATGATAGGATACTGATCGACCGAGCCTCTGCTGCTTGCTGGTTGGTTCTCGCTCTTCAGCTGGTTGGGAACAACACCAGGTATATGTTCCTTGGCCAGAGCGACTTCTTCATCCTCCACGCATGGAGACGGGGGCCACATCTGTGCCATCTCAAATCACTCGACCCAACAAGCGTAGACAGTGTCTTCTAACCATTGCCAGTCCACCAACATACAACTGAGCCAGCTTTATATATTGAACCTCAAAACGCACAAGGCCACAGGCTCAAGGCTGGTATGATACGGTTGGGCAAGATATAGCAACTTTAAGTGTTGTTTGACGACCTGCCGTCACCTGAGGAACTCGTATGGCAGGGCGTTGGGAACTGGGGTGGTTGTGTTTCGAATTGTGTTGCAGGAGGCGCAGGCAGTGTGAGAGAAGGACAGGCCAGATCGAAATCACACCATATGCAACCAAGGTGAACCGCTGAACTCGGGGCCGTAACGGACGACTAAGGGAGACCGCAAGAGTCTCGAGGCAACCTGCTTGGGCCAGGATACCGGTTCGACGTGCAGGTAGAGTCGTGTCGAGAAGAGTATCTGGGTGTCGAACTAGGAAACCCTCACTTTCACCTGAGCGCAGATGCAGATGTCTCGCGAGGCTCCCACCGGCTGCGCATGGGTCAAGTAGGAGAAAGGTATTGTGCAGTCAATGATACGAAGAGAAGCGAACAATGGAGCAAGCAAAGAAGGACGACGGTAACGGGCCGCACTGGCTTCGATCCTGCGGGGCATGGTGTTGAGGTGGGTACGAGTACAGACTGCCCGTGAGGTGTGTTTGAGGCGAACCTCGGAGTGGAGATGGGCTCGATGCAAATGGCGGTGTCCGACTCTACTGGGGACACTCGAGGATGAGGCTTCTTGTGCTGCAGCACTCAAACTGGAGTGAGGAGGGATCTTCCATGCTGTAGGGCTTCAACTGTTGTAGAGACGACGATTGGACGGCAAAGCAGTCTTCAGGCGAGGTCAAGACGGGCTTAGAAACCCCACACCGAACTAGACAAATTCTAACACCACCAACATCACACTTGCATGATGCTAATGCACTGGCTTCCTGCCTTTGCCGCCGATTGCGCCTCCTGCCGTTCTCATTTGTAGGCCCCAACAGCCCTTCAAGATCCCCCCAAGAAAGCCACGCCTCGCCACGGGGGCCACGGCCACACCTCACGGGCGTTACGCCATGAACTGGTATTCCCGGTCCTAACGTGAAGGGCTATCGTAGTTGAGGGCTTCCCACAGCGGACGCCATGGACCACGGGTCGGCGAGCATGTCCCTGTTGCTCGGCATCGTATATTTGTCGACACGGGCAGGCAGCGTGCATAACTACACAGGACAGCTGAATGCCGCCTGCACCACTGACGCGACCTACAATCCTTCGGTCCAACTATTCTGCTATTATGCCAACTATGCGAGCTCACACCGTTATCAAAGGTTCCCCGTGCTGACACGGCCAATTCTGTCTCTGCAAAGTACTGTTTCATGCCTATTTGGAGTCTTACTCTGCAGTGTACTTGTCGCAAGAGCGCTGATGTGAGGTGTTGTCCGTCCAAGCACATGAAAGTCCCTTCGCCTCTACCAAAGGTCCCTCACAAGTTCTCGACCCAATTGGGGCCACCGGTTTCCACGCACATTTCTGCGAGCCACTCACCGTTGGAAAGTGCCTGACATGATCGACTACAGGAAAAATGCCACACATGTTTTCTGCATGACACGCTGACTTAGTCTTTGGTGCTTCCGCTGTCAGGGCACGGCCACAGCAAGTGCTGGGACCAGTAGCGAGCCTTGCCATCGCAGCGGTGTCTGCCCAAGCCTCGTTGGCAATTCTTCAATGGCAGCATTTTGTTCAGTACATATTGCCACGAAGTCGTCTTCCGTTGACGAGGTGGATTCCTTGACAAAATATCTATCAAATTAATATGGATGAGCTGATTTTTGCGCCCAAGGCGAGACTGGCCCGAACATGACGCTAGATATCTGCCAAAGTCTTTGCCCCTGCCCTCCATACTTGTTGGCGTCGATCATACGAGGCATTGCCCGATTACACAGACTTAACGGATGCACTCGGCTTAACGTCCTGATATCATGGCGGGCGGAACCAGAGCACCTGGAACCTTTGTGCGACGTTCTAACTCGTTGAAACGGTGATTCGCGACAACCGGTCACGGACGGCTGCTGTTTGGTCATATAATTCGGGCGCCTTGGGGGTTCTTGAGGTCGGCGGAAGTCGCCATCTGCGATGCAACGTTCGTTGATTACGACATGTTTCACGGCAGCAGCATCGGCAGCCTTCACCTGCTTCATTCCCACAGGCCCTGCCATGGCTTCGGGCCTGGCAGAGCAACTTATTTCCAAAGCGCAGTTCGTATCGGGATTGGGAGTACTATGAGCAGGAGGTCAAGGGTTGGCTTGCCGGCATCCCGAAGCGACCTGCGATAAGGTGACATTATCACAAGCCATCGAAGGTTCGTGGGGTAAACTTGGGCTGCCCCTCGATTTCCACCAGACTTTCTGTGCATGAATACGTACACCGGTCACCAGACGGCCGTCAGTGGCACAGCCTATCTTATGAGATGTAGGCAACGAATGTGAGTGTGTTCTGAACCCGAGGCTCTGCTGAAGCAGCAGACTATGTGCATACGATCAGCCCTTCGCCCCGGGTGAGAGCCCATATATGGGATTCTATCCCATGCCGGTAGATTCTGACAGAAGTAGTTTGAAGCCCATTCACATATGCCCACTGACCCGACGGTCACCCTATTGGGCAAATGCTGGTCTTGTAGACGCACCCATTGAGGTAAACGTCAGTAAACGGTGCGGAGAAGCTCGAGCTCGAGCTGTCCAGTGATGTCGTCTGCACTGTTGACACGGCTATGTTACCGTTGCTCGTTCTCCTCACGCTCCGATCTCGCTGACGACAATTACCAATACCGGGATTTATTGAACGTTCAGTTCGACTCCCTTCGTGCTGTAGACCAGCAAAGCAAAGCGCTGCAATTGTCAGCAGGTCTTGCAGCTGTTCTACCGACACCACTTCAGTTACCCCGAAATTGAACGACGTCCTCTTCTATAAAGTCCATGTCTTTGCGGCCTCGCGTGCCAGTGAACCCGCTACTCAACACAGCAACAACAATCACTCGTCTGCGATCATTGACTTCGCAGCTATCTCTTCGACCAAATCCAGCCCCCGGACGACCGTCAAATTCAAACGCCATCCGCGCCATGTCTTCCCTCCCCTCCACCATGAAAGCGGTCTCGTTTTCCAAAACCGGCGGGCCCGATGTCCTCGAATACAGCGAATCCACACCTCTGCCTCAACTCCAAGATGGCCAAGTCCTAGTGAAGAACAACTTTGCCGGCGTCAACTACATTGACACGTACTTCCGCAGTGGCCTCTACCCCGCACAGTTCCCCTTCATCCCCGGCCAGGAAGCCGCTGGCACGATCGCGAAGATCCAGGGGGCCAATCCGTTGGGATTCAAGGAGGGCGATCGAGTCGTCTGGATCAAAGTCGGAGGCTACGCCGAGTACACGGCCGTGCCTGCCGATCGGGTGATCAAGATCCCCCAGGGCGTATCGGATGAAGACGCGGTGGGGAGTTTCCTCATGGGAATGACAGCCTTGTCACTCATCAAGGAAGCGTATCCCGTCAAGAAAGGCGAGACGATCCTCGTCCACGCTGCGGCCGGAGGCATGGGCCTCCTCCTCACCCAGATGCTGCGCGACTTCGGATGCACTGTGATCGGCACCGCTGGCGGACCCGAGAAGTGCGCCCTCGCGAAAGAGAACGGAGCGCACCACGTGATCGACTACAAGGCCACGAGCGGGCCGTCGTGGGTCGAACAAGTCCTGAAACTCACCAACGGAGAGGGCGTGGATTGCACATACGACGGCGTCGGCAAGGACACGTACGAGGGATCCCTCGAAGTCGCAAAGCGGAAATCAAAGGTCGTTTACTACGGCAATGGTCTGTCTCACGACTCCCCTTCCCCTTCCCTTCCCTATCCTTGCACCTTACTAACATCTCGGCGATAGCATCCGGCGCCATCCCCCCGATCAACATCGCCCGCCTCACAGCGAAGAACTTGTCCATCATGCGCTCGACACTGATGGGCTACATCGTGGCACGGCATGAGCTGGAATACTATGCCAACGGTGTGCTCGATATGGTCAAGGGCGGGAAACTGAAGATTAAGATCCACAAGGTCTACCCGCTTGCTGAGGCGAGACAGGCGCAGGAGGATCTGGAGGGTCGTAGAACCACGGGAAAGTTGTTGTTGAAGTTGTGACGAGGGAAGACGGCTCGAGTGGAGGAGCGATTGTGAAAAAGGAAAACGACAAGAGGCCTGTTCCTTAAGCAACCACTGGCTGTAGCGCTGTGCATCACTTCCTAGCCGTCCGAACCATGTACATAGTGCATGGAAGCTGGAATGATTGAGCTGAAAGCGGATATGTATTTCCAACCGAGGGGTCACACTGCATGACCTTCTCTTTCGACAGCTTTGTCCATTACACAGCATTGTAAGGCTTGTATGAGCATACTCTCTGACTGTAGTTCGTGCCACAACGCTCGGGACTTTGAATCCAAAGCGCGCGCTTTGTATCAGCTCGAGTTCCAGTGCCAGTTCCAGTCCTCTGAACAGCATGGTGACGGGGAGGCGTGACACCCTGTAGGCTCTGACTTTGCGACACCCTTGCTTCGGCCTTTGCGGGTGTCCGAACCACGCTGTCATGGCCTGGCATATGGATCCGTGCATGTGCTGTCCTATCCAACAACTGAGACCATCTATGCGTGTGTAGCCATTCTGGACGTTCGGCTTCAGCCCGTCTCATTCAAGTTGCTCGCCGCCCACACTTTATCAACGACAGGGCTCCTCTCCTTTGTCCAGCATTTCGGTCTTAGCGGCTTTCCTTTCCGACTACTGCCCACTCTTACGATGCCCCCCGCCCCAGGCCGTTCCATTTCCGAACAATGGAGTCCCCATCTATATTGTAAACCGTCAGTATTGTTGAGCATAGAGCATACCAAAGTACAGACGATTGGAAAGGTTACTCACTCTGTATAGGACGTAAACCACGTCTTGGGTCGTGACGGTCTATAGTATTAGTTAGTGAGATTGCTTCAGTAACGAGTTTGTCTGCCCCTTGAGGCCAAATCTATGTGAGGAGTGTTTGATAACGTACCTGCCTTCCCCTCGGGACACCGTCTCCCAATGGTACGTTTGGCTGGGAAGGATCGCCGGAATTGCCTAGAACAACGACCAATCGGTGTATTATCTTGAATCGGCGTCAGTATCGGTATCAATGTCAGTGTTAAAGCATGTTGAGGGGTCAATTCTGAAGTACATTGTCAACAGTACAGAGGGATTTGGACTGTTGGTTTGGGTCCTCACACGCCGCTGAGATTGGAGTAAGGCTCACCTCTTCTAGCTTTCTCTTTACTTCCATCCTGATCTCTTGGTATATTGTTGATTGGATCCGTAGGATCCCACCACGGCGGGCAAGGCGTCTACAGCGATTCATTAGTGTCAAGATCGTGTACGGGAGTCGCTGTAGCCTTGAGATCACGCAGAAGTCGGGTGTAGTGTACCTGATTGCTGGTTTCGCTGTAGCAGAAACATAGTTAGCTACCTTCATTTCTGGTCGACTTTGGGGTCGTAACAATATGATCATATGTCACAGTGTAACTTTGCTGAGAGACTTACTGATCCCTTGGAGGTTGTCACGCAAGAGCTTTCGATGACGCTTCGCGCCAGACGTCCCGAGGCCCTTGGAAGGGAACGCAGGTCCCAGAGGCATCTTAGAGAATCGAACAGGCAAATCCGGGGAAGAGTGATCTGGCAGCGATGTTTGACAGGCAAGAAGAAGAAAGGAAAGAAGGAAGAAAGCGAGGTCGGACGGTAGCCCTTGGGTGATTGAAGGGTGTGGAGATGGCAAGAGACGTGAGCTGAGAGACACGAGAGAGAGGTGTGAGAAGCGTTGTCGAGGACCTGAGGAATAAGAAAGGAGTGTTAGTCCAGGAAAAGTGAAGGAAGAGGTCCGGCAAGGGACTGAAGAATTAGGTATTAAAAGGGAACTGCAAAGCGGTAGCATAGTGCATATCCAATGAGTAGGTCAATCACCCAGTATCCAGACCATTCAAGTTCTATCCAGGTCATGCAATGTCGTCAGGCGTGCAAACACAAGACGCAACTTCGTTAGGTTAGGAGATGAAGGTCGCTTCAGAAAAGACCCTGCCAGGCTCGGAGACCTCGTCCTCGCCGTCGACTTTGATTTTCAGCTGCAACTTGTCGGTCGAGAAGTACTGCGGAACTGGTCAGTAACAGAAGCAACACAACGAATGCTCTGAAGAAAGTGGTCGCCCTACTTGGAAGATATGTGGCTTCAAGCCGGTCGCATGGCCTATGAAGGTCTTGACGAACCCAGGCAAATGCGCCAAAACCTCAATCCGATCAGTTCTTGCGGGCAGATCGCCCTTCACTTCGGCGTGTGCAGGCTTCCCATCGACCTGGCCGTTCCACTTCCATTCTATGACTGTTGGCTCAGGCCAGTCGTGTGGTGTTTCTTGCTTGGATGTAAGATGTTCGGCGGTACATTCACCGACACACACTAGCTCCCCGTCTTTGGCGATGCCGCCTACACCGACTGTGGTTTTGCCATAAGATTGGGGTGTCGTGTACTCCATCAAAACTGCAGAATAGCCCTTCGTGTGGATGCTGGCAAAGTTCCATCTGTTTGCTAAGTGGTGGGGTTTCATGCCTTGAAGGGCGTAGATGTAGGTTGCCATGCCATCCATTTTGTACGTCTTGGTGGGTGTCTGCATGGTGCCTGTCACTGTGCACCGAGGCCAAAAGGCATGTCGCATCGACCCCCAGGGATGTGCGGGATCAGTTCCGAAGTATGTAGTGCCATCTTTGCCAACTTGGAAACCTGGCGCTTGCCTTTTCACCGTCACATTCACAATGCATTGTTCGTTTCGGGCCGACTTAATTGTGTACGCATCACCCGCCTCGTTCAGTTCCAGAGCCACGCTGTCAGCGTAGAAGCTTGTCTGTGGCTCATCGAAGCCGTAATCTTTAAGCGGGTCGGAGCACCACTGATGCTTCCCAGGCCCTTCATGGTCGAAGATCTTGCTGTTGAACTGGGCGGTGGTATGGAGACCACTATCGACAAATGATCAGCCCAAGTGCGTCAACAGATCCCAATGGTATGCTTCTTACCCAACATTGCTGTAGATGACCTGCGCCATGGCCGTAACACCCTCGTCCGAGTAGAAGTAGAAAGTCTCTGTCTCGACATTGGTATGCTCCATGGCCTTCCACCGCAAGTCTTCCTTCTTCAGGAGCGAGTAGGGCGGTGTCTGCTTGGTGACGGGTTGCACCGCTGTGGGCCCATATTCGGGCTCCTCGGTGCCAACGACGTTGGCTAACTGCTGCTTGAACCAATTCATGTTGTCTGTACGCTTGTGATGGGAAAATTGAAAGGAATAGCAGAAATGGAACCAGTTTGGACCATTGGCGCCTGGAGGAATATAGTAAGAATATGGAGGGACGGAATCGTTCGAGCGGCTAAGGGGAATTTTCGACGTCACTGGACGAATGGAATGCTTGCTGTGCCTTGAAGGAAAGCGTTTCGTTGCGCCTAAATGCCCCCGGGTGACTAACAAATCTAACCTAGTACATAAGTCTGGGCTCCCTCAGCAGCGCCTAGGAACATCAACGGCAATTAACCTGGAGGTGGATGCAGGCGGGAGCTTAGGGAGGCCCAGTTAGCATGTGCCGCTAGCTCCTTCGTGGTTTAGGGTACTGCCCATACTGGGCCATGTCACGCTTCGCGCATTGAGCTTCATCAATATTTTTCGGACTCGATCAACACTCGTTCACCCCTTCGTCCAAAGTCGCAACCCGTCGTCCTAAGCGTCACGATCACGTACCTGCCTCTCATTGCACTTCCAGACCATTCAACTTTCCGTACATCATGGCGAAAACTATGGCTGCTCGTGATCAGATTGTGAAGTTGATAGTCGGAGCTGGTCAAGCGAGCCCCAGCCCACCGGTAGGCCCTGCACTGGGTAGCAAAGGTGTCAAAAGCATGGACTTCTGCAAGGTGAGGTTGCTGAGCGAGCACCCTAAAGAAAAACTGGCTGATGACCGAGAAGGAATTTAATGCCCGCACCGCTCACATTACTCCTGGTGTCCCAGTTCCAGCACGGGTCACAGTTCGACCGGACCGCTCTTTCACCTTCGATATCCGCACACCCAACACCTCATGGCTTCTTCTCCAAGCTGCTGGGGTCAAGGAAGTCAAGGGCAAGATCAAAGGTGCACAACGACCAGGCCACGAGAGCGTGGGCGCGGTGTCACTAAAACATATCTACGAAATCGCGAGAATCAAGCAGACCGAAACACGGCTGTCTGGGTTGAGTCTCGAAGGTCTCTGCAAGTGTATCATCTGGCAGTGCAAGTCAATCGGCGTCAAAGTTGTGCCGTAGCCGGAGCCGGGCCATTGTCGAGGTCTCCTAAGATGGCTCCTGTCACGGGTCGCCCTGTGTTTGCCGCTTGTGGATCCAAAAGCTCGTTGCATAAAATGAGCGGTACACGATGATGTCGACTCCGGTGGCCGATAACCGATACTCCCATTCGACTCCTCATTTGATAACCGCAGTCGCATCTTGAACGCCTGTCAATCTGGGATATGGCTCAATCGAGCCGTGAACATTGGAGTCCTACCTCGGATGCAAGAGCGATAGTCGAGGCCCGCCGAAGTCCTGAACAAGGTCAGGGAAACAGCTTGGTTGGCCATTTCAGAATGCCTCGGTCATGATAGAGAAATCTACCCTCACCGGAGCATTGACCGGTACTGTTGAACCGTTGCGACTGGAGATCTGTGAGGAAATACCGAGAGAATCCCGGAGAGGAAAGGATACGGTGAATTGTATGGTGCAGATCCAGTAACCGTATTGGTCACTTGCTATGGCAACCTTCGACTATCTTGCATGAACGTTCAACATCAAATGTACACGACCCCGTGGGGTTGGCGGCACGCCGAAACGAGGAGACCTCCGGGAGAATTGTCCTGTTCAAGCGGTTTCGAAGGATTTCTATGACCGTATACCATGGGTTCAGGCGTTCTGGCTTGTGTAATGGAATTGAACTTTGCAGCGACCTCAAATAGCTCAACCTAGGCGGGCAAAGGATGACTCGTACGGCAAGTCCACGAGGGTACGAGAGATGACGTCGCGCCTAAAGAACATTCTCCCTCGCCTTCAGGCAGACACCGACATCTCGTAATTCGCAAATGGGAACCGAAAGGTTGTAGGATATGCGGCGTTGTCATCATATGGTCTCCGGCCCAGCCGGAAGGAAACCCTTGGGTACGGCCGGCGGCAAAGACGAAGCAGGTGACAGCGTGCAGCAGCTTAGAAGATCTTCAGGTCGGATGTGTCTGCGCTCCGCTCAGCAACCCGTCGTTGCAATTATGCCCTCGTGAGGAAAGTCTTGGTGGTCGCAATTATATGCAGTTATTATAGATATGACTTTTGTGGCCGTGAGCTGGCCTTAAGAGCTTGATACTGTCAGCCCACGCCTATGACTCCTGGGGCCGGAAAAGACTAGCTAGGGACGTTGTGCCAATTGCCAATTGCCATCTCTGTTGCCGTGCTTTCTTTTCGAAAGGAGCAATGATATGCTGAGACGAGTGTTTGGCGGGGCAGTTTGGACATCCCACTTTCTTCTCGGTGTGATTCTGGCGAACCAGTCTGGAACGCTGAGTCGCTGAAATCACCCTTTGTTCCGGCGGGTCGACTGGAGTCGGGTTATTAAGTGAGCATACGACTTTATTACTGTACCTACACCTTGAGCTACCACTTTGGCTTTCATATGCCAGAGTAGAGACCAGCACCCTCGGTCCTGGCGCTGTCTCACTTTCACACTCAGTCCTGTCGTCTTCTGCTCCACCAGGTCCGCTCTGGTCGGTCATTCCGTCTCTGTGTATAGATCAATCAAAGATCAAAATCTCGCAGTCTACGTAACTGAACGCATGTGAGTTCCAATCTGCTCCACTCAGCCGGCCAATGCTCTGCCAGGGCACTTTTCGTTCCCGTATTAGCTCATCTACTCCCCGAAAAAGCCAGCGCAGGACGGCAATAGTGCTCCCCATTCTAACATGAGTGCTTTTTAGATTATCGGATTCCAACATCTCTCAGGTCTTCGCTCGCACGGACCATATTAGCAGAAGTCAACGTTCGTTAATGTAGCCGATCGCTTTACCATCCGCCGACCATCGCTATCAGCCCCCCTCCACCCCACGATCTCGCCAAACATGACTTCAAAACTGTCCGCAATGTTTCTCCCGGGTGATGACTCAAAGGGCGACAAAGGTACCTGAACCTTGTGGACTGCGTTGAGAGCGCAGTCGGCTGACTCGGACGACTCAGATGCCAAACCGAAGCCAGAAGAGCAAAAGGATGGACAATCCGCGCAAGGTGCTGTACGATTTGCTGCGGCCGACGAGGAAATAGACCCTCTCAGCGAGTCAAGACGAACGTCGGAGGCTAGCGGCGTCAAGAATGAAGAGCTCAGTCCAGAGGCACATGAACAGATCCGGAACCTGGCCATGTCGCTGCAGAAGTCGCGGTTGCAGGAGAGCAGGATGGCCAATTTTGCATACGAGCCAGTCTCTATGCCTCCGTCGCGGGTATGCGGAACGTTTTCCATCTTACGAGAAGAAGCTGACAGGAGCTCTTTCAGGTCCCATCAAGAGATAGTGAGACGCCGGGTACTCCACGAGGCTCTATAAGACACGGTCACGGTTCCATGTCCTCAGCTTTCCAATCTCCGCCATTGACACCACATGGCTCAAAAGACGGCAAGCATGACTCTGTGTCTGCTGGGCGGGGCCAGGCAGGCCAAAATGCTATAACTCCACAAACATCCCCTCCTCCGGACCAGCACGGTAGAGCACTATCGCAGTCAATATCTCCTTCCCAGCACGTCTCGTCTTCCTCCAACGAGCACCCATCAAAAAAGCCTGACCACGGGCAGGAAAGAAGAATACCCAAATTTGAGATCGGACCTTCCGAATCTACGAGTCCTGCGGACCAAAGTCCAGTTGGAACGCCCAAGCTTCGGCCTTCCTCACCTCAGCTCGGAGGCCAACAAAAACAGACCGAACCACGTCACTTCGGAAGTCTAGGAAGGGGCTCCCTTGCCCCGGCCATTGCAGCTGCAGCTGAGCGGATACCCCGGCAGCCAAGTAGTTCCGATATCTCTGGATCAGATAAGCGAAGTTCAATCTTTGGACCGAGCAAGAAAGATCCTTATTCCCACGTTACAGATAGCGGCAGCGAGAGGTCTGGTTTGGAGGGGAAGAAGCATGGATCAATGTCTGAACTGAAACGATTCTTCAGACTCGGCCACGGCCACAAGAAACACAGTACACCGCAAGACTCTCCGGCAGCCTCGGTTCCTGCCTCGCGGAAGTCGACGAACCAGAAATCCGGGACCAGGACGCCTCCTCACCAAGCTCCTCCAACCAATGTCCCCTTTATGGATGATCACAGCCTCGAGGCGAAATATGGCAAGTTCGGCAAAGTTTTGGGTTCCGGAGCCGGCGGCTCTGTGAGATTGCTCAAACGAAGCAGCGATGGAGTCACTTTTGCTGTCAAGCAATTCCGGGAAAAGCACTCCTGGGAAAGCGAGAAAGACTATTCGAAGAAGGTCACGGCCGAATTCTGTATCGGATCAACCTTGCATCATGGCAATATCATCGAAACAATGGACATCATCCAAGAAAACCATCGCTGGTACGAGGTGATGGAATATGCACCGTACGATCTGTTCGCCATTGTGATGACAGGCAAGATGTCGAGGGAGGAGATCGCGTGCGCTTTCCTCCAGATTGTCAATGGCGTCAGCTACCTTCACAGCATGGGTCTCGCACATCGTGACCTCAAGTTGGACAATGTGGTGGTCAGTGAGCATGGGATCATGAAGCTGATCGATTTCGGCAGCGCCACCGTGTTCAGGTATCCGTTCGAAAACGAGATCGTGCTGGCCTCAGGTTGGTAACTGGTCCTAATAACCAGACAGCTCGCTAACTGGGAGTACAGGTATCGTTGGATCTGACCCGTATCTTGCCCCTGAAGTGTATGAGGAAAAGAAATATGATCCGACGGCTACTGACATCTGGTCACTGGCCATTATTTTCTGCTGTATGTCGCTACGCCGCTTCCCGTGGAAGCAGCCACGACTTGTGGACAACTCCTACAAGTTGTTCGCCTCTCCGCCTACCCCCGGTACGCCGGTCCCAGACTCTCATCCCCGAAAGCATTCACAGCTGAATCCGAACGACGACCATTCTGCTTCGCGGCATAATTCGGAAGCCAATGGCAGTAGCCAGCCCCCACACCACGGCCATCACCATTCTGAGAGTGTTGACGAAGGAAGGCCTTCTACCTCTGGTGGCGACAAGCAGGAAGTAATCAAAGGACCATGGCGGCTCCTCCGAATCCTTCCGCGCGAGAGCCGGCACATCATTGGACGCATGCTCAAGATCGATCCGGCGGAACGAGCGACTATGGAGGAAGTACTCGAAGACGACTGGGTTCTCAATGCCAAGGTTTGCTATCAAGAAGAGAACGGCACTGTCCACCACGCAGAAGGCCACACCCATGTGCTGGAGGCTGGATCTGGAGGGCCGCCACCGGCCAAATAGTACAAGAGCTGGCGGCGGGGCATTTGAACTGCAGGCGTCGCTCGCGGAAACCGTGCCTGGACGGCACTGATCATGTCACGAAACGACAATGATGAACCGGCTGTCTGGGATGTGAAGGTGGAACTTACCGAGAAATGCGGATGGAGCTTGATGGGTGCCTTTGGATACGTTTGTCGGGATGCTTTCAGGAGAAAATGGTCAAAGTCTTGGTGCGAAGTCATTGTATTGTAGATACCAGTTTATCACGTTCAACCGCAAATAAAGCTATGATGAAATGGACCTCAACGACACATGAATGGAAGCGAAGACGTAGCGAAGTCGCATCGGGCTAAATTGACCCCGTCGTGGCCGTCGCGTGGCGTGTCCGGCCCCAGCTTCGAGAGTAGCTCGTCGCCTAGTGGCGTGCCATCCGCAAAGCACTTGCCCGCACTTCACAACGACGCAGGCTAAATCCTACCTGATCTGCCGACGGTAGCTGCTCCATGCCCCTTCAACCGATTCCAACTTTGCGGGTGGATTCGACATCACGGTCGCGTGTTCTGGGCTTTTCAACGGCAATGGATGGTTAGAAGTGCAGGAACTGCAGTGCGTCGCGAGGTTCAGAAACTCGAGGGGTCGTTCGACAATACCCGCATATGGCCAAGAAGAAGCGCCAGAGGGTCAGCTATGGTTCGTCGCCCTGCCTGGGACGTGCTGTCGCACCTACTGACAGTCATCAGTCCTGCCTCTGGCGGCCTCGCCAGGAGGCCACCGACTCGGAGTGAATGGCCTTGCTTTCGACGAGGATCGCTCTATCCTGTGCGTAGATGCCCTCTCCAGCCACCGCATGACCGAATACTGAGATAGATTGCAGATACACCGGTGGCCGTGATGGTGTGATATGTGCCTGGAATCTCGATCTAGAGGCGCAGAGGTCACAGCAAGACGCAGGTACGCAGGACAAGAAGGGCACTGTTTCCTTTCGCAAGCAGGTGCAGGCGCATACACATTGGGTCAACGACATCGTCCTGGTCAAGAACAATCTCGGGCTGGTATCTGCCTCTTCCGATGTCACTGTCAAGCTGTGGCGGCCCCACGGCCACGAAACCACTCAAGCTTACACCATCGGCTCCCACAGTGACTATATCAAGTGCCTCGCGACACCCGACCGCACCGCGAATTGGGTTGCATCGGGGGGTCTAGACCACAAGATCTGCCTGTGGGATCTAAACGGGGCCGGCAAGAACCTCGAGATTGACGTTGGCAAGATTGAAGATGTGGTCAAGGGGTCCGTGTATGCACTGCGCGCCCGAGGATCTCTCCTCGCAAGCGGTGGCCCCGAAAGCGTGGTTCGACTATGGGATGTCAAGTCCGGCAAAAGCATAACCAAGCTTGTTGGGCACACAGACAATGTCCGAGACATCTTGATCAGCGACGATGGCGATACCCTGCTCACGGCCTCGTCTGACCAGACCGTCAAAGTCTGGTCCATTGCTGCTGGAAGATGTGTCCACACCTTGACCATGCACAATGACAGCGTCTGGTGCATGTATTCGGATGATCCCAACCTGGCTGTCTTCTATTCGGGAGATAAATCTGGGCTCGTTGCAAAGACCGACACTCGTCGTGCCATGGAAATTGACGACGGAGTTTCAGTCGCGGTTTGTCAAGAGCATGATGGCATTGCTCGGGTTCTCCCCGTGGGCGATTTTGTATGGACGGCAACGTCGAGCTCTAGCGTTAACCGCTGGCTTGATGTCGATACCGAACTTGAGGTGGAGACGCCGCCCTCCTCGCCACGCGAGGAAAGGGCAGCAAGCCCAGAAGCGAGGAAAAATCTGTCGCCTGATGATGCTCGAACCGACTCACCAACCGCGACAACGAATGGCACGACCAATGGCACGACCAATGGCACTACAAATGGCGAAGTCAACCACAAGAAGAAGATACCACACACGGCTATCCTTCGAGTCTCAAATACCGCTCTACATCCTGGCAGAAAGAATCTGGGCAGATTACCCAATGTGTCGGCAACGAATTTGAGGAAGGCTTCGGAGGTTATGATTGCCGATGATCTGAGTCTCGTGGTACCTGTTCGAGGACAACCTGCCGAGACCATCGAGGGCCAGAACGGGCTAATCAAACACGTCATGCTGAACGACAGAAAGCGAATCCTTACTCTGGACACTGCTGGTGAGGTTGTGCTATGGGATCTACTGAGAGTAAGTACCACTTCTCTGTCTAGGCTGGAACCTGTCTGACATGCAACAGTGCACGCCGATCAAATCCTTTGGCCGTCGCCATCTAGATGAAGTCGTACCGGAGGTCAACACCACGGAAAGCGTCGCAAATTGGTGTGGTGTCGATACCAAGACTGGCAAGATCACAGTCATGCTTGAGGAGAATTATTGCTTTGATGCAGAGGTATATGCCGACGAAGTTGATTTGCCCAGCGACATCCATTTCCGGGAAGATCAAAGGAGTAAGTCGAACATTCCATGGACGACGGACCGTACTGATAAATGACAGTCAATCTCGGAAAATGGGTCTTGCGCAATCTTTTCTCGAAATTGATCGATGAAGAGGTTGCTCGCGACGAAGACCACAGGCGCACCCTTCAAAGCAAGATAACTCCACCGCCCAGCACTGGTCTCATTCGACCCGGTGCACCAACTAATATTGCCATGCCAGAGTCTGTTGGGACGACCCCTATGGGATCTCCAGGGGCTACAGCGACACCGCGGGCTAACGGATTTGGAAAAATCCCTCCTACGCCGGGTTTAGCAATTGGAGCGGCCACTCCAGGGTTTGCTCCACTGAACACCACCCTTTCTACAACGGCAGAAGAAGACGGAGCAGTGACTCCCAATGGGACGTCGCATATCCCTCAAACGTCGACCCCGAAAGTGCACACCCCCCGGGTACAGCAAACGCCGTCGGCGACAGAGTCACAAGGCGTGGACTATTTCTCCTCTTCAACCGCTACCGCAAACGATCAATCCGAAGCATCTTCAGAAAGCGACAAAGTCCCCAAAACACCTGGTATAGGAACGGAAAACAACGCCGGCACCGTCTCGACGCCAACTTCACCGACGGAGGAAAAGAAAAAGGGCTTGTTCAGCAAGAAGTTCGGCATGGGTATGTCGTTGACCAAGAAGATGACAACACGCTCCTCCGCGGAGGTAAAGGCACCCGTGGCTTCAGCAGAAGAGAAATTATCGGATACAGCGTCGGTGCGGTCGTCAGACAAAGAAATCGAAAAGCCGCACAATATCGAGGACAATTTCTTCGGCGTGGTGCAGAAGATCCGTCTCGAGTACGATGAGCACATTGAACATAGGCCGGGTCAGCCACTACCGCCAGGAATAACGCCGAGCCCACCCAGCGAGACGCCGGTGCTGGCTCCGCCGCCTCATACCACGATTATCATCCAGGAAGATAATCCGGAGAGTGGCGGATTAGCGGACCAATATCGAGGAGAGATCAGTGAGTTAGGCAACCCGAGCGAGGTTGACGCGTTGGAGAAAATCGCGCCGATGTGGCTGGGTGACTTGTTATTACGAGTAAGTTCGCCGTCTTCAAGAAACACTGATTCACCAAACCAATCGATTGTCGTTCTGGCACTGACTCGGACCCTAACATTTTAGAATCAAATCCCGTACAAAGACACCGTCAAGGTGTCCTTCGTACTGCACCCCTATGACAACCTTCTCCCAGCAATTGCCTCGCCTGATGGCAACGCCCGCCTCAATGCAAATCGCATGCTCCGCGCGAAGAAAATCATGGCGTACGTTGCGGAGCGAATCGAAGCTCCTGCCCAAGCTATACCGTCTCACATTACAACTCAATCAAGCGCAACGCATACCGACACCGAGGCACCTTCTGAGGCCCAGCAGACAAGCGAATCCGGACAAGACGAGACCCCAGCGCCGGCCAGCGGAGAGGAGAAAGCTGAGGAGCAGCTCAAGCCGGAAGAATATCTCGAGCTCTATTGCCAGGGGCAACGCGTTGACCCGAACACCACGCTTGCGACTCTGAGGGTGCATGTTTGGCGCACAGGTGGAGACATCGTGCTTTACTATAAGAGCAACGGGCGGAAGGAGCTGAGGCTGCCACATCCTGCTCAGGTTCCTACCCATGAAGAGAGCGAGGAGAATACTGGGGTGGTAGGGTGATGATAGGTGGAGGGGCAAGGGGATTCCAATGAGGAGGGGTCCCAGGGAGTGTTTGGGCTGGTTCAGAGTGACACGACTGGATGTTGGGTGTATCCGACGATTGGAGGCAAAAGGCATGTCCCGACTGAGTTCTCAGCGATCTGGATGTGTTGCTACGCCATTTGCCGTGGTGGGATAGTACACAAGCGAGTGCTGGAAGCTTTGGAAGTACATAGTTGAAAATAGGCGAAATGATCTTCAAGACCTGGAGAGGGCGCTCTGTGTCGGTTACTGGTGAGTGGGCGGGAGGAGGGTTTGACCGGACAGCCTTCCACGTGACGCGAGCGTTCGGCTCACCTTCCTCGAGCTCCCCTCGATGTCTAAGCTGCGGCCTTCATTTGGATGCATCATGAGCTCCTCCTGTTCCAGACATTCATTCCCACCGTCGCAACAGCTCTTTTTGCGGACTCTGTTCGTGGTGAGGTTGCGCGATGAGTCTCATCTACCCTGCGGGCGGCGCACTTGGCGCCTTGGGCGTCATCGGGCTTTGTAAGACCCCCTCGTGTCTCTGCGAAGTGGACGGCTAATCGTTGCCTGCAGACATGCTCTTCAATGGCGAAGGCGAGCAATTTAATGTACGAAGCACCTCACGCAGACACACTCTTATGGCCGCGGTTGGAGGCTGATCCATGACTTACAGGTTGGGCAATTCCTCGAAACAGTGTCGCCGTATGCCTGGGCGGACTTGGGTATTGGACTCTGCATAGGGTTATCGGTGGTGGGAGCAGCATGGTAAACACGACGAAATCCAATAGCCATGACCGTGGTAGCCATGCTGACAGTCACATCTTCGCAGGGGGATTTTCATCACCGGCACCTCCATCCTCGGCGGTGGCGTCAAGGCACCACGGATACGAACGAAGAACCTCATCTCCATCATTTTCTGCGAAGTTGTGGCCATCTACGGCGTCATCATGTCCATCGTCTTCGCCTCAAAACTCTCCATGGTGCCGGAAGAAGCACTCTACACGGGAGCAAATTACTACACTGGCTACGCTTTGTTCTGGTCCGGGTTGACAGTTGGAATGTGCAATTTGATCTGTGGTGTCAGTGTGGGCATCAATGGGAGTAGTGCAGCTCTCGCAGACGCGGCGGATGCAACCATGTTTGTCAAGGTGCTAGTGATTGAGATCTTCTCCAGTGTGCTGGGACTGTTTGGTTTGATTATTGGGCTCTTGGTGAGCTCGAAGGCGGGTGAATTCTCGTCATGATCGAGCTTGTCATTCCGGAAAGATGACACTATTCAACACGTCGCACCTCCCGAGCGACCAGGTTGGCAGACGCAGGTGGCAGGATGGTCCTAGCAGAAACCATCTAGGAAGGACGACTGGGGATGAGACATGGCGACGGCGCCAACGGACGGTTCAGCGAGAAGCCAAATTCGGAGGAGACTGGACGACGTGAAGCCAACTGTATATTGCATACCCTTCCCCTGCCCGGTGTTGATGGGCCCGGGGGAATGTTTTAGCGTGGTGGTTGCCTCTGGACTCCCAGCAATGTGTTGCATAGACGATGATGATCAACTCTACCACCCTGGCTTGCTACCTCGCCCATAAGCCTCAACTGTAGCTATCCCAGCGTCCTGTCGTCGTGATGGATCGGCTTTGCACGCGCACACGGATGGTACTGTAAAAGCAGTTAGCCGGATTGGTGGAATGCCTGCAGCTGCGGGCACTACGTCATTGTGTTGGTGGACCGGACACTTTCTGTAGGGACAGCATCCAGGCTTCCGCCATGTGATTCAGGACGACCGGTAGGAAGTTGAAGGTTGGGATTTCCTTTGCTTCTGCGACCTCGTACATTCATGCCTCCTCAGTGATCTCTGTGTGGCAGGAAGGGGCCGCCACGACGCACGGCAGGGACAATATGGACTAGACACGACCACAGAATCCCTTCCCGCTACTCATCCCTCTCCAGGATATTGTTGGAAGAGGACCGACACTATATTCGAATCCGACAATGCCCATGGCTCAACCAGTGCACTCGCTAGGGCCTACCTGTGCCTTTTACGACGAAGAGCCTCACGAGGATGCTGTCGACGATGGCCTCGCACCCCCCACCGTCAAAGCGCAATTCTTCTACGTGTCTTCCTTGCCCATAGACGACCCCCTCTCCCCGCTCCCACCTGTGTCCGCAGACAAGGCTACGGACCTACCGCCTCAGCCATTCTCCCCCCGAGACAATGCTGCCTTGGAAGAAGCATGGCAAGCCCTCCAGAAAAGCGGTGAAGACCTCAACGACGAAGAAAAGGAAAGGAGGAGGAATCTTGCTACAGGAGTCTTCTCTTTCCCACATTTCGGTCGCGAGGTGTCCAGAGCGACGGCATCAGGGGCGTCTGGCGGCAAGTCCAACTCACGCGGCCGCACAGTCCCATCTGCGACAGTGCCGGCCTCGGGTTCGGAGGTTATGCTGGATCACACCCCTGTTGATTCGCAAGGCGGCTCTAGGCCAGTGGATGCTGAAGAGCTGCGTGAGAATTCCGTAACTCGGCAACAAACAAGCAAAGACGTAGGTAAGAAAAGGAGGCACCGCTCACCTTTCCATCATCGACACAAGGAAGGCAAGAAGAGCCGTGAATCTTCTCCGAACAGGCCCAAGCTTGACGAAACTGGTCTATCTGGAGCTCAACCCAGTGCTGACCCTGGTTCTAATATGAGCGGTCGACCATTTGCGCGAGCACCGAGTGAACGCAACATCACTTCTTCCCTACCACGTGGGACTGGGTATATCAGTACCGACGCCTCGGACACGGAGTCCAGGAGTCGCTCTCGGAGCGCTGCACGCCATGGCAAAGACAGGGAAGGCGAGAACAAGAAGGCATTTGTACCTGTTGGAGTCTCCAAGCTACATTTGGTCGAGCTACCCGATCTTGTGATGAAACCTATATACTGGTCTCCAATCAGTGACACCTCAAATGTCATACGTGCCACATGGTTCTACAAGGATACCATGTTGCCCGTGCCTGCCGAAGTCGCCAATCGGTTGGAGGTCGGCTACGAGTACATCAAGCCGTTCGGACCCTCATATCAGGAAGAACTGCAGGCTTGTATCGACAATGGTGCGGCTGCTGAGATGAAGGTCGTGTATAAGTTGTGGCCCGAGGATTCGAAGAGCAGCAGACCTTCAACTAGTCTTGGCATGAAAGAGGGCGACCAGGCCGAGCGGCGGACGAGCGAGGAGCTGCCGGAGACGGTCCAGAACGCAGCGGCAGATCCCCAAAAGGCTTGGAATAGGCGACTGTTTGCCACTCACAGCGTCATCTACACCGATGCGCGAAATGCCCAGATCTTGAAGCCTAACTTGCTACCATCCATTGCGCAGAATCGTCGACCGCTGAGTGCCCTGCGCAAGGGAAGACAGATCGGCGTTGCTGTTGTTCGTGGCTTCGACCGGAAAGCCTGGTTGAAGATCCATCCTGACCCCAAAATGGATGCCAAAGCTGCTCATGCCAAGGTCGGTGCATATATGTCGCAGTCGGGGGATGCCACAACGCGAGGGCGACGCATGTCCTGTGCAGCCTGTGACCAAGAGAGCGCAGGACCGAGGGTTAGCGACCTTGTGCTGGTCATCCATGGTATCGGCCAGAAGCTCTCAGAAAGGGTTGACAGTTTCCATTTCACTCACGCCATCAACGGCCTGAGGCGCGAGTTTAATGTTGAACTAGCCACCGAGGCGGTCAAGGGCAACCTGAGACATGGAACCGGCATAATGGTTCTGCCAGTGAATTGGAGATTGACTCTGTCCTTCGATGAAGACATCAAGGCCACGTCGGAAGACACCGAGAACAAATTCGGGTTGAAGGACATCACCCCGGACAGTCTTCCGGCAGTTCGATCCGTTATCAGCGACGTGATGTTGGATATTCCATACTACATGTCCCACCATAAGGGAAAGATGACTTCAGCAGTCATCCGGGAAGCGAACAGAATCTATCGACTATGGTGTCGGAACAATCCTGGGTTTGAAGACTACGGCCGCGTCCACCTGATTGCTCACTCACTAGGCTCAGTGATGGCCATGGAAATACTCGGTCAGCAGCCGACTCGGATAGGGAAGGACGTCAAACTGGACCCCAAAAGGCCAAGTCAAAAGTTTTTCGAGTTCGACACCACCAACCTTTTCTCCTGCGGAAGCCCTTCTGGCTTCTTCTTGCTTCTCCACAATGCCAATCTCGTCCCTCGGAAGGGGCGGGACAAACCTGGTATGGAAGGTGAAGATGGACAGCCAGGTATCGCTGGCGAGGCCATGTACGGATGTCTCGCCGTGGACAACATCTACAACATCGTCCACAGGAACGATCCCATCTCCTATCTGCAGAACGCATCAGTGGATGAACTATACGCAAGGTCGCTTCAACCTGCCATGATCCCCAGCGCCAGTGTCGGCTTCATGACCCGCGTTGGCAGACAACTGCACCTGGCCTCGAGTACCGCCGGTGACGCATACGCAACTGCCGCGCCACCACTGCGTCCGGAGCTTCAGCAAATGCCCAGTACAGTCGAGATGGAAACCCACAACTTCTCGAGGGAGGAAATCGCCGAGAAACGCATGTATCTTCTCAACGAGAATGGACAGATTGACTGGTTCCTCTCGGCAGGTGCTGGACCACTGGAGTTTCAGTACTTGAACATGCTCAGCGCGCATAGCAGCTATTGGTTGTTGCAAGACTTTGTCCGGTTCCTGGTCGTCGAGATTGGAAGGGAGCCTGGGAAGAGCCATACATTGCCGGCGTTGAGAGCGGTCAAGAAGAGGGAATACAAAAGAGGGAATATCCCTGAGTGAGCAGCAGGCGGGTGTTTGGTATGGGCGTGTATTGTATGTTTTTTAGCATTCGTAGCGTTCGGACACGGGTCGCATCGCAAAGTGGTTCAGGCTATAGACTCGGCGACGACAGAAGGGAAAAGAAGAGGACCAGGTTGGACTACCGGCGCCACGATAGACTGGCATGGAGTGGAACCGGCCCGTGTATTACGACATTGCCTTGTTTTTCGTTTATTGATACCCAGGACCGAGAACAGGACAAAGGCCGGATGGAATAGATTGATGCCAAAAATGATAACATTGTACAACAACTCTGCGGCCAAAGCGTGCAGGGTTACGACCCATCGACCACGGACCATCTTTAGGGCTACGGAGGGATGAGTCTTCTCGGGGATAGAGTCTTTATCAGTGAGATCGAGATCTCACGACTCCTTGCCCCGGCATACAGTACAAGGCTGTACCCTTGTCCTTGCCCTTGCCCTTGCCCTCAGCTCTCTCCCTCAGATTCAATATCCACTAATACCCCTTGACCAAGCTCATCATCAAGGCCTCACACTCGCCGCCCTCCTCGATGAAGCCCTCCCTCGTCGGCAGGACGAGCAGGGCATTCGCGCTCGCGAGGCTCCCGACCCGAGAACTGCGCTGCATGCCTGTACTCCGCGCGACGAGACCGCCGCCGCTGCCGAGCGTGGAGGTAGTGGCGGTGGCGTTCTCCACGGCGACGATGGCGCGATGGTACTCGGTGCGCGCGGGATCGCAGCGCACCCGACCGCCTTGGAGTCGGACCTTGACGCGCGGGAGGCCCGTCGGGGCGGGCACGCCGGCCAGGGCCTGCAGACAGGGGAGGAGGAAGAGGTTTGCGGTAACGAGCGCGCTGGCCGGGTTGCCGGGGAGGCCGAAGACGAGGCGGCGCCGAGCTGGAGATGGAGCGTCGGTATTGTTATTGAGATCTTTGATCGGCACGCTTGCAAAGGTCGTCGGCTTGCCCGGCTTCATGCTCACTCGGCCGAAATGGACCGTCCCGCCTAGGGCGCGCTCGATCGTCGGCTTCAGCAGGTCCAGCTCCCCCATGGAGACACCGCCCGTCGTGACCACCACGTCCGCGTCGTGCAGCCGGAACGCGTCGCGGAGCTTCACCTCGAGTTCCTGTGCGGGCGTGTCCCGCGCGACGTGCAGGTCGACGACTTCGGCGCAGAGGCCCCATCCGCGGAGCAGCGTGAGGAGTGAGGGCCGGTTACTGTCGCGGATCATCCCCCCCGTTAAGGGTCCCGGGTGCGTGATGTCCGTGACTTCGTCGCCTGTGGAGAGCACGCCGACGCGCGGCTTTCTGTACACGCGGACTTGGCGGGTGCCGCTGGCGGCGAGCACGCCGATCTCACCCCCCAGCGCGCTGAGCTGTGTGCCCTTGGCGAGGATGAGGTCGTTGAGCTGGATGTCCGAGCCGGGTTCGCGGATGTTTTCCCCCACGCTGACTTTGTCGGTGAGGATCTCAACGGTTTGTTCTTCCAGGCCGTCCGGGCTGAGGGTTGCGATGATGGTGTCTTCGACCATGACTACCGCGTTGGCGTTTTCGGGTAACGGGGCTCCGGTGGTGATGCGTGCGATTTGACCGCGTTGGAGCGGTGGCGGGAGGGACGTGGCTTGGGCGTGCGACACCGAGGCGACGGGGAAGATGCCTTTGATGCCGGATTCAGTTTGCTTTCCCGATACATCGACGTTAGATTTGTCCGGGACGATGACGGCGTATCCGTCGACGAGACTCGCTCGGTACGCCGGCACGGCTTCCTTCGCGTAGATGTCTTCGGCGACGACGTAGCCCACCAGGTCGGGCGAGAGGTCTCGTACTTCGACTGTAGGAGAGGGCGTGTTTTGTAGGATCACCGAGACGGCTTCCGAGACACTGAGCATCGGGTATGGTGACGAACGGTACCGCTGGCTGGCGCCGAGGCGGGGGTCGTTGGATTGCAGCTGCGGTCGTTCCGAGGGCGTGGTGTGGGCTTTTGGGACTCTATGGCCATGCGAGTGGTTGTGGCCGTGGCCATGGTGGTCGTGCTCGTGCTCGTGTTGATGTGAATGATTATTGTTCGTAGAGGCCTCGACACCTCCGACCGACACCGGTGGAGCACCCACGCCAGCCTCCTTCTCCAGCTTCTTCACTCCACCCGAATGCGCAACCCGCGAGTCCTCCCCGGCAGCCTGGAAGCACGCGTGCGGCAAAAGCTTCACCACGGCCTGGAGGTTCTCCTTGGCCCCTTTGGGACTCCCCGGCAGGGTGATGACAATCGATCTATTCCTCACGCCCGCGACCGGTCGCGCCATCATGGCAAACGGCGTCACTTGGAACGAGGCCGCGAGCATGGCGTGCACAATCCCAGGCGCTTGTCGATGCAGTAAAGGCGCGATCGCCTCGGGGGTGAAATCTCGCCTCGCGAAGCCGGTTCCTCCGGTCGTGATGACCAGATTGACAGGCCCATTGAGCGATTCATTCTCCGTGTCTGTCCAGGAGCGGACGGCTCGTTGGATCTCGAGCACATCGTCCTTCACGATCGCTGTCAAAGGTTCGCTCCACTTTCCGGCGCCGTCCTGGGCGAGCACGTCGCTGAGCGTGGGGATTGCTTTGTCGGTGGAAGGGTCCGAGGCCGCTGTGTCGGAGATTACTAGTATGGCGGGACGGAGGAGGGCCATCCTTGTTGATAGTGGCGCTGGTGTGGCACCAGCCGGTCTAATTGGAAAGGCTGGGTCGTACAGAGAGAGAGATGTGTGAGGGATATGAAGATGTAGATGGGCAGTTGGTCTGGAGGAAGAAGGCTGGAGTGACATGCGCGCTTAGTCATCCGGCCTTCCGGCATCCGGAGGAACGTTTCTCCCGAAGCCCGCAGCAATGGTCACCACCGTCTCATTGTCTTCTCTGTGTCCACCTTGACCTCTCGTCTGCTTTAGCTTTTAAGAGGAAACCACAAGTACATCGCGGGTAAGAGTGCCTGCGCTGTCAGCCAATCAGCCGAGCAGAAGTGGTAACGCTGAGTGGACACATCCTGTGCAAGCTTGATATGTGAGGTGAAATATCCAGTCTAAGACTCCAAGGAGTCCGACTGCTACGAATGAGCTGAGATTCCTAGAGTCATTACAGTGAGGGGATGGATCTACCGTTACTCAATCTGCCGCCGCTGCCCGTCACACTCTAGGCCATGGTCCTGAGCAGCCTCAGCTTCGACTTTCTCCTCAAGATCAAGCACCTTCAACCTCAAGCCACCCTTTGGTTTTATGGTAACAAACCCAGAAATTCCAATTTTCTGGCCCGGGTCCGCAACCTCAAATTTAAACCTGGTTATCAGTGCGGCCAGTAGACATTTCACCTCCAGCCGCGCGAAGCTCTGCCCGATGCAGCTCCTTGGTCCGTGTAAGAAAGTGAGAAAGGCGTAGGGGCCCTCTGCTCCGCCAGTCGCCGCATTCGATTCCTCAAGCCATCGATCTGGGTTGAATTCCGCTGCGTCAGCGCCCCAGAGAGCTCGGCTCCGGTTGATGGCCCATGGGCTGATTGTGGCGGTGGTGCCTTTGGGGATACGCACGCCGCCGACCGTTGTGTCCACCACGGCGTGGCGTGCTGTGGAGGGCGCGGGAGGGTACAGGCGCAGTGTCTCGTTGCAGACTGCCGTCAAGAAGGGCATGTTCTCGGGCTCGAAGGTTGCGGCGCCGACTTCGGCGGTTGGAGTGTGCGCTAGTGTCGCTTTGCATTCGGCCCGGAGACGATCTTGGACTTGCGGGTGTTGCGAAAGGAGCATGAGTGCCCACGACAGGGCTGAGGCGACTGTATCGTGGCTGGAAAGGAACCCAACGGATCAGAACGGTATAGCCGATGCACGGGGGAAAAGAAGACTTACCCTGCGGCGAGAAAGGTGAGCATTTGACTCACGAGGTAGTCATCCGAGAAGTCACCGGCCGTCATGATACTTGCGATGATGTCTTTGGCGTTGTGAGCTGATTCCTCTTCACCTAAGAGCGCCTTCTTTTCCTGCATCAGTTTGCGAATCTCGTCGTGGAGTTGCGACTGTGCTTCAACCGTCCTCGCAAAGCCCGTTCCCTTCAGCCGTTGAAGAAGCCACCGGGGCAGGAGCATGCTCATCAACATGAAGAACGCCGGCGCGTTCGTGACCGAACGGTAGAGCCTCGCCAAGAGTGATGTTTCGTCTTTGATGGTATTGAAGTCCATTCCTACGCCAGCCGCGCCGATGATATCAAGCGCCGCGCGAGACACCGGACCCGTGACGTCGAATGTTCCGTCGGTAGAGTCTCTCACCTGGCGAGCCATCACATCCGCAAGCGTCAGACCCTTGGAGTAGAACAGAGGCGCCAGCTCGCGTACGTGGCGGCCGGAGAAGGCGGGTGCCACAACCCGTCTCATGGCCTTGTGCTTCGCCCCCTCGACGTTGGCCAGGCCCTCGCCCAGAATCCCGGACAGGATCCTTCTGATAAACGGCGGCTTTTCCCAGTCGTAGTTGTGCGCGTTGAGCATATCCATCAGCGTCTCTGGGCGGGTGGGGATGATCTCGCATGACAGGTAGAGCGGCAACCAGACGACGATGAGACCGTCGTTGGGCGTGCTGTTCACCATGTCCTCAACAATCGTCGTCGGAGGCTGTCCTCCGTTGAAGTTCAGGTGACATAGCAGTAATTTCTCCCCTGGCGGCGAGGGTAGCCGCCGCAGCGGCGACTGGAAGAAAGGTATGGTGATCCGCGTGACGATGTATACCCATGCCGCGACGTGCGCCCCCAGATACAGGGAATGACTGGACTTGAGAGAGACATGGCCGAGGACATGTCTAGCAGCTAGATACGTAGGCTGGGCGAGCGCGATGCTCAGGTGTGTGATGACGCCCCGCCAGTAGTGCATAATAGCGATGTTGAGAGACGACGTGTCCGAGCCCCCAAACTACTTGCCTCGTGTCTATTTCCAGTACCTGATCGTCTCGATCCATCCATTTATGCGCGGGTTGTGCTCTCAACGTCGCGAATATCGGCCGTTCCCGGGGCCGTGCTTTGTGCAAGGTTTACAGTATGAGTAGCAGTGATCTCGGGGCAGCAGGGACCGTAGCGACGGAAGGGTGTGACTCAGGAGATATTCCCATACATACCACATCAGTGCTACAAGTCGGTTGCCTGTCGGTACATCAATCGGCGAATACGAGTACGTGGCGGAATGTAGCTAGTACCTACTCCGCGGCGTGATCGCCCGCCCAGCTCGCCGGGGCCAGCCGGGGGCCATGCATAGCGCAGCACGTGGGCCGCTGAATGAGTTGGCCAAAGAGTGCGAATACATGTGGTGTACAAAGGTAGACACTATGCATTGTTGTACAAAGCTGCTATCTCAGCGGTGAACAGCACATGTTCCAGCCTCAAGATCCAGCAAAGCAGCCGGTATATCTACATGGACCTTGGACAGGAGCTTAGCCAATCTACACCGTACAGTGTCTATAGCCATCCATGCTCCCCATGACCACCAAGCACGCACGCCAGCTATGCAATTTTCGTCAGAATCGAGTCCTCTCACGGACTCGCAGCATCTCCGAACTCCATGCTGATGGTGACATTGCGACCTTTTGGAACCCGCCGAAAACGCCTACTCTTGTTCATGCCCAAGTAATACAAATCATGAGAAGAAGTAAACGCTGTCCTTCAATCTCTTAACATCAAACTCCCCCTTCTGCGGTACAGGCCGGAACTTGATCGGCAACCACAGCCACATCTGCTGACTCTGGCCCTGTTTATTCTGCTTCTTTGGCTTGCGGACTTTCTGTCCGAAGACATTAATGTCGTGGCTGTTGGCGGCGGGGTCGGAGGTAAATGGGTGCTCTTCCACATCAAGAGCATCCTCATCATTATCGTTGGCGACCGAATCCCTCAGGGGGTCCAGCGTGCCGACCAGATCGACGTCGCCGGCAACCTCGGTAGCGTGCAAAGCCTTGTCTAGAACCCCTTCGTTTGCAACCTCGGCTGACTCGGGAACCATGCCAATTGCCGTCTCCCCCAGCGAATCTCGAGTGAAGAGATAGTTGTCTCCGTTGTGCTTCTCGTACAGGGTTGCAGCAGTGACCATCTCCTCACCTTCCTCCCTTTCAGCGGGATCGTCGCTTGCCATTAGTTTCTTTTTACGCACTTCTCGAGCAAGCTCCACGTGCCGCTGCTGTTGAACAGCCCTGGCGCCACTGCCCTTGGGAAGCACGCCTTCAGCCACCAGCTCCCTGCGATATTTGAAGATAGCCCTGCCGAGGACATTGTTTTTGTTGATTTGAGCAAGGTAATAATGTCCGTCATAGCGTTTGTTGAACTCTGCTGCGAGCCGTCCAACGATGTCGTCGCTGTGCATACGAATGAAGGCGTCGCGCAGCAGTACGTTGAGCGTATCAACGTCGGCTGCGTGGGTCCAGAAACTATCGTGCACGGCCGAAAAGCTCAAGCCGACTTCGTTTGCTTTCAACGCCGAGAGGACCATATGGGTGGCGTCGAGGGAGTGGATGAAATTCGGGGGAAAGGCCTGCAATTGCTTTCGCTTGTTGACAGAATCTGCCGCGCTTGGCTGGGCGAGCATGATGCTCTGCAAATTGGTCCGGATCCTTTGGCCTTTGTTGATGCGATATGGCTGCACAACGGGGAGTTTGAGAGGTGTTGTCCAGATAACGGGCGACCGGAATGTTCCGGATTCCAGGACCTCCTTGCTCTTCGTGTTGGTTCTTCTCACGCCCACAGAAGCTTTGGCTTTGTGTTCGGAGAGGAACACGTCCTCGTAGATCTTCTCCTGTTGCGCAGGGGATATGGAGGAGCTGATACGGTTCGCACAATCGCCGAGCCAGTACTGGATCTCGTGCGCACCACTAAACAACGCCCCGAGACCCTTGAAGATCTTCCTCGCGATATATGTGGCTGCCTTACCCGACTGCCCGGCCGCTTCGATCTCGGGGATCAAGGCCTCGACTTGCTTGCGGACTTGTCGAATGGCCCCAAGAAACGTGACGCCGTAGACATTCGTCATGACGGTCTGTTTGACGACCTTTCTAGTGACCCTCCCGTCAAGGGCTTTTGCCAATTCGTCGCCCTTGGCCGCATCTTCTTTGATTTCTGCCTTGACCAACTCACACACTCCGGTATAGACGTCGGCAGGCTTATCGCCAGGTTCTAGGTTGACCTGTCGCGCTCCCGCGATATCGCCACCAAGGGCAGCATAGTGTTGTAAGCCGTTGCAGGAGCCGTCTTGGTGAATCGGTAGTCTGGAAACAAACTTGGTGGGGTCCGGGCTGTCCAGGGCGTTGGCGAGTTCGAAACAGGTGGCCAGGCACTGCCAGGGATCCTCTGCCCCAAGCCACCATCGTCTCCCGCTGAGTGGGTTCCTCACAGAGTCGTATATGTCGCCGAGGTGATCCATGGGGAATTGCGCGCGGTCAGACAAGCTTGCTTTGTCATATCCATAGACATTAGACAAGTGAATCTTCAACCACCGTAGACCCTCGACGCCGAGCTCGCGACCCTTGTCGAACAGGAGGACTCCACGGCAATTGTCGGCGCCCATCTGATTGAGGTAAGGCGGAATGGGGTATGCCCGTCCACGGAAGTCGATGTTGTGCGGCAAGTAAAACGTCTCGTTCAAGTAGGCTTTAGCAATCTCCATTTGGAAATTTTGAAAACATCGGTTAGAATGAAGGCCACTCTTCTCGTTATCGACTGCTCTCATCTTCGAGAACCATTCCCAACGATCTCTGGGTGTAGCATTTTCGCCGGGTCGGTCGATCTCCGGAAAGACCTTGTTGAGAGGGGGGAGATTGGCAACCTCTTCTCCGCTGTTCCAAGCTTCGAGCATGACCGTGAAGACATCCTTATTGATCCGCCAGCCGGTCTGGCCAAGGACATCTACACCGGCGAAAAGCTGGTCTAGGTCACCCCGGCTGGCGGCCGCAATAGCGTAGTCCTTCTGTGCGGTTTCATTGTGTTTGATACGCAGAAATGGTTGCTTGGACTCTAGATAACCCCCGTCACGGAAGCTCTTCCAGGGCTTTGGCGGGCAAACCATGGGGAGTTGTTTGGCAATCAGATGCTCTGCAGGCTGAGTGACCAATATCTTGACAAAGTCTTCGTGCAATGACACCACTCCAACCCTCTTGCCATTCGAGTAGGCGGTTGAGTGTAGAAACACAGGCTGAGGCATGGAGACCACGGCCTCGGTTGTGGGATCCTTCCTGCGCACTGTGATCTTTGCCGTCTCAAACATGAGTTCGCAGAGGACAGCGCCGACTTTTCCGTGTATCGCCTTAGTCCATCCGGGACTGTACATGAAAGGTTTAGCGGCGTGATGGGACGAGCGCCTGTAAAGGTGAGTTTCCATTGATTCAGCAGCTTCGAGGAATGGTCCGAGACCCCCCTGGCCCTTTGCTGCTTTTCTGGCTGCTTTATAGAACGCGCTTTTCCTCTGGTTGGTTGTTGTGGCGTTATATTCGTGTTCGAGGAGTTGTCCAAGCGCAGTCACAAGCTTCACGAGCTTGACCGACTTTGTTGCGCCAAATTTGCTCATGATCTGCATCAAAGCAATCGACGTTATGGCCGCCACGTGTTCAGGCTGCAGGAGCTCGAGGAAGGGGGTACATTCAGCACGGAGCTTTTGTTGTGCGGTCTTTGTCCCAGGCAACGAATCTTCTTCTCTAGCCAGCTTGATTTCATGCCTGATCTTCTCGGCCAACATCTCGTGCCATTGCCAGAGCAGAGCCCCCATTTCGCCGTAAGCAAGATCAGTCGGCATGACACCCATCCTCGCTCTTTTTTGGAATTCGGTCTTCCATCTGTCAAGGGCAGATTGGATGGCGTCCCTTTCTAACCTGCGCTGTCTTTGCGCGAGATGGTCTTCCGTTGCCGACGGATCGGTAGCGTTCTCGGTTTGTTCGGAGAAGAGAGATAGGGACTGTCGGAGAGAAGATAGACCCAGGCCTTTCTGTTCTGTTTCTCGGATGTGGGCCTCCTCTTTGTCCGCAGGTTCTGGCAATGCTGATGCATCCGGTCGGAAAGTGATAGTGGTAGAGTCCGTGTGTGGAGCGGCAACGTCGAGGGTACATATTTCTGACAGCCGGCCGAGATCGCGATCGTCCAGCACATCTCGCATTCCCAGAACCTTACTTTCCAACGCGTACCTCTTTGTCATTTCCCAGTAGCGGCGGACGGTGCGGTCTCGCTTTGATCCCAGCAACGTTTCCAATGCCGCCTTCAATTTCAGGGCAAACGTCTGTGCGTCCGGCTCGAGGTCCGCCTTTCTCATGTGCACTTCAATCCACTCATTGATCTGTTTCTCGTGTTCGATATTGCGGTTCCAGATAAGATCATCCACCAGGGCTGCAAGCACGCGGTTGAAGGAGTTCCGTAACCGAACAGGATTGTGTTGGCAGAAAAGGCTGAGCTGCGATAGGAGCGCGAATGCCCGGTCCCATCGACGTACTTGTAAGCAGGCATCTAGTGTGGCCTCGATTTCATCAATGTTCCTTATTGCCCCCCCCTGGGTATCGATGCTATCTTCTGGAAGCTCTGCAACGTCGAGCATCAATATCTGGGAGAGGTCGAAGGGCGAGAGATCCGCATTTCGAGGGAGACGCGGATCCCGCGTGATGGAGTGATCCCCGTGCTTGTAGGCGAACGGTATGTAGTCGTCACTCCGATCGAACGATTCAGGGACAGCGGCGGGAGAGGCAAGATGTCTCGACTGGGTGACTGGCGCAGGTAGTGTCTTGGAGCGCGATATCGTCGGTCGGGTTGCTATCGTTCGATGGGGTTGCTTTCGACGATGAGGCTGGGCGAGCGCGGGACACAGCCATGGAAGCTGTATTCGTCCCGCCGCCTGTTCAGCATATGAGAGGGCATATCTTGAACTGGCTGTGGCTCGCGTGCGCAGCATTGCGCGAAATCCCGGACGACGGATCCCTCCCAACTGCGGTATTACGATTAGACGAACAAGTCTATCATTGCAGCACAGGACGCGGCAGAAAATGAAGTGCAAGCAAATCAGAAACAAGGCGACCAAGCGAGTCGAGCGATGGAGTGAGGATGAACTGAATTCGTGTGTCTGCCATGGCAAAAAATCCGCTTCGGCTCAGGAGAGCATTGACTGCGGTCACGTGGACTGCAAGCTCCAGCCAATAGCGTCAGGCAAGAGGGCCCCACCAGCTCAGGACAACGCCGCCTCCCCGCGTGACTTCGGTTCTCACTCAACAGCGACTGTTCAGACGCGATGACGGCAACCTCCAGAATCGTCAAGGTTGGGATAATAGGTTGTGGCGAGATCACACAGGTCGCGCACATCCCGACCTTGTGCTTTCTCTCCGACCTTTTCACTATCACGTACTTGTGCGACGTCTCGGCGGAGTCCTTGAAGCACAACGCTCAGAAGGTCATTAACCACGTCCCTCAGACAACGCATGACCCTGCCGAGCTGTGTGCTTCCCCAGAAGTGGAATTGGTCTTCATCGCCAGTTCAGACGAATATCATGCGATTCATGTCATTGAAGGGCTGAAGTATGACAAGCATGTCTTCATCGAGAAGCCAATGGCTTTGTGCATGAGGGATGCGGATGCCATCATTGAGGCCGAGGAGAGATCGAAAGGTAGAGTCATGGTCGGATACATGCGACGATATGCTGCTGCCTTTCTCGAAGCTGTGAAAGAGGTCGGCGGGATGGATAAGATTTTGTACGCTCGAGTTAGAGGTAGGAGATGATTCACATTGGGAGGCCAGAGTGCTGAAGTGAGATCGCGTCAAAACAGACATCATAGGTCCAAACAGCCACTTTGTTGCTCAATCAGGCACCTTTCCCAAAGTCTTCAAGGACTTCTCACAAGAAGCCGTGCGAGACAAGAATGACAGAGCGTCGGAAATAGCACACCAGGCACTGTCAGTCGAATGCGGCTTGACTGTGACTGCCGAGTCGACGAGGATGTGGCGGCTACTTGGCGGTCTGGGCTCTCATGACTTATCGGCAATGAGAGAGGCACTGGGAATGCCACAACGCGCAATGGGTGCCTCCCTCAAGCTGCCATTCTGGAGGTATTTCTGCCCGCCCCGAGCAACTTTAGAGCTGACAGGCCTTTGCTTAGTGCATTGCTGGAATATCCTACCTTCTCGGTGACCTATGAGTCCGGACTTGACAACGTTCCTCGATTTGATGCTCACATTGAGGTGTACAGCATGACCAAGACTGTTCGCGTGAAATACGACACACCATACATCAAAGGTCTGCCGGTCACACTGACAACTAGTGAGAACGCCAATGGTGTGTATAAAGAATCAAACGTGATTCTGACGCATGAGGATCCGTATACTCTTGAGATGAAGGAATTATACCAGGTGGTCGCCAATGGCAAAGAGGTGAAAACAACAGCCAAGGATGCAAAGAAGGACTTGGAGATATTCCAGATGATAATGAAAGCGGGATCTGGGTTGCCTTCCTAGCCTGAATGTTCATGCAAATGGGTATCATTGTTGTCAACGCTTCTTTAGATGTATGCTCAGCATGGCATCACCCTAGCCCGTGCCTGGCATCCCAGGGGTAGTTCGAGCGACGTCGCCCCGTCGGCGACCTACTCCGCAGCTGGATTCTTCCGCGGTCGGCCCCTTTTCTTTGGTGTCGGAGCTGATGCCAACAGACCCCTCTTAGAAGCCGGAAACGGAGCGGGCTCCTCCTTGACCTGCACCTCGTCTGGGACCTCCTTTTCTGGCGCCGTGGCTTGCTCAGCCACGTCGTCATCCGTGATCTCAGGGCTGCTCAGCTCACTATCGTCGCTCATATCCAAGAACGGGCCTGGTGCATGGCCGGCAGCTTCCCGTTGACGTTGTCGCTTTTCTTCCTCCGCTTTCTTCCTACGTGCCCTCTCCCGCTCTCGACCACGTAGCTTCGCTAGCAAGCCTTTCTTCCCTTCTTCTCGTGGCGCACTCATTCTGTCCAACCAGTCGCCATTGCCTAAAGTGCTTCGCAGTGTTGGAAGAGGGATGGTGTCTGCGGAACCTAATGCTGTGCGCATTGCCGTTCTGGCCTCGTCTTCGTCCTCGTCAACCCATTGGTGGTTCTGCCACTGATCCACCAGGATATCCCGCAGCTGTCGAACGTTGTCTTTCATAGTCCGATCCTTTACATCGTCCTTCGTATCTTTGATTTTGATCTCGATGGCCTTGGATTCAACCTTTGGTGCTGGCGGTTCCATGCCTGGCTTCTGTCTCGATGCTCCAGGGTTGGCGCCACCCTGGGTCCGCTTCTGATTGAGCTCCTCTTCAGCGTCAATATGGTGCAACTGAGGACGCATCTGCACAACGGCATCCAGGTGAGAAAGTTGAATTCTGTTCTTATGCAAGTAGCCAATCAGGTAGACGGGATCGCGAGCGGTCGGTTTGATTATCTTTCCGCCTAGGGCCTGAGTGTCCAGTACAGGGGCGGGCGCATGTCTTTGGTCGTGTATGGGGTCGTCTCGCATTCTTGGCTGGACTGAACCCGTGCCAAAGCCGCCAGCCAGCCCATAAGAGCCCCCGGCTTGAATTGTGCGACTGTCAGCCAATGCTTTGCCAAACCTTTCCCCTTGATTCTCGTTGTAGTACTCATGTGTCAAGATAGGTACGTCAATCTCCACGAAGCCAGCCTCGGGCTTGAGGCGTAGAGAGGTTGGGGCTTGTGATCTAGCGGCATTGTATGGTTTTGATCGTGGACGGTGGGATGGGTATTGGAGAAGATACAAGTTCGACGAGCTTGTCTCATCTGAAAGGACTTTACTAGTCAAGCAGACATCATAGGCTGCTACGACAGGATCGTCTTCGTCGGCCATGTTCCCTTGATTGGTTTGACCATAAATATACGTCGAGTCAACAAAGAAAGAAAAAAAGGATCGACAAGTCGTGATAACTGTAAATATGACGCACGCCAAGCCGTTGCGACGAGGCTGAGAATGCAAGGCTGCCCCGAATTTTTCGGTTGTCGGTGTTCGATATTGATGTTGCTGGGTTTTGCCACATTGTGGCAGCACGCTTGAAATTCCCTTTGAGCTACGAAAAGCATATCTAAATGGGATGCGCTACTGACTAAACATTTATGACATGCACATATTTAATATTGAAAGCGACAAGCCAAATCTTCAGCCTGACAATGACCTGACTGCAGCTTCACTTATGTGAAGCACAACTTCGCGACCCGGCGAAACAATGTACCGGCAAACAGCATTGCACAGTATGGGAGCTTAAGAGCTGGCGATGGTATGTGAGTGATTCGAAGCTCGAGTCACTCGCTGCTAGCCGCACAGAGCAGCCTAAAAGCATTCCCGTTGTCAACATGGTAAGTGGGTGGTGGACAATAAACTGGTCTCTCATGCCTCCCACCTAGGTGCGCTACTTTGATGAGCCGATGTCGACATCCACGACGTAGAATGCTGCCTTCTTTCGGCAATTATCTGTCTGCTATATTTGATCAAGTTGTCATCTCTGTCGCCGTCACGAACATCGGCACGCGATGTCGCAATCGATCGCTGGCCAATCAGGGCGGCCGCAGAGCGAATGACGAGACCGACAGCCGTAGCAACAAAAATTTCAGAGGCGGTTTTGGCACGCCGAAGTGGCCGAACAATGATCGAGGCTCGTGTGGATGCGCGGAGGGCGGAGAAGCAGCGCAACTATGGTGTAATATTTGTGATTATTACTACTTGACCTGATCTCTCACCACTCCAACCTTTGCTCTCTCTCGACCCTTTCTTTGTGCTCTCTTTGGCGTCCTTCTTTACGAGACCACAAGCGACATGGGGTCCGTTGCAAGCCCCGCAGAGGCCGGTACGTCCAATCCTCTCCAGAGAATTTCCCCGCTCCAGCCCTTTGCTTCGGATGAGGTCGTCGAGGGACGGAACAAGCTAACAGAGATGTGACTTTGACAGTCGCGAGAATCGCCTACCTCGCCAGCGATGTCATTCTCTCGGTCCAGCCGTCCCTGAGCACCGAATCCGAGTTTTCCTACCATTTCTCCCGGTTCACAGCGAACAATTCGAAGAACTTCGTGTCCAAGTCCCTACCCGACATAATACCCGTGCGACAAAACGCAGATCCTCTCTTGTCTGCATACACGCCTCTGCAAGCCGGTAAACTGGTATCAGCCACCACTTCCTCATCCATACTACTGAATTCGGTGCCGCATCTATACAAGCTTGCTCAGTATCCGGTTGTTTTGCATGTGGCGTTGGCTACTCCTCACCCAGACTTCTCAGAAATCAGCTCCATCCGACAATCCGGTTTCACGTTTTTGCAGTCTGAAACTCTTCAAGAGGCGCAAGATATCGCATTATCCGCTCATGCCCTTGCTGTCAGGAGTGGAAAGGGTGTCATACATTTTTGGGACCCCAGCAACTCCCTAGGGGACAGTCCCATAGCGGCCGAAAGCCGGGAACTAATCCAAGCACTGCTGGAGAACGGGGTAGGGTTGAAGGCTTCTCACTCGGGCGAGGTGGAGCAAACACTCTACACCAGCAGCGGAAGGATCGCTACTGTCACTGACCTTGGGCTCCCTGCTGTTGCTCAGCAAGATTCTGCCCCAATCTCGGGTGATGTTTTGTCACCCGTTGCTGCTCCCGTGTCGTCCACAAACGGCCACACCGAGATCTCCTCAGCAGCGTCTTCGTCTTCACGACGAGACAGCTCTTCAGGTCACACTGATCCGTCATCTGTCGCAACTTCGATAGAGACACCGATCGCCAGGGCTGTAAATGCCACGGATATTTTCACCTATGTCAGTGAGATCTGGGCTGCCATTTCCCATATAACCGGGCGCAGCTATTCCGCAATTGAATATTCCGGTCCCCCAGATGCGGAAGCGGCTCTTTTCGTTTTCGGCTCGACGGGAGTGTTTGTTGACGTCCTGGACGCCGACGATGTGCCAGTGGAATTGACGAACCTGGGTATCATCACTGCTCGGCTGTATCGTCCTTGGCTGGGCAGTGCTGTTCTTCTAGATTCGATTCCCAAGACGATCACGAGGATTGCAGTATTGGAGCAAATCAAGCGAAAAACCACTAGGTGGGGGCCATCTTTCCTCGACCTGCTCTCCAGCCTGAGTCCCAGTGGTGGAAAGAGTCCCATCTCTTTGGTGCAGTATAGACTCGGTCATATCGACGCATCAACGGCGCTGCAAGCGCTGAGGGGAATCTTCCAGAATCTCGCGCCACCGACTACACCTCGAAAGCACTCTCGACGTCGTGGCCGATCACATGCTGCGCTTCTCTCGATTCAGAATTTGACTATCGGCAATGAGGTTGAACCCGCCATTGACAGTTTCACCCCCGAACAGCCGGAGCTGGAAAACGCCTACCTCAAGATCCTCGATCAGCTGTTCAGCAACAGACTGTATATTGCGAATCGACTCAGCGAGAAGAACGCCGGTGTCTCTGCCACAGTGGCAGCATCGCCTGAATATGGGTTTGGGTCCCTTCTTGCGCGAACTGAGCGGCGCCAACAGTTCGTAAAGGAGGCGGAGGAAGCCGCTCGCAGCAACCACTTCATCACCGAAGCACCGAAGCAATGGTTGTCAAGATGGGCATTGAACGCCAATGATTCTGCGAAGGCAAACGAGTACGCTCCGGAGGTGATTGCTCGCTTGTCCAATGACGGCACGAGACTTGCCGGGTCGCTATTGGACAAGAAAGCCTTCTTCTTCAAGGAAGCACAGTGGCTGGTCGGCTCCGATGCCTGGGCGTACGATCTAGGCAATTCTGGTGTCCACCACGTTCTCGCATCGGGCGCCAATGTCAACATGCTGATCATTGACTCCGAGCCGTACTCGGAAAGGACCGCAGCGGACTCAATGAGACGCAAGAAAGACATCGGGCTCTACGCTATGAACTTCGGCAACGCCTACGTCGCTTCCGTCGCCGTGTATAGTTCTTACACGCAAGTGTTGCAAGCTTTCGTTGAGGCCGAGAGGTTCAACGGTCCCTCAATAGTCTTGGCTTATCTGCCCTACCACAAGGAGAATGATTCTCCGCTATCCGTCTTGCAAGACACCAAGAAGGCGGTTGATATGGGCTACTGGCCACTGTACCGATGGGACCCATCCAACGAAGGCAAGGGAGAGCCGACCTTCTCGCTCGACTCTGAAAGGATCAAGCGAGAATTAGAGGAGTTCCTCCGACGAGACAACCAATTGACCCAGGTCATGAACCGTCACCCACGGTTTGCTGCAAGCCTCTCAGAGTCATATGGCTCTGAGGTGCGTAAGCTGCAGAAACGCAAGGCTAAGGATGCATACGAGCAGATGTTGGAGGGTCTGTATGGAGCGCCGTTGACGATTCTGTTCGCTTCGGACAATGGCAATGCGGAGAACCTCGCTAAAAGGCTGGGTAACCGTGGAAAAGCCCGAGGTTTGAAGACGATGGTGTTCGCCATGGACGACTACCCCCTGGAGGATCTGCCTAACGAAGAAAACGTTGTCTTTATTACCAGCACCGCAGGTCAGGGCGAATTCCCGCAAAATGGTCTTGCTTTCTGGAAGGCCATCAAGGATGCCACAGATCTCGATCTGTCCAACACCCATTATTCCGTTTTCGCGCTCGGAGACAGTCATTACTGGCCACGGAAGGAAGACAAGATCTTCTACAACAAACCTGGAAAGGATCTTGACGCTCAAGTGAAGTTCTTGGGAGGAAAGGAACTGACCGCAATTGGCCTGGGTGACGACCAGGACCCAGACGCGTTCCAGACTGGCTATCAAGAATGGGAGCCTCGACTCTGGCAAGCATTGAATGTCGCCAATGTCGAAGGCTTGCCAGAAGAGCCTCCGCCATTGACCAACGAAGACATCAAGATTGCGTCTAACTACCTTCGAGGCACCATTGCTGAAGGACTCGAAGACACGTCGACTGGCGCCATCTCCGCGTCCGACCAACAACTCACCAAGTTCCATGGTACATACATGCAGGATGACCGTGACTTGCGGGATGAACGCAAAGCACAGGGCCTTGAGCCAGCCTATTCCTTCATGATCAGATGTCGACTTCCCGGCGGTGTTGCCACTCCGTCACAGTGGCAACAAATGGACGCCATCGCATCCGCTCACGGCAATCAGACCATGAAGCTCACCACAAGACAGACCTTCCAATTCCATGGTGTCATCAAGTCGAAACTTCGGCCAGCTATGCGAGCAATCAACGGAGCACTCATGACGACCATCGCAGCGTGCGGAGACGTCAACAGAAACGTCATGTGCTCAAGCCTCCCCACCATGTCCGAGTACCACCATGAGGTCCACGCCGTCTCGAAGAGAATTTCCGACCACCTGCTACCCTCCACCACAGCGTATCATGAAATCTGGCTCAAAGACGACACAACTGGTGAGAAGACCCAGGTTGCGGGCGATGCTGTGCAAGACTTTGAGCCCCTCTACGGCCCAACCTACTTGCCTCGAAAGTTCAAGATCTCCATCGCTATCCCTCCTCACAACGACGTAGATGTGTATGCCCATGACATTGGTTTGATCGCCATCCGTACAAAGGACAACAAGCATCTCGAGGGCTTCAACGTCCTCGCCGGAGGCGGCATGGGTGTAACTCACAACAACAAGAAGACGTACCCCCGCCTGGGCTATATGATGGGGTACGTCCCCGCCGACAAAGTCCACCTGGCGTGTGAGAAGATCATGTTCGTACAACGCGACCACGGCGACAGGAAAAACCGCAAGCACGCGCGCCTGAAGTACACCATGGACGATATGGGCAACGAGGTCTTCAAAGCGAAGGTGCAAGACCTGCTGAACCCACTGAAGATAAAATTCGAAGCACCCAGACCGTTCAAATTCGATTCCAACATCGACACCTTCGGCTGGACAAAGGACGAGCGCGGCCTCAACCACTTCACATTCTTCATCGAGAACGGCCGCGTTGAAGACACAGCTGAATTCCCCATGCGTACCGGCCTGCGCGAAATCGCCAAGATCCACCAAGGCGAGTTCCGCCTGACGGGGAATCAACACCTGACGCTCTCCAACGTGACAGACGAAGCGAAACCCCAAATTGTGGAGCTCATGAAGAAATACAAGCTGGACAATACCCAATTCTCGGGCATGAGACTTTCCTCGTCGGCGTGCGTGGCTTTCCCGACTTGCGGTCTCGCCATGGCAGAGTCGGAACGTTATCTTCCCGAACTGATTTCGAAGCTCGAGTCCTGCCTGGAAGAGAACGGCCTGGCGCAAGACAGCATTGTCATGCGCATGACGGGCTGCCCTAACGGATGCGCGCGCCCTTGGGTCGCCGAAGCCGCCTTTGTGGGCAAAGCCTACGGTGCCTATAACATGTACCTCGGCGGTGGGTATCACGGGCAGAGGCTGAACAAGCTCTACAGGAGCAGTATCAAGGAGGACGAGATTCTCGAGATCATGAGGGGCTTGCTGGCTAGGTATTCGAAGGAGAGGAACGCTGGCGAGAGGTTCGGAGATTGGACGATCAGGGCTGGAATCATCAATGAGACGACCGAGGGGAAGAACTTCCATGAGAACACGGCGGAGGAGGAGAGTGATGAGGAGTAGGCGATAGACCGAGATGAAGCGTCGCGTTGTCGGACGATCGCAGCTTGGCGGTCTGGTAACATTGCTTCGGTTGTCGCATTGCCGGCGTTTTGACTCCAGATCCACCATGGTTGGGACGTCGGCATGCCTCTTCTTCACTCCTCGCTTGACCTTGTATATATCGGGTTGTTTATGCATAGCATGGTTGAATCACAAAATGCGCTTTGATCCGTCAACGTCGGTCCAGTGGTACTCCCAGTCCTATCTAGAATGGTGCTCAAAACTCGTCTCTACGTTCCTCGTTGTCCTGTTACTGCGTTCCATCCCCACGTAGACTCATTGTATTAGGTTAAAGATCACGTCTTCTCGAAACACATAACCCCATACCGAAAGCTGCCCTCAGCATACCCGCGCCTCATCGCGCGGAAGGCTTGCAAAAAAGCTAGCCCATCCCTCCCCTGACTGATGGCAAAGGCCCACAAGCTCGGATTCCTCACCAACTGCCAGCTGATGTCCCACGTCCTGGCCACCTGGGCCGAGATGTCCCTCGGCGGATGGAAGACGCTCAACCCCACGGCCTCGGCCATGGAGACATAGTCCCCCATGCTGGACAGGGGCGGGAGCAACATGCCGTCCTCGATGGGCTTGATGTCCCTTTCGTGTAGCTCGGGCGTGACTTCCGCATCCTTGAACCAGTCGGCTATGACGAGTTTGCCGGCCGGTTTGAGCACGCGGGCTGCGTTGCGGAAGAAGAGACCCTTGTTTGGGAGGTGGGAGAGGGCCTCGGAGATCCAGACGACGTCAAAGGATGAGGGTGGGAAGTGCTGGTCCATGGTTTCGGCGTCGAGTTCTAGGTATTGGACTCTGCCGTCAAAGTTGCCTACGAGGGTGAATCCATTGAGATCCTGACCTTCACCTTGACCCTCGACAGCTTCCTCCTCTGTGAGCCGTTTCGCGATCTGGACCTGGCGCCCGCTAATCGTGATGCCGGTGACAGTGCATCCCTTCTGGCGGGCTAGATGGCGGGTTGTGCCGCCTATGCCGCAGCCGACGTCGAGCACCGTGGAGCTTGGCGACAGCTGGGAGATCTCCACGAGAAGGTCGATCAGGTTGACTTGTGCTGCCTCTTTGGTTTCGTTTGCGTCGAGGAAATAGCCGTGGTGGATGTGTTGGCCCCTAAAGATATAAGGTCAGGAAATGAATGGGTTGGCTTTTAAATCCTCGGTGCACCATCGTTCATTGCAAGAGCTGAGGGGATGATATTGGTACTTACCATAAGGAGTAGTAGTAGTCTGAGGCGAGTTCATAGTGGTGCCTTATCCTTTGCTTCAGGCTGTCGAACGACGAGTGTGGCTCGTAAGCTGGTACTCCGTACTTGTCCCCGACGTGTTCTTCCGTAGCGGGTTTGTCGTCGCTCGGAGCTCTGTTTACTGCCTCGCCGGGGTCGCCCATCGGGTCTAGAGATTGGTGTATAATTTGAGAGGTTCGAGGTCACTAGACACGTGGGTTGTTGAGGCGGTGGCTGGGTAAGCTCGTTCAGTGTGGCCTGGGATGTTGGGCAGCGTCAGACAGTAGAATGTGCCCGGGATTTGTACCGGACAGCCTCAAAGCAGCCGTCAGACCCGTAGGATACGGCTCCACAGCCGCTTTTACGTCCGGCGCGTCCCTTCGTCAGTACCTGAAATCGTGATGCGTCTCACCGTCATGTTTCCTGCAAGGGCAGCCGGTTGAGGATCCGATTTGACATTCATCTCCCAGGACGAAAAAGATTTCCCGTGTCGTATGCTCTGAGTTCTTTGGCCCGATCTGATCGATCCTTAGGCCGCGACGTTTTTGTTCGGCGTCCGAATCCGTGATAGCAAAGTGCCTAGGCCATACAAGATCGGTCATTCGCGCATGTGCTTGTCTTGAAGATAGATGGCCTGATCCGGGCGGAAGCGGTGAAAAGTGACTGATTTCCCCGCAACGACAAGCTGGGCGCAGGAGGAACATCTCATCAACAGCAGCGCTCCTGCATTTCTACTTGAGGCCGAGCCTGGGACCTGGGAGATTGGGTCTTTCACGAACTTACTACGCAATTCTGGCAATTCTCGTTGCAGCTGCTTACGAATGGTTTAGCAGGAAAATCACTGAATACACCATGGACGACACCTCCGCAACGAAATCTCATCACGAAAACCTCACCAACGGTACATTGACTGCAGATGGAAAGCATCCAGCCTCGGCCACCAAACTGTCACCCTCAGAGACCGCTCCACAGCCAACGGCCCTCCAACAACACGTCTCATTCTGGGACAGGGACAACGATGGTATCATCCACCCCTGGGACGTCTATACCGGGTTCCGCGAACTTGGCTTCAACATTCCTTTCTCCATAGGCTCCCTGCTTATCCCGATTTTCTTCTCGTACCCGACAAGCTTGGCTTATAGCTGGTTCCCAGACCCGTGGCTCCGAATCTACGTGGACAGCGGCCATAAAGCCAAGCACGGATCCGACACTGGGGTGTTCGATGTCGACGGTCACTTCCACGCCGACCGGTTCGATGCCATGTTTGAGAGGTGGGACATTGATCGTTGCGGGGGACTGAGTGCCGAGCAGATGTGGGCTATGTGGAAAAAGAACCGCCTTGCAGCCGACGTCGCGGGCTGGTGTTTCGCTTTCATGGAGCTGTGGACTACGTGGTTGCTGTTGCAGAAAGATGGAAGAGTATGGAAGGAAGACTTAAGGGCCTGCTATGACGGGACGTTGTTCTGGAAGATCAGCGAGCTGGTGCAAAAGGGGCAGTGGCAGCAGGGGTACGGCATCCGGGATTTCTTTGACGGGATGCTCCAGGGTGGAACTTGGAGGAACTGGGAGGTTAAGACTCAAGGCGAGCACAAGGTGAGGAGCGGGGATGATTTCTCGCAAAAGAACTAGACGGGAGGGACCTCAGGGAGCCCCTGATCTGGCCTCAACATCATACAGTCTTATTGGCGTGGGAAGTCCTCAGAAGCCACGCCCAGCAAGCTATAAAGCACCCGGCGCTTCAACAGTCTGGCATGCAGCTCGTGACCCAGGAGACCAACAAGATCTGCTCGAATAAATGGTCATCGGCGCTATGCCTTTCTGGTCTTTTCTCGCGGCCAAGACCTGCTTATGTCATTCACGTGGAGGCGGCAACCGACCGACAACCCTCAAATCGCTCTCTCCTCACCCTCACCTCACCCACACTTCACTTACGCCTCACTCGCCTAACCGTGTAATGTAGCGAGGACGTGGTCGACACGGTACACGATGGAGACGGACAGCCCGCAGTGGAACATTATTTACACGCGGCCAGGACAGCCCAGTCACCAGATTTCCTTCTTACCTTTTCTCGCCCCGACATGTCTCGCCCCCGCGCCTCTCACGCTTGTCGCGAGTGTCGTCGGAAAAAGTTGCGTTGCGATTTGGTGAGGCCATCTTGCACACGGTGTGCTTCGTCTGGTTCACCGTGTCTCTACAATGGCGGAAGCGCTGGCAGCCGTGACTTTCAATTCGTGCAGACAACCTTCCACGGGAGTCAGGGTCAGCCTTCTGGCGCAGGCACCCTAGCGTCAACGGAGGAGGTGGCACTTTCCACAGCTAGGTTGCGGACGCTCGAGGAGAAACTGGAGAACCTTACGGCACAAGTTCAAGCACTGCAGGGCAGAAATTCAGCACCGTCATCCGTTCCCGCCTCCAGCGAACCACCCACTGACATGGCCAACGACATTACGAAGCGAGTACGCACGACTGAGAGCGCTGCTTCTGTCGAGGCGATGCGAGAAGCCGGAGCCGGCCATCTGCTGGTCCAACCGGGCGGGAGGCTTCGCTATGTCTCGCGCGGGCACTGGGCTGCATTGTGCGAAGAGGCGGTCGAGATTGAAATGCTTCTCCGAGGACAGACGCGTAATGATCTTCCTGACGCCCAGAAACAGACACTACCCTCCTCCGACGGCGCTGTTGCCCCGGCGCTATCAGCTTTGGATAAGTCGCAGCGGGTCCCGTCAAAGCTGCGTCAACCCTCACCCCTCCACACACTGCAGATCCTTGATCGATCTCGGGCTGATGCCCTATTTGACGCATATATTTCTTGCTTCCATCCCGTGGTACCGCTGACACACGTTCCCACTCTTCGGAGGGACTATGAGCTGGTCTGGGACCTGCATCGTTCGGGTGGCGCTCCAAATGGCGTACAAACTATGCCACTGATCCTAGCAGCGTTCTACGCAGGAGCTGCAGTCTACCATCACCCGTCGCTTTCACATAGCCGGCCAGACACTGACATCGAGCGGGTTGCCACAGAGATTCGCCACGAGGCGATCACCGCCCTGCACCTTGCAAACTTCCCAAGGGTTCCAACCGTTGCAGGCTTGGCTGCTCACTTGATCCTGCATGGCATGTGGATGAGGGATGAGGAACCACTCGCCACATCTGGCGATTTTGGCGTGGCGGTCCGCGTGGCTCAAATGCTAGGCTTACACAAGGATCCATCCCGTTTCAAGACCACCGTGGCTCCAATTCAAGCCGAAATTCAACGGCGCGTTTGGTGGCATGTTTTTCACTGTGACGTTCTTGTTGCTGTGGCATCAGGGCTTCCCCCACTGATTGAACGGAACTCTTGGGATACTATGATGGTCAGCGACCTCTATGAAGATAGATTCGGGACCATGGAAGGGCTCCAGCACGACGAAGAATCCCGGGCACGCTACCTGCAAAGTGCAAGTGGTCCAGATGCATCTCCACTAGCGTCTCCGCTTGGGATTTGGCTGCAAGGCAAAATCCAGGACGCCCGTACGTATGTCGTGATTTGGGCGTGTCTCTGATACTAACGACCGGTTGACAGTATTGGTACGCAAGCTGTTGGATAAAGCTTTCCATGAGGATCAAATGACTATACACGACATGCTATCGGCTCGAAATGATCTGCAGCTGCTCAGACAACAGCTGAGAACCCGGTCTCTGCTGATCCCGATAAACAGCTCCGATAACACCTACGAAGACAACCCCCAATTCAATATGTGGGCCAAAGTCCTGCTCACCACGCTAGGTGATAAGAACTGGTGGTTTCTGCACACTCCTCTCCTCCATCGCTCCATCACGCAGGCCTGGCAGAGTTTGATTCCGAAGTAAGCTCACCTCCGTGTCCAATACCTGTCCGCGGTAAATCCGAGTCGCTGACAGAATTGTGTGATTCAGCCTTCAGCTGTATTGTTGTGCCTTCCTTGAGCAGTATATTATCCTCTGCTGCGCTCAAGATTTCATCCGCTTTCATTGGTCCTGGCCGGGCAATCATCAACCACTGCACGCCCTCATGTTAGTGTTGAAGGAAGTTGAACGAAATCCGGCCGGCGCTGAAGTTGAGATCTCTTGCACGGTTATCGACCAGACCATGGCGCTCTGTGCGCCCGAAGGCGGCATAACAGCAAGCGGCAACGGATCCATGATGCAGCGTCCGCTCACTGACGGCGGCGCTGAAGCATGGGATTTGATCCGCCGCTTGCGCGCCAGGGTGTGGACGAAGATTGGCCGCGACCCTAATGTCATCCTAACAAGGGACGATGTGGAATTGATTGTGGCACAAAAACTGCAAGCCTTCAAATCCTCTGGTGGCATATTGGATCTGCGAACACCTCTTCCAAACGACGTGACTGGCCAATTTGAGCAACCTGCTGCCCAGTCCATCACTTCTCCCCAACCGGATATTTCCTTTTTCGCAAGCCCTCTGCCTGGTGCAGTAGACCCCGGTCAGTTCGATCACTATACCTTTGGCCTGGGCGGCGGCAGGCCAACCCCAAACATAAATTGGGAGGACTGGGATCAAGTATTCAATACCGTTTACGATTGAGGCTGGTGGACGTTGGATACAATGCAAGCCTTGCGGAAAAGATCGTCTCAACTCATGACGAGACGGAGCCCGATCCCTAGCCGGTCGCAGGATGGCCAAAGAGCGGAGCCCCTTCTGTCACCGTGCGAATGATCAATCTCGCGTATAGAGCCGACCTCCAACCCACTGATTGTCGTGTTCTGACAACGACTCCGCTCCGACTGCGATGCTCTAGCGGAGGCGTCAAGTCTACGTTTGGTTAGTCACATAATATTGGGGTCAACTCCGACAGCTTGACAACATCGTCAAGTCGGAGTAGTATTGGTCATTCTCAAGCCAAGTTAGAGCCTGTATCATCCCGTCAACCTTGTGGCCTTCCTCATATCGATGTGGTGGTTTTGTACGATCTGGGGCACGGTCACGCACGGAGAGCTTCTGCAGAACCCACAACTACATACATTGTGGAACCACACCCTGAATGCAGGAATTCTTGGCCATCAGCGTCTCAACGCCGCTTGATCTTCCAACCAGGGGACTGTACCTGACGCGGCGCGGAACGCTTGGACCTTTGTTGCGTGGGCCCAGTATGTTGCCTCTGGCGTCATCTCTCCGAGACATGCGTCGCTGAAATCTCAGTCTCTCGTGACGGCCCCTGAGCAGAAAGACGTCTCTTACAGGCTGGACGTTGGAAGCCGACGGAAGGTGCTTGATCGTTGTGTTGATGATCTCGTGGATCCAGGCGTCTGGGATGGGAGACGTGTTCGTCAAAGCATAGCACGATAGCCGATGCTCTACTGCTGCGGAGGAGAAGTCGGTCGACGCTTGGTTGATTGGACATTTTGTTGGGAGTAGTTTGAGTGGTTGAGCGGCACAGGGAACTTAAGCCGACTGTATGTTGGATGTATCTGATCTGTGCTATCTGCGCTGCCTTCGTCCTTGCGAAGCACGTACATACTTGGACTCCTGGACTAGATGTGCCGTTGGGCGTGGGTAGCTGTGTGCGTAACGATGGAGATGGTCTCTGTTCTGCTGACTTGGGGATTTCTCTCCAGGTCCAGGACATATATCAGCCCTCGCCGCGGATGATAGTGCGTCGAGCTACAGTGCCTACATACATACTCGGTATAGAAGAATCTTAACGGTCGCCTCGATATCTATCTCTACTCTACTCTATCTCTGTCCTGACTTGCGTGTCACGCCGTCGCTCTATCCCGTCACGCGGTAGCGGCTCTCGCCGCCTCATCCTCAATGTCATACAGGAAGAAGAAATCATTATACTCCTTCGAAAACGTCTTCGCCGTCGGCCCGGGGGTATCCCCCGGGTAATAGCGCTTGACCTCGGCGATCATCTTGTCCGGCGGGCCCATCATCTTGTTGGACATGACCTGCACGGCACTGACTCGGGGGAGCCGCAGCCGATCGAACCGGTGCAGCTTCGAGGGCACGTCCTCGGCCGCGGCGTCGACGTCGGCGAACAGCACCTGCAGGGCCACGGCGTCTTCCAGGGCCATGGACGCGCCCTGGCCGTGCGTCGGCAGCATCAGGTGCGCGGCGTCGCCGACCAGCACGGCGCGGCCCTTGGCGAACCGCTCGACCGGATCGCGCCACATCTGCGTGTAGACCTTGATGTCCGTGGCGTGCTCGCACACGGCCTGCACGGCCGGGTGGAAGTCCTTGGCGTCGGCGAGGAAGTTGTCCACGTTCGCAGGCGAGTCCCACCCCACGAGGCCCTTCTCCGTCGGCTTGGTCGGGTGCATGAGCGCGACGTAGAGCAGGTCCCCGCCGCGACACGGGTACGTGTTGATCAGGAGGCCCGGGCGGCCGACTTCGGCCTTGTAGAACGTCGTGAACCCCGAGGGTCGGTCCTTGTAGAACTGCCCGGCGTCCGGGTGCGCGAGGATCCTGTCCATGGGCTGCAGGAAGCGGTACATGGACATGGGGGACTTGGTCACGGGACACGGCCGGCCCAGGACTTTGGCGATGAGTTCGCTGTGCGCGCCGTCCGCGATGACGACGAGGTCCTTGGTCACGGTCTCGCCGGTCGCGAGCGTGATGACCCCGCTGTCGACGTCGACGTCCGTGATCTCCACGCCCAGGTTGATTTCCGGGGCCGGGTCCTGCGCAGCGACCAGCGCCTTCAGCCCGGCGTGCAGGTCGGCGCGGTGGAAGAGCAGCCAGCGGTCACCGTACTTGGCCTTGATGTCGGTGAAGAACTCCTCCGAGTCCAGGACGAGCGTGTCGCCTCTCAGCCGGCGCATCTGGCTGTAGTCCAGGGCGCCGGCGGCGTCGAAGTCAAAGTGCCATTTCGAGAGGATCCTCGTGCCGTTGGGCCCGATGATGATGGCCGCGCCCGTCTCGTTGCGGAATTTCGACTTCTCGTACAGACTGACCGCGTGGCCGGCACGGGCGAGGGCGATGGCAGCGCCGAGCCCAGCGATGCCGGCTCCGATGATGCCCACTTCCAATTGGCGGGAGGGCATGGTTTCAAAGCGAGCGCGGAGCGTGGAGTGCGGAGTGAGGGTGAGGCGATCCAAAGGTACCAAGTACAGAGTGCGGTGCTGTGATGAGTAATTAACTGAGGCTCAAGTGTCAGTCAGCGTCTGATCGGGATATTATACTCTGTACTCTGTACTTCGTACTCTACCATGAGACCTAACACGGAGCTTCCCACAGGACAGGTTCTCCGACTGGCACAGTAAGACGAAAAGGAGAGCTGTTCCAATTAGGCATTCCGTTTCCTGCAGGATCTTTTGTTCGGCCCGTTGCTCTCAGAGCCAAGGCGATACCCAGTCACCCAGTACAGTACCTGGTCTGGGCGGTGCCAGGCGGGCCTTGAGCAGCCCGAAGCAGCTCTAGGCGAGCCTAAACTAGTTAAGGCCCAGCTGGTTTAGCGGCCGAAGTAAACCAGTTGTTTACTTCATACGTCACCCGGAGAAATGGTGTTTCGAAATGACACTCCCTATTGTGTGACTCTCGCACGAGTGCCGCAGCTCAACCTGCATCGTGCATTGTGTTCTATCGATCCTCTCTTCTCTGGACAGTAGTCAAGACCCTGGTCGGAACTTTCGTCAATCCAGCCAAGCAGTATCCATCCGTGCTGACACCTCGTCGTCGTTCGAGTTCGACCAGCCGCTACCTCAACACGGAGAAAACACCATCGGTTAAACACACCAACATTAAGACCCGGCCTACGACACACACATTAACACAATAAAGCACCACGATGTCCTCCCCCCCATCCTCACCCTCGCTGTCCCTCTCCTCCGCCGTCCTCCCCTCCCGCATCCTCCTCTCCGTGCTGGGCCTCGCCTCCGCCGCGGGCGGCTACCTCGCCGACTGGAACGAGACCCACGTCTTCAACCCGCGCTGGACCGCCCACGCCAAGTTCCACAACGGCCAGACCATGTCGACCGGCCTGGGCCTCGGCCTGCTCACATGGTACTACACCTGGCGCGGGAACAACGCAGGCACGCCCTCTGGCCTGCTGGACAATCTCCTCACCGCGAGCCTGCTGAGCAGTCTGTACTGGGCCACGCAGCTGAGCGCCATCATGTACCCGGGCACCAAGTGGGTGGATGACGAGTTCAAGGAGAGCCATGGCGAGCCGCAGAAGAGGGGCGCCCCGGTCTTGTTGGGCTTGAGTTGGGCCGCGTTTGGCCTGGGCTGGTATCGGCTTACGAAGTGAGCGGTCTGTAATAGGAAGACATGACACGCGCCAGTACTGGCAAATAGGGACCGGGTCAATCGTATCTATCAGGCGGCATGGGAACTCGTGGGAAAGATTCCTCTCATACAGTACCGCTTCCTCGACACCTGATTACCTCCCCGGGCTCCCAGACTATATCTTTGGGTTCCCTGTGGACTGCAAAGGCGCACATACAATCCAGTCCAGTCCAGTCCAGTCCAGGCCCGTCCAATTCGATCCATTCAATTAGGTCCATAGACTACCAACGCCCGGAGTCCACATTATTAAAAGCTTTAAATCTAAGCCCGATTTCCCACGGCACGACCCAAACATTCCGATATATAGCACAGTCTCAAAACTTGCAAATCCCTGCTATATACATACCTAGATCGACTGGTGAGTTTGTTTGGTAGTTAATAAGCCTTGTTGTTCTCGGCCTCCCGTCCCATTGGCGTCCTCTCCGCATGCCGGGCAAACATCCTCCTCAGCCCCGTGACCAGGAGATCCACGGCCCTGGCAGGGCCTTTGGCCAAGTTCGACAGGCTGACTCGCCGGACGCGGAACAGGTAATATAGCGTGATGCAGGCGAAGATCTGGCTGGACGTTAGCGCTTGGGCGTTCTCGCTGGCTAGACATGCGGGAAGAAAGGAAAGCTGAGTCGACCCAACGCTATACAAGACAACACTCACATTGAAGATGATGTACGCAAAGCCGATCCCAAAGTTACGCCACCGCTCACTCGCGTAGATGTTGCTCGCCGCGAGGAACTGATCCGCCGAGGTGAGCGGGCAGTACTGGCATTGAGTGGTCGCGTTCGGGTTGTACAATTGGCCGGGCGCCCCGCCTTGGAGATACCTCGCGAGGTACTCGCCACAGGTCTGGCCCGAAGGTGGGTTGAAGTTGGCGAGCTCGTTATCTGCGCAGCGGACCGTCCGCCCACGCAGGCCCGTCGCCGCCCACGCGCTGATCAGGTATGTCATGGGGGAGACGCGGTCTGCGAACGAAATGTCAGTATTTGCACGACGAGGATTTGCCGACCGACTTGTACTCACACATGAAGATCCAAAACCCAGGTAGTGCCGTCGGGCTTTGCAGGACGCCGTTGAACGTGAGCATCATGCTGAAGAGCAGGGTTGCGATATTGCCCGCCGTTTCGGCGTCGGGCATCGCCGCGATGATCATGTGTGCAAAGGTCGAGGTGAAAACCAGGAATTGGATGACGAGCAGCAGCATTAGGCCCCTAGTTTCGTTGTCTTGGTTCTTGCCGAAGATGGCGAAGTACCAGGATATCCACATCAGGATGGCCAGGACGATTTGGTACGGGATCTCGACGCAGATGTTGGCGATGAGGAATGCCACCCACGAGTAGGCTTTCGAGGGCCGTTCGCGGACTTCGTACAGAGATCGTTGGATCACGAAGCGGGGCATGATCTGCTGGACGAGTGTAGAGAAGATCCTGTCGTCGTCAGCAAGGCTCATTCAACGGAAACCATCAGACTTACGTGACCAGCATGAAGATGCCAAAGATGGTGTTCTGCAGCCCGGCCGAAGTGGTATTCTGCTTATAGAACGAGAAGCCGATGAACAATGCCGACATGATGCCCAGGAGAAATCTGACTTCGTGTTAGCAACCTGTTGTCCGTAGTAGAAGCGGAATCGTGCCCTCACTTTCCACTGATATACGACGGCGTTCTCCAGTACTGCTGGAATACTCTCTGAGTGACATAGTAGATCTGCGAGGTCAGGGGCATGGCGAACTGTGATGTGTTGGAACTTTCCGCAACTGGCTCTGATCTCTTCGCCTCGTGGATCCTGTCCAGCTCTGCCTGCACCTCTTTGGCTTCTGGCGATGTCTTCCAGACCTCACTCCAGTCGCGATCCGCTTTCTTGCCGCAAATGTCGAGCATGTACTCGGCTGGGTTGGCTTCGTCGGGACACGGAGGAGCGCCCTTCATCTCGAAATAGTCAAGGAGGTTCCTTGAGTTCTGGCCGATGTCGCCAAAGTATATGGTCTTGCCTCCTCTCATCAGAAAGAGCAATCTGTCAAACGACTGAAAGAGTATGGCCGACGGTTGGTGAATGGTACACAGAATTGCTTGGCCAGAATCAGCCAGTTTGCGGAGGAATGCGATGATGGACCATGAGCTCTGAGAGTCAAGACCTGAAGTCGGCTCGTCGAGGAAGATGAGAAGCGCCGGTTTTGCCGCGAGTTCAACGCCAATAGTCAGCAACTTGCGCTGTTCAACGTTGAGGCCTTCGCCAGGATTGCCGACTATAGCTTCAGCAAAATCTTCCATGCTGAGCATTTTGATAACTTCTTCGACAAACTCGTCCTTTTCTTGCCGGGGGACTGATTTTGGCTGGCGGAGGTAAGCTGAGAAGCGAAGTGCCTCTCGGACAGTCGTCGTCTCCAGATGGAGATCTTGTTGCTGTACGTAGCCAGTCTTGCGCTGGAAAGATGGATCAAGAGGCTTGCCGTTCACCAACTGTGATGGAGTTAAGACGTGGATTTCACAACAGCGATTCCGGTTGGAAAAGGAGGGGAACGGCTTACCATATCACCTGTCAAGACACCAATGTTCGTTCTCTGCGCCAGTGCATCGAGCAGAGTAGTCTTGCCGGCACCTGACGTTCCCATCAAAGCCGTTAATGTGCCTGGTCTGACCCATCCAGATATGCCGTCGAGTAGTCTTCGAGGTTCGCCCTTGATTTTGATGTCAAGAGTTACATCACGCCATGTGAAGATGTCCTTCTGTGCAGGTAGCGCCTTGACTTCTTCATCTTGCTTCTCATCGACTGGGCCGTCTGAGCTGATGCCCTTTTCGTTTGTTTGCACTCGCTCTTCGTCCTTCTTGCCTCTCTGCAGATGTGCTGGAACATGCCCCCGTCGGAATACCAAGAATTCAGCCGTGGAAGTGGTGTCGGAGTTGATCTCGCTAGCTACGAAGTAGATCGCGAAGAAGAAGATCATAAAGGCAAAGAGGAACCCAAGGTTGCGCCAAATATGGCTGTAGGAGTACCCATAGGAAGAGTTAACCCAGCGGTCGCCTGAGACAGTAGTCTGGCCCGCCACAGCTCCAGCAACAGCACATTGGAAGCTATTCCCAGAGCCGTAAGGTGGCACCAAGCTCGGCGGAGCACAAGGAAATTCGCGTCCATGGACTTCGTTGACCAGGAGGGCCTCGAACGCGTACGCGATTGGATTGATCCAGGAAGACCATTTGAACCAAGGATGCATATACGACCGTTGTATTGTGAATCCAGTATAGATGACAATCCAAAGCACCATCACGCCGGCGATTGCGAGAGCGGCCGAGATGGTCTTGGTGATCGCTGCTGTCGTCCGGAAGATTGCTGACATGGTCAACATGGCCACAAAGTTGAACAGATAGAAGATGAAAAAGTTCGACGCCCTGTACCGCAGCCCTGCCAGGAAGTACAAGATGATGTTGAAGACCGTAGTTGTACACAACTTGATCGGTAAGTCGGCCACAATGCCCGCGACTGCTTCAGTGAATGGGTGGTAGAAGGCATACGACTTGTGTTTGGCAACAATCGGCCGTTGGGCGTAGAGGGTGTTGATCTCGACGATCGACTGTAGGGCACTGAGCAGGACTGCAAAGAACAAAACGGAGCCCTTTGCGAAGAAGCTGCCGGTAGAAAGCGGAGTACCGAAGAAGATCGAGCCGATGATCAGAGCCTGTACGATCTGGCTAAAGACGACGGCACTGAACGTATCGCCTGTGAGTATACTTTCACTTGATTCAATGACAGGAGGCTCGACTCACATGGTGGAGGCTTTGTCGTTCCAGAGCCTCTGATATGCTCGAGTAACGCAGACCCGAATTTGCATGGGAATGCTAATCACATAGGGCGACTTAGGGCGGACGTGTTGGGCCTGCACCCGGTGATGCTTGTTCCTGAACCCTTCCAGCGCCTTTTCACCACTGCCCTCCTCTTGCTCGGCATGGTCCGTCTCTTCTCGAGAAGCTCTGAATTGACGGCTTTCCAGCCAGTATTTCTCGAACTCTTCGGCAGTGCGAGGCACCTTGTTTTCGAAACCCTCTCGTGGTTGCCTCTCTCTAGGGTTGGTGACAGAGCTGCAGTTGAGTATTCAGCAAGTGTTCGCAACAATATCTACACAATGAAGCGTGACCTTCCACTTACGTCAAAAAGTCGCCGGTGGTCTGCCTCGACGGACAGTGCCAGCCCATGCCTTCGAAATATGGTCGAGCCTCGTCGCAGGGTCCGAAGTAGATCTGTCTGCCCTCATACAGGACAATCGCCTTGTCACATAAGTCGTAAATAGCTTGTGAGGCTTGATAAATGGCGATGAGCGAAGTGAGGCCCCCAAAGTCGGCAGCAATCCTGAGCGAGCGGACAAACTCAAGCGCAGTCTGCGAATCGAGACCGCGTGTAGAGTTGTCCCACGCCCCAATGGGCGAACCTAGCCAGGAATGAGCCATTGTCTTGCGTATAGCAATGTTTTCACATACCTGCCAGGGCCATTTCGGCGATACTGACACGTTTGCGCTCTCCGCCACTAACTCCACGAACAAAGTCGTCTCCCACTTTGGTATTCCGCGTATGTGCTGATTGAGATGTCAGCAGATATGACGCGTACATGGTTAGAAGCATTTGGGTACGTACACAGGCCGAAAATATTCATCATGACGGATGCCATATACTTCGCCCACTTGTCTCGGGGAAGATCAAGGACTCTGTTGGACGGCGTTTTGCAAGCTGCAGCGAAGTTGAGGGTCTCTCCCACAGTCAGATGGGGAAAGTGCTTTTCGTTCTCCTGGTTGTAGATGGCTTCGCCCTTGAACTCCTTCACAAACAGATCCTGTGGTATGCCAGAATATGTGATCTTCGAGTCTTCTGAGAGTGCCAAACCCTGCAGCTCGCCACAGATGCTTTTGAGGAATGTAGAACATCCGCTTCCGGGCCGGCCGAGGACAATCAGCAACTCTCCACTGTTGACGTGGCCATTGAAGTTGCGCAGGATTTGTTTCTCCTCAGGGTGACTGAAGAGCTCTCGGAAGCGGAAAAGCTGCGTGAAGATGGAACCGACAGTGTGCTGGAGCACTAATGCGGAACCTTTCCCAGAAACGTTGAGATTCTTGAAGGTGAAGCCAGATCGTTGTTGTTTGATATTCTGCTCCTCAAGCAGCTGTACGAACTTGCGAATCCAAAGGTAAAAGTTGAAGGCCGGGCTGTCGGGATCAAATTCAGGAGACTCTATCCCCATGCCGGCAACAGTGTCCCGCCTCTGAAGGCCATCGCCCGTATAAGACGTTGTGCGTGACCGGGCGCCGGAGAGAATGGAAGCAATTTTCGCGAGCTCATCGCGAGTAGCCTCGTCTTGGTCATCGAAGCGATAATCGTCCGCGTCTCTCGTCTTCCGCGTTCGGATTGGCTCAAATGCTGGACCTTCGGAGCTGCTTGTTGATATTTCGCGCTCAAGCTGATCCTCCGCTGGCGGAGGCACAGAAGAATGTGCTTCGTCTTCGTTGCCCATGACGCGAAGGCCGTTTCACCCGCGAGGATATTGACAACGGCAGGGTGGGCAAAACACGTCAAGGAGCAGCCTCAAATAGTGCAAGCAGGCGTTCTCGGGCGATGGGTATTAATGCTTCCGGGACACAGGATGTCGCTGGAGATACCGGATACGCACATGGGGTGGCTTGGATATTGAAGTGACGTTGCAATGAGAAGAGAGAACAACAAAACTGAACTTGATAAACAAAGAGCAAGCTATGGTTAAAGCTTTGGGCAGGTAGGTATGTGCGCTGTGTCGTTGGACGATGCTTTCTTCTGGGCCAGCCAGTGGTAGCGAATCGAGGCATCCTGGTCTGTCGTCAATGCGTAGTCAATGCGAAAGCCAAAATGGGCCGGGGTTGCATTGTGCCGCGCGAACTTGGCCACCCTTTAGAGATGGATTGCATACGCACAATATGCAAGCCGAATCCCTTTGCCCTCATCCTCTACGATGGCGTTCGTCAGGCTTCCGCTACCGCTGACAAGTTGAGAAGCCGACCGACATCACATTTATGCGACCGTACATTATGCCGTATCTCGAATAGTGCTGACCTGGAGCTCCCTGTGAAACTGCCAACCATCTCGCAGCAAGCAGATGCTCTGGGCAACGTGACAATCTGCTGCTGGGTCCAATAGGAGCAAAGGCAATGACTGGACAGGTCTGAATGGGATGCCGGCCCTGCATGTGCTCGTGCTCGTGCGCTACGTAATCCATTATATAATGCCGGAGATGGGTCCATTGCCACCGAGTTGGCAGGCGGTTGTTGTCCCGAGTGGGCAAGCCGTTTTGCAAAGGTGCTGTACTTACCCATAACTGTGCTCAGCCTTGAAAATGGCTTGGCTTAGCTTACTTTGCTGCAGCCGGAAATGACAATTGCGCGATCCTGGGGATCATCCTTGCGAAAGGTCAATTGGGGATGATCAACAGGGTCGACGGAAGGGAGGATGCCCGCAGCCAAGGCACAAGCGAGCGACAAACTAGTTGTGCATCTGCACTAAGCTTGCGAAGCAACCTTCTCAGGTCCAGCTCGGAACGATGGAGCCGACTGGAGGATCTCGCGCAGCTCCAACCCGGCAGAGTACTTGCTCAAGGCACAAGGACGAACCAGAATCGATGACCGTGTTGAAAGATGCGAAACTCATCTCGGCGTCACTCGTCGATGAGAGCACCAAGACTTCTCGTGTGATGAGTCAGCGGTCCGCCAAGCCGCTAACCCATCATGCCGCTCTTCGCCCAGCGAAATTCAGTTGCGAGTGACAGACTCGAGCAGCCTCACGCCGACTCATGCGGCCTCCACCAGACATCTCATGCCACCGCCAGGACTGATTAGCAATAGTTACTGACCCGATACGACTTACACATCCCCCGCCGAGAAGTTGGACTCCATTGCTTTCTCGGCACCCTCAGAATGTTGAAATGTCTTTGCCTGGTCTTGGCCTAGAAGAACCAGAAAAGGTTCACATCGTCGAGACCACACAGCATGACTTACAGAAGGAAGCGGAATGGCGGTTCGAGGTGCCGGTGGGCAAGTACGTGCAGGTCAAAGTAAGACACCAGTCCGCCGACCCTCGTCTACGTCCTGACAATGATCTAGCTGCTGACGGGCACCGCCGAATTGTTCGGCACTGAACTTGTAACCGGTAACACCTACACGTTCACAGCCACCAAAGCCGCGATTTACACGTGGAATGGCTGCTCATTCGAGGTCAGCGGCGACGCTTTGCAGAGCGAGTACACCGCCGAGGAAACCCCCATGAGCGAATACATCAACGTTCACTTTGCGCTTGAGGAACTGCGTGAACAAGCGAGAGCCAGTGGTCGAGAAGGACCAAGAGTTTTGGTCCTAGGTCCAGACAATGCAGGCAAAACTACCCTTGCCAAAATCCTCACGGGGTACGCCAACCGATCGGGACGCTCGCCCGTCATCGTGAACCTCGACACGAAGGAAGGTGTCATGAGCATCCCGGGCACTTTGACCGCCACCGTGTTCAAGAGCCTAATGGACGTTGAAGAAGGTTGGGGAACTGCGCCCATGTCAGGCCCCAATGGAGCCATCCCGGTCAAGTTGCCCTTGGTCTACTTCTTCGGCAGCTCGAAACCAGAAGAAAAGGAAGGGAAGGTCTACAAAGCTCAAGTCAATCGGCTAGCCCTCGCAGTGGCAGGGCGTCTTGCTCAAGATCCCGAGGCCAGAGAAAGTGGCCTCATCATCGACACTCCAGGCAGCTTGACAAACATCACGGCCGGAAACAGGGTCGGATACGACATCATCCAGAACATCGTATCTGAATTTGGTATCTCGGCCATCCTCTGCCTAGGCTCAGAAAGACTGTATAGCGACATGGTCAAGAAATTCGACGGCCAGGCCATCGCCTCGCGCAGGTCAGCCGCTTATCCACCAGAAACGATTTCGGTGATCAAGCTGGCCAAATCAGGCGGCTGCGTCGACCGCGATCTGCCTTACATGGTTGCCTTCCGGGCCGCTCAGATCAAGACATACTTCTACGGCAACCCACGTCTAAGCAACGGGGTCGCATTGCAGCCTCGACAGCAGCAAGTCGACTTCTCAACTCTGACCGTCTGGCGACGGGTTGGCACCACCGCGGAGTCATCAACGCTCACAGCTAATGACGAGGACGACGAGGATTCTTTCCTGCCCGGCGGCGCCGACGATGCCGACGACACGTCTCCCTCGACAACAAGAGTCCCCCTCCCTCCGAATCAGATCTTTGAACGGGTCACCGCTCCAGTGGCAGCGATGCGCAGCTCCGTGCTCGCAGTGATGAATTGTGATGGCGAAGCCGAGCAGGAAGTCATGAGGGACAGTAGCGTCATGGGCTTTCTTTATGTGACGGATACGGACGAGGTGAGAGGAAGGATCAGTCTGCTGAGCCCGGTGGCCGGAAGGGTACCGAACCGAGCTATTGTGTGGGCCGGTTGGCCGGAGGGCGTCATCGGTTTGGAGAGGATGTGAGTCGCAGCATTTGCTTTTTGAATTCTAGAAGCGGGCCAGCATTTCGCAAGAATGATGAAGTTGGTTGCTAGGTTTGTTGCCTCAGGCTCACAGACGGCGGACCTTGTACCTCTGATGACTCCGTAACTCGATCATCTAATACTTATACCGAAACAAGACCTCATTCCTTCATCAACCAGCCAGGCTCCGCAGAATGTCAAGAACAGATCTTATGCCCTTGAGAGCATTCTCATCGGGACCCTCACCGGGAGCCCACCTGGCATGCGCAAAATCAATCAGTCGTACCTCGTGGATCTTGTGCGGCTTTGTGTCCTGCTCGTCATCCTCGTCTTCATCCTCGTCCTCATCTTCGTCTTCATGCTCCTGACCATCTACCGCCTTGGCATCTTCCTTCTCCTCGTTAGCGATACTCTCCTCCAAGGCCTCCTCGTCTCCCTCATACACCATCAATACACTCGCACTGTACATCCGGCTCTCTTCGTTCTCGAGCACATACTGAATGCTCTCCAGTTCGCGAATGAACCGCCGGAGAATAAATCCTGCCCGTTTTTGCTTCAGCGTGACCTTCTTCTCGGCTGCTGGGCCGTTGCTCTCTTCGACGCCACCAAAGTACGCCGTGAAAGCATCAACTACGGTTTCTGCCCTGAAAGACTGGCCATAGAACTTGTTGTAGGATTTATACCCGTTCTTGACCTCGACGTGCTCTTTTTTCGTGGCCGTCACTTTGAAGTCGTCTTCCGGGATCGTGCCAGCCCACGTCTTCATGCCTGCAACTCGAAATCCCAGGCTTCCACTCGTTGTCCTGCCCGCAACTTCGTCCAATTTCCTTCTCTTCCCCACGGGGGCGTCGTCGTCCCAGAGTCTCGCGCCAAGCTTCACGTCCAGGACATTCGGATGTTTGAACCCGCTCGCCACGTTCTCCAAAACGATCGCTGTCCCCGTGGAGAGCTTCTTCCCGCCCGAGGGTTTCCAGGTCGCTCGCTTAATGAGGCCTGGAGTTGGATCGGCGATAACACCCGCAGGAGCGGCCACGCCGTTGTGAGACGCGTCGAGCAGCGGGGCGACCGCGTCTTGGTCTTCATGTTGTGACAAGGAGCCGATGAAGGTGGGCATATGTGCCTGGAATAGGGGGTGGTCTTTCGCGGACTCGTAGAAGTCAATCTCGGCTTGAGTACAGGGCTTGATGATCAGCGAACCGGAACTGTTGGAGCTGATCCCTTCACTGGACAATAGATCGTCAGTATGAAATTCGACAGGCCGCGGGCTTCATGGAGGGTGAGCGGGCTTCATGGAGGGTGAGCTTACTGTCCCGCGGCAGTGTGGTCGAACGGTACGAGCTCGGATTCAGCGGGTGTAGCTGCCCCTTTCTTGCTTGCAGGTGTTCTTTGAGGGGCCGCCATATTGTAGGTGGAAGATACAGAGTAGACGAAGAAATGAAAGGGGGAGCTCTACATATATTCACTCAGCTCCGTGGCGCGGGAAATTCCAAGCTCATGCTTCGAAGCAGTCCTGGAAACGCCCGCCCGACTCTTGCTTTCATTGGCGGAAACAGTGACCCTTCCGACCCCTACCAAGCTGAAGCGCGGGGCCAGCAACATCCTCCTCTCCTTCACATCTCAAAGCGGAAAGAAGAGTCAAATCCCAAGTACCGCATATCTGTGGCGGAGTGAAGCTGGCGTCACGGAGGTGAATCTACGTGGACTGGCAGGAACGTCCCGGCTGTCTGCAGAAATGATTGTTTGCTGAGCCGACCCTCACTCTCACTCTCTTAACATCTTGACTTCCGGTTCGCGCAGTACGGAAGCGGTGAATTATGTTTCAAACCTGGCTTCACGTTCAGACCGTCACTGGCCATCCCACGAAGGTGGCATTCCAAGACAGTCTTCAGTTACTCGCAACACACTTGATCTGAGGAAACGAGCAGCCTCTTCTGGTTGACCATCTTCTGACTATTGTTTGCCTTGCCTCACCTATCAATCTCAACCACCTCACTTTAGCGAAGAACACGGCAGGAGATATGGAGACCACACCTGTGGCCCAAGGTCCAATTGAATCCGATTCTGCTGTCACCCATGATGCCGACGCCGACCCAAACGTTGCAGCCACTGGTACTGACGTGCACAATATCCCATTTAGACCCAAAGTCACTGGCGTCAATGTCAACGGCAACCATGATGATGCCTCGGCTAGCCAGCAGCACATTCAAGTGGATGGCTCACTTCAAGGCGAAGAGGAGCACGGCAACCCTGAGAATGGAGACTACGGACTGGCATCCAACGTTCCGCCCGCCGAGGACAAGAAGAAGAAAAAAAAGAAGAAGAATAGGAAGCCGGCCAGTAAACGTGGATTGGTAGGGCTATAAGATGACATTGACGACCATTCTGACAGGTGGTGCAGGACAAACCGACTGGGTTCGAAGACTTCTTCGCAGATGCTCCATTGACACCAGAAGAGCACGCTGAAGAGCAAGAACTCTATGACCCGTAAGCCTGAGCCGCTCGTGGAAGGTATCTGCTAGACTTACTAATGTACGCCATTTACTTCCAGGCAATTAAACTTCGTCGACCGAATATTGACAGCCATCGCTCGCTTCGAGAGAACTCGTAAACTTACACCCGAGCGTCGTGACATTCTATACAAGTACCTCGCGTACGGTGGCCTGATTGTAGGACAAAAGGTGGGCCAAGGGAGCATCGACACCGAAGGACTATCTAAAGCAGAGGTCGCACAAGTCCTCTCGGAAGTCTCTGTCAGTGAGGACAAGCGCGGCCCAGACACTGAAACAAGTCTATACGAGGTCGACTTCCTCGGCTGCATCAAGAGCTTCCTCAGCCGCCGTACCAAGCAAGTCTGGGGCCTCGAGACCCGAGAACAGGTAGAGCTCATCTGCACCACCGTCGAGCGGTTCCTCGACTACTTGCTCCAGCACGACGTCTGCCGCGAGTACAATGAGGACGTCCTCGCATCGAGGGCCTTCTGCCGCGCCGCGGCAGCCGAGCTCTGGGACGCAGCCGAAGCCCTCCGCCGCTTGCCTGGAGACTTCAACATCGCTTGCTCGACTCTCTTCGACGGGAGCTACGCGCATAACTACGACGGCGAATCGTGGTGGGGCAAAGACGACGAAGAAGGCCCCGTCTTCGTGGGCATGCAGCCCGAAGAAGCACAACAGATTGTCAAATTCGGCGTGGCGGGCGCGGCCATGGAAAACGTCTACCTCGGTTTCCTGGACGGCGTGCAGAACCGGGCGCCATTGATGCTCGACGTGATCGATGTCCAAGAACACGCCAGCTTCGAGATCACAAACATCCAACCGCCCTCCAGACAATGCAAGCAGATCTACACATCGCACTCGACGCAGTTCCGCCCCGTCGGCCGGGTGACAGCGAAACCTTGGCGCAACCCAGTCGACCCGCCCGAAGACCTCACATACGCGGAGAGAGAAGCCGAAGCGTCGTCTCTGGCTGGTGCGGCATCAGCAACCTCCTCCACGACCGAGTACGTCTTCTTCGTCGAAACGATCTTCCAATCGCTGTTGCGCGTCGGGACGAAGATCGAGGCCACTATCCGGACTCTCGGCTGCGGAATCATGTTCTTCGACGAGGTGCTTAACGTGTTCCCCTCGTTCGACGAGTTCATTCTCAACGACTTGTTGATCGGGTGGAAATCGCCTAAGCCAATGAAAGGAGCGAATGATTACGTCTCTGAAGAGGACAGCGACAACGAGGAAGAAGGAGAGGAAGATGGGAATATCAGAGACCGGGAACGCGCAGGTGAAACCGTGAAGGAGTCGTCGGTCCCTGATGCTGGAGAGACGAAGGACGACGACGCGGACGCGAAAAACGATGCAGTCAACAACGAAGGCGACGGTCCGTATTGAGATTGCGGCGGTGACGCGCGCCTACATAGCTGTTCGAGATGGGAGATTGGAGATGAGACTAGACTAGACTGGCTCTGAGACTGAGATTGAATCCGCAATCAACAATCAGCCACGCGGACGTACCAGCCAGAGCGTTATGTATACTTTAGCACCACCCTGGTCCCCTACCCAGCGGACAAGCATAGTAGAGGTGCTAGATCATCAATACAACTCTCCATGTGCATGGGTACGAAAGCGTATGCGAAGGTGAATGGAAATGTGCATTGTATACCGACGGAGCGGTACTCCGTACTTACCTACTTATGTCCTAATATGTGACTTAGTCGTGTAAGGCGTTTGGATTTTGGTTCCAACCTTAAGGAATCATGACCATAGCACAAGCACAAGCACAAGCACAATCCATAACCGATCACAAGAATTATAGGCAAGGCTTATACAGTACATACAGTATGTAGCACTAGTAGCAAGCTGCTCAGATGTCGGACGCCTCGATACAGACCCCGTACTTTGATCCTCGAAGCTGACCTAAGGTATACACCCATATTACATACGCGGCCCCGATCAACTTTTTCAATGTTTTAATGCTTCAATGCTTCAATGCTCCAGTTTGAATTCCTGGAAATAGCAGTCCGACCTACGGACGAATAAAGAATCTTAAAATCTCGTGGCAGCCCGAGCATCACCAGAAAACAGGCGCTTGCTCCTGCTCCTGCTCTTGCTCCTGATACACATATATCCTGACCACCGGCCACGCTGGCGCTGCGCCGAGCGGAACTAGCCTCGCTTTTCGTCGCCCTCGTCAAAACAAAAAGCAGTGTGCAACCGCCCGTACATAGTGTCCAAGGTGCCGTGACCATGATTGGGACCCCGAGCATGCACATGTACACCGCGTATATTCTCGACATCCACGTAGACATCTTCCGCCACGCCGTCAAATCCACCCAACGCGCGCCGTCGTGCCTTTTCCCGTTCGAGCCATCGTCGGGCTTCACCATCATTGCCCGCGCCGCCCTCGATCTTGCCCATGCTCGCGCCCGTGTCGCAGAGAAGATTTTGAACAGCGATGTCCTAACTCAGCCGATTCAAGACCTTCTTGCCGAGCATCAGCACGCTCTTCCTCCGATTGATGTCCGTGTCGCGCTCGGTGTCGTCGTTTTCATTCCCGCCCGGCCCGGCCAAGGCACCCGCGAGAGAGGCCCTCCGCGCAGGCGTGTCCGCTCCACCGCCGGCCGCATCCACATTCGCACCGGCACCGGTATCTGTAAAAACATCGTCGGCGCTGTGCGACGCAGCTGCCGTAGTTCTCTCCCTCTCTCCGTCTCTGTCCTTCTCCTTCTCCTTGTCCTTGTGGCTGGACTGAGACTCCGACCGTTCTCGATTATGTTCCTTCTCCTTGTGCGACTCGCTTTTGATGAGGCTCAAGCCACCGAAGTGCACGCGTGCCTTGACCGTGTCACCACTGAAATGCCGGCCAAACGTGTCTTTGAGCAGTGACCTGGTGGGTACGTGCGAGGTAGACGGCGGGTTCGGGGTTATGGTTGGCGTCGTCGACAGACTGGGAGACGAGGAGGGCACGGAAGAGGGATGTGCCGATGAGGGCCGCCGCTGCGAGAACAGGGACGATGAACTGCTGAAAATGCCACTTGGTCCGGATCCGCTTGTTGGGACCGAGCCTGCTGTTCCGGCTATGGACCGTGCAGTCGGCACCGTCATCGCACTGCCCGTCGCGCCTGTGTTGGGCAGATTGACCCCCCCACTTGACCAGCTTCCACTTCTCAGGAGTGGCGATGGTCCATGGAACGTCCCGTTCTTATGGTGACCGTTTGTCCCCGGCGGACTCTGGAAAGTGATGCCCGACTCCAGATCATCGTCTTTTCCGTCCTGGCTGAAACTATATAGACTGGTCGTCTCGCTCGTCCCCGAGAGCTGTAGGTTGATATCGCTATTCGGAATCGTGCTGGAGTGCGCAATCTCTTTGAGCTTCTCAACCTGCTTCTTGCTGGGTCTGTGATGGGAAAACTTATTGCCGATGATCGCGCCCGTGTGAGAGATCAGTGCCCTGATCACGTCCTTCTTTAGCCGCAGCGCAAGATCCAGATTGCTCCATGTCTTGTTCCGATATTCGAGAGTCGGCATGCGAAACACAAAGTCGTGCAGGTCCTCGAAGTTGCGGTCTGATTTGCCCTTGTAAGAAAGACAGACCACGAAGCTGTTGAGTTTCACGTGCGCGAGGGTCATATAATTGGACGCGCGGGACATCATTTGGCTCAGATCGTCGTTGGCAGCCTTATCTTTCTTGTCCTTTTTGGCGGCGACGGAGCCAAGGTTGAAGCGTTTCTTCTCAGCTTCGCCGTTCCCCAGGGCGACGAGACTCGTGGAGGAAGCGTCATGTTTCTTCGTCGAGCGCAGGCTGCCCGACGAGCCCTTGCGAGAAGGCTCCTTGAGGACGGAACGTGAATTGGAGGCGTTGAAATGCTTGAAAAACTTGTGATGCTCACTTGAAATTCCGAGGCCTTTGTTCTTGCTGTGCGAGGAGTGATTGGTATGCTTCTCATCGTAGTCCAGGCCGTATGTCGGTTTGAGTCTCCTGGCCACAGCGCCTGGCGACGGTTCACGTGCTTTGTCTGCGGCTGACTTGTCCAGGCCTTCTCCCGACATCAGGGCGCTGTGTGCTTCGACGAATTCCTGATCGTCTTCGGCGTCGGTGGGTTCCATGTTCTTGACCATCAGAGGCGAGAAGTTACCATTCTCGAAGGCATCCGACCCGGAGCTGGGGAAGATATACTCGAACAGTTTCTTGGCGAGTTCACGCTCCAGTTGGACTTTGAGCGGAAAGACGGTGACTTGGAAGTGTTCGAGGACTGGTATCCCTGCGATCGCCTCGAGCATGTACCAATGCACTTGAAGCATCTTCTGGAGTTCCATAATGCTGGGTCGTCTGTCCTTGTCGGATGCCTCGTAGTAGGGTCCGATGATCTCGGGATACAGCGCGTTAGGAAGCAGGTTCCAGCCTCTGATATGCTCGATCTCGAGGGCGTTGTGGTTCGACCCGTCGGTGTTGTCAATCCGCTCATATGCCGCATTGCCCAGCTGAAACTCGAGCAGAGGCTCGTCCTTGTCCCGCATCAGGTGCCACACAATTTCAGAAGCACTCAGATACCACCGTAGAATACCACTGGTTTGCGCAGCCTTCCGATCTTCGCTCTTCTGCTGCGACGTGTTGATGGCTTTCATGATAAAGAACAGTTCGTCTTCACAGCTGGAGAGATCTTTCTCGAGATTGATTCGATCCTGCCAACCCTGCTTGTCGAGGTATTTCGCGTTGATCTGGAAGTGGAGTTTGATGTCTTCAAGCTGGCGAATCCGTTCCTGCAGGCTCTCGGCCATCTCAGGGGCTCCTCGCAGATCGCTGAAGTCGGAGGCCAGCATGATCTTCTCCAGCCGTTCGCTCCTCGTCTTCTCCAATGGTTCGCTGTACAGCAACAGGTCGAGCACGATGATATACATGGCATAGTACTGGCTCGAATCGCATCGCACACGAATCCGGGGGAAGTCGACCCATAGTTGATCAATGCGATTCTCGCTACGCGCTACGTCGTCCATCCCGCCATTTTCGTTGCTTTCGACTTCCTCGTTGTATTTCAGCCGGAGCGGATTGTATTTCTCATACCGAAGACCAGCCGAAGTCTTCTGAATAACTCTCTGGAATCCGAACGGTTCGAGATGGAAGTCGAACATGGCCTCAAGGGAGACCCACGGGGGCCATGACGAACCAGGGCTATTGCCATATCTGTTGCCGGAATAGAGATGGAGGTATCGGGCAAGAGTCTTCTGAGTCGCTACGAAGAACTGGGCGCCGTCCATGTCAAGCGCAAACCGGCGTTGTACCAGGCCGCTGACATCGTCTGACATGCGAGCCTTATCCATGATGGAGACGACTTTCAGCTGCATTCCCTTGGCTGATATTAGCACGATGGCCTTGGTGTTCTTCTCGCTTTGGAGCTGGATCTGAGGAGCAATCAGCCGAAGGTGATAGCTGTTCATTGCCTGAAAGTTCTCCGCGATCTTCTCGGCAGGGTCGGTCGTGGAAGCCCGGCTTTCTAGGTTGGTGTCGCCGTCGCCAGGTGACTCGCTAGAAGTTTCCTCAGCGTCTGGCGCGTGTACAAATCGCTTGGCGTCCTTCAAAAGCTGCATGATCCGATCTTCTATCACGGAATCTTCGTCTTTCTCTTCATTGGGCGAGATGACGCTCGGCGTAGGCGGCACTGCGGTGTGTTGCTTCTTCTCTTGCCTGCGCCGCGCATCTTTCGCTCGTGCTTGCTCCTCCACAATGTCGAGGATGAACTTGACCGCGCGGCGTGACATGTAGTACACGAAGCCTCGGCGTTGGCTGACCTGATGACTATAACGAAGGATGATGTTGCGGAGGTTGTTGTTCCATTTCAACTGGACATTGTGAATGATGAAGCGGTTGTTGAAATCACTCGCAAACTCATCATGAGGCGCCGAGTACAGCCCGTCCATGTCCATGTGGGCGCCAGCGCTTTGACCGTCTGATTCAGGGATAGACTTCGTCGTGCTTCCGTTGGCCTCGGGAGAGTGATCCGGTTGATGAGCATCGCCAGGATTCGCGTGGCCCATCAGGCGACGGAGCCCGTGCTGTAGGAACCGTCGCTTGCTCTCCAGCTCTTTCTGTTGTGCGACGAGCAGGTCTTGCTTGTCTCGGAACGCTCGGTCGCGATCTCCTTCGCGAATCACGAGGAGCTCATGTTCGTTCATGATACGGACATGTGTTTGAAGCCGGTCCTCCAGATCGTGCAGACGTGTCTCGATCAAGTTCATCTGCACCTTTCTCGGATCGTTGTCGCGGCCCATGACACAAAAGTGCGTGTCTTCCTCTCCGAAGGGACTGGTCCGAGACGCGTCCCCTTGGATCGCGCCGCCATGGTCAGTTTGTCGGAAGTATGTGAAACGTGGAGTGAAGGCCAGCGGCAGGATCTTGGTCTCCGGATTCGACTCGGCAGGCAAGACCCAGTCCAGCTCGACAAAGTCGTCCATATCAATCCACGACAGGTCTTGATCGGGAATGGTGAACTGGGACAGGTCGATGTTCTCGGGAACCTCTCCCAAGGAAGACAGCTTCTCATCGCTGGCTTTCGCAAGGTCTTCTGCTGTGGTTCCAGCGATAAGCGCCGCAACGGCTCTCAAGTCTGCCCGCACAAAGTCGAGTTCTGTTTTGTTGATCTTCATGCCGCTTGTCCTCATGTGTTTGGCTCTTCCCTTTGCCATCGTGTTGAAGTATTCCCGACGCTGGTGGAGGTCCAGCATGAAGCTGTCGATCTTGATCTTCAAGCCAGTGGCAGACACTACATCTGCCTGGTAGTCCTCCGCGTCTTTGTGTTTGTAGACGTGTGATATGAAGAGTGGCGACAGAAGAAGATTGTATTTGATCGTGGCAAGATGGCGGCCGAACTTCTTGCTTGTCTTGCCCGGATCCCGCCATAGAGAGCCTTGACGCACAGGCAGGGACATGACGCCGGAAAACGTGGACCACCAGTTAAAGAAGTGCGAGAAGAACTTCGGACTCAGGTGGACGCTGTTATAGCTTTCCGAGGGCGTTGAATCCGCACCGACCCAGTTTCTGTCAAACGGCGCAGCCACTGCAATGGACAGGTGAACATGTTGACTCCGGAATCCGCGGAATGCATCGTACGTGTCCAAGTCGGTGTCGTGGAGGAACAGCGGATTTTTCAACACCACATCGTAGTGCGGTCTGAACTCGGAGCTGCGTATACCGTCCGCAATATCCCGTTCGAAGACCAGGCCGGCAGTCCACTGCACATTCCCAGACAGTTTCATAATGACTTTCTTGAACAAGGCTGCGTTTTTCCCAGCGCTGCTGACGCTGGACATGCTGTCCGAGTCACTTCTCATCTGCTGCTCCGAGGACCTGCGAGCTTCATGGCTGTAGTCTGGGACAGCCAACACGAATTCGCCGCTTTTCACCGTCATGAACTCGCGTGGGTCATCGACTTGGTGTATGAGCCACTGGACATCGTTCCGCCAGCACATGACGAAGCCAGCACCGTATCCGGTGACGACGTAAGGATCTCTAGTGCCTTTGAGTCGAAACTGGACATCACCGTCGCCTTTCCAGTTGACAACCAGCCTGGAATGAAAGCTGAGCCGAATCTTGTCCCAGAAGCCGACCCTTTCTGAAGGATCTATTTCAGGTTTGGTGAAGTTCTCGATGATCATCATCATGTCCTGGATGACAGGCTGGTATGACGTGCCCCACGAGATCGTGGTTGGCAGGCTAGTGTTGATATCAATGACAGGCTTGGAGTAGGTCTTGACAGGTGCAACGGTCCTCCTCACATCTATCGCGAAAGCTGGGATCTCTTCCCCGCTGCGTCCATGCTGTCCTTTGGGGACAATCTCAACTTTGACGTGCCTGGTCGACCTTTCATCTCGAAATTCTTCCGCGATGACAAAGTCTGATCTTACAGACCAACTGGGCAAGCGAGCTGGCTGTCCCGGGCGTACAGCGGGTATGTGGAGAAGGTTAAGGGGATAATCGCGAAGGAAGACACGAGCTTCGCCCATGTCGAGGCTGAGGCTGATGGGGACGAGGAGTCCATACTGCATGTCATATGGCATGCCTTTCCCAAGCTCGTGGATGAATTTGGGCAGCTCAGCATCGGGGAACGACGGTTTGTCGATGATGAGATGTAAGTCGCTGATTATGAGGGTCATCAACCCAGGACGGTTTGGAATGCCTAGAATCGTCTCTGTCTCCTGCTCATCGTGCGGCGGTTCGTCTGCACCGCTGAACATCTGACGGACGCTCTTGACAGCGTTGTTCTGCAGCCGCAGCATAAAGTCAATCCGCCGTTTCCAGCTGCGAGAATTATGCTCTTGGAGCTTCTGCCATGCTTCGTTTGCCTCGATCTTTGCGTCACTCGTCAACGCGCACACCCCCTCGCGATCGTACCGGATCTGGCGTGACCCTCTGCCACGTCTTCCCCTGGAGGTCGATCGCTTCCTTGGCGTCGTATCGACACTGCGTGACCGCCGAGGGTGGTGGTTGGAGGAGGCATTGGGTGATCCACCCCGGCTCGAATGCGCAGAGTGAGCTCGCAAGCGAGAAGACGACCGGGGCCGTCTCTCTTCGTTCATTCGTTTAACCTTCAGCCGATAAGCATCCATACGAGCAAGCCGTTGTTTCTGCTCAACCAGGCCAACATGGTAGATCATGCCCAGTTTCCACTCAAATGGATCATCTTCAAGCTCGAAGCACAGAGCTTTGGTCCGAACCGATATTCGAGGAACCTTCTTGGCAGCCTCGGGGTATTTGCCGAGGACATACTCGTTCGACCGCGTCTTGAATCGGTGATGCAGCTGCTTCATCGCTTTGGCCGTGTTGATGAAGTTGTCAAAGACTTTGTACATCTCGAGCCCATGCGGGACTCCGAGGCGAATGAAATCGGTGGCAACGTCAATGGTCCTCTCTTCGACCATGCCATGCTGAGTCTTCTTCTTAGTGTGGCGGAGATCAACCCTGAGGCTGCTGATGCTCACAACCCGCGCCCAGACTCGCTTGAGATGCGGCGCTTCTGCGTGCAAGCGTGCCAAGTCAGCTCTCAGGAAAGGCGGCGACCATCTGTGTCGGCCACCCATGAGCTGATAGATTTGAAGCATCACCGGCGGGTCATGTGGCAGGTGAGCCTTCACCTGAACATAGTGCGCTTTGATGTCAACTGCAAACAACTCTGCGTCCAAAGGTACTGGTACATGCTCAACCGCGCTCTCCTTATGAGCTGGGCTGGCCTGGTGTGCCGCTTCCCGGTGGAGTGGTACCGGTCCAAGGAAAGCTTCTTTCACGACGAAGCCTCCAACGCCGATGGAGTAGTATTTGTAGAGAGAGAAATCTAGGTAGAAAGCGCGGATGGCTGAATGGATATGGAAGAGCGGCCCTTGCTGGTCTCTAGACGTGCTGAAAGCAACTTCCAGTCTAGGCACGGAGAGAAACGGGGCAGGCTCCCAGGACTCGGCGGACTCGATGATGAAGCCTTCAAAGCCCTTGACGTGACATGCGAGCCGTCTCCCGTCCGTGGGATCACTGTGGCGATGCCTGGAGTGCACCAGCGGAGGAGAGACGGTTTTCGTGGGCGAGAAGTGCTCGTCGTAGCGGACTGAGGTACTAACTTTTCGTCCTTTGGGTTTCCGGCTGGTCTCCGACTTTGCTGATGTATACTGGGCCGACCACGATTCGAGCTCCAAGGCGACTCCTCGCGTTTGAGCAGAGACACTCGCGTCGATCCCGGCGGCCTCGAAGCTGCAACCGGAGCCTTCGAAACTTGCCTCAATAAGCCAAGCAGGCAGCTTTCGTAAGAAGGCGACACGTGGCGGCTTCTGGTCAACGACTCTATGCGACGGAGAGTGGTTCTTGAAATGTTTCACTATGTTGTACAGTGCTTTGCTCACTTCCTCTCGCACCATGAGCACGGAGAAAGTCCGCAGGTTGCCTTGAAGGACGACGGAAACCTCTTTTGAAGCCGTCAGCTGGATCTTCAGTTCTAGAGCTTCGGTGATGATTAGATTGTGCCTTGTTCCCGTGGAGGCCTGGTAATATAACTTGTGTGACATAACGCGGAAGCTTGCAGCAAGAGAATAAAGGAGCTCGCCTCCTGCTGAATGAGAAGACTCGAGGTCTAGGGATATGGAGGATATGGAGGATATGATCATGTCATATTCGCCAGGGGCGGCATGGGCAGGATTTGCGACCGGCAACACAAATCTGAGCACTGGTTCATGGACTGAGAACTTGATGCTCGCCTTCGGAAGTAACCTGGAAATGAGTCGATGTCGATTCTGGGGGATTTCTTGGGAGCCGGCTTCATGGGTGCGGGCGACCGCGAGGAGTTTCATCAAGTGCTGAGGGGCCAGATCGAGAGAAGGGGATGTGACAACCAGGTTAGCAAACAGGATGTTGGTGTTCCTCTCGGCTACGTCTCGATCTTGAGTGAAGCTCATTGTCTTTGCTGGCAAGGTCGTCCTGATTGTCGTAGTTGCCATTGGAATGTACATGATCCTGTTCGGACGAGAATCATCTTCATCAAGGCTGACCGAGATTGACAGAGCAGCAAGCAGGGCTTGGTGAGCGATGTCCTGCCGCTGAAAATACATCCGGTGAACTGGGGAATTCTGCTCGAGTCGATGCAGGTCAACGCCAATCTCATGGATGACAACGTTGGCTATCAGGGGAAGATTGGCTTGCCTAAGCGATTCGATCTCTTTCGAGATTCGCACGAAGCTCATTCCGACCTGGACCTCCTGGACGCTCTGAAGGGTGGATCGGAGGAACTCTTTCGACTCTGCTACCGTCTGAACAATGGCTGCCTCGCGGCTGCCAGGACTGTCCAGTTCTCCCGCCACATCCTCAAAGGAGATCTCGTCGACAGGACTCAGTACTTCCGGTTGTTCCGGGCCTTTTGCCAACTTTTTGCCCTTGCGCGAGAAGTGGATTAGTTCATCCACTGGGACGTAGAGACGGCCACCCTTTATTGCAATCGAAGTGTCCCGCAGCCCTTCTCGATCTCTGTACAATAGCCCATGGACGTTGATTGTCATAGCATCGAGAACTTCAATCGGATCCCGACCACCGACGCCCAGAAGTATGCTTTTGACCGTAAAGACCCATTCTGCCGGCTTTTGATCTCCCAGAGGATCCTTCTTGTGGCGGAAGAGGCGGCCCCGATCCAAGAGCTTCCGCCTCGTGTAGACAGCTGCTGTGAAGGACGAGATTTGCACATATCCGACTCCGACAATTTCCGCCGAAGTGTTTAGAGCGATGATGTCGAACATGCGCAAAAGGTGGATTTTGCGGTGCAGGCGCTTGATGCTCTCTTTGGTCTTGGTTAACCTCTTCCATACCTGACTTTGGTCCGGAGCACGGTTTCTGCGGTGTGCCTGTGTATCGTCCTTGCCATGCTGCTTTTCCCGATTGACTCTTGACGCTTCTGCAGTAGGCTCCAGGGCGGCCGGATCGAGGGTCACCTTGAGTTCTTCGAACACAAGGCTGATCCATGTCGGTTGAGCAAACGTCGGGCGGTGTATACTGAGGCCGAGTCCCCGCAGGTCAATTCGCAAGCCTTCTCTGGGAGCGTAGGAGATGTGCCTCAGACTGGAGAGGCCAATGCGCTGAATGGATATGCCGGTCGCGACTCGCAGAATTGCCAGGAGGATGAAGGAGGACAGGTAGAGGAGGAGAAGAACAGCGGCAACCGATGTCGCATTGACGAGAGGCATCTTGGTACCCCAGCACTAAACCCCAGTGTTCCAGCACCGCCCGAGGAGAGACAAGTGAATCCAGGCGTGCGCTCGTTCATGTCATCTGCGTCGGCAGCCCAGGCGCTCACTGTAGAGACGGCACTCCTTTCGGGGCCACATAGTCGGCGGAGCCTTCACAATATCTCTTTTCATAACAGTCGTGCGCGGACGATCGAGGGAACGGGTGGAGACTAGATTTTGGACTGGCTTCTTCGGGGTCTGTGAAGGTATGCGGGGATTGTGAACAATGTCGTGCTCGCTGTTCACGCGTCGGGGCAGTCGCGTGGATGTTGGTGTCGCAGAGGGAGTGAGCGACAAGTGCAGTCGTGCAACAGTGGTGAATAGAACTGCCGGCGTGGCCGGTCAATATCAGTGTTCATGAGGGAGATGCAAGCGATGCAGTTGCAGATGCGGGCGGCGCAGATACGGGGCGATCGGGAGGAACACACGCAGCTCAAAGCAGCCATCCATCGATGACTCAGCCTGCGCAGACGATGAGCATGGAGATGATCAAGCTCGACATGCTTATTGAAGCATCCCCTCTATTGCCACTTGAAAAGCATACTCCACGAGGGCCGAAGCTGCAGCTAACAGGCGACTGCCCAATGATATCAGATTCGTTCCCTTTCTGCGATTCAGGCATTGAGGCGTCTTCGGTGTCCTATGCACCGTGTGTGATATTCCAGTATCATCCCACCACCCACTTCTACAGTATCAGCTCGATCCGCTAGCCAACATCATATACGCCTGCTCGTCGGTACTTGTCCGGCCGGATACATGTCTCGCTTTGTCTCTCGCAGCTCTCCCGCAGTCTGGCGTTGTACGATCGCCTTCGATGAGGAGGAATCTCCCTCTCCCGCTAATAAGCGGTTGGGAGTCTCTCGCGTCTCTGAATACTGCCCTTCAGACAGCACCTGCTGCTTGTATAATTGCCGCCATGAGCCTATTGGTGACTCCGAGCTGGCTTCCCATCCGCCCTCTGCTAGTGGTCATAGCTTCTACAGACAATTGTCAAGATGGTATAGTCAATCCGACCGATACATAGTCAGATTCCAGATTCCAGAATTGGACCTCAGCTCGGACGGTCTCTGAGTGATTCTTGCTGAACCCGCGACTGTTGCAATCTGGCCGCTTGAAGGTCGGCTATCTGGTCGTCCAGGACGGCAATCTCGACGTCGACTTTGAGGAGCTTGTCAAGGAGCAAATCCTCATACTCTCGGTCGGAAAGTGACTTCATAGGACTCAATGCCGCAATCTTGTTTCTGACGCCGGAAGCCACCCCGGCAAAGGGTGAGGAGCCTTGCATGGCGTTCAGTCCTGTTTGCGACACAGCAGCGATTACGCCGAGCATGATGCTTCCTGTCACCACGCTTCCCCGAGGCACTGGGAGTGGTCAGAAAGGCGCCCTCATTAGCGATGCACCACTTACGGAAGGATGCAGCTACTACCCCAGAACATGATCCTGCAATACCACTGGCGACAATCTTGTGCATGCTTTTATCTTTCGAGAGTGGGCCTGAGAGCAAAACACTCCGGCAGTCTGGAATATGTCAGTTGGGACGGAAGGGCTTGGAGGACAGGCTCACGGACAGAAGAAGGTGGTTCCCGCAGTGAACCATTGTGTCGCAGCTAAAGAAGTGTATGCCAACGGACTTGAAGTCTGGATGAGGGTTCCAGCGATGCTTCCGTACGCCGCACCACAGGCTCCTTTAGCAATAGTCAGTGGATCGTCGATGCGCTTCCCGTGTGGCCGGCAGGTTGCCTACCTGCGGCGGCTCCCACATAGAGTGAAGGCACAAATGGCTTCCAGAAGATGTCTCCTTCCACTGCAGCATGTGAAAGGCGCTGCTCCTCTGGCATGGCGACAGTAGATGCTGGGGGATAATGTGACGGGCATGACGGCCGGATGGGTATTTGCGGAACGAAGACCCGCCAAGACCCCGGTTCTTTCCTGGACACGCTAAACCCAAACGGACAAAGATGGGGCTCCTGCCGCCTTTTGGCTACAGATTCTCTTTCTTCAGACAGACATTTCGTGCACATCTCTGCGCCGCCATCCACAAGGCCTCTGTTTCACCATCTATCACACACCCCAACTTCCAACTACGGTCTAGTCGAAGTGCGTTCACAGACGTACTTCTTCTCGACGTATTCAGTCGCTCATCCGATTAGTAGAGGTTGCACGATTTCAGTGCGACTGCTGAGATCCAACCGCAATCATGCGTATGACCACATATTGTCCCACGGCGCGAGCTCTGGCGGTTCAAGGACCATGCGCTGACCGCTTGCAGCTCCCAAAAAGAACCAGAAGATGTCCCTCGGGACCTTCTTGCAGGATGAGAGTGCGTCCTCCGAACAACCGACCTTTACCGATCCGGTTCACTGACTCTTGGTTGCAGACTATGGCTCCTGGGCCGACGAGATGGAGGACATGCCTCTCCCCTGTAAGGACCAGACCTCGGCCTGACGTAGTTGCGCTCAATGAAATGAACTCCCGTTGACGACTTGGTGAAACAGCAGCGTCTGACTCGAGGCCGAGCTATGGATCAGATCGACGAGCCTTCAGCACGGCTATGGGCATGGGCAATGGCTATCAATCAGGTTAGTACTCCTGTCATATTACGGATCCAATCACGATACTGATCTTGTGTCATTAACAGAACGCCGTGACATGTATCCTTCGCGCGAACAACTCCCCCTTCCCACCCAGCCTCCCTATACGGCTCACCTCGCAAACCTATCATTTGACGCTCTTCAAGGCGATGTGAGTGACTTCTTCAAAGATTGTGAGGTTACCAATGTCCGCATTGTGGAAGACAAGCTGGATCGCAAGCCCAAGGGATTCGGTTATGTGGAATTTGCGACATTGGACGGGCTCAAGGCTGCACTGGCTCTTAGCGGCAACAACTTGGCGGGCCGGCAGGTTCGTATCAGTGTTGCTGAACCACGTGAGTTGTTTGAGGCCGATGATTGTTGAAATTATACTGATTTCCGGTGTAGCAAAAGAGCGACAAGACACTCGAGACTTCAGTGACTGGTCGAGGAAAGGGCCCCTTCCAGATCTGCCAAACCAACGTCGAGTCTCCGAGAGACCGGGGGGCTACGGCGGACGGGGCTTTACAAACGATAACGCGTCTGATGCTGGAAGTGAGCGAGGCAACCGGCGAGGGTTCGGAGGTGACGACGGTAAGGTCAGAGACTTCGGTAACTGGGAGAGAAAGGGGCCGCTGTCTCCAGTCACTCCTGGCCCAACCTCTCTCCGAGAGGGTGGACGCCAGGGGAGCAAGGAGGGCTACAATTTTCGCAAGAACTCGCCATCTTGGGGTGAAGGGAGGTCTCAAGATGGATCTCGGCCTCCACGCCGCGAATTCACCGAACGCCCACCCCCTGAGCGACAGCCTACCGCATCTGAGCTCGACAGCCAGTGGCGCTCGCGAATGAGACCAGATGCTCCCAAAGCGCCCACTCCAGAAGCCAGCGAGCCGTCATCTCCTGTTCCTCCCGCAGCTCCAGCTACACGACCGAAACTCAACCTCCAGAAGAGAACAGTCTCCGAATCCGAGCCAGTTGCTTCTCCCGGCCCCGTTTCGGACGCGAAGGCAAGCCCATTCGGGGCAGCTCGTCCGGTTGACACCGCAGCCAAGGAAAAAGAAGTTGAAGAGAAACGACAGCTTGCTATTCGACAGAGAAAGGAAGCTGAAGACAAGGCCAAGGCCGAAAAGGCTGAGGAGAAGCGGTTGGCAAGGGAGAAGGCCGGCTCGGAGAAGGAAAAAGCCAAGGACGCTCCCACCAACGAGAGCAAAGAGCTCAATGAACGAAAAGAACCCGAGGCAGACGACGAGGAGAGCGAAGAACCTGCACAACCCACCCCTAAATTTGACATTTTACGACGAGCTGATTCCGGCATGAATGATATGGTTGCTGATGAGGACAACGACGACGGTGAAGAGCAGGTACAACCGACCAACGACAAAGCAGTGAAACCCAAGGAGATGGTACGAACGCCAACAGCTGGCAAGGCCAACGGCTCCTGGAGGAATGGCGCAGCGACTCAGCCCCCTGCAAAGAGCACCGCGGCAGAAGTCGAAGAGGATGGCTGGAGCACCGTCTCGAAGCCAAAGAAGCAGAGCAACCGCCGATACGGACCAGCCAGGGCAGCTGCCTCCTGAGAACCTGGCATGGTCGAATTCGGGTTATAACTGGCCGGCCCCTCTCGGCATTTGCCGTGTCAGAGGCACCTCCTCGACTGCCTTGTACACCACCTTGTTCTCTTGCCATCTCTGGTCTATCTCCTGCTTTCGAAGTACAGCCGGAGGGAAGGCAGATCTTAGCAATTTTGGCTATTCTCAATCGTAATTGCTTTTCGAGCATTGAGGAGTCGGCCGGCGGAAAAGCGTGGCTTCGGATGATAACAAGCGCCGTTGCAGAGACGGGCATCTGAGGCATGATGAGGGTCGGAAAATTGAAGAGACAGGCGCTCGACTTGTACCTACGCACGTCCACTCAAGGCTGGGTGGTGGGAGCCATGAGATCACAACGCTTCTTAGAAGGCTCAGTCATAGAACAAATACTTCACTTTGACGATTCGTGTTCCAACCGGAGTTCGCTGGCTGGCTCAAGACGGGCTGATGTTAGGATTGTTCGATCAATACAGCCACAGAACAGTCAATCAACGACGCAGTCGACCACGGCCATCGAGGGCCCTTTTCCATTGCTTTCAATTGTACCAAGTCGATCGCCCTGCTCTGGTGAACTTTCAGCCAATCAGAAGTGAAGTGAATGTGACCGCTGCCAAGGCCACAGCGCCATTTCCGGTGACTCTTAGTAGCAAAAAGTCCGCGCTCGAACTCGAACTGTACCTCAAACCGAATCCATCGCAGCCATTGCTCCTCGCTACAATCGAAATGGGGCGGAAGCAATGGCGAAGACTCTCGACTCATTGATAGAATTCCTGGTTGGCGAAATCGCAGCCCAATTCCAAGGTAATGGACTTCACTGATTCCTCGCGCCATGGTCAGATTTGCATGGCGATGGCCTCGGTAGCACGAGCGGCTCTGCCCCACCATCGTGCATCTCTTCCCTGACGAGTCACAACAGGGCTAACGCGCTCCTCTCTGGATAGGCTTGACTATTAATGATATTGCGATATCGATCTCCGCTTTCTATGCTGATTCTGCGAAAGAGCTTGGGTCGGACTCCCCTTCGGAGTCAACAACCGCAGACCGACGCGTCACCGTCGATCGAGCACTCCTCTCAAAGGTCTGGTTATGGCTAGGTCGACACCCAGACGTGTCTATCGGGGACAATGGACGCTACAACAAGACCCCCCTGGATCAGATCGAGTCAGACTTTCCCGGATATGTCGATTACAGCGCTATAGGCGGCGAGCCTCCAGCTGAGCGTGAGCTCGGTCCCAGTGGTTCGCAACAGGCCAGCGCCGCAATTGAGGAGCAACCAAAGAATAGGAGAACACGCGCCGCTGAAGGCCCACGTATCCGTCTCAAAGAAGAACGACTCTACCAGGCGATATGTGGACACCCTCCAGATGCCGGAAGAGTTGCGCCTCTGGAATTCGCGCTCCTGACTCACATCACGGCGACAAGATCCGATGGGATCCTTCAGGGAGAACTTATCAGATTATCTGGTCAAGACAAGCGTTCTGTACCGAAGCGAACAGATGCGCTTCATAGCAAGGGCTATATCATCAAGGAGGCCGTCTTCCACAGAGGTCTTCGTACCAGTCGTCTTACGCTGAAGAAGTTTGCAAGATCCCATGCTGCCAGCACCGACACATCCCAGGGCCACGGTACCATGCTGAGACACGTTGTCCGAAGAATATTTGACATACTAGCGAACCAAAGCCTTATACCCCAAAGCAGGCTAGCAGAGGAATTGAGTCTGCAATCCTCGGCCAAGTCTGCTGTGCTTCAGAAAATCATACGGCGGCTCGAGAAGCTCAAACTGGTCAAACGAGTTCGGACAGCAGTTGGTCCATCTGCGACCTCGGGCGACTTGCAGCATTTTGTGCAGCTTCTGCGTCATGCCAACCCCGAGGATTTAGAGAACTTCAACACCGAGCAATTGTCATTGGACCAGACGCTCGAAGAATTGAGCGGAAACTTAGAATGTCTCCCTGGCATCAGCCCTGCCGAGTCTCCGGCGGCTGCTGAGGATGAAGAAGAGTTGCAAGTGCCGCCTAAACAGGCAGCATGGAACCCCGATCGCTTGATGTCTAATATGCTGGTCGAGGCTGTTCAATCCGCTGGCAGGCATGGCCTGTCCAATTCCGTACGTCATCGATCACTCTGCATTTGCAGTGATGCTAACCAGAACGACAGAGCGCACGGCATACGATCACAGGCGACTTTGTGCGCCGTCAAGTAGAAGCCCTCCTACACCGCGTCTCTTGCGAGTCCTTGGTTGTCCAACCGCCACATCTTCGACATCTTGCTATTGTCCGCCATACCGTAACAGAGGACGGTATTACAAGATGGATTCACTACTCGTGGGACGAGTTCAAGCAATGGGCCGCAGAAACAGACATTGATCTCTCAGCGATTCCAGGCTCTAAGCAGGCACTAAATTCTTTGAGGCAACAAGAGGCTGACGCCCGTGGTGACGTTGCGGCCGACCAAACCTCCAACCCCGATCAGTTTGGTTTTCCCGTCCAGAACTCGCCACCGCTCCAAGTCAGGGGAGGTGAGGCCAACTTTTCGAGTCTTGTCCAGTCGGCCGCGGCTGGAGACGTCGCACCACGAAGGGGAGAGCTAGTCATTGCTAAGAGGGGAACAAACCTTGCCCTCGATATGCGCGATGAACTACCGGCTTTGCCTCGTACCTCGGATCGACCCCCTCGCCCGACAGCGAGATCTCAGGCGCCCTCAGGTCCTCGACAAGCGCCGAATCGGAAAACGACCACCGCTGACAAGGTTGAAGTCCCTCTCGGCCGTCCCCGCAAATACATGCGAGGTACCGAGAAATTCTGGCGTATGCAATTCAAGCAAGCGAGACTGGGTGCCGGTCGTGACGAGGAGACTGTGAAGAAGGGGAACATGAGAGATCCAGTTGTTAAAGCCTTGTACGCCGGTCGTCCTGCGGACTTTGATCGGACGTTGGTCGAGGCACTCGACGCCAAATTGCCCGTCCCTCTCAGCCCAGACGAGATAGGCGAGGACTGGATAGTTTCGACAAAATCCATCCTTAACCGTTCGTCGGAAGGCGTCTATATCTCCCCGAGCGGCTTGCGTTGGGACAACTTCGGAAAACTTTCTCGTGTTATGATTGTCAAAACACCACGTTTGGCCTCACTTGGTTTGGTTGACAGAAGCGAGGTTCATCCGTGGCAACGTTGGCCATCCAGCGCATCACACAGCTTCGCGCACCGGCGATACTACCCTTACCTGTCAGCCAAGCCGCGTCGCCTTGCACGCCCACCGTGCAACCCGAAGCCTCGCATAGAGACGGAGCCTAGGGGAACACCTGAGCAGAATACGCCCGGGCCACGCTTGGGTGTATCCAATGCGGAAGCGGCCGAGGCAAGAAGGCTTTCTTTTGGCGTCAATGCGCCTATCCACGACGATGTCCTAGTCGATTTACCGAGGAATCCAACGGATGAAGAGCGAGGTCTTCCACAACAGCACCATGATGGTGCAAAAGGAGCTCCGTCGGATGTCACTTTGGTTGAAACTGTTTCCAGCGAACAGAAACAGATCAGCCAGGGCCACAGCGGAAGCGTACCTGACAAGGACAGTACTTCAGAGGCACCAACTCCGCCGGAAGATATAAGCATCCAGACGCCGCCTGCCAGGCCACCCCGAAAGCGCAAGGCGACGGCAAAGGCCGGCCAGATGTTAGAGGCTAAGCAAGCTAGAAATAAGCGCCTGTCCCCCGAGGCAAGATCAAGGTCTCCCGAAGGATCTAGGACTGTGCAGGTTGCGGACAGAATGGAAGTCCCCGACGACGTTGTACCCTTGGCAGTTGTCGTGGCAGCTGCTGTTCCATCAAGCCCCTCTGCTACGGTGCAACTACCAGACGAACCTGCAGCATTGCAGCGCAATGTCTCTGGTAGTAGACCACCCACGGCGGCGCCGACCCAAAGTTCTACACCGGCACGGCGGAGGGACACAAGCGAATCCCCCGAAGTTGAATGTTTACGTACACCTGCGAAACAGAAACGTAATAACGTGGCCCATGCTATGTGTCGCAAGATCGTACTGGAGCTCGTTAAGATGACAGCTGGAGCTGTCCCCAACGATCATATTACCTTGAGACGTATCTCGGCCGCCCGGTGGCAAGAAGCCGGAGAGGAGCACAAACCTTTGCTTAAGACCATGAAGGCGGCGGTCAAGTCATTGTGCGAGTCGGGCAAATTGAAGTCGGTAACATTCAGCTTTCGAGGCAAGCCAACCACAATGGTCAAAGCTTCAGTGATCTTCCTGCCCAGTATACACCCGGAGTCCCAATTAGTCGAGGAAGTCAAGCAGGCGATTAAAGACGCCCACCCTGTGGATTACATCCCGCCAGAATGGATTGCTGAGGGATGCCGCCCACCTCTTTTCAACAAGAATGCCCCAAGCAGAGGCCCTGAAGTCGAGGATGAGATGGAAGCGCCCGCAGCCAGAAGACTGCGGGCAGCTTCGACTGACACCGACGAGAGGCCCGCGAAGCGACCACGAAGAGCTTCATCCACAGCAACGGATAGAGGAGTGGCCTCTGTGGTTGACGCACACACTGGTGTCCAATCGAAGCCGCCACTTGAGCCACTGCCAGAAACTGCTGCAACAGGCTTCCTTACACTGAAAGTCCCTTCCCTTGGTTCACATCCCGCTTATAAACTCTATGTCTGGCGGACCACATGCCCCGTCACCACTTTGCTGTCCGATGCATCGTCCAGGAACCCTTGGAGGTCGAAGAGCGTTCCAGTGAAGACACGTCGAAAAAGGTTTCGGAACGTGGAATCCAAGTTGCCCAGTAAACTTCTTCTCTGGAGGAACTTCCCTTCGTCACTCGATGACATTCTGCAGCTTCCCGGTCTGAAACTGGACTTTGGGCAATTTGTATCAGAAGGTTTGGGTCCAGATTGGGAACGCTTTGCATGTGAGGTGGAGGGTGTCCGTGCTTGGGAAGAACAGGAATCAGAGTCTGCCTCCGCGCTGAGGTCTCAATACGCCTTCATCAACCACATCATCCCGGAAGCCTTGTACGCTGATGCAGAGATCCCCAAACCGATTGGGTTTGAAGCGCTTGTCAGCTTCGACCAGGATGGCAGGGAACTGCAAAGTACATATCCGCCTGCTGAATCATGGCCAACGTTCGTGGATGCCCTTCGAGCGTCGCCGGAAGCAGCTTCTAAGATTGCTGGGATGGATGCTTTGGTCTTGAAAACAATGCTGCCTCCACCGCTTCCCAACGCTCCTCAGCCTCTTCGCGGGCCCCGACGGACTAGTCGGGTCCCTAAACGAAAGGTGATCGAGGACAATGTTTTCTTCGACCCTGCATGGGATGCTGCGCTGGAACCTGCACCGAAGCGACGCAGAAGAGCGCCCGAGGCTTCGAAGAAAGCACCCGGAACTGCTGGCAACAGTGCTCCAAGACGCAAGGCTCTTCCAGCCTTTACCACTGCGACTCGGGGCGCCACACAAGGCGAGAGATGGACCCAGAACATGTCGGAAGACCGGATCCAGCGGATCGTTGTGTCCGTTGTCGTCGTTCGCGCACTCGCTGGCGGAATCGAGGCGTCCATCAACTGGCCGATTGTTATGACGCTATTCCCCAAAAGCAAGGAACTCTTCATCAGGACTAGCTGGGAGACGTTGTCAAGCAAGCGCAGCGCAAGCACCCAGGCTCTTTCTGAAGAGTTTCAGTGCAAGTATATCGAAGCCCTGGAATCTGGCGAGGCTCCGTCCTTCAATTCGGAGGATGTCGAGGCCACAGATTGGCCCGCCGTCGTCGAATGGGCCCTGCAGAACCTCGACGATGCTGGCTTGAAGCACGTTGCAGAGTATACGGAAGTGAAACTTCCAGAAAAGCGTGAGGACTTCTTAAAAGATTATGGCCTGGCATTCGACGAACCCAAGCGGCACTACAGTTTCGCAACAAGACCATTCGCCCCAGCTAATGAAGAAATCGCCAAATCCTCTGTTTTCGGCATAGACTACACGTCTTCAACCCGAACTGCTATCCTCCAACGTCACCCACATTCCGAAGTAGAACTCGGCAAGACTCCAGAGCTTCGCCTCGCAAAATCCTGGGTTCTGTCTGCAGTCCTCTCCCCATCCTCGACATTCAATCCCTTGCTCGCTCACGCCAAGCTATCGACTCTATCCTCAACGCCCAGGGACTGCGAACGTCTCCTCGGCCAGGCGGTGAAACTGCTCGAAGAAGCGAAGGTTATCCAACGAGTACCACAGAAACGCCAAGTTGGTTCCACCGACCCGAGTGGCATGCGCGCCTGGGCAGCTCATCCGGGATTCCTCAGCAGCTTCGAAGCGCTTGGGCTTTTTCCAGAGACGCTCCATCGGGCAATCGAGTTCAAACATAAGATTCTGGACCGTGCCTTCGCAGCGGGCAACACGCTTATTCTGGAGAAAGAGCGATCGCCCTCGGCCGCGGAGATGTTCACAGTGCTAAATCTCCTGGCGCAGAGGCAAATAGAAGCGAGGCCAGGCCAGGACGTGCCCCGCACCAGGTATGGCTTTGATCATGAGAGGGCTGGGTATCGGACGAGAGCATTGGACAAGCAATCCTTGGGATTTGGAGTTGAACTTCGCCCTACGAAGGGATATGCCCTTGGTGACCCGATGGTCGACGCGAGGGGAGTCTCTATCCCCAGGGGCGAGGCTGACGAGGAGAGAAGATCAATTCCTCCTTGGGTGGATATCCACGGGGATGTGAACATGCAAATGTGGGAGATTTTTCTGACTGGGGTGATGGGCTTGGTAGCGCAGATGCCGGGGATCTCAGCAAGAGATGTTTCCAAAGCGGTTGGGAATGCGCTGGAGACTACGGAGGTCGAGATGATCCTGGGATGGGCTCAACAGGGTGGGTTTGTGAAGATGGATGAGAGGACAAGGGGGTATCAGACAGCGGCATGGTGGTGGTTGTGCATGGACAAGGCCGGACGGGTGGCGGCGTAATTTGGGTTCGAGCATTGGCCGACTGTACAGCTCGCCCAACAGGAGGGCCACCACCAGTGCTCATGGTTTCATTGTCAGGACCACAGAACTGCACGCAGCAAGCACGGCGCATGGGAGGTTGATTGCCGCAAAGGCTGCGGACCGGGCCAGAGGATTCTGTACCACGAATGTGACCATATTGTACAAGCATATGCTCCGGCACGATGCCTCGTCCATTCTGCAACTGCGACTTTGAAAGTAGAAGCCAGACCGAGCGCGAGGATGCGACTGGTGGCTGCTCGGTGAAGTGTTTGTGGCGCTTCATCACCTGCTGGTGAATCTGAATCTCCAACTGTCGGCGAGGCTGGCGGCTGCATATCGAACAGAATGTAAAGTGAATGAACTGGTCATCATCCCAGCACAATTTGTTTAACGCGCCTTTCTATCTTCCTTTCGCGCCGGGACACCGTCCAAGTTGCACATAACCGTCTCGCAGTAAAGGCAAATGCGACACCAGCTGCGCGCACCGCCATTAGCCGCGACTGCTGTTCCCCCTCCATAAAGGCGTTCGACTGTCGCCGTCACCATGTCCTATGTCAGCGCGGTCCATCCTCCGAGCGGTGTCCGGCTTGCCATCAAGCTAAACTTCCTCGAACCGGGCGTGGATACTCTCATTGTCGCGTGAGCAACTTCTCAGACTTCTGTACAGGGCCGCGTTACTGACCTGATCATGTAGGAGAGCGAGCCAACTCCACCTCTACGAGCAAGGGCCCGAAGGCCTGACTCTTTTGCACACCAAGTCCGTCTATGGCTACGTTACGATCCTGGAAAAGATCCGTCCCGCCGCCTCCGAGACCGACCTCCTCTTTGTCGGCACCGATCGTTACCAGTACTTCACCTGTTCATGGAACGCAAGCACCGGATACCTGCAGACGGAGCAGAGCTATGTCGACCTCGCAGACAAAGCGCTACGCAGCTCACAGGAGGCGGACAGATGCCATCTCGATCCGACGCGACGCTTCATGTCCCTCGAGCTGTATGACGGAGTGGTGTCGGTCCTGCCCTTCGTTCAGACTTCCCACAAGCGGGTGAAAAGAGAGAGCAATACAAAGCCCCAGGCCGGGACATTGGGCGAGCCGGTGCAGGTTAGAATCGAGGAACTGTTGACACGATCATCCGCCTTCCTGGAAACCGACCCCGACTCGCAAGATAATCCTAAGCTTGCCATTCTGTGGGAAGACAATCTGGAGAACCCGCAATTGGTGCTGCGGGAACTGAAATATCGAGCCGGCGGAGAGCAGGCCTCTGCAGAACTAGAAAGAGTGGCCGAGCTGAAAGGCGAACAGCTCGACAAGGGAGTCAGCCACCTAATCCCAGTCTCTGTCCCCTACAGTGGCTTCCTCATCCTAGGCGACAATGCCATTCGATACGTTGACCGCGATCTCACCAATGTCATCATCCAGCCTCTGGATGATCAGTCCACCATTTGGACATGCTGGACCAAGGTCGACGAGCATCGGTGGCTCCTCGCGGATGATTACGGCAGGCTATTCTTCTTGATGATTGAAACCAGCTTTTCCGGCGTTACATCATGGAGACTGGACCCTGTCGGAGTGGCCTCAAAGGCGTCGTGCTTGGTTTATCTAGATGCAGGCTATGTCTTTGTGGGCTCACATTCAGGCGACTCACAGGTGGTGCATATCGAAGAGGAAGGCGTCCGCGTCGTCCAAACGTTCCCTAACATTGCGCCCATTCTCGACTTTACGATTATGGATCTGGGTCGAGGCGCGCAGGGCGGGGCCGCTTTCGAGTTCTCATCTGGACAGGCGAGAATCGTAGCCGCTTCGGGCGCATGGCAAGATGGGACCATTCGAAGCGTCCGAAGTGGCGTCGGTCTGGAAGAGATTGGCACCATCGGGGAGATAGCCCACATCACCGACCTTTGGGCAGTGAGTTCGACCGGCGAGGGCGATGTCCAAGATACTCTACTCGTTTCGTTCGTGAACGAGACGCGGATATTCAAGTTCGACCAAGAAGCGTCAGTCGAAGAAGCGGATGAATTCCATCATCTCGAGTTGTCCCAGCCAACTATACACGCCGCGAATCTCCCCAGCCGCAAGCTGATGCAAGTTTATGAGACCGGGCTGAGGATAACAGACCTCGAGTCAAGTATGCTTACGCTCGAATGGAAGCCACCGGATGCAGGAGCAAAGTTGACGGCAGCCAGCGCGAACTCCGTCCATCTGGTTCTCGTTGAAGGTGGCCACACTCTGCACGTCTTCCACACAGCGACCAACGACGCCAGCCCTACCTTTTCAAAGACGTTCCCAACCGACTCGCAGATCTCGAGTGTGGCCGTCCCAGGTAGCCAGAGCAACGTTTGCATTGTGTCATTCTGGCAGACTGCGTCTCTAGCAATTCTCGACCTAGATACCCTCGAGGTGCTCCGGACCGAGTCTCTAGGCACACCAGGAACAGATATCCCGAGATCGGTATTAGTCGCCAACCTTGTGCCTAACTCTCCGCCGACTTTGTTAGTTGCCATGGCCGACGGCACTGTTGTCTCATACTCGATCGACTCCAGCAAGAACACGCTGACAGGCACAGACAAGGTGCTACTAGGGACGGAACCCGTTTTCTTCAAACAATTACCCAAAGACAGCCATGCGAACGTTTCGAACGTCTTCGCCTCGTGTGAGCAGCCATCATTGATCTACTCATCCGAGGGTCGGATCATCTATTCCGCGGTCAACTCAGACACGGCCTCTCGCGTCTGCAGTTTCAACTCGGAGGCATATCCAGACGCGATCGCGATCGCTACGCCCACAGAGCTGAAGCTGGCCCTAATTGGCAAGGAGCGGACAGTCCAACTTCAGACCCTCCCGATCCACGAGACCGTGCGATGTCTCACGTATGAACCCAAGGCCCGAGTTTTTGCCATGGGATGCGTGAGTCGAACCATTAAAGATGGCGCCGAAGTGTTATTGAGCTCTGTCAAACTCGCAGACGAAGTGAGCTTCCGACAACTGCATTCGATAGAACTGCAGGACAAGGAACTGGTTGAGTGTATTGTCGCCACCGGCTCTTTCGAGACCGAAGAGGATTCCCGGGCTTACGGCGATATGTTCGTCGTAGGGACGAGTGTCCTGGAAGAGGCCGAGCATGGCGAAGACATTCTGAAGGGACGGATTCTGGTCTACGAAGCCAACAAGGAGAAGAAACTCAGGGAAGTCACGTCGATCGAGGTCAAAGGTGCTTGCCGTAGCTTGGCCATGTGCGAAGGTAAGATCGTGGCCGGCTTGGTCAAGACGGTGAGTGCGCATATCCCCTCCCTGAAATCACCTTGCTGATGTCTCCAGGTCGTCCTCTATGGTCTTGTCCCCTTCTCAGCTCGGGGCGACCACTCGCTCAGACTGCAAAAGCTAGCTGCATATCGCACGTCGACGAATCCTCTGTCCCTGGCCGTCACGCCCGCCACGTCGGCTAGTCCCGCCGTCATCGCCGTCGCCGACCTGATGAAGTCCCTGTCCATCTTACAAGTCGATTCCAAAGACAAGGACTCCGCAACCGGCTACAGCCTGGTCGAAATATCACGCCACTTTGCCACCGTCTGGTCTTCTACGACCGCAGCCATTATGGAAAACGAATGGGTTGTCGCAGATATGGAAGGCAACCTGATCACACTCCGGCAAATTCAAGACGGGACTGGCCCGTCAGGATACAACCGCCGCTTAGAGATGACGGGAGAGTTCCACCTCGGCGAGGTCGTCAACAAGGTCGTCGCCCTCTCAGCAGCACCCCGACAGACTCGAGAAAGCTGGTCCAAAGTCTCCAATGACCCTGAACAGATCAAGAAACTGGCCCGAGAAGGACCGGTCGTTACACCGCGAGCATTCATCGCCACGGTAGAAGGCAGCATCTACATGCTAGCCACCATCAACCCTCCGTACCTGCACATCCTGCTCACACTGCAATCCGTACTGGCAACCCGAGTGCAAGCGCCGGGATACATGCCGTGGAGTAAATACCGGGCCTGGAGGACCGAGGTGGGCGAGAAGGACGAACCGTTCCGTGTCGTGGATGGACAGATGCTGGAGCAGGCTTTGCTTCACTTAGGCGATGACGATCTGGAGGCGTGCTTGAAAGAGGGTGGTCTCGATGGGGAAAAGGTGACTGTCCAGGACGTGAGGAGATGGGGAGAGGAGTTGAAACGGTTATGTTAGGGGGAGAAGACACGACAGCCACGACATGACACGATAGGATACGAAGGACAGTCCAGCAGTGACCGATGGAGTCTGTACAAAGACTTGCATCCTCTCTTCCGCTGTCGAGTCGCGAACAGCACGATGCTCAGCGTCGGTGCCACGTATGTATGTACTCGACAATAGAGATGAAGTTGCTCCATGTGACACTGTAGAGGATGTGACCATGCAAGCAGCACCAGCAGTATACCAGGGGAGGAGAATAGAGACGACACTCGTGCTCACACATTCAAAGACTGTATTTCCCACAGCAGACCAAAAAGTAAGACTGGGGTCGGGAAGCTCAACCACTCTAGATATAAAGAGAAAGAGAAAGACATTGACAAAGTCTGGAGTAGTGTAGTTCCTGCAGTCCTACAATGAAGCGAATCGAAGAGAGGAAAAGAAAGATAAAGCCTGGCCATCCCCGTGCTTGGATCTAACATCATACACGTAGTACGGTAGTACAGTAGTACAGTAGTAACATACCTGGCTCCTGTGCGTCTGTCTGTGTCTGTCTCAAGGTCGATGAATACTCTGTATGTCTCAAGGTCAATGAATACTCTGTTCCTATGTCTTAAGGTCAATGAATACGTTGTATGTCTCGAAGTCAATCAATACGTTGTATGTGTGCATGGATGGAGCGAGTATGTATGTATTTTGTCTTCACTACAACTGCGACTGCCTCCGTTTCTTCACCTTTCACGCTTACACACTTCGCGATTCACGATTCACGTTTCATATTTCACGCTGTCTTCCAGTGATCAGCGCGCATGGACTACACAGCGGTAAGGCAGACACGCGAGGAAAAGGCAGTGAGTGAGTGAGCGAGTAAGTGAGATGGATTCATATCCGCGCGATATGTCCTCTGCGCAGTCCGTATATTTTTTCTTTCTTCCTGGTGCCTCTGCTTCGTCCTCATCTGTCCTCTTCTCCATATTTTTCGTGTCTTCTATGACCAGAGCAGACGCGCATGGAAGGCTGAAGAGGCAGTGTTCACGCTTCAAGCTTCAAGCTTCAATATTGGATACTCAGATCGAGGCTGCTCAGTTTGTGAACATCCCCCCGTGGTGATTGCAAGCTGGGGACTTCACTCTTCGCGCGAGCCAGCAGGCAGCGCAGTTTCGGTCTTCTCGACCTGGAAAACACACGGTTAGACTGTCTGGGACGGGGCCAACTCACCTGCGGCTAATTGAGATTCAGATTCATTGCGGATTGCGGATTGCAGTCCAAAAACTGCCTTGTCTCCTCTTGCACAATACCACTTACAACAAACACCAACACCAACACCAGCCTCCAACAATACCGTGCGATGTGTCGTCGTGTGACGATCCAGTTCAAGTGCGAACGATGCGGTGGGCGATCTCGCCAGGAGGACTCCCAGATCCAGTCCTGTCTCAACCCGCTGTCACACCGCGCCAAGGTCCAGCTGAAGCCGATTGTCGAAAGAACAACAGGATGGTGCGATAGTTGTGGAGCGCGGCCAGGGTACGAGGCGTACGGTAACCAGCGTACCAACGGTGGTGGGTGTGGTAGTGGTGGCCGTCTTGTCCGAAGTCGGGACGGCGGCAGTTATGTTCGACTCAGCAACGGTGTTGGCAGGGCCGGACGAGGCGTTAGACGGGAGGTTCTTTCAGTTATACCCTCTGCGGCTAGAGTTGAATTGCCGGGCACCACGGATGGTTCAGAGCATAGTGGCTCATCGACGGCTGTCGCGTCAGACGGGAACATAGATGATGAGGCCGCCACAGGGTATGAGCGACGGCTTTTCGAACAGCAAGCTCGCGAACAGCACGATACTCCACGGCTTCGACATGAAGCAAGGCGAGAAGTCAGCCGGCAACAACTCAATGCATATTATGCGACGAATGAACGATCCTCGGAGCAACAGGCCAGACGTGTCGTGCAGCAACTCGACGAAAAGCGGAATGAGATGGAGAACCAGTTTGCCGAGGCGATTGAGGGCAACTCGTCCATCTTGTCAAGACAGCAGAGCGAGATCGCAGAGGCCAACGACGTCAAGGCAGCTCTTCGAAAGGAGGCGAATCATGCCAAAGCCATGCTTGATGACCTGCAAGCCGTACAAGATGTCGTTCAGCGAGATACCGAAGAGGCACACATCAAGTTGGACGAGTTGAAAGAGTCTCAGAGGCGTGTCCAGCAGGAAGTCCGTCATGAGCAGGAAGAACTGCACAACTTGAAGGTCACCAAGAGACGACTTGAGCAGGAAGTGGACAAGGAGAAAGAAGGTGTGGAAGACCTGAGGCGGACTCGTCGACGGCTTGAACACGAAATCGACCAGCTTCGCGACGCCAGGGATAGAGACATGCGAGAACGAGAGCGAGGGCAGTCGCTCATTCGAAGTCCAAGAAGTCCAGCAGTTCATGCAGCAAGTGTGAACGGGGGCTATTGTCGCAGTCGAACAGGCATTGGCAGTGAGCGACGTGGAGAGGATGGTATTCGACTCGAGCGCCACCGAGTCGGAGATGGGATACACCGAGGCGACGTGATCAGAGTGTGCAAGAGAAGCCACAGAGCAGCCAAAGTTCAGATTAAGTTCCAAATTGAACGGGAAACACCATCATCCTAACGTCTCTGTGCCCGCCTTCATTTTTGCTTCCTCGCGTAATTAAGGACCGAGTAGAGCATCTGCCGGTATGTATCTTGCTTGTGCCGCCAAGGAAGACTGGGCAGAAATGGAAGACTGGGCAGAAATGGAAGACTGGGCAGAAATGGAAGACTGGGCAGAAATGGAAGACGCTCATGCCGCTTCGGGGAATTGTGAATTGTGAATTGTGACTCGGCAAGCCTTGCGACTCCAAGTTGCAAGGACCGGCGCGAGGCTGAAGCCCCAGACCGCAGACGCACGACGGTGCTTCGACTTCTGCACATCCTCCATGCATGATTGACTGGCTAGTCAGTCATCTACTAGTCACGCTAATCCATCCCCGGGAATGCTGATCAGCTTGATCCCTGTCACGAAGACAGTCACGGCACGACAGTACATTACCGAGTCACAGACTCCGTGACTCGGGTCGAGGAATACCGACAAGCCACTGGACGGAACACCCCCTCTCCCCATGCGAGTGGTGGGTACGTGGGTACGTGGTATGCAGCAATCAGTCCGGGGACCTCAAATCCTGATATCCGAATCCGGTAATGGTGAAGGTGAGCGCCCAAACCAAACGAGATGGCGGCCAGAGGTGAGGAGGGGAGAATGGGATGCATGGGCGCATGCATACGCGCGCGCAATCCGGTATAGACCTAGTCATCTCTGTCTTTGTCTATCTGTATAAAACCTGGCCTCCAGCATGAGCAAACGCATGACGGTCGAGTATCCCTCTCCACGCCTTCTCCTTGCGCGTATCCAGTAAACGAGAATCACTGCGGACCGAGAGCGAGAAACAAGAACAAAGACAACAAGAATATACCCTCGCGGTCAACCCGTAAGTACTGCATATGCATATGCACATGCACATTCTCGTCCAGCGCGTCAGACGTTGATATCTTTCAGGAAATCCGCCCAAAACGTCAAACATGTCCATTGCGGGAAAACCAAAACGAGATGCAAGAGCCGGTACTCGTGGTCCTCATGGCGAAGACGTTGTAGGCATGCAGCCCTTCCCACAGCACGGCCGTTCTCTTCACCAGCATGACGGTGACGAGGATCCGTTGGCCCGAGAAATTGAGGAATTGGTGCGGATGGCGCGCGCCGAAGCCGCTGCGGCGGTTGAAGATCTTGGACGTCAAGCCAGTCTGGTGCTCGGTGCTGGGGAGCGGAAGTGACAAGAGGATCTAGATATAGTGTTGAAGCGGAACCGCTACAGAATGCACCCAGTAAATCATGCTGCGATTGACACTACTGTCACCACCGTCCTTACCCCGTCATCTCCACGTCCGATAGAGTCATCAACTCACTGCGCGGCGTTGACAAAGTACCTGACGGAGTGACGCTCATGAAGCCCAGTCTCCAGCTACTGTGGGAAGTTCCTAAATCGGATCCGCCGTCCTGCCAGTGGCCATCATCGGAAAGCTTTATACCGTTCCTCCGCAACCGGTCGACCACCGAGATGAAGGATCGCAGACCAAAACTGTTGGAAGGGCTGTACGGTCTGGCCAGCACCGAAGACTGTTCAGACATCGGACCTAGCGGTTCACCTTCGCTCAAAGTGGGAAGGAGGATCGGGGATCGCACGGACACTTGTTCCAACATCTTCAGTTCGCTCCAAGCTGGAGGGAGGATAGGGAGCTGCGGATATGGATGTTCCGATGGCTCGACTCTGCGCAAAGGCCACTCCTCGTCCATGGGCGGTGCTCCTTTGTCCGAACAAGAGGACGACAGACCCGCTGGCGGATCACCAGCAAATTTGACCTCGGCAACGGATGCGCAGATCTCAACGATCTCTTCCGGGGAGAGGCTGAGGGCTGTGTAAGACAACTCGGCATCCGACATACCCAGTCGTTTCCGACAGGATTGCTCAAACTTGTCTAGTCTGGAGTGATTCGACTCGACGCCACACTGATATTGCATGGCCGCCTTGAAAAATTCGACGATGTTTTCGACTTGGCCCGTCTCGCCGAGTAAAACAAATGGTGCCAGCGCAATAGTGACGCTTTTCGACCGGGCGTGAAAGCTGTCGCCACCCGATAACTGGTCCCTGCCTGACGCTTTTCTCCTGGCAGAGTTCCGTGCATATTCTTCGAGAACCGTGCAGGCAAGTCTCTTGGCAATGCTTTCGGCCATCAGATGGAAGTTCTTCCATGCATCCCTGGTCAAGACATCGAGCTCGTGCAGGCGCTCTCCAATGATGGAAAGCGCAATCTTGAAGCCGTCCAAGAACAGAGTCACAGGAAACTGATCAACTAGGACAACGAACTGAGGGCCTGCTAAACAAAACCGGCTGTCGCACGTGGCATCCCGCAACTCCACGTCGTGGTCTGAACGACTTAACCCAAGCGCAGCAAAAGTCTTGAAAATGATCTCGCCAAATCCCGGGGGCGGTAGCAATCCCCTACCGCTAATGACTTCCTCGAGACCATGACCCAAATCAGCCAAGACATGTTTTGCCCTATTCGGCACGCAGGAGCATAAGTCGAATGTCTTGCCACACCGACGAGCGTGTTGGCTCATCAAACACGCGGCTCGGACCTGAAGAGAGCTTCGTGCGGTCTGGGCGCAGGCTATTGCCGCGAAGCTCATATATGGTTGATGTGCATCGACGGACCCGTACATGTAGAAGTGTCGGAATAGGATACAAAAGGCGTCAAAAGCCTGGTCATGAGCTCCGAGCGTATGTAGCAGTGTTGCAATTTGGGCCAACTGGGCGATAGCCATAGCTGTAGCCCCCCTGCTTATTTGCTCCAGATAGATGCGAGTTAATGACACCGACTGAATACAGTAAACAAGTTCTTCGTGCCACAGGTCACGAGAATGTGTCCCCTCGAACCTTATCTCGAGTCTGGCGGGAGGAGCGTGACCATCCATCTCAGACCGCAACGACTCTGGGACGTGATCAATGGATAATGGGGTGGAATCACTCACTGAATGCTTGAACGAGGCTCCACGGATTCCCAGGTTCACCGAATAATCATCGATGTCGATTGATCCAAGATCTGTTGGGGAGCCCGGCTGTGGAGCTGCATTATCATTGTCGTCATGGTTGTCATCTAACATTTCCGTATCCGACAGATATGCCCTGGGTTAGACTTGTGGCATGTTCTGTGCATTCATATGCTGATGTTGGATTTCAGGGCACGCACTGATGCTTTCTGACCCCGGTGCTGGCCTCGTGCTGTCCAAGTATTCCTGATTATGCGGTACAGGCGCTATGCTACTGGGGCGCTGTGTCTGAGACGGAGGCCCGGGCTGGTGTCTTCGGTACGTGTATAGATTGAGCTTCGCCCTTTGCCGGTCCAACTGGGCAAAAGTGATTGGCGTCCCAAGCACAGCATTGCACCCTGCAAGCATCTTTTCTCTGGTGGCACCTTTGGAATGTAGCCCAAGGAGCAGAGCTTCAAGCGTTGCCTTGTCGTCTCTACTGATCCTCCCATTGTATTGCGACGAGTTGGACCGTGTTGGATCGTGTTGAATAAATTTGGGTTTGCTCTTGGCATGGCGAGGAGCTGCATCTTGGTACATGATGCGACCGCCTGTGGTGGTTGGACTGGGAAATCTCGTCGCTTAGAATGTCTCTAGTCCTTCAGTGCCCTTGAATCTGGAGTGCGACGAAGAGTTGATGCACTGGCTGGAGAGACAGGATTGTAGTGAAGTCGAAGAAACGAGGCAAACTCGGGGAACAGTTCGTGAGCACCCCACACCGCCCAAACGAATTCTCAATTCCCCCATGGGGAATCGCGTGGTTGCTTCTGAATCAGGGCGCGTCTCCGGGGCCCCTAGACGTTGGCATGTTGCGCAGCATCATTGGACCATAAACAGCTGTCACCGGTGAGCCACCAAGGCTCGTGTCCAGTCAACTTCTGACAACATCTAGTTCGACTCCCAGCTGAACGCAGGGATTGGCAAGCCATTTTGACATGGTGATCGGGATTTCAAAGAGGTGGTAGCGTCTGAAGAAACCAATATTCCGGCTCATGCTTCTGTCCACGCTCGCTTAACCACTCATGGTCACGTCAGATGAAATGGTGATTACACTCTGCCTCGATGATGCGGATGCGATGGGGAGCCGGTATCCCTAGAGAACCACAAACTACTCCGTGAAGTACTCTCTCATGAAGATTTGGTCGGTTGCGTATGAAATGAGGACGCGATGCCGTGTCTCAGCCGCGCAAAGAACCGGTAGTCAGAGCTGTCTGGAGACGGGTAAGATCTAGCAAGAGTCGGTATACTCAAGAAGGGCGCTCTGTGGACTTCGGGCCGAAGTTCGATGTCCTGAGTACTCATCTCCTGCATGCTCAGGCCGTTTCGATCATTCCAGCTTTTGCGGCTGCCACGACATCGGCGCAGTTTATTAGCCCAGATGTGCCGGCGCCTACTCTTCGAAGCCGATCAGGAGAAACAGAACTTGATTCAAGAGGCTTGAGTATTGTTGGTACTCCCATGTGTTTGAGACATGGGTCAATAAATTTTTCATAGCCACCGGTGCCAACCGAATTCGGTTGCGAATCTCATCGACGGCATGCCGAGCTCATTTGTGGTGGAAGAGGGTCTCGCGTGTCTCTGCCTTCTCGAAAATGGCAGAAAATGAAAAGGTAAATGTCGGATGCTTGATCGAATGCTCTCAGGGACCGGAGGACGTTCGCTGCTTGATTGAGCGGCGCAAATATCTCCGAATCAATTTCTGATACCCGGGTGGCCTTGGAATACATTCCCATAACCGGTACTAGAGGAGAGTACGTCATGGCAGGATGTCGGCCTGGTAGATGGTCGACGTGAATATCAAACCGGTCAAGCGTTGCAAACGTGGGCGCTGCGGAACTCCGTAAGGCATTAGAAAGCTTTTCATACGATAATAATGGCGTTATCGTAGATTTCGAAGCACCGTCGCTAAAATTCGTCTCACTGACTGCCTGTCCAAAATCATTCATCGTCGGTGACACGTGACTGCTTTTATGCATACGTTGAACGCGATGCAGCTCTTCAAAGACGACGTCGGCAACCTGAGCTTGTGCCGATATAGGAGAAGGTCCTTGCTGTGTGCATGAGGTGTGTGTTTCGGAAGGCCATTCTTCAGCAGCTGCGTCATTGGAGGACATGACAGTGTCCGTGTCCGCAACGTCGTGCGGGCTCTCGGCGACTGGCTGCTCTTGTGTCTCATTGCAAAGGAACTGTTCTGGCTCCACCTCGCCAGCGTCTTCGGCAGTTAGCTCTTCCGCTGGCGACCCCAGCGGCGGTGACAACAATCCATCATAACCTGGGCTCCACGACATGGGCTGAAGATCGCCTGTCGTATACATGCAGATCGAATGTGCTCCTCGTGACATCTAACTGTGGAAGCTTATCGACTTGCCAATCTCGACGCGGCTCTCTTCTAGCATGACTTGTCGGGTGGCTCTGCCGTCGTGTAAGCGTCGTAGCAAAGGCTCGAGATTTGCCCCCTCTGTTTCTTTAGCCTGGCGGCATACTTTGGCGTGTTGAGATGTTCCGAAACGAATTCCCCTGGCCTGTACCTGATGCGTTTGACGACATTATGATTGAGGCCCGCGACAATTGCGGTGGAGGATTCGAATGTCCGTACCGGCGCTTTGACTTTCACTCGATCGGTGAGAAAACCCAAGTAGGAGGAGCGTTCTTTGATTTATCTGGTTCATGGCGACAATTCAGGCAGAGAAGACATTGCGCCAGGTGCAAGACAATGAGCCCCGGGGTCTCGGAGGCCCCTAATGCCACCAGCCAAGGGAAACACTCACAATTAGCTCAGCCTGACCCGGATCCGGACAAACGCTGCAACCGCCATCGACCAACAGACAGTTTGTGTCTGGGGCCGCAACTGCATAAATTTTGCGCTGTGTGGGCCTTTGGATCGGGTGAATTTCTCAGGGACTCCATTGGCGGCGGCAGCAGCAATGTCGATGACAGATAGGGATTTCTAGCCTCAAAATCGATGGAAGCGTCGAGATGTCTATGTCGATTGTTAGCAGAAGCACATTGCGACATGTAATAAATGACATCATGTAATTGGCATCCCGACATGTTGTCCTCCGGGCGATGCCAGTCCAACCTTCGCAACCTCTCCACGGCAACAGTAGACGCGGACGTTGGACCTGGGAAAGCACGTCAAGATGTGCTGTCATCGCAACATTGGGTACGTGTGTTCGAAATGCGGAGAGCAGACCCGGCCGACCACTACGCAATGGATGCATTGCTCTGAAAGTCGCCAGACCGGACGAGTCTGCAGATCAGTCACCGCTACCGATGAACAAGAACACGACCCTTTGTGCAAGGCCTGCCGTCTTTCCCATCTACCCGTTGACGATACACCAAGAAGTTCATCGGTGCCACGAGCTCAACATAGAGTGCCGAATACCTCTGCTGCTCAGCCTACTCTTCGGCCCAGTCATCGGCCCAGAAAACAAGCAGTAAACAGTGGCAGACTTACGAATGCTTCCAAACCGCGGCCCCCGCCGCAGTCTCACCCACAGCAGTTGGTGATAGGAGCACCGTCGGCGCAGGCTCGACAGAGCGCGCCATTACAGGGAGTCAGCAACGATCGGAGAAGGGTTCATTTTGCGCAACCACTAGAAGAGCATATTGGACCATCTAGAATCACAAGCAGCAGCAGCAGCAATCAAGGCAGAAGACACCAGGATCTGGTACTCGCAAGTCCTTCAAACCCTGTGCAGTCTGTGCCACGTCGGTAAGCTAGGAGTGGAGACAGACAAATGGGACCTGTCATTGCAGACGGCTAGACTGACGTTAGCTCTAATCCAGGTATCAAACAGACAGCGAAGCCCATGACGATAAACTCACCAGACCACGCCAAGCAGCATCAGCGAATAATGCTATGCATCTCAGATCCATGACAATAGGCTCTCCAGCAACGGCATCAGAGGAGTCTCCGAGGAAGTACGTTCGGACACAGCCCGTCACCAAAAGCAAGAGAAAAGGGTAGAGAGGGAGCTGGGGGGAATCAAAGCGGAAAGAATGAGGTTGAAGTCTGCGCGGGACGATTATGATAGGCTGCAGATGCGGCTTCTGAACAGTACGACTGACAGTATGGTCAGAATAGTTGAGCCATGATGCAGGAGAGATGGCCGGTGTGCAGGTCAGAATACACCAGCAGGACTTAAGGTCGGTGGGACTCGAGGTGGTGATGGTCAGTCATGAGAGGGGTGTCATTTGGAAGAGGTCATCCTGTGGTGGGGTGGTATCGGTTTCGGGAAAGCTTGGAAGATCTCTCAGCGTTTCTAGCCGGGTATCAGCTCTTCGAGAAGTCCTTGCAACCGTCATTAGAGGCACGAGTGTATGGAGAACGGAGTGGGAACGAAGAAAAAAGAGACGAAGCGCCAGAAGGCGCAGAGAGAACGGAGGCAGCCACGTGACAGGATTACATAACTCTGTATTCTAACCCGAAAGGGACAAGCTCCTGAGACGCGCAGGACGCGACGCGTTTGAGTTCAATTGTTCAGCGGTGCAACCACTTGGATACGCCCAACAACATCGACGACCAGCAGCATCCAGTCTCCAGCACTTCAGGATCCTTTCAGCACGAGCTCTAATCCTGTTCCTGAAGCCACCCTCCGTATATCGCATGCCAGTTCCAGCAACGTCACAGAGCCACAGTCCGAATTCAAATGCTTCATCCACAACCCTCTCGCCCCTCGCGGGCTTCTCATACAGTTCAATCTCCCCTGAGTTTCCCGATACAAATTGAGCTCATGAGCAGCTAACACCTGCCCTCCGACCGCTTGAGCCTCATAGCATGGTCTCATCAAAGCAACAGGAGGAATCTCGGGTGCTAGTGTTATGCGTATCGGAACCTAACCCTACGCTATCTGTCGGTTCGAAGTGTCGCGGTCCAGTTGTCGAGTTTCTGACTAGCTTCATCCGCGTGCCTCTTGCTTATTATCTGCTCCGGCAGAGAACGACGAGATGGATTGGGTGCGGTCAAAGGAAAAGTGCGACGTTCAGAGCTCTCATCGAGGGCAGTGAAAAACGGTCTCGCCATGCGTCTGGTTGGTAAGCGTCCTGGAGGGACCGCGCGTCGGCATTCCAATGCTGAACATTATACGTGATCATTCATGGGATGTTTTGGTCGATATGAGCGTGGAACAAGAGTCAAGGGAGAGCGGAGATGACTGTTTGTGGAAGACACGTGCACCGGGGTACATGCCTAGAGCACAAAGATAATACAGCCTACACACAAGATCGCTGGAGGTTCTTGCTGGAGTTGATGGGATCCACTGGCCGGAAACCGAGTTTATGTTGCTCGCTGCCAGGTCTCGGACACTACTACAAGACTTCAACAACGGCATGTCTTTCCACCTTGGCACTTTGTCTGTTTCGGCCGGCTATACCTGAGCACATGTTTCTCACGAAAGTCAACCCCAGTTTCGCACTGCTACTCCTCTCCAACTCTGCTCCAGCTTTCACGCCGTGCCAGCCACGGTAGCTCATTCACCGAACGCACGTCGAGGCACCCGCCACAAGATGTGTACTTCTGCAGAAGATCCCGATCAGCCGCGTTAATCATCAGCATCATGCTCCGTCATGGTGAAAGTTGAGAGCGCCGAATCAACAGGTCCCTGATTCTTCGGAATTTCCGGATCACCCTCACTCTCGAGTGGGAAGAGGACGATTTTTTATGATGTTCTTTGTGCGTCCTGGCCTGAGATATGGCGAATGTCCTTCAAAGTCACGGAAGAGAAAACCAAAATCTTGTCTCCGAGATTACTGTATCACACACGAGAGAGGCATCATTTCCTGTTTGACAGGGCTTGGATGTTGCATTTGGATCGGATTCTGTCGACCGCGTGGGAATGAAGCGGGGGATACATCGTGGGCTGAGGGATGGATTCAGAGAGATGACTGCCGAATCTACATTCCGGATGCTCGACTACATGCTGTTACGACGATGCTGGGAACAAATTGTGCTCTCTGTCCTTCACCAAGGCTGTATCAAGTGGACTGCATCTTGCTGCAAACTCTCAATTTCCTCCTGGGTCCAGGGTACACTTTTGTCGCGACGAGTCCTTGAAAATCTAGTCGCTTGAGCTATAGACGAATCCTGCAAAGCTTCCAAAATCACCAGTGGGAACGTTCTACAGCGAATCAATCATATTGCATGAGAAGGCCGAGACCTAGCGAAGTTGAACAGGGTCACCAAGTGTTCGAGACAGGACCTCTCTCGAGTGAGGATCAAAGCTTCGGCTTGTCTGTTCTTGTCACTTGCTGTTTTTCGTCGCTGTCAGAGCCCAATCTTGCTTTGTGAGAGACTCTCTGTCACAGTCCGACTGTTGGTAGCCGCGATGGATACAATCTGGCTCTGGTTTGGCGAGGATGACTTTTCGGATCACTCGAAGTGACGGACCATGGACGGGAGTTGGGCCAATTGCCTCGAGCATCGCAGAATGCGCGTCGATACGTGTCATGTGGGCTATGGACAGAAGCCTCGGTTGCTCGTCGTCCCTGGATGCTTACACGCTCCTTGGACGGCGGGTGCACCCTTTTTATAAGTCTCCCTATTCTGTTCCGTCACTGAGAAGCGCTAACAAGGTACAAGTTAGGTCTCTGGCGGCTGTTGATTTTGTCGGAATAGTCCAACGAGACCGGGTCATGCCAGACATCTGGCTACCCAAGTCTATCTGTAATATCAACACCCGCCGATGTGTACAAGCGGAACGCGCGATCATTCCCACCTTCTTCTACTGCTCAACATGACGACTGGCCATCCTAATTACCCATAACAAGCTCCAAGAAGGGTCTTTTGCTTGGCCTCAAGTCCATATCGCATCCCTCGCCACGAACCCTCTTTACTGTTCTTCGGCTGAGCCTCTCAATAATATGAGCAGCATCGTTCTTGACGCCGTTGTTCCTGTTGTCCATAAACGCCCCGCCATTGTTAACATCATCGTCATTGCTATACTTGTCGATGGCCCCCTTCGCGGTCACACAGTCTCCGACTGCCACCTTGGCCAACGTCCTCGAAGAAGCCTTCAACCACCTGCTTTCGGCCAGATCACTCCCCTGCTCCACGGCCACCGACGATTCTCCGCGGCTTAACCGCAAGAGCGCGTGCCCAATGTGCTCTTCTTGAAGATGGCGGCCGCTGACGAGAAGGAGAAGGGTTTTTGCTGCTTCAATCTCATCGAGGCTCCAGTTCTTTACGGCTATGGTGGTGTTTCCGATAGCCGCCATCAAGATGACTAGTCTATCGCGGCGTGTTAGCATGACTGCGGGTAGTAAGGATGATGAAGGAAAGTACTGAAGACGTGGTGTCGGCGATTCCGATCTTAAGCGTGTAGAGACGATGCGTTGGCGAGGGTCGACGCTGAGACTAGCAAGAAGTAATTGGAGGCATAAGCTGGGAGGCAAAGCATGAGAAACGAATCGCCTCGTTACCGAGTGTATACCTCCGAAGTAAATACCGGACATCTCTTTGAAGGTCCTCATCAAGATGCTGCATGGACACCAGACTTCCTACGTATTATCCGGTTTATTTGAATAGGAGAGGTCCGTGCGCTGAATCTCGAGACACTTGCGCCTTCCATGTCCCGGGCAGTCACCCAGTCATTCAGTGGACAGGTCATTGAGGACCTTCCCGGCAGCAAGTCAATGCCAAGATGAGTCCCTCGCATTAGGATGGACGTGAAGACGAGGATATCGATCCCATGCAATGCCTATTCGCTGGGTATTACTCCATGTTTGCTACAGAACGATCTTTCGCGCCCTGCACAAATTCCTACAGAAGTCAAAGTGAAGTGGAGTGGAGTGTAGCGGTCTTCTGGTTCAGTATGAGCACGAGTACTGCTACTACCATGCAATGTGACGGAAGGTTCAAGATTTCGCGGGTCAGTACTCGTACTCGAGACTTTGGAAGCGTAGCCCCTGCATGATTGGCCAAGCCGCGCGACTCTGAACTTAAATAATAAGCTTAAATTTTGGTTTGGATGGCTGTTCCGAAGTAGGATCTAGGATCTAGTCCCTCGTACCTGCCGGGGATACAGAGAAGAAAGTAAAGACTAGGTGGGCAGGAGGGCTTGGTGCGGAGAAGTTGATTAGAATTTAGAATTCGATTACCTTTGGGAGCTTGTTTTCATTCGTCTTATCCGTCTCTAGATTGGGGGTTCCGGCGAGGATTGTTCAACTCCGTGCTTCGGCAGAGAAATCGACGGGAGGTCGACGGTTGGCTTGCTGTCGCGGAGTCGATGCGGTTTGGTCATTGGGAGCAGGACCCTGGCTCGAAGAAGATGGATCCGAGAAGACCCTCAGACAACAAGCTATTCGTATCTCCATAGTGTTCGCGGCATGCCAAAGTAGAATTTGCTGGTAAATGAGAAATGAGGATATTTTGCATGCACTCTCCTCTCTCTGCTGCTGCTGCTGCTGCCTGCACACTCGACCATAAAGTCCGTGGCAGCCGGTCCACTGGTGTTCAATAGCCCCCGTCGAAGGTCCTCGCATATAAGCTTTCGTTTCTTGTGGTTCCGATATGATTCCCTCTGAACCAAACCGCGAGGACGCCACGAGGACCTCGACGACGCCTCAACATGGGTATAAAGGGAGGGTGCCGCCGTGGCTGTCTCACAACTCACTCACAGTCTGGTAGACTTGAAGCACTCCCGAGGAGATCCAGCGTGACCCAACGCTTGTGATTGCAGCCTCTTCCAGCACTATAACACCATACCAGATCAGTCGAACCCAGCGTTCACAATTCCTTCAACCGAGTCGAAGCTGGTGTCCCATTCCGAGCTCAGCGAACCCATATACAACCCGTGCCTTGTGGGTCACTCCCGCTTCAACATGTCCTCCTTCCCAGGGCTTGGAACTCTCGACAAGAATGACATCAACCTGGATGCCAAAGCAATGGGCTTCAAGATGACCGAGGAGGGAGTCATCACCTCCCGATTCCGGGTCAGTGCCAAGGACGTAGACTCCTGGCAGAAGAGTATGGCCTCGAAGGGGCGACGGGCCATCGCGAGCGGCAAGAAGGATGTACGGGCGTCGTACGGTCAATGGAGCCAGCACCTTAAGAGTGCTGGTTACAAGGATTTAACAGAAGACCTCATGGACATTGACAGTCCGCCGAAGCCTGAGCGCCAGTATTGGGACCACCCCATGGAGTGGATGGAGTCGAACGTCCGTCCGGAGGTCGCTGCGCGCGAATTGCGCGTGTGGCGCAAGAGCAAGGAGGCGTGGACCGCCTTCCAGAAAGAAATGACGGCCTTCAGCAATCCATTCGAGGTCCGTCAGTGTCTTCAAGACGAGCTGTCCGCACTGTTACGGCGCGTTTGCTTCAAGGGAAGCCCGGTGAAGAACGCGCTTAGAGAGCAAGGCCCTGATATGGCTCAGTTGCCCTATCCTTTATGTGAGGCGGACTTCCTCGAGGAGTTTGTTACGCCGTTGTTCGAGCTGGGAGAAGATGGGTCGCAGGGGGCAACACTCCTAGATCGATTGATCAGGAGCGAAGATTTGGCCGTAGAGGTCCTTGCCATTGTGGACGCCGTAGAGAAGGAATGGCGAAAATTGGTCGCTGGTGGGAAAAAGTCCTGGCGCGCATCACTGTGCATCCAGGAGTTTAGCCCTGTACGGGCCTTCGCCATATACAAATTGGCCTACCAGCAGTTGAAGAAGGAGGTTGAACGGGAGGCACCGGAGCAGGGAGGCTGTGTACGTTGGCGGTGTAGGAGGACAGTGGCATTATTGCGAGCAGAACGGATGTTGGAAGACCAGTTGAGAACGAAGCCCATCATGGCCAACGTGTTGCCAGTGCCGATGTTCGACAGGCCGGCGGCGGCGAGGTCGTTGCTCGCCATGCTGGAAAAGCCGGCCAGTGGCTTGAGCGATGCAAAAGGCGGCTGCCACAGTAGCAGTGGGTGCACAAGAATGAGACAGACCTAGAGCGGGCGTGACTGAACCGATCACCGCGTCAGCCAGTCTCCCGGGGCGATGCTGCCACTCGATTGTACTTTACATGCCTACCTGGATGGCGACAATTAACACTTCCATACCCCAACCTCGCCGTTTCTCCTTCCCTCGATCAGATATCCATCCTTCAGCCTGACCCGGTCGACGATACTTGTCTTTGTGCCCGCCATGCGATCTTCTACACTCGTGTTGGCGCCCACGCCGCAATCCCAATGTCGGCCATCAGCTTTATCGTAGACTTTGACGACGTCCTCGCCCGCGGCACAGACGATGTGTCGTGAGTCGAACATCATGCTCGTTATCGGCGCATCGTAAGCATAAGCGTCGAATATGGTCCCCATGCGGAGGTCCCAAATCTGTAATAGTCATTAGTTCAGGTGCAAAGATTGCTGATGCCGCAAACTTACTCTGACGCTCCTGTCAACGCTGCCCGTAACGAGATGAGTGTCGTCAAATTGCAAACTGGTCACGGGCCCCGTATGGCCGACCAGGCTCCTGTGGACTTGTCCACTTCTGAGATCCCACAGTCGTACCATTCCATCCGCTGTGCCACAAGCCAGGGCTGCATCGAAACATTGGATCGCTCCGACAAAATCAGCGTTGGTGTCTGCCGAGCGCCCTGTTGGTCGCCACTGGGAGTCTGTATCGCTCATTGTTGAACTCGCTTGAGCTGCTGCCCAAAGTACGTCGAGTGTCTGTACACACCGCCCTTTCTCCAGATCCCATTGCCGGAGGGTCTTGTCTGCCGACCCAGACACCAAAGTTTTACCACGGAGGTGTAATGCTGTGACTGCGTCGACATGTGCTTCGAGGACGAAGAGTGGACAATCTTCCATCGCGTCGGGTGGAGGCGGAGGAGGAGCGTCTTCGCCCTCGTTGCCGAAACCCAGGCCGTCGTCCTCATCATCTTCCTTGTCATCGCCGTTTTCAAATATTTTATGCTCGTATGGCTCATACTTGGCACGGCTCAGATCCCAGAGTCGGATTGTAGCGTCTAGGCCTCCAGTTGCCACGATATAGTCCTCGACCTGGAGACACCGAACCGACGCAGTGTGACCTTCCAAAAATCCCATACAACGGCCCAGATTCAGATCCCAAACACGCACCGTATCATCAAGTGCGGCCGTAACCATCGTGCCAAACGGTTGATCAAAGTCAAGGGCGGATATGGCATCATTGTGGGCTGGAAGCGTTTTGATATGGGAGCCAGATTCAAGGTGTTCATGGAGTACCGGCATGGATTTTCTCTTCGTAGGTTTGGGCCGGCGCTTTGATTTTGGAGACGCAGAGCTGGGCAGCTTGTCGTAGATGGATTGGGACATAAAGGAGGCGTCCATGGCTTCGGATTCGGGTGTGGCGACGCGAGGGGGGTTAATTGTGCTACTTGACTGATCCATTTCGCCCTGCTCTTCCAGCTCTTCTTGCATTTCCTCAATCTTGTTATCCAGCTCCGACAGCTCATGCTCAACCTCCGCTTCGTCCTGCTCGAGCGAGGTCAGCCGGTCGACGGCGAGTTTGCGCATGTGCTGAAGATTCGCCAGCTTCCTGTCAATATCTGTGATCTCGGTGGTACACATGTTCTTTCGTATAGCCATCATCTCCAATCGATGATTAACATTGTTTCTCTTCTTCTTGAGATTCTGTATCGTGGGCGGGCCATCTTCTTCGACGTCTCCAGCGCCTAACAGTCTGTGCTGCTTCGAGCTCCGCCGTCGGTGTCCTTTCCGGTGCTCGCTCTCGCCTTCAGGAATGGAAGCTTGGAAGCCCTGAAATAGCGAGTAGCTGTTCTCGTCCTCGGGGATGTCCTGTAGATGTTCTTCGGAGATGTATGTCAGGGCTCGATGGGCGATCTCGCTGGTAGACAGCTTTGCCCGCACAAGCTCAGAAGGCGCCTGTTGGGAAAAGGAAAAGACAGCCCTCTGTATCCCAGGCCGCCGCATTTGTCTCGAGAGGCTGGTCATGGCGGTGGGATAATGGGTCGCCGTATTGTCGCCCATGAGGTGGCTTGCGGTGGCCGTCACCTTTCGGCCAAACGCCTCCAGCTGGCGCGTCTATCACCAGCATTAGCATGAGCATGGGAACTACCTGCATTCGCAAAACTTGATTTGCTTACATCGAGGACTGCGCCGAGTACAGATTCGTCCCCATCTCCGGCTGGTCTTCGTGTCTGCGAGGGAGTGCGACTATGCGGTCGCGACCCGGCCATGCAGTTCTAACACTGCCGTTGTTCTCGTTCGGTGGGATAGATCTCTGTTCGTTCGCGTGTTGGGGGCGACAAGGAGTGGGTTCCCGAATGGAGGCAGGCTTTGAGGCTTCACAGAATGCAGCGATGGGAAAATGGTGGTGTTGGTATGGTGGAGCTCTACCTTTCAAGAACGCCGAGGAGCAGCTGTTCTGTGACGTCTTTTCGCCAGGTACACCTCTCGGTCTGCGGACATCATCGCAACGTGACTCTTGCCTTTGCTTACCGGAAGAATGCCTTACATATAAAATCGGCGAGTATGACTTGACACAAGACTTTCCATCTCGTCGTTCTCTGGGTGGAATTTTGTTGGTATCTTGGACGGGAAGCGGAACAACACGCGAAACAGACTTATGCCACTATTAGACATGGATACAGCGATAGACTTGTCCGACGCCTCGAAGGCTTTGGATCTAGCTAATATTCGCTTTCAACTGATGTTGGTCTCACGCAAAGACGGAATCAAGCAGACGCTGACTCAACCGCAGTCGCCTCGAAGACACCATCACCTTCCATCTTATTGAACGAGTTCAGTTTCCCCTCAATGCCACCATTTACGACGCTGAGGCACTTCCTATACCTGCCAGCAACCTTGCTTTACCCGCCAATCTCTCGCTCTGCGACTACCTCTTGTCTGAGACCGAGCGCCTGCACTCGCTTGTTCGCCGATACGATGCTCCAGACGAGTATCCTTTCTTTCCTCAGGTCCTGCAGAGACCGGTGCTTAAGCCCATAGCGTACCCCGAGATCCTCCATGACAACGATGTCAACGTCAACCCCGACATTAAAGAGAAGTACATAAGCGAGGTGCTACCTGAAGCTTGTCGGAAATTTGACCGCGAGGACCGTGGTGAGGCCAAGGAGAACTACGGTAGTGCCGCAACTTGCGATGTGGCCTGTCTGCAGGCCTTAAGCCGGCGCATTCACTTTGGAAAGTTCGTGGCCGAGAGCAAATTCCAATCCGAGACCGAGCGATTCGTCAAGCTCATAAAGGCCGAGGATCGCGAAGGGATCGACGCCGCCATCACCAATGAAAAGGTAGAGCAACAGGTGCTTGAGAGACTGCGATTGAAGGCGAAAACGTACGGCAAGGACCCTTCTAGGTCACCCAACGGCGCGGGTGGTGAGGAGAAGATCAACGTTGAGGCTGTGGTCAAAATGTATGCTCGGGTCGTCATTCCGTTGACCAAAGTGGTCGAAGTGGAGTATCTTATGCAGAGACTCAAGGGAACACAGTGGGAGTGATCAGGATGGCTTCAAGTACTCAGCCACGTCTTGGACCGCTTCCTTGAACTTGTCAGCCGCGACGAGGGTGGCATGCCCTTGCGGTTTGATGCCCATCTCTTGGAAAGCTCGTTTTGAGTCCGAGTGACCTTCATCTTGTTTGATCGAGTAGTCAAAGCCGCCATGGCAGATAGCGTGGCGGTGCAGCACCTCATCCTCGGGGTGGAAATACATTGTCTGGAAAGAACCACCCGCCGACTTTTTCTTCTTCTTTGGCTGTTCATCCTCGGCATCCAGCTTGGAAGCCACCTCAGTGTATGTCTTGGACAGGATCAGGTAGTGGGAGAAGTTGTAAGGTTCGCCGTCCTGGACAGCCCAGTCCATCTCTTCCAGTAGCATTGTGTACATTGGAGGAACCACCTCGGCGGGCACGTTGATGAGGCGCTCGGTGAGGATGAGGCCAATGGCCGGAACGGTGGGCTGGGAAAGGAGCTCAGCTAGAGGAGCAAGGCTCGGATTTGATTTGGCCTTTGAATGAATGTACTGAGCAACCTTGCTCACGAAGGGTTTGTCTTTGTGCTCTTGAAGATTCAGAATGGAGAGGAAGGCATATGGATCGGTCTCGTTGCCATCGACCTTGACCGTCGAGCCGAGGGTAGGCTGCGCAAGAATCACGTCCGTCAGGGCAGACAAGTCGAAGAGTTGAGCGTCGACATCGAACAGCTGCTGGACTAATGTCTTGATGCCGTGGAAATCGAACTCGGGCTGAGGATCAAACCACTCAAAGTCAACGTCGAGCACGTCGAAATCCTCGTCGTCACCGCTTTCATCGTCTTGAGGCGCACCGTTCTTGACTACCTCATCGCCGGCATCCTGCTTTCGTTTACTCATCTTGCGAATTGACAAGGATACTGAGGGTGGCTTGAAATCCTGACCTGACCTGGCACCATGGGCAACTTTTTGAATGCGGGGGAAGTTCTACAACAATTTTGGGACCCACAAAAAATTGTCGCGACAGGATCTTCATTCTCGTCTGCTTCGTTCTCTAATCTTCCTTTGGAGCCATTCCCCCTCCCGTTGCCCCTCTGACGGTCGCCGGTGTCAACAGGAAGGTCAACGCTCGCTGCCGTCAAGATGGCTGCCACTACCAATGGGGACGTCAACAGCGCCGCTGCTGTGAATGCCCCCGCGAAGACGTTCGACACCATCCTGGTGCTTGATTTTGGGTAGGCCCGATGTCCTCCTGCCTCATATCTGGCGTGAGCACTCACGTTCCCAGATCACAGTACTCCCATCTCATCACGCGTCGCCTCCGAGAATTGAATGTCTACTCCGAAATGCTGCCCTGCACTCAAAAGATAGCCGACTTGCACTTTCAACCGAAGGGCATCATTCTATCGGGCGGCCCCTACTCTGTTTATGAGGATGGGGCTCCCCATGTGGACCCGGCTGTATTTGAGCTTGGGGTGCCTGTCTTAGGTATCTGCTACGGTTTGCAGGAAATTGCCTGGCAGTTTGGCAAGAACGTCGTGGCTGGCGAGAAAAGAGAATATGGTCACGCCTATCTCAAGATCGAGAGACATACCGGCAAAGAGGAGCACATAGATCGCCTATTCGAAGGCATTGAGGATGACGTGGAGGTGTGGATGAGCCATGGAGACAAGCTCTCCAGGCTTCCGGAGAATTTCCATCCCATCGCCAGCACAAGCAACTCTCCCTTCGCCGGTATCGCCAGCACGTCCAAGCCGTACTTTGGGATTCAGTTCCACCCGGAGGTCACGCACACGCCGCGAGGTAAGGAGATTCTGTCCAATTTCGCAGTCAAAATCTGCAAGGCACGACAAGACTGGACCATGGAGAAGTTCGTGGATAAGGAGATCGAACGGATTCGAGCCATGGTTGGGCCAAAAGGCCAGGTGATCGGTGCCGTGAGTGGTGGAGTAGACTCGACCGTAGCGGCGAAGCTGATGCAAGAGGCCATTGGTGATCGTTTTCATGCGGTCCTTGTCGACAATGGCGTTCTCCGTCTAAACGAAGCAGAAACAGTCAAGGAGACCCTCACAAAGCACCTTGGCATCAACCTCACCGTCATCGACGCTTCGGATTTGTTCTTGGGGAAACTCAAAGGGGTCTCGGACCCAGAGACGAAGCGCAAGATCATTGGCAACACATTTATCGAGATATTCCAGGACAAGGCCAAGAAGATGGCTGAGGAAGCGGCCAATTCACCCAGAGCTGGAGACATTGAATGGCTGCTTCAAGGCACGCTATACCCTGATGTCATTGAAAGCATCTCGTTCAAAGGTCCTTCTGCGACGATCAAGACTCATCACAATGTCGGTGGACTCCTCAAGGACATGCACCTCAAGCTAATCGAGCCATTGAGAGAACTCTTCAAGGATGAGGTGAGAGCACTAGGAACAAACCTTGGTATCCCGGATGATCTCGTTTGGAGACATCCCTTCCCAGGACCAGGTCTAGCAATCCGCATTCTAGGCGAAGTGACCGAGTCGCAGCTGAAAATCGCCCGTCATGCTGACAAGATCTTCATCGACGAAATTATCTCCAGCGGCCTTTACAGAAACATTTCTCAAGCCTTCGCTGCGCTCCTACCAGTCAAGGCGGTGGGGGTCATGGGTGACAAGCGTGTGCACGCCCAAGTCATCGCCCTCCGCGCCGTCGAGACTACCGACTTTATGACAGCTGATTGGTTCCCCTTTGATGGGGCCTTCTTGAAGAGAGTCAGCAGACGCATTGTCAACGAGGTCGATGGGGTCTGCCGCGTGGTGTATGATGTGACGAGTAAGCCCCCGGGGACTATCGAGATGGAATAGAGACTTGCGGCTTTGGGGCGCTAGGGCGGTAACTTTTGAGGGTGGAATTTGGTTATTCAGGAGGCGGTATGGGCGGCTGTGGTGTTTTTGGTGCTTGGAGCCGGCTGCTTGTATGCTCGGACATCTACGCCGTTCAGGAATGGGCGTCTTGATACAGCGGGTGGTCGCCGGGATAGACCAGTGCATGTGGTACTTACAGTAGACTCATAGAGATCCTCGCCTGCAAAGGAACCTGAAGCATGCATTCTAGTCTCGGTGAGCCTTACATCCACGTTCAACATCCATGCGAAAGACACGTCCGTGGGTCGTTGCGTTGCTGACGAGCTCCTGCCACCCACCAGGTATCCTCGATATCGATGCATCCAGCTGCAATAATCTCCGATGACAGACTCGGTTGTATTCCAATGTCACCTCCCGCACAGACACCACTTATCCAACCTTCGATCGACGGATTCCTATACTCCACGGCCAGCATATCAAACCAGGGGATTCTCTCCACATACCCCTGCATCTCACTCAAGACGGACTAAGCAAGCTGACCAAGACCCTCACCAGCACCAGATGCTGCATTTTGATCTACCCTCGAGGCTTCGCAAGGACGGCCGAGGACATAACCATGCAACCGAGGCTAGCCAGTCCATAGGCGTCACCGGCAGGATTTTTCAACTCCTTCAGGTACTTTTCCTTACTGGAACTCGTATAATGGCGGCTCGAGCCCGAGCAGACGACCCAGATAACCCTAACACGGCGACAGGAGGATCGAAAGAGGTATGAAGATATGTCTAGCGAAAGCCAAGGATTAGAGTAATGTCGTTGGCTGAAACTTCCATCACCCCAAGAGGTCTTCCACGACCAACTTTTAGTTTCCCCCAGGCTCGCCTTTCTACTGCGTATATTGTCTGCTAGCTACTTGCGCGGATTCTTGCAATATGTATCCTGGGTATGGACATCGTCTGTCCTAGCCTTTACGAAGAGGCTCGACTGACGACAACGAATTGCTTCCTTGCGTGATCAGCGGTGGCCAATAGGACCCCATGCCTTGCCACGTCGAGCTCCCCACTCACCGAGCCACTCTGATAGCCGATAAAATGGGATGCTGCTCCAGAAAGACCCTCTGGGATTACTCTATCTCCTCAGCAGCCATGCCCAGTGACGGGGAAGGATGTCCTGCACGTAGTCAGACAACATTGGATTCTCGGAATTGCACCAGGAACGATCTACACGCCGCTCACAACATCACCACCAGGGTGAGCAATTCGTTTGAGCTCACGTTATGGCAAACGGTCGCGGGTCCACCCATCTCTGATGGAAGGGATGGTACCTTTTGCCCCCGGATTGTGCAATTATGGCCGGAAAGTCGCCATCATATATTAGACATGGAGCCGAAAGCATAATCGTACCACAGCATGGACACAACCTGGACTCTTAGAAACATATGATTCACGTCTTTCATTCTGTTAGCCGAATCTTGAACATTCTGCAGCTGGTTCGTCACTGGCAAAATGGCTCCGCATGCTGAGGAGGTTATGCCGACCGACCACCATACACAATCGAACGGCGTTCCAAAGACGATCAGTGATAGCAAGTTCAGCTCAACTAAGGAACCTGCAGCTGCAATTGCTAAACCCGGACCGAGACTCTCCGACAAATACGAGCCTGGACGAGTCGAGCCGCTGTCTTATGAGGATGACCCCTACGATCACCTTCGTCCATACTTCCCAGATGTTCATTGGGAGGCGTTGGAGGAAACGCCTTACGAGGACAAGGGCGTCCTAGGCGATCCGCGATTTCGCAATCTCCTAGATGCTGCTGATGAAGTCTTCGACTATGTGCCGAAAATAGGAACGGAGCTTACTGGCATCAAGCTGTCGGAATCTACCGATGCGCAGAAGAATGATCTCGCCAGGCTCGTTGCAACACGTGGGGTTGTCTTCTTCCGGAATCAGGCCGACTTCGATATTGAGGCACAGAGAGATCTGGGGAGGTACTTCGGGACGTTGCATAGGCATGCTACAACCTCGATGCCTCAGAAGGACGGCCTCGATGACGTCCACGTCATTTACACGACAGATCAGTCACTGGATCAGCGTGCTCTCTTTACTCCAGCATATTTGTGGCATTCCGATGTGAGTCCTCCCAGCGTTTCTCCGACAGCGAATATTCTAACTGTGGTCAAGGTCACTTACGAGGCTCAACCACCGTCGTATACCTTTCTCAAAGTTCTGAGTGGTCCCCCGCGTGGTGGTGGAGGCGATACACTGTGGTGCTCCCAGTATGCAATCTATGATGTATTGTCAGCTCCTATGCAGCAATACCTCGAAAGCCTTACGGCGCTGCATTCAGCGGACGAGCAGGCGGCAGGCTCGCGTGCTGCTGGCCGGCCTGTCCGCCGCGAACCAGTCACTACCGAGCATCCATTGATCCGGGTCAATCCAGTAACAGGCTGGAAATCAGTCTTCTTCAACCCCGGTTTCGTCACCAAGATTGTCGGCGTCCCGGTGGCTGAAAGCGATGCCATCATCCGATATCTCAACGAGCTTATCACGACCACACAGGAAGCACATGTGCGGTTCCAATGGGGCAAGCATGATGTGGCAATATGGGACAATCGATGCACCAACCACACGGCTACATATGGGTTCCTCCCCCATAAGAGACACGCTGTTCGTGTCACGGTGACGGCCGAACAGCCATACTTTTCTCCGGAAGGGAAATCGCAAGAGGAAGAGTACAATCAGAAGTGGGGTCTACCACAAACCAACAAGGATGGCGCGAGAAGGTCGAACTACAATGACTGAGACGCGGCCGCGAAGGCACGGATGGTAAGAGAGAATAATTCCTGAGTTTTGGACTTGAAGTTTGCAAGAACAAGTCCCGCATTGCCTCTTCCTCCCTCAGAAGGGATTCTTGGCAATTCCAATTCGCATGAGTTGAAATTCAATTCGACTCAACACGATGTTCATTTCTCATATTGTATTCATCCTGTCTCAAGCCTCCCTTGCTTCGTAACTTTAGCCCTGCAAATATTTTGTTGTCATGTCTTCACCATCTGTTCTGGAGTACGCTCGCTCTCACGGGCTGGCCCTGGATCATACCGCCGAGGATCTCCTCAAAAGCATATCATGTCCTCCCCTGATTTTGATTGAAGACGAAGCAGAGCTACCCGAACCGGATTTCTCTCTATTTGCCCACGAGCTGCGGGAGCCAAAATTACAACTAAGTCAGAAAGGCGGTACACTCCTTGCTGAGAGTATTCGAGATCCTTGTGCCGTCATTGACTGGAGCAACTTCCTTCCCGAACGTCACCGTGTACGAACGCTCAAAATCGAAGAGCCTGTGCTTGCAGGAGACCATCAGACAGATGTCCTCCGGTTTCGCCGCGAAGCGTCGAGCCATCGAAATGCCGACCAGTACTTGGAGACATGTTCACTGATCAGCTCTACCTCCGAACAAGGCTTGGAGGAGGAGTGGGATGATATCCAATCTGGCAATGCTGCCCGAAAGGTCGAAAGGGAGCTCGAAGACGAGAAATGTCACACTACAAAAGAAGCATTGATACACCTATCGTGCCTGTTGAAGAACAATCTGACCGAGAAATCCAGAGATGAGATCCTCAACGGCTTTCTCCCTTCATTCCAGGTTCGCTGTGACGCTCGGAAACATATGGTCTTTTCTGACATCAGACAGAGACCACGGGCGAGATCCGTCACGCCGATTCTTATGCACGAAGAAGACTCCCCGGAGCCATATGTCCCATCGAGCCCTAATCTGGAGTTCCCGTTACGCTCCGATGAAGTAATCGACGTCGACAACCTCCTCCTCCAGATTGAGAGAGAAATGCAAGAGAGAGGTCAGATACACTCGGATAGAGCAAGTAATCTCAGTCCTGAGAAATTCATGGCATCCAAACAACTGCTACAGGCCGCTCAACCTAGGCCGGATGTGAATCTTGGGGAGGACCTATGCGCCGAGACCATATTTCCACCTGATGCTGCCGGTCGTCAAGCAAGAAGGGGGCTCGAGACTTTTGAGTTCGATATGCCAATGCTCTCTTCATCCTCTTTCTTCGACCAGAATTGCGATGATACGACGGCCACATCCGACCTACATGCCACGGACCCATCGACATCACAACCAGAACGAGCATTCCATCCCGACAACATCTTACCTCCACTTCCGTCTGACGTTCCAGATATTGAGGGACCCTTTAGGCTGTCTTTGTTGAATGGCGAGATCGAACGCCCGCATGTGACCTCGCTTGAGGAACTTCTCCCATACACTGTCCTTGAGGCTGAAGATGACGAGTTCGATGATGTTTCGAATGGGGACCTCCCTGAAGAGGTGTACACACCAGCAGAGATTGCGAGACATGAGGCGAATGTCATGCTCGTGGAGGGCAGGGTCACTCCCACCGACGGCTGTTGGAAACATCCTGTCCCATCGCTTGCTGAGGTCTCGATCAGTGCGCCGTGGGAGAATCAGCAGGATGACTTCCTTGTTCGCGAGCTAGTTGGGATGTGCCTGATCCCCACAGATGAAGCAGACAGGCAGAATGAGGAGCAACTCAACTGGCAGGCAATTCCTTTTCATCTCATGAAACTTGGCATGAAGGATGAGATCGAAGATAATGGCAAGCTACACAAATGGTTGGAACCACCGACGACAGTCACTAAAAGCGAGCAACTGATCTTTAAAAAGCCCGGTCTCCGTCTTCTGGATACGGAGGATGATAGTGGCGATGAAGTCGACGAGGACATCGACCTGCTGACGGAGATGCGCAAGCAGCCTCCGGCGACCGTCCCAGCAAAGAGGCTTGAATATGGGTTGGACTCGAAGTTCAACTTGACAATTAAGAAAGCATGCATGCCTCGCATCGACGATCTGCAAGACATACTGCGCTCCAAAAACGGCTTAACAACTTCGCTGGGCGGCTTTTCGACTTCCAGCGCCTTGGATACCTTCCTCGATCTCCGAGGAGGTAAATTCAAAAGAGCTGCAGCCCCGCAGCCACCTTCTGGCAACAAACTTGAACTGGTAGAAGATCCAATAGAGCAAACTCAATCAGAGGAGAACGGCTACGTCGACACGCAGAGAGCCTCGACCTCTAAGCCCTTGGATGCACGGGCTGACTCGACCGCGACCACCATAAAAGTGCCGTCGACGCCCAGTCGAGAGATCCAGCAGGGCGAGGAGGAGGACCAGCCACAGCCCATGAAGCTAGAATGGTGTAGGACCGTTGTCGTCGACACAGCCATTCTCCAAAGACGCGGCTCGCTCGTAAACTTCCTCGAAACTCATGGGAGTGACCGACTCAACATCTTGTACCGGGATATGAGCAAGATAGGACGCGACAATTGTGTCTCGGCATCGCCCGATATGATCCTCAATGCGTGGACGGCTCTCATCTTCACCAATCTGCAAGCATTGAGTCAGAAAGGTTTACCAGGGCAGGCCACCTCAGACCAGAACATGGTGCGGAGCAGGGTTCTCAAGCTTGCACAGGAATATCGTCGCGTGCTTGTAGTGATCACGACGCCTACCCCGAACGGCGCAATGCTCCAGGCACAGGTTGATGCGATGACCGACTTTACAGGGTTTTGCGCGAGCATCTGCAGCGACGACGATCTTGCCGCGACACCAGTCTGGGTGACATCAAGACCAGATCCGCGGACAACCGATCAAGCGCTCAATCGGATGGCATGGAACTTGATCTGCCGATATGCATTCCCGGAAGCCAATCCATCGTTGAGCGCACAGCAGGTGATGGATGCAGTGACGCTGACGAATGAAGAGTCGCTCTGGGAGCAATTCTTGAGAAGAGCGGGACTCAATCCCATGACAGCTCGAATCGTGCTGGGAACTTTGAGAGGACCAGGCACTTCAGGAGGCAACTTTGGCCAGGACTGGGGTCTGAGGAAGCTCGTGCGCATGCCGCCCGAGGAGAGGCGAGCTGTATTCACCGAAACACTAGGATCGAAGATGACTGAGAGGCTCAACTTTGTGCTCGACAGGAAGTGGCGATGAGCTGAAGCCGTAATGCCGTGGCCATGGGCGGGTAGCTGACCAACAGAGCAGGATTGGTATGTACCTGCCAGCACTCAGACACTGTAGTAATCGAGGCCATATTTCCACTCTGGACTCGACGGGGCGAGAACATTGCTTCCAGTCTGCGCGATTCCACCTGCTACTATGCCAGTCAGCAATTCGGCACCTTCAAACTGAACATAGCTGCTATTGTGGCGACTTGGTTCCTTTCCACTCCATTTCTTTTCACCCTCGGCAGATCAAACAATGGTTACTTCAGACATCTCTGTTTGGCGGAAGAGCAAGTCCTCGTCGAAATACAACCAACCCACCCGAGTATAGGTATTGCTGTCGTCGCCTTTTCGCATGAGTATCAAACCGTGGTTAGCCGATATCGCGAGGCCGACAACCGCCAGCGAGGCAGGCATACTATCGTCAAGCGAGTCAGCAATACCAACACCCACTTCAACGCCCCCTTCGTGCTCGGAATATCGTTCCTTGATTCTGTGCCACCATATCTGCCGGGTCCGGGCTCGAAGTCTGAGATCCCCGCGGTCGACTTCGCCGTACGGTGCCCAAGCATGGAGAGGCACCACGGTGCAGTCTAGCACCTCGAATTCGACAGCCTCGATTTGACTTCCTTTCATTGCAATTTCACCATCGATCGAGGCCCACGACCAAGACGGAGCCCGGTACCCTGTCGGTCGCTCGCACGGTCGTCCCGCCTCAGTAAGCGAGTTCCGCCTCCAGAGCAACTCTGTGGGGAGCTGCGACTTCCAGAGCCCTGCGCAGTACACATCGTTTGTGATTCTGGCGTACTGTTCCGCTAGACCGCCTATGGCGCGGAGCTTGTCCCTCGGTGCTGTGAGACGACGCTTGGTGTATTCGCCCAACAGGATGCGCCAGGACGAGTATACAGACTCGGCGGGGACGTTGTTGCGGGAAGGGTGGGGGATTTCAGCGCGCATCTCGAGCGGGAGTCGGTATCGCGCGGCGTCGTAATCCATGAAATTCTCCTGGGCTCCGCCGTCGCTGTATTGTCGCGAGTCACAAAGCCAGCGGAGGTGGGTGGATGAGTAGAGCAGAACCCGAGGAGAGAGGACCTTCTCTTCCAGTGTCCATGCTCGGTCTTCGATCGGATGGTCAGTGTCGCTGTACAGTAAATGAGACTCTCCGGCATCCTGGTAGAGGGACACGGTCCCCTCTGCGCCGTCGGCACAAGTTATCGGGATAGACACGGACGGCAGGGGAAGCGGACGCTGATGCAGAAACCCCGCAAACACTGTTTTTGCCGTGGCGGCGCTGATGGTGACGAAGGCGTGCCGAAAGATCAGCCGCATTCTCGATATTTCGGTTCTCTTGTCGAGCTCTGAATCCTGGACGATACATAAGGAGTCGACCCAGAGGTACCGCAGACCTAGATTCCTAGTCACGGTAATGGCATCCTTGATGGTTTGTGGGAGTTTCTCCGTTGGGATTTCGCGGCTATAGGCTGGAAGGCGACCCTTCTGCAGCGAGTCGGGCTGTTCGCCGCCCCAGCAGTAGCTCAGTGCTGCATACTGGCCCTTCAGGCCATTAGTCACGACGAGCCTTGGATTCTCGTGCGACGGCGGGATCCCGACGTCGATGACCCGCGTAGGCAGCGTAGGTGTCTCGAGTTTCGGACAGTCCGGATGCGACGTACAACATTCGTCAATCCACCCACGAGCCCGTTGAAAAGCTGAAGGCGCAGCCACGGCGTGATTGACTGGCCGAGTCTTGAACAGCGCGGCCGCGGGATTTTCTGCAATTTCCGGTCCTATGTTAGCAGCATCATTCCCACTGCGCCAATCCCTTTTGTGCACAGACCTGCATGGGCGTACATCCAAAAATCATAAACCGACTGGTGCTGTTGCTGCTGCTGGCCATCGGTATCAGTGTCTGACCAGGTCTCCCAGACGCGGAAAAGATCCAAGTTCCCAGGGTCGGCCTGGGGATTCGTGTTGAGTAATTGATATCTGATGGTCAGGGTGTTTACAGTGTTATGAAGATGCAGCGTGTGCATTGCGATCGTGCATAGCGGACACCCAGCCAGGGCCGATTCAGCAAGAACATCCCTGGTGAACTCGAACGAGATTTCAGAGGGCTCTTTCGTCCCGGTCCTGATGGCTTCGTGGTCGTACCTCTCGATGGGCCATGTCCGCAACCGATGCGCGCAAGCTTGACAGACCGGAGCGCTGCGCGACCACGTTGGGAACGCCTTGAATGCATCCCATATTGCTTGTTGGAGAGCCATGCCGCCGGAATTGTCACATTGGGGTTGAATAGGTGTGGAGGCTGGCCTTGGTCGCTAGCTGGTCCTTCATTGCGGACGGACGGCTCTGTCTCTGTCTCTGGCGAGGCGGAGCAAGATAGCCTGGGTCAGGCCCTTGCACTTGTTGTAGGACCCGCGACCATTCTACATGGCACAAGTGAGATGCTGCCGTTGAGTGGGAGGCCAGGCCCCAAGGTCACAGGCCGTCTCGAGCAAGGCTGAGCAGGGCTGACCTAGGCTCTGTTCGGAACCAATCAACACCACGTCACATCACATCACATCACATGGCATGGCATGCTTCCTAGGCTTGCTTTGTCTTCTGTGAGTTATCCGTTACTTTCATCAGGGGTTCAGCGGCTCTAGAGATATAGACATCGACCTCTCCGTCGATTCAGACAGCCCTCGAGATGATGACCCCGCAATAGCACATACAGCCTACCGTCCACTCCGACCATCATGGATGCACATTGCGAGGAAATCGCCCGCGTCAGCTACACGAACTTCGGGCTCTCACTGTACGTCCCTGCCCTGTGCCATGTAATCTGCCACCTGGTCGCCGTGACTGCATGGCTGACTTCTATAATACAGTCTCATTCTCATCGGCATCCTGATCTCCTACCTCCCACAGCACGTTCGGATCGTCCGCCTGCGCTCCTCCTATGGCCTATCACCGTACTTCGTCCTGCTAGGCACCACGAGTGGAACATGCGCCTTTGCAAACATCCTCGTGCTGCCGCGCTCGAGGGCAGACATCGCATGTTGTCGCGAGGTGGATGAGTTTGCGTGTCTCGCGGGACTTTTGGGCATCGCCCAGGTGGGCGTGCAATGGTCCTGCTTTGGAATCATGTGAGTTGAACAAGCCTTGCGTTGGCGTTGCCTCTTGATCGCGGGACGTTCGGTCCGTGAGGACAGCGCCAGGCCCCCAGGAATTGTACTGACACGGGGACGTCACAAACAGCCTCCTCCTATTCCTCATCTTCTTCCCTCGCGGCGAAGCTCCCGCCCCGGCGCTCGACTCCGACGACGACACGCCCGTAACGGACACGCCGGTGGCCCTGGCGAAACCCAAAGACTCGGACTCACTCGCGCCGTCGTACCGCACCGCGCTCATCGTCGTGGCCGTCTGCGTGCTGCACGCCGCACTCACTGCGATATTGAGCTTCTTCTTCATCTACGCGGCGCCGCAGCACGCGCAGTCGTGGGCCAATTTCTTGGGCGTCTTCTCCACCGTGCTCGCCAGCATCCAGTACTTCCCGCAGATCTACACGACGTACCAGCTGAAGAGGGTGGGCAGCCTCAGCATCCCCATGATGTGCATCCAGACGCCTGGCAGCTTTGTGTGGGCGGGGTCACTTGCCGCGCGGCTTGGGGCCGAGGGTTGGTCCGCCTGGGGGGTATACCTTGTGACGGGCTGTTTGCAGGGCTGTCTGCTCGTCATGGGGAGTTATTTCGAAATCACCCGGCGGAGAAAGGAGAGGGAAGAATTGAGAAGACGCATCGACTATAATACGAGTGTGGAGGCGATAGTCGACCCTGCAGAAGAAGAGCAGGACCAGGACCAGGACGCCTCAGAACATACGCCGCTTCTTAGAACCGATTGAGGTCCAGGTTTGACATCTGCGACAATCGCGAGTCCCGGTTGAAATCCCTACGCTACGTGCCTCCTGTCTCTACCTCTCTGCCTGTCCTATGCTTGTCCTTGTCTTGGCGGCTCCAAGGGTCGTCTAAAATGTAGGAATTCGCATGCTATTATGTGCTTTAGAAGCTCTTCTGGACGCAGACAATCTCCACACGTTTTTGGATCTCCCCATCACAAACTCGTCTTGGGAAGATACGCCGACATGGGCTCCTCGGCAGCGTGCCTCTTCCCGTCCGCCAGCGCGGTCATCTCTTCTAGCTCTTTATCCGTCGTGCCGTCGACCGCGGACTGGCCGTTCTCCGAGGTATACCGCGCGTCACTGACTTCGATGCCGTACTTTGAATAGTCGAACACTTCCAGCGTGGGGAGCAGCTCGGCCCACCCGTCCATCATCTCGCCGGGCTGCCCCGGACTCCCCGGCAAGGGGATCCCCTCCGTGTGATCTAAATCGTCCTCTTTGTGCTCGCCCGTCCGGCCGGCCAGCACCTCCTCCTCCCGCCCGGCATACACCTCCAGCAGGCCCGGGTGGGCGACCCACACGACCCGCATGCCGGCCCTCCGCGCGGCCTCCACCCCAGGCACACTGTCCTCGAAGACGAGACATTCCTCGGGCTCGATCGGCCTCTCGCCCTCGCCCTCGGCGGCCACCGTCTCGTTCACGGTCTGCAGCGCGAGGAGGTAAATGTCCGGCAAAGGCTTGCCCCGCCCCTTGGGTATGCGGTGGTCGTCACCCACGATGATATGCCGCTGCGGGAACGTGGCGAACAGATCCTTCATGCCCGCCGTCTTGATGTCGTAGTTTTTGCGGTGCGAGCTCGTCGCCAGCGCGACGTGCACTTTCCGTCCTCCCCGCCCTCCGCCGGGTGAGGCCAGACCAGCCGTCGCCGAGCTCTTGGTGTGCGCGCTCTTCAGTTTCTCCAGCAGCGTCTCCACGCCGGGGAGGGCCTTGCAGTGCTGGAACATGTCGGCCTGGAGCTCGGCCTGGCGTTTCAGAAACTCTTCCCGCGAGATGGGCAGCTTGGCCCACTGGTGGAAGATCTTCCCTGCCGCGGGGCCGGGGCGGCCTTGCAGCTGCGCCTTGATCGACCAGGGGAGATCGGGCCGGTTGTTCTCGCGCAGGATCGTGTTGGTGACGAGCGTGTAGGCGTCCTCGCTGTCGATGAGGAGGCCGTCCATGTCGAAGATGCAGGCTCGGACGGGGGGGAAGCTGTGCGCGCGGGGGAGCGAGGGGTCAGTGAGAGGCCACCACGAAGAGGAAACAGAGACAAGGCACTATGTACTCACTTGCGGCTTTCCATGGTGAGACCGTCTTCTTGGGCCATTTTGCTGTTGTCCCTTGACCGGGAAGCTACTTGTTCAAAGCGTACGGCGTCGATTGTCACGAAGTGAGTGACTAGGTATGTAGCCGACAAGGACAGAAGTATTGTCGATTATGCAGGGAGCGGGAGCGAGACCTCGAGGTCAGCAGGGAGAGATCAAGAAATCATCAATGTGCCCTGCATTGATCGGTCCGCCAGGGCTACGAGAAATCCAGCCCTCCTCACTGGCCGCTGCAACCCTGCATGAACCACGTTGTTACTCTAGATACGAGGACGGACCAAAAATCTTGGTTTGTTCGTCCACCAGGATCTCGTAACTTAGGTTCATGGTGGGGTCGATGCGGCAAGGTTTAGCCGAGCCGAACACGAGGCTACGACGTCATCATACAGTGCGTCGAGTTCACACCGAGTTCAGCCTTGCTCGCTCGCGCACCCACTCAGCCTTGTGAGCCTCATTTTGAACTCCAAGCCCACCGCTCAATTGAACAACTAACCAGCATCACATAGCGTCCACCCAAGCTGCGCAATCATGTCGTTCAAGCTCGACGGTTCCAAAACCCGCCCCGAGCGCGTGAAGCCACCGGCCGCCCCGACCCCAACACCGCCAACCTGGTCGACAAAGGCGCCGTCTCGACGCTCCTCGACTTCGTCAACCTCCTCGGCCCGGTCCTTCCACTCGGCCCTCTCAGGCCGGTTCTCTCCCACCTCCGAGACGCGCATGGTTTCTGCCTCCAACGAGTTGAAAGCACAGGCAAACACGCTGTTCGTCCGCGCGGACTACGTCTCGGCCATCTCGACGTACGACCGTGCGATGGCCGAGTTACCCCGCTACCTGGACTACGAGGTGGCCGTCCTGCAGAGTAACATCGCGGCATGCCATTTGAAACTCGAGCAGTGGAAGGACGCCGTCGAGGCCTGCGAGGCCGGGTTGGAGGGGCTGGAGCGGGAGATGCCGACGAAGAGGAAGCCGAAGCCGAAGAGTAAGACTACGGGCAAGAGTAGGAGTAAAACGCAGACGAAGCCGAAGGAGAGAGCCGGAGCAGGGAACAACCTGGGCGAGAAAATCAATTCAGACACGGAATCCGAATCGGACGTGGGAACCGAACCGGAGTTGTTGGATCAGCAAAATAAGGATGACACGGTTGTCGAACTCCCCGACTCCCTCGACGAAGAGGACGAGGCCAAAACCCTCGCGGCGCTATCCCTCTCGGACGCTCGCCGTGCGGACATCACCAGGATCCGCGTGAAACTGCTGCTCCGCCGTGCACGCTCGAGGAGTAATATGCCGGAGGTGTCTACGTTCGCGTCGTTCGCCTCCCCCGGCGCTGCCCCAAATTCCGATCCCACCTCGTCAAAGGCGTCAAGCGGCACGTCCTCGACGTGGTCGACCCTCTCGGCCGCCCTGGAAGACTACACCCTCCTGCACGCCACGCCGGCGTACTGGGCCGCTCTCCCCCCTAGCGATCGCAAAACCGTGCAGGTGGCACTGGTCGACTTGCCGCCACGGATCGAGGCCGCGAAACAACGCGAAGTAAGCGAGATGATGGGCAAACTTAAGGATCTGGGGAATACGGTCCTCAAGCCGTTCGGGTTGAGCACAGATATGTTCAAGGTGAATCAAGGGGAGGGAGGGGGCTATAGTCTGAGTTTTGACGGTGGGGCAAAGGGATAGTCTGCGTAGGACAGTGGTGGCGGTAGAGTGAATAAGGAGTGGGGAGGCGGCTGATCGAGCAGAGAGTGACAGTTTGTCAATATCATAATTACGATGGTCACGGTAATGAGGGAAGTGACGGTAGTGAAGGGTAATGACTGGACATACTGCTCAGGCTTGATCAGTCTGCTGGCTTCGTCTCGCCAGTAACATTGACACAAGGGCATAGGCCATTTTGTCACCTTCCCGACATTCTGTGCCTTCACATGGTGTCTAATGGTGAAGGCTGGTCAGTTGAGTCCGGGATCAAGCCATTTCAAATCCTGCAACAAATTTTATTGAGAAAGGGCATTCCCGAGCTCTCGTGGTATAGATGATCCCCCAGGATCAACGTGGCACAGATGTGAGAGTGATGCTCTGTTAAGCTAAAGTAAATACCAATAATAACTTATCCAAATACCAAGCTTTCCTTGGTCCGCCCTGTGCAATTCGGTTCGCTTCCCGTCGGAACACATTGAAATCACAATCAACCATCTGAGCTGGACAAGATCTCTTCTCGTCCCGATCGGTAAGTAAAGAACGAAGGGAGAATACCGTCCCGACATTTGGTTGAACAGAGCTCTTCGTTCTCCGGAGTCGAAGGGGACCCCGCCTGCGAATCGCTGCTCTGGCAGGATGTTGTCCTGCTGTTTTCAGCCTCACTCCTTCCAGTAGACACCTATTCGCTCCCTCCTTCTCATTCCGAGCGGATATTGCTAGTTATGGGTTAAGCCAAAGACGCCCGAGCCTCTCTCTATTTCCACAGCTGTTTCAGACCTCGTTGGCTCCGTTGTTATGGTAAGGAAGCCTACCAATCTCTGACTCTGTGCGTCTTTTCGGCTTCAAGCGGGTGAAGATGTCCCTGCTTTCGTGCTGGAGAAACTGGCAAAGAGAAGCGGGGTGGCCGATGATATGCAGGTTCAGTGCCCAAGGACGTTCATGGCTAGCAACAAAATGGACTACGGGGAAGAACTACATGGGCCATTCAAGTCAAAAGAAAGGTGGAGGCTTGCATACGAGCTCGCCGAATGGGGCATGTTTTTCCTGAAAACGAATTGGTTTTCAAAGGTGTGCAGTTGCAGCGTTTACCGCACGGAGACCGCCAGCCCGAGAACAATGTTCCGAGCTAGAATTGGGAGAATTGACCATGTTGATACGACGACAGGTGATGTTGGGAGCAGACAACAGTGGTGTGAAGAGGAAATGAGAAATATGCATATACAGAGACTGGGGGTGCTTCTGGTGGAAATTGCCCTCGGATACCCTCTTCCCGACCTCGTTTTACACCCCAGAAAGGGGATCTTGTTTGACGACGACCTTGACCTTCAGAACCCTGAAAGAACAAAGGTCCTAGATAGACGAGCGATCAACAGAAAGACCCAGCGGGAAATGGGTCAGGACTACACCGACGCTGTTGATTGCTGCCTCCAGCAAGGCATCACGCCTGATCGGGTGGGAACGGTAGAGCTCCAGAGCTTTCAATTGAAGGTCGTGGAACCGTAGGTGGAGATCTTTGCCCCGAGAAACCTGAGCGAACACTGACCGTCCTAGACTTTACTTGCACGACCAGCAACTGACGATAAAAGGCCCGGCAAGACGAGAAGCGCGGAGAGCTGCACGACGACTTCAGGCTATACTAGCTCGGTAATAGGTATTGTTGAACGGCTCACCAATGGAACGTTTGAATGACATCTGAGCCGCCTCTTATACTGAACTTTCAGCCTTGCCTTTGCTTGGTGTTTCGGAAAGGATCTCGAGAGGGGTGCCTTGGAACAGCATATCAGTTTCACAGACGTCCATATAATTCCCGTATGCATAACGAGGCCCCTCTAGGCAACAGATAATCCAAGGCTCCGGCTCACATTAGAGAATATGTAGATGAACCCACCACCAAGCCTGACGTGGTGAATGAGAAGTGAAGCAGGACTCAGACCTGTGCCTGCGAAGATCAACGACGCCGTACTCAAGAGATTCAGAACGCGTCAAAGTCACCCCCACCCCTCCTGTTTGCGGATCGTAACTCCTCGCATGCACAACCATCGCACCGACAAGTCACTTTCCATGCTGATGGGCGGCGATTCGTGGCACAGAGCAATGGCATCTATCGTCACCACACGAAGTATGAGGTATAGTATGAAACGTAAGGAATGAATGAGGAATGAGCTGTGAAGTATGAGGAAGTAAGGCATAAGCCGTGTCCCGAAATCCAAACAAGTCGCAATAGTTTCACTGTGATGGCAATGCGGTTCGGGGATCAATCTCGCTGTTCCCAAAGGACGTCCAAACTGCGCCGCTGTGTGTGTTGTGCCTTTTGCTCTTACTCGCCGAGGACGGGGTGCTCGGCTCATCCGTACAGTGATTGCCATGGAGATGAGAGCTTTGATGCCGATAGCAGTGCCAAATGTAATTGATTGATAGCACAATAGCTGGTCGCTGTTCACTGTGAGTATCCTCGGTGATGGTGTTGTTGCACTGCTGACGGGTCGTGAAATCTGCGCAGGCTGCGCTCCAAGAAGGCACATCACACCTACTCGTATGTCTGGATCATATCCACTCGATCACGGCATGGCATGGCATTTGAATCTGATCATTTGAATTTTCATGTCATTGCCATCATCACCGTCATCGGGAGCAATCCTGTCTGAGAGCACAACTATCCTGAAGTGCCTCAAGTTTCGGTTTGCTCAGCTCATCAACGCCTGCGCCCTGTTTTGCGCAATCCTGAAATGAAGTGAAAAGAAAAAAAGAAACAGTACAATGCTCCTTCCTGGGCATGGGGTATCTCTGTGGGCATTTCGTGTCTCATTACACATTTGCCTCCAACCTGACTCCCGTGCATGGTGATTTCGACCCGCCGTGTACCCGAACTCCGAGGACTGTGAAGAGAAAGGACAAAGAGAAGGAAATGAAACATAGGCTGGCTTGACCAGCGCTTGAACTGAATGACTGTACATGTAAAAGGGGAAAAAAAGCCCGGTGGCATATCCGTCTGAGCGTGTGCATGCCTGCATGCGTGATGAAAAGATTCTCTGGTGTACAGGGCGTTACCAGTAATGCGTACCAGGTCCTGACTTCCGCGCCGTGAGGTTGAATTTCACGTTGTTGAGAAGTTTTTGCTCAGTGCTGTGAGAGAAAAGAGGTGGCAAGACTGATGTTGAATCAACGGCCGTGGATTTTGAGATGCTTCACATGTGAGATGGTCCCTCGACGTCGGGCTCAAAGGGTGCATCATCGTAACTTTCAGTGGCAGCATGGCGGGCATTCTCTTCCTCTGCGTGTTGAAGGAACGCTTCGAAATCGGTGTGCCCATAGTCTTGGTATGATATAAAGCCATCGTCTTGCGCATGTGTCTCTGACGAAGCGTGAGAGGTCTCGCCGAGATCGGATTCCTTGAAGTTGTCTCCAGGCCATTGAGGGTGTTCCTGCTCGATGGTGGTCAGAGGAGATGTGACAGTGGATGCGCCAGAGTTGTAGCTGGAATTTAAGACACGGTTCTCGGGTAGAGGTTGAGCAAGCCAGCCTGCAGACATCTGATCGCTTGGCGTGGACGGGTCGGGGTACAGGCTGGATGTTCGAGACGGCGAGCGAGTTGTCGAGGCCGAGACAGATTGAGGCTGACGATTCCGCATGTTTGATTGAGGCTGACGAGTCCGCATGTTGGATTGAGGCTGACGAGTCCGCATGTTGGATTGAGGCTGACGAGTCCGCATGTTTGATTGAGTGGGATAATCTGGAAGGCCCATCTGTAAGTATTGTTGCGTGGCGATTTCTCTTGGTGTCGTGGACGAAGACTGGGTGTAATTGTTTGTGGCAGACAGGGCGTAATTGTTTGTGGCAGACAGGGCGTAATTGTTCGTGGCAGACTGGGCATAATTGTTTGTGTATGTTGGTCGCTGACCAGCACCAAACATCAGTTGAGGTGGCATCATGGCGCGGTTTGGTGTCGGACTGACGTAGGACGTATTGTCAATATTTTGCATGTCGCCGTGCTGGAAGGTCTGTCGGCCGTATGTTGTCTGAACAGGCTGAGCCATTCTCACATGTGCAGGAGCGAACATCACTTGCTGGGAGGAGTCGAGTTGACGAGCCGGTGTGTGCGTCGATGGCTGTCCGGTGATGGGCGCAGCTGGTGTGAGCTGATATTGAGGTTGTGACAACACCAAAGCCGATTGACCTTCAGCTACTGCAGCTTCTGTCTTTGATTTCTTGCTTGGGCCGTGTTGTTCGTCTTCAGCGGCTGCTGCTTTGCCTCTCTTCATCACCACTGCCTTCTGTCCATTGAGCTTGCGGTTCGATTCGATTCGCTCGACATTGGTTTGTGGGTCGTCGATGACCTTGAACAAGTATGGAACGTCAAACATGTGCTTGCACATGGACTTGCTGCGAGCCATGGCATTCACAATGGCGTCAAAGCGCTCTTCGAAGTTCTTGTCCATGAATTTCTTGAATTTATATTTGTCTGGTTCGTATGATTCGACCAGGTTTGACAGAACCTTGGAGCGTTGGATGCACCGTCGCAGAATCTCCCAGCACAGGCACTCGACCAAGACGTTGTCGTGAACTTGATTGACGAAGGGCTTCTTGATATTTTCACCCTCTAAGCACTCCGGAGGGACGCACTTGAATGCCTTGAAAAGGACACTGACGTGTGCCTTGGATTGAATCATGGTCCGAGGGATTGTAAGATCGGCCAGCGGCTTTGCCGGGAGCACGCGCTCGCGGTATTTCTTGGCTTCGAGCTCACTGTCGAAGAAAGTGGCCGTGTCTGGATCGACACCGTGCATCAACACCGCCGACTCGGCGAGGTCTTCGAGTTGAAGACCGAGGAACGGCGTCACTCCCCGCTGGCCTCTCCCGAGCTGCTCGTTTTGAAGACGGACCTGGTCCGCCTTCAAAACCGCATTGGCGGAGCTGAGCAGCTCGGGGCAGGTCAGCGGGTTGTGACCCGGGACCTCCTGGCCTGACGCCATTGTTGATCGTAAATAATTTTCTCTGTAAAGAGAAAAAGGAAATAAAAGTGTGGTTGGTCTTTGAAGTTGGTCAGTCACAGAGAGGATCGGAGGAATGGCGGGAGAGAGAGATTGAAAGTACCTAGTGACCAGCGCCAAGGGCGCATTTTTACTTATCACAGAGATTGCGGCGTGACTGCCACAGAGCGAGGGTGTGGCAGTAAAGTCTTCACTGCTTCACTCATTAACAGCTGACGGTGAAACAAAGGATGACTGCCCGTGCCTCATCATCTTTCGGCTTGACAGTGACAGCAACTTACTTCACGTATGTGATGGCCGAATTTGGCCGACGATAACCCAGACCCCTCTGAGGGGGGCCGGGACCGAATAATATGTCCTTCGATTGTGCCACACTGAAGGCTTGTGAGGCCGTCAGCTTGGGTGGGCGAGCTCCATTGCGGTTGTTTCGAAACTGTGCCTCTGAGGCTCACCTGCCTCATCGCAGCGCAAGAGGATGGGTGACCACTGATGCTCGAGAGAAAGAGTCAAGCAGTTCGAGCTCTGTTGTGAACCGTCAGGACTAGGTTTATTCTGATCGAGTCATAGCACTGTGATTTGGTCAGTATGTGGCAGGGAGAACGGAGGCGCGCCTACCTTTATCAAAGTCAGATTCCATGCTGCGCTGGAAGATCGAAACTCGAGGTAATGAGGCGTTGTTGCTCAACAGGTTGGAGATCTCCTCAAGGCCTCGAAGATCTGTGCCTCTGAAGAAATTTTCTTCAGCACAGAGCTTCGAGGCCTTGGGAACGTTGTGGTAAGTCTTTGTTGAACTGTTGCGAGTCTGTCTTTGTTGGACGGTCGCAAGTCTGGCGTTGTGAGCACGGGAGAGAAAAGAAAAACAAAGGCGCAGAGAAGGAGAGTTTTAGAGGCGAGAGATCTGTGGGCCAAGACTCTGCGCAGCCACGGCGTCGACTAAGCGGACCCGCAGCGACATCATCATGAGGAGGTGAAGGCTGGGCGACGACTAAGCGGACCGTTGAAGACATGAATGGTAAGCTCACTGGGGGCGCCGGCATCATCATGAGAGGTGACACCTGGGGCATCAACAGCCGCGGGTGAAGACCGTGACAACAGAACAAGGAGTTCTCTCTCTGGCGGAACACCTATGCCGGGATTGTACTTCGCCACCTGCACAAGGACAGCCATGTCTACAGCTGAATACAGAAGAAGCAGCGTACGACGTTGTGATTTGACCATTGGTCCGATCCGGCGCTCAGCACTTGGTGGTACAAATGGTATGTGTTTGGCGGGAAGAAAGGACAAAGTACTGAACAGATACACTGTACCAATGGTGTGCACGGCGACTCTGGACAGCGTCGCCCTGAGGCTTGATGAGCTTCAATGCGTCAGTGGAAAAGGCTGAGTATCAAGGGATGGTAACGCATCGAGCGAAGGGAGGCGTTAGCATAGTAACTGGATTGCGACGCCCAGACAGCTGACCTTCACAGGCTCAAAATTCAAGGACCAACAGCTCAACACGAAAGACAATCCAGAGTGACAAAAGCACAACTGCACGCATCACGACTTCTTGGAAAAGAAAGAGACGGACGACGTTGTGGTAAAGCCAACACATTTAAGCTTAAATTGGCCAAGCAATGGATAGCGCCCGCTGATGATCCACACTGTGCTACTCGTGCACTTCGACACCATATGATAACTCGGGCCCTGCAGGATCCACACAGATGAAAAGAGCAATAAATCCTGTACTCCGAGAAGGTGTTCAACGTGAGATGCTTCGAGGACGAAGCTACATATCCCACGTAAAATCGACGTGAACCATGGATTGCTCTACGGGCTGCAAGACACGACGTAATGGAAGCAAATATCGAACAATACTTTGACTGGTGACTCTCGAGACATCTTGGTTGGCTGGTCATAACGTCCATATCTTCAGACTATAATCGGGTACTGGCTGCTGAAAGCTCCCTTCATCATACGCCGCAATGAGATGACGCTGACCAGATGAAGTAGCAACCACTCCCCCACCGGAATGCACAACCACACTCGACACCGCATCTTGAGGCCAGGTTAGCACAGACGCAGATCGATGTACAGGAGAAATCGCTCACCATCATGGCCTTGGAACTCGAACGTTGGAGCAATGGAGCCTTCATGTTGATAAGGATTCTTCCACACCCTCGAAAGCCCGTCGAGTCCACCGGCCCAGATCTCATGGCCCCCTTGATCATCCGTGGCAACTGTATCAAAGCCTAGCCTTTGATTTGTTTCCGCGTTCCGGCCTCGCAGCCATGACAGAAGTTGTCCTGTTTTGCGGATGTCATAGAGCATGACCCCGTCACTTTTCCTTTCCGCAATGTACAAGTACCTTCCGCATGGACTCCACGAAACCTGAGTTACTCCACTTCCACCGATCTGCTCGTCAGCGGATGTTGCCTTGACTGAGAAGACACCGACACAATCGCCCTGACCCAATGCGTCGTAAAGACCGACGTAACGGCTGTATGTTCCCGCAGCTAAGAGACCGCTGGACGCATCGGCAGTGAGTGCGGATACAATTCCTCTCATGGTCGTGGCATCGCTGTAGTCAGAACGCTTCCTTTTTGGGCCAGTGGGCACCGAGGAGATAGGAGCCTCTCCTGGCCGAGACAAGTCGAATATGGAGATTAAAGATTCTGAACCTGCAACAAAGCGGTCGCCTGAAGTGCTAAAGAGGAGCGAATGCGGACAGATGAATTCCTCAGTCATGGGGTTGACCAAGGGATAAGAGGCGCCAAGATGGCCAGTCAGTGCCGAGGTCAGCCGGATAGGGTGGTCTCTCGTTGACGATAGAATCAAGGCTGTCGCTGTGTCCTGCAGGTTGAAGAATGGATATCCTACCACAGCGTTGACTGATTCTTGTGATGGTATGGCGCAGTAGGGCGAGAGAAGCCGTGGCTCGGGTGCTTCCTCTAGGAGATCGGCTGGACTGCCATGAACTCAGAAGGCTGTACAGCAGTAAACTAGTATGTACTCACACAACGATTGTCTGAATTGAGTTGTCAGAAAGACTGGCGATAAGGCATGTTCCGTCGGCGCTCCTGTAAAAGAGTCAGGAAACCGAACTAGCAAGCTGGAAGCACATGTGCACCCACCATTGCACATTTCTGTAGAATTCTCCGCTGGTGGAAGAGGTTTCGGTACGAGCATCGACCTTATTCAAGGAAGTAGCTACGCATTTTGGCTGAAACAGGGTCATCGTCCGTCCCGCCATCCTGGCTTTGCGTGGTGTCGATTGCCAAAGCGACTTCGCGGGGATTCAAGCATGGTGAAGCACGGCCCTGCAATACAAGCAATCCAGAATGTCAATTCCACATTTCTACCCGAGTATCAATCGGCCCGATATCCTTTTGTCCTCCACAAGAAACGTGTAGACAAAGAGGAGCTTGAGCCTTGATTGTCAAACAAAGAAAGGGACTTGCAGCTTCTTTGCGCCGCCGTAATCATTCCTACGACGCGTCATACAGGCCCAAGCCGTAAATGTCTGTCTCGCGCACCGCGTCGGCCAGCTCTAGGAATCAATCCCATGAGTACCGAGTAGAATACCGCAATTTTCAATCCCAACCCTCGCAGCTCTATCGATCCTCTGCCGTTGCCATGTCTCTCTTCGGCGCTTCCACATCGAGGCCAACTCTTGGTCTGAATCTGGGCGCCAGTCAATCTGCGCCCGGCTCTACACCCTTGTGAGTACTAAATCGCCTGGTTTGGTGCCTTTCGTGCAGGTCGAGATGGCTAAGAGACACGAAGCAACGTCAACCAGTCTGCGCAACAGCAACAGCAACCGGCAGGGGCCAATACGTCTACGATAGGATCTCAAGCACAGATAGACATTGCCCACTTGCGCTCGACGACGAAATTCGATCAGCTTACCCCCGACCTCCAGCGAGAAATCGAAGCCGTCGACACGCTCATCCTCAATCAGACAAAGCTTGCCTCAGAAGTCGCGGACCTTCTACCCACCGTCATCGCTGCCGGAGAGACATTACCTAGTGGGGTGGATTTCGTGACCCAGAAGTTGGATGAACTAGAAGCCGGCCTAGGGAACGATGCAGAGGCGATCGTCGCCGTACGAGATGGGGACGTCAAGAGAAACGAGCTGGAAGCGAAATGTGTATTTCGCGCTATTGACAGGCTGAAGATGCCGCGTCAGTATCAACAAGTTGTTCACACACCCAATGACAACTTGAACGGTAGTAATGTCTATGGTGCGACCGGTCTAAGCGGATGGTGGAACAACCCGCAGACATTAAGGGGAAGTGTGCGAGGGGGTCACGCGCAAGGCGACAAGATCCAACTGCCTGGTGAGGACACTGAGGATGTCCAAGGTCCCAAGAGCCTGGTTGAGTTGTTCAACAATCGGGCAGACGAAATGCAAGATGCTATCAAGGGGAACCGACAGCTGCTGAGCCAGATTGAGGAGTTCGTACAGGGTCTGGAAGGAAAAGTGGTTGGCAAAGAGAGGGAGTTGAACGATCGACTCAACTACGGCGACCGCAACGGTGCGGGTTTCAGTGAACGAGACCATCAACTTCAGCTGCTGCGGTACGTGTTTGGGGAAGTTCAGCGGAGCCTTTACGATGTCGCCGACAAAGTGGGAGCTACAAGAGATGAGGTTGCACAATTGACCATTGGGAGATGATGGGTTGTAAGATATTGAGATATCAGCTGGACTTATGGGGGCCTGGTGGACGACTGACACGATCCACCACATGTGCTCGATACCTGTTCAAGACCGATACTGTTTCGGCTCGCCTCGCATAGGTCTTGCGACATTGCCTTGGACCAAATAGCGGCGGCTCATGACCTCGCAACACCCGGCAAACGACAGGGTTCGATTCCGGGAAACCAACTATGTTCACGAATGTCTTTCAAGTCGCTCCCGAACAAGGCTGCAGATAACGCTGCGGAGCCCGGATATTTTCGAGCATCTGCAGGGCGACTTTTGCGCATGAAGCGGCGTCCAGAGAGCTCTGCGAGAAGGATAGCATTTAGCGGTTCACGATTTCTGGGATGGCGAAGGTGAAGAGTCTACTATTCCAGCTCGCTGCTTGATCGGGGACGAGATGCGTAGGTATGATCTCCGCAAACGAGGTTGAGAAACCCCCGGTTTTGACACAGCCAAAGCAGAAGATACGGCCAGGCGTGGCGCTGTCTAAAACCCGAACTTGCGCCAAGGTCGCGACTCGACAAAGACCATTGATGCTCGCCTCTTCAGGCCATCCGATCTCCAGAATACAGTACTTGTACCCCTCGCCTCATGGGAGATTATCTCTTCCTTGCGCAATCGTCAACGGGTTTCTGCACCACCAGCGCTTTGGATGAAGCACATGCCCTTTTACCCTATTTAGCCTCCGCCAACCTCCAGCTCCTCTAGTCAGGCACCAACGTCGCCATCAGGGGCAAATAGAGAGATCTCCAAGGCCGAAGTAGATCGGTAGCATGTTCAAGCGCCCGTCAGACTCTGGTTCCAGAGTGGAGTCGCCGCTGAACTTATGACTTCATTCTCTTCTCTGATGTCATCTGCAAATGTTTCGACGACACAATCTATTTACTCGTTGCCATTTCACCATCGCCCGCCATTGCTTCCTTTCTACAATCTGACCACTGTATTGACCATTGACTGAGTTGTGGAATATTACCTGACACAGCAAACAATAAGATAACCTCCCTCTCGATCGCATCAGAGTCCCGTCTACAACTCTAGCCTCGTTCACCAACACCTCACCTCCCTTTCACTCCCAACCAACATCACCATGTCCGGTACCTCCAACGTCGGCAACAGCAACGTCTACGAGGCAGGTGACCAGCGCACCGAGCCGGCTTCGAAGTCGGGAGGGTCCTTTGGCGAGGAAGGCCAGAAGAACTCTCACCAGGCGAACGACTCGAGTAAGTGAACGGGTTTCGTTTTTATTATTATCATTACAAAGTCCATAAGTCGACGGTACAACGCTCTGTATTCTCCTCACTATGCCTGTCGCGGTGTTTGAATCCCGGAGACTTCGAAGGAGAGGTCTGGAGGAGTTCGAGACCTCGCGGGTTCAACGCTCGGGCAGGTGGACAGACATATACTCTCAACAAAGCAATACGTTGGTACCGAGAAAGGTTATGCGCATGGGCAGGCCGAGCTATGAACCTGTTCTTGGAAACCGAAAAAATGGCGTGGGCAACACGACGAGGACATTTTCTGAACACGCGCTACACATCTACCCTGTGCATGCATGCATTCCCCAAACCACATCCTTCCCCAAAGAAAAACCCAACTAATAAGCCTTCGATCTGCCCTAACAGAAGACGAACGCTCCATCGCCAACCGACTCGCGACCGCGGAGCCGCAAAACGACTCCAGCTCAGGCAAGGCCCTTGACGCCGAGTCCAAAGCCAGCCAGACCGACGCGACGGCCCCGGCGAGGATGCACGGCAACGAACCCTCGCGTGGCGCCCAGATCGACAAGGAGCTCCAGGACGAGGAGGCCGCGTTGCTTGCCAAGAAGGATGCCGCCAAGGGGAGCAAGAAGCCCGGCGGGACGGGGGACGTGAGCGGGAAGAAGAACTGAGGGCGTCTGCGGTTTTGCGTCTTGCATTTTGCGCGTTGCCGGCCATGGGCGGGAAGGCTTAAGATCTATGGTCAGTGATCAGTGATCAGTCACGCGAGTTGCGTCGGACACGTATTTAGTCAAGCTGGAACCCGCGAGGGGGACATCTGCTAGAGAAGCTAGAGCACAGGCAAGGCATTCAATCAATAACACAGTATCGTGACGGATCCGTAGATAGAAATGCCAACAGCAACGCATAAAAGCAAGTGTCAAGTATGTTTGACTTGACCCGGGTTCCGCGTAACGGCATGGGCATTGGGATGGACGGCACAACTCCAGTTATGACTCTCCCACTGACCCGGGTGCAGGGGGGCCGATGGGCTGGTGTTCGTCTTCGTATTCATCTGCACCATCCTCTCATATCTCTGCGAGGCGCCTGCTTAGCTGTGAGAGGCATTTGGTAGCTAGTACTCCATGTATTCAAATACCTAAAGGCAGGCGATGTGTATGCGCCGCATGATTGAAGGTACCCTGACACCGCGCTCACGTATACATATTGCTTGCAGGATATGAAGACGTCATGATCTCTTCTGCCGCTCTCTCTCCTGCCTTTCCATTTCCCGTCTCACAAGTCGGATACACTCGTCGCTGACATCACCGCCGACCCTCCACGTCCGGAGCACCACCTTCCTCGACCGCATGATTTCCTCGGCTCGCGCCCAGCGTCGGCGCCAGATCTCGATCTTCTTATCGTACGGTGCGCCGTCCGCAGCTGCGCTGGGAGCGCCTAGCTGACCCGTCCCACCTCCTGGCAAGGAGTAGGTGTCGGCGCCGGTGGCCCAGCGTGCCGCAGCCGCCGGGTAGGAGGAGATATTTCGGCGAACTGGGAGGGGTGGGTTGGGTCGATCAGAGGACAAGGAGCTCGAGTCGGAAGAGCTGGTGAAGGTGCGGGACGGTGATTGCGAGCGGATTGTAGGCAGGGCGTTGTATGCGGAGGAGACTTGGCGGCGCGCTACTGCCACGTAACCTTCTTCATTGTGCGAAGAGGTGCTCGTAGCTGTGCCTGTGCGGGAGAGAGGTGGAGGAGGTGCCTGATTCTGACGAACCGCGGAACTTGACAGAGGCTGAGACGTAGACTCTGAACTGTTGGGACCCATGCTCTCGGGAGGTGTTCGCCCACTCCGACGAGGTGCAGGGGGAGGAGGCGGAGATTTCTTTTTCACAGCCTCTTGGGCCTCGGTGTCTGACGATGCTGATAATCTCTCATGATTTGTAGGAGGTGTTGGTGATTGAGTTGAGAAGTTTCGCAGACTCGACGGTTTCTTGGGTTTGGCTGGCGGGCCGCTCGGTTTACCGTTTGTTTCAAGCTTCTGCATGTCATCAGAGAACTTCGAGGACTTTAGAGCATTTGGCTTCGCCACTGGATCGTCCGTAAAATCGATGAGGTCTCCCTCTGCAGCCCTAGGGTCCGCTATCGATTTCGGCCTCGTAGGCAGAGCAGGCCTGTTCGCCGGATCATCGGTGTGCATGTCGCCAGGCGACCGACTAAGCCCTCCATCCCGAGCGATCATGGAGTCTGGAGGCGTATTAGATATCGATTGGTCGAAGAAACCTTTCTTCACAGGTGTGGTCACGTCTCGGATGAACACGCCCAAAATTCGCCCCGGATGCTCCAGGACGACGTCGGTGTAAACTTCCAGATCAGCCTCTCCACTGTCGCCGACAAGGATGAACTTCCTTTCAGGAAAGTCGTTCATGATCCTATCCAATGAGCCACGTTTCCTTTCGGCTGCGGGCTCGAATATCCCCTGCAGCATTCCGGAGTACTGTTTGAGGTGAAAGGAGCCTGGAGGCAGTCCCGCAAGGGAGAAGTAACTCCGCAGTAAGGGATATAGTTGCCACGGCGAGTTGGAGACGTAGTGCAGCTTGACGCCCATGTTAGCCAGCTTGCTATACCACTCCTTGACACCCTTGATGGTCAGGTCTGACAATTCGCGGATAAAAGTGTTCTTGAAGATCTCCCTGGCACCACTTCCAATGGCCGAGTGCTTGATGGTGTCGTCAATGTCACTGATCAGGCTCACGCCGTCATGGTCTGTGATGATTACGTCCTCGACTGCCGACAGCTTCTCCGAAGCAAGGACCTTGACTTGTTCGGGAACAAAATCAAGAGCAGCTCGCAGGTTGAAGTGACCGGAATCGTCAGTAGTCACAGACTTGGAGGTGGACTTCTCCTTGTTGAAGAAGAAGACAGTAATCGGCACATGCGCTGTGGCCATAGACATGAACGGTCCCAGGCGAGTCAACAGCAGTTCATTTGCGGCTGCCAGCTGCTCTCGGCTCATGTTCGCAGGCTCGTTCCAGGATTGACGCTTAACCATGGATTGGTGGCCTGGGTCTTCGTGATCGCTGTCCGCAGGTATGGTGACTGATCGCGTAGGCGAGTTCGATCTACTACCGCCTGGCGTGCCGCCTCTAGAGACGCTCGAACTGTAGCTCCCCCTGATCGCTGCATCCGCCTCTCTCTGTCCGCGGCGAGCGATATTCTCGGCTTCCCGTGCAGCAAGCTCATCCTCACGGCGGGACGGACTGTCGTCAGACCCTGCCCGGTCGTTGGGTGCCAAACTTGAAGGTCTCGACGTCGCCGGACTGGGTGTGGGAGCATAGATGCCGCTGAGTCTTCTGGCCACGGCTACGAGAAGGCGATTCTTCCTGTTCAGGGGCCCTGATTGAGGGGAATAGATCCAGCCTCTCACGTCCACGTCAACAATAGCATTGGTGTCCTCGTACTTTTCCCATTCCCGCTTCCAGTAGTCGGCGTCTCCACTGCTGTGTGGCGTCTCTAGCGACTCGTGGGTCCCTGGCTGGTATCGAGCCGCTTCGTCAGGCGGAGTCTTCCTTCTCACATGTTTCCTAGCGTAGCTAGGGAACAGGAGCATTTCCTCATTCTCACTCCTCACGATCTCGGCATCAGGCCAGTCGCCGGGCACGCCTCCTTCGCCCATGTTCTCCTGCAGTTTCTGCTGAATTTGTGCCTGATATGTCTGTCTCAACTCGTTTGCCGCTCGCAGGTAGCCCTTCACCCTCTCCCTCCTCGCACCAGGCAGCCGTCCGCCGCCATAGCTTGTCATCTCTCCGGCTGAGGCCTTTGATGTAGATCTCTTTGTTCCTCTGATTTGGCGGCCACCACCATATTGCGACTGACCATACAAGGTCCGCAGAATACGACTCTTTCCCACTTCCCGGCGCAAGAGTGAGACGAGGCGAGTCCGCCTGAGCCTTCTACCAATGAACGTGACAATGTCTCTGCGTGCTTCTCTCCGCTCTTGCTTTCGTTGTTGTCTGCGGACGATGGCTCGATAGATGCCGGACTGCGCTCGCAGGCGCAGTTGTGGGACGGTCTCGTGACGAAAGCCCAGGTAGCGTTCACGGGCACGGCGGTGGGTATTTGGGAACAGGTAGCGGAGGAGGGAGAAGGCGTTGCGGGATCCCGACAAGCCGCGGAATGGAGGAGCCACGGTGATCGACCAGACTGCGGCTCAGGTGGCTATTCGAATGCCTGGGCGGTTAGAGATACTGAACAAGCACGAGGTCTAAGAGTTAGTTACACAGAGAGAAGTACGAGTTGGAGACAGGATCAATTCATGGGTTGCCGTCGCTTCTACAGAAAGTGCGTCATAGTCAGCCAGCCTTGCGCTTGGAGATCCGTCCATTAAATCTACCAGAAAGCTTCTATTCTGCTTCGCTTCTCGGATGATCCTGGATCCTCACATGAACCGATTATCACTACTACCTAGCGGCATCAAGGACGGTCATCGGCTACACGAAATCTCCACCGTACGCCTCCAGACTTCGCACCGCAGCGGGCAAAGCGCAGGGTGACTTTGCTGCATCGTCAGCAGTCTGCATCACGAACATCGTCTAGTCCCCAATATGATCATCGAGGCCAAATGAGGTTGAACAGCTTCTTGAATATTTGGGATATGTCTGTCGCCGCAGGCACGGAGACGCGTGAAGGGCGCCCATGTGACCCACTGCGACACGGTCATACATCGACTTTTTGAGTTTCAGGTGGACTGAACAGCAAAGAGACATGTCACTGACTTCAATTAGTCGAGTCACGAAACTCTTCAACCTGTACGAAGACCGCAAGGGAGAGAAACAGGTCACTCGTTGACCGACTCAGTCCACCCAATTGGTACCAAGCAACCTGAACCGAAGGTGACATCGAAGGTTCCTCCGACGACTTCACCGCTCCCTATAATCTACCTCCACTTCCCTCTGGCCAAGTCTCCCGCAGTGGCGATAGCAAACGCAAGGCTCGATGCACTCGCACTGCTCACCAGCAGTCTTACTGTGACAGCCACAGGTCGAACCACTGAACAATTGCCCGCAGGCTCTCTTCCTTTGCGTAGCCTGCCAACCTGTCAGTACGAACAATGACTTAGACCCTACCGAGAAGCTGGAGGAGACGTACGCTCATATGGGTTATCCAGGTTGCAGCGAAGGGCGAACCCATGCTCGACGCCCCGAAAACAGTTGCAGATTGTAAGCCTTCTTGTCATTGCGGAGGATTTCCACCGCCGTGTTGCGGGCTTCCGTCCCAAAGGTATGGTCGGTCTCAGCGCACGACAAGAACAAAGGCTCTGGATACGCGCGTCAATTGATCCGTGAATGAACAGGGCTTCAACCAGCCTGCTTGCTACATGGTACTTACTCTTTGACTGCCGAAAATGGTGCTCCTTCAGAAATGCCGGATGGGCAAAAGCGCCGGCCGCGCAGATATCTCGAGCCAGCTCGTTGCACACATACGGCGCTCCGAAACAGTATCTGGACGCGTGGTTAGAAACGCGCTCACATGAAGATGAAGATGATGGCAAACATACCCTACACACGCGTACTTGGTCGTCGAGCCGCCAAACTGAGCCTTCACAGCCTCGACCCATTTAGGGGTGACTTCGTCCGCGAACGCAGTATGCTTCTTCTTCCAGGCTTCGTAATCAAACCCCGGGGCTGGATCGTCTCGACCTTTGCGGTATTTCCACACCGGGTCCTACATCATCACCGGATATCAGCCGCTTCGGCGTTCGATTACCAGCGGTTCCACGACCACAGAGAGACTGAGACTGAGATTGAGACTGACACCTTGGAAGTAATCCAACCCAATGGTCAAGTAGCCTGCATCAGCGAACGCGTCCATGACCAGAAACCCATTGTTGAAGAACCCCCACACATCGGGAAAGTAAAGGACGATATTGCCGTTGTTCTTCCCCTGCGGCGTCGAGATGTATGTATTAACGCCAGCGACGGTCTCAGTCCGGCCTCGTGGCTCCCCTTGGTGCAGCGAGCCCTTCAGACAACAGTCGGCCGACGGCTTTGCGAGATACCCCTCCTTGTCTGCCATGATGTGGGCAAGGGGACAGGGACGTAGGCCGGATAATCAATGGTAGGTGCGTACAGTACCTGGATCTCTATCTCTGTCTTTCGAATATCCGTCGTGGTCGTAATATCTCACCTACGGCTTCATCTTCGTCGAGCATGCTGGCGCCATACAGAGTACTGGACGCTGTAGCCGGCAGCCGGTCATCCCCCGCGGCTAACTTACACTGTCCTCACACGGTGCCGTGGAGCGAAAGACGATCCTCCCACCTGCGATACACCAGAGTAAATTGGAGTCTCGTCGAGCGGGGAACAAGGCCACCATCGGCGTCAGCACCCTGCCAGCAACCGACAGCCAACACGGAGTAGGCCAGCGGGCCGGCCATCCAGCCACCCAGTCGGTACTCCTGCTCGGCAGGGTAGCGTTGGATCCTACATATCAAAAGTACATTTCCAGTGGCACCGCAAGTGACAGTCTCGGCTACTATTAGCTAGTCCATGAGTGTCACCACTTGCAGCACGGGCATCCATCTGGATGGCGAAATCCTGTCATGCCCCCCTCTATGCCCACAAACGGATTCCACCGCAAACCGAACCGCGTATGATTCCTCATGCCGCGTACTCCGTACCTCACCCTCGCACCGCGGCCGTAGCGGGCCTCTGGTCTTGTGACAACAATTTTATTCCGACGACGATTCAAAAAGGTTTACCGAGAAGGTGGGTGACTATTTGTGCTCAACATCTTTGGACGTGAACACCCAGCCAACTTGTGGCGCGAGAGGTCTATTGATCAGATTAACCACAGAGAAGCTATTACAGTATCTACTACCTAGTACTGTCGCTTTCTACTGTGCCACCGAGCGGACGAACCAAGGGAGGCTACACAGGACGGTGACGGTATATCCATCTCTCACGTGGGAGCACACGATTATCTGGGCATTGCGTCTTACCAATTAATTCATCGATGGCTCCATTCGACTTCACCGGCGAGGTGGCCATCGTGGCAGGCGCGGGCTCTCGTCTACCAGGTATGTTACGGCCTTTGGACCTTCGTTGTTATTGTCCCACAGTCCACCATCCATCTCTATGCATCCACACGGCAGACACCTTTTATCTGACTACTCAATAACGCGTCCATGGCATCTCGCGCAGGCGAAATCGGCAACGGCCGCGCCACAGCCATCCTCCTCGCACGGCAGGGCGCCAAAGTCGCCCTCCTAGACATCAACGCCGAGTGGGCCGAAGAGACGAAACGCATGATCGACTCTGAGGGCGGCACGTCGGTGGTGATCCGCACGGACGTGACGGACGAGGAATCATGCAAAGCTGCCGTCGCGGCGACGGTCGCCCACTTCGGCAGCGTGCACATCCTCGTCAACGTCGTGGGCGTGGGCGGGGCGATGGGCGACGCCACGACCGTCGACCTCGCGGCCTGGGACCGCGACATGCGCATCAACGTCACGAGCATGGTGCTCATGGCGCGGCACGTCATTCCGGAGATGCGGCGCAACGAAGGACACCGCGGCGGCGTCATCGTCAACATGGCCTCCGTGTCCGGGTTGTTGGGCGGGAATCCCAGCCTATTGTACCCGACGTCCAAGGGGGCGATTATCCAGATGACCCGCGCCATGGCCGCGCAGCATGGCGAGGAGGGCATCCGAGTGAATTGCGTGTGTCCGGGAATGGTGTACACGCCGATGGTGCGCCGGGGGGGTATGAGCGAGGAGATGAGACAGGCTAGAATCAAACAGAATCTCCTCAAGACCGAGGGCACGGCTTGGGATGTCGGTTATGGTGAGTGCAAGTTCCACCCCCCTCTCTCTTCGTTGCGGGTGACTGTGTATTACTCGTCCATGTTTTGGCGATGCCGATGCCGATGATGATGCCGATGCTCATGCTCATGCTGATCTCACATTTTTCGGTAGCCGTGCTGTTCCTGTGCAGTAAGGAGGCGAAGTGGATTACCGGACTCATCATGCCAGTCGACGGTGGGACTACGGCGGGGAAATCTGTGGGCGATAGACCGGCACTAAAGGCCGATGTGTTGGCCGAGCAGATGACGGGGATACCTAACCATGGATAACACAATCCTGTGCAGTGCAGTCACACCACTGGTGGTCTGGGCTCTAAGGTGAAGGGTATGGAGATGCTGGCGGCCAGGGGGTATAGAGACAAGCTTCATCCTGCATGGCGTTTGAGCGGAACGGGGCCCACACGATGTTACGGTCGTGGGTTTCTGCCTATGTACCAATCCATATCCATCCGCATATTCGTTGATGTCTCCTATTGATTAGGATTTTCAATTTCCTTTCCATTTTCTCCCTGTCTCAGGCATATTTGCCGACAAACGCAATCAGCGCGTCATCCACCTCCTTGGGATGCGAGGCGGACAAGAAGTGCGCGCCGCCTGGGACGGTGATCAGTTCGGCGGACGGTGAATTGACGAACAGCTTGATTTCCTGCTGCGCGTTCGCCACGCTGTACACAGCGTCGTCTGTGCCCTGTGCATGGCCCCTCAGGTTAGCAATCGGGGCGTCCAACACACCTCACCTACCCACCACGGTACGCTCGGGTGGTGGTGGTTCCAATCAAACCAGGAGGGAAGGGAAGGGAAGGGAGGGGAACTTACATGCAACCACATGACCGGACAGGTGACGTCGAACAAGCGCCCATGCAACCCGTCTCGGTCTCTCAGATTGATCGCCGCCATTCGGGCCCTCCGCCGCCCGTCGTCGCCCTGGTAGTTCGCCTGGATGGTCTTGCGCCAGAACTCGCGCGTCTCGTCGGTGCAGCCCTTGCCGAACCCGATGTCGATGAGGAAGTCGCAGTACGACAGGTCGGGCTGGAAATCCGGCGTCGGGTCCTTGGACGTCCACGCGTCGATGGGCACGCTCACGTCGCGCACGCCGTCCCAGCACCCGAGGTCGCGGGTGCGCTGGGATTCGTAGTCCAGCGACGTCCCCAGCGGGATGATGCCTACAATCTGAGACGCGTTAGCGCGCGAAGAGGAAGGTGACCAACCAACCCCAACTCATACCGTGCAAGGAGCAAGAAACGGCAGTACATAACGCAATTTACACATACCTTGTCGGGTGCCAACAGCGCCATTCGCACCGTGATCCAGCCGCCCTGGCTCGTGCCTAGGACAAAGGCCTTCTTGATGCCCAGCGCGTCCATGACCTGGATGTTCATGATGGCCGTGTCCCAGTACGTGAAGTTCTCGACCTTGGCGCGCGTCTGGCCGTGGCCCAACAGCTCGATGGCCACGAGGTTCATCTTGTCCGTCAGCTGCTTGTTGGCGTACTGTCCCTGGTAGAGGTCGGACGAGGTCGTGAAGCTGTTGACCAGGATCAACGTCGGCTTCGACGGGTCGTGAGGATGGGGCGACTGGTACGCGGCGTCGATGCCGCCCAGGTGAGGCACGTGGACTGTCTTGGTATTCGGCATGTTGAGGCTAGGCTCGCAGATGCTGCTGGGTTTGACTCTGTATTAGATCGCGCGCGCGTCAAAGCAGCTTCAAGTAATTAATGTCAACAGAATGCTCGATATACAGCTCGAGATGAATCGGATCTGGGGCGAAGTTCGAGTTTGCTCCAAGCAAGAGCCATCCATCTTTATGTATTTTGTACATGTCGAACCCGACGCGGGGGCCGCCCGTCTGTTCTCCATTTCATTCTCCAATCTGAATCAGATTCGTCGTCACGTCGTCTACGAGTACAGTACCAAGACGCGTTGTATAATTACAACCCGGATGACCGCGAGTCCCCGCATCTTGGGATCCCAAGATTGTGAGCCGAGCGATTGTCTCTTAGGTCATTGCGTCGATGCGGATCCGCTCCGGATGCCACAACCTATCTGCTCCGTGGCGCCAGTTGCTGACGATCCTGCGACAAGCGCATGGTGGGCATGACGCAGGAGATTTGCTCAGGAGTCATCGCGCGAAGAGGGGGTCGTGTAGTTCGGGAGTTGACTCGATCCGGGATTTGTCCGCGAATTGAGCACCGTAAGACGCGAAACTTCTCTGCCGATGTCAGGTTAGCTCTCGCGCCTGGAGCTGGAAAACAGGACTGTAGACCTCCAAGTTGGAGAAATGCAATACACGGAAGGAGTGGTAGTACGAACTGTTTGCAAGGACGATTTGTAGCTCATGCAGACACTCGCAGCGGATAGAGTTCGGCGCGTGGTAGGATAATTGGAGGTGTGCTCGCTTCTCGCTTCCCTCGCCTGTTCCTCACCCTCGCCTCACCCGCCTGCTTACCCTCGCCGTCGTCCTTATCCAGTTCGTCCTGTGGTCATGTCGGCGCGTCGGGTAGTGGTCGTGGCCGGTTTCTGGGCTCCTAGGGTCAATAAAGTCGAATGGATAGCAAGCTTCGCTCATGCATTCACAAACATCACGCCAGCATCATGATCCAAACATGCCGTGAGCCTTATGTCGAGTTTGGTGGTCCGGCGCAATCACAACAGGATACTTCCCTCTGCAACTCCTCCAACAGCTTTGTCGGCGCTCCAGATGTGCAGTTTTTCAACATTCCGGCACTTATGCAGAGTCTTCAGATCCCAGCCCTGCTTTCCCTCCACATGACCGATCCGTAGAACGGGTGTGAGATCAGCGGCGCACATGAATACCATTCGAAGGTCGTTCCAGACATCTATCGACGCGCTGCAAAATATCTTGTGCTGATCCATAGAAAGTGCAGAGACGAGTGTAGTCGTACTCATCACTGTAAGTATGCTGCCTTGGAAAATTGAGGCATTGCATTTGAAGAGACATCTCGGGGATGGCGATGATTGACTCGTTGCCGCGAGGGAGTGTTGCCCATTCTCCGCCGAGTGGCATTTTGAGTCTGTGTAGGTCGTGCGCATGGATCGCCACCAGCGTATCTTGACCTCAACATCAACACTTGAACAATTTCTTCGCAGCCGAGAAACTCACCTCCGGCCAGAGTATTCCAGGCCGCCTCTCCTCCTGCCGTTGGTGCACCTGCGTAGATTGAATGTATGACAAAGTCGACTTCCTCGAATTTCTTCCAGAAGTATTCGATGCTGCTTGCGGCCGGTGTCCATGGACACACTGCTTGCGCACAGGTGGCATCGTCCAAACGAATCCTCGTCGAATTACCGACAAGGCTGACAGCGCTTAAGAGCATCGAAAAGTCTGTCAACAGCTCGATGTGTACCGAAACTGATCGCCGTGTTCTGTCCATGGAACCCTCTAGAAAAGAGGGTAAAAGCTGTCCGTCACATTGCTGCGCTGAGTACCTTGATCGTGAGTCTGAAAAGTGTCGCACAGGTAGGCGTCCGCACGATGCTGGTGGGACTGGCGAGCAAGAATGGGACTGCTTTCAGCGACTTTGAGCAGAATCATGCCGAGCACTGTTTCAATTACATTCGTCAGGGAATTATGTGTTCGGGGGACATGACTTTGGAGGGACCGGATGAAAAGCAAGAGGTTGGCGAAAGTGCTCTTCGCCGATGGGGTGTCGAACACGGGTGGGTAGATCGGTGGCAGATGTTGGCTTGGGCTGACCAGAACGCGGCCGTTTCCAGACACTGAATATGAGAAAGATGGTTTCAAGGAGCATGAGCTGGTGGAATATGAATTGGTCCTGAACACGATTGCATCGGGCCAGATCTCGAAGCACCTTCCACATGAAAACTTGATCCCTCAGAATTGGGCACTGACACTGGAGACAAGTCTCACTGCCTTTTCCAGCCATGCTCTTTCATACTTTCATCAGCATTCCCTGCATCAAACCATCCTTTGAGCTTGGCAATATCTTCCTCGTTGAAATACTCGTTTGCCATTGCCCAGCCAACAATACTATGGTGAGCCTCTTGAGCGCGTGAGCCCGTTCTAGCGCCTTCCGCATCAAGCATATCATGCTCCCGTAGTACGTCGAGCCTGCGATCTGGAGCCTGGACGTATTCATTGAGGAGGATCAACTCTGGACCTCCCAGGATGGATTCAGGGTCGTTGTGGCGCTTGATTATCTCATCGGTGAGGATGTGCTCCTTGATCATGATGTGCGCGGGCGGACCAGTATAGCCGGTTGCAGGTTGGGCGTTGCCATCGTCGGTAGTCGGAGCAGACATTTCTAGATTGCTTCGGGACTGGATTGACTTAGTGCTTTTGATCTGGACAATAGAAAGTCGCTGTTCGGGGAGAGGCAGACGTGATCCTGATGTCCAACAGAAGGGAGGCGGAATATTTTATGATTAAGTACCAGAAGCGCTAGAGAGAGTGGACTAGGCAGCAGGCGTTGCAGCAGAGGCTTCCGAACTTGAATGCTACACCGCGTCTGTTAGACGACGCCCATTGGCCGACATTGTTGTCAGTCACAAGTCAACACAGGGATATTGGTCGCAGGAATTCGTCCAATTGAAGGCAACAGGGTGAATCGTCCAGGATACTGGTCGCAGGAATTCGTCCAATTAAAGGCAGTACTGTAGGGTGTAAGCTTCACCTTAATAGGGCGATGAAGTAAAGGCTCGGGCACAAAACAAACCCCCTTACCAAGGGACAAAAAACAAAAACTCTACCACACCTCTACTTGAACAGTAGAAGTGTGATATCGCTTTCATGTTTTGATTGGGCTATATGCGGTGGTGGCAAGCCAACCGGTCTACTCCCATCTCGCGGTCATCTCGTTCGATGCACCGCCGATTTGACTTGTCAAGTATGCAAACATTGTGTTATTTCTGGCTTTTATTATCCACCACTATTATTTCCGTTGTCGTTCGAGGAGGAAGGGATCGAGGAGGATCGAGGATCGGATCGGATTGGTTCGGACTTTTTTGTTGGCGACAGCGGGAGTTGAACGGTGGTCGTTGTTGTTGTCGCACAATTCGTCTCTGGCTCGCCTTCTAGCCCGGTGCTAGTTTGTCTGAGCCCGAGAAGATATTGTGATTGAATATGAGAATCTTGACAATATCAAGGAGAAAACGGCGACGAGGAATTATGATTGGCTCGTCAGTGAAGTGAAAGGTCAAAGTCACGTTCGTCACAATCGAGGCAACGTACAGTGATGGCTCCGGGGCACGCTGGCTTGAACGGACCATGAAGGGCATGATGAAGCTAATGTACGGAGTATGCAAACGACGAAAACAGTGCAGGGTACTGTATCAGGTGATCAATATCAAGTTGATTAGGGAAGGAGTAAGTTGGCTTTGGATTCATTCTTTTTCATTCATTCTCGCTCGGTATCTTCGTGCTATTTCAGCATGTCCTTCATCTACACCCGTCTTCCTGCCTCGTCTTCATTCCTCTTGTCGTCTCCCATATACGAATTAGTCGTATGTTCAATCATATGCTTGAGTACATCGTAGTAAAACATCAAATGCCATTGCGTCATCCAAGGCATCAAAACTAAGATATCCAAAATCAAAATCGAAGAAGGTATTAGTATGTTGTGTGGCGGGTGTCCGATCCCGATCATATAAGTGCCGTTGTACCTTTTTGTATCCGTCCAACTCCAGTAATCCGTACAGCTTCTCAATCGACCTCTCAGAAGAGAGCGAAACCAGCACATGCTGCCGCCAGGATCATGCCAGCAGATGACCCAAGCTTGCTTGCCGCGCCGGTGAAGCTCGATACAGCTGGAGCGGCTGGGGTCGTCAGGGTAGTGCTTGGACTTGCTGACGAGCTGGGCTGTTCGATTTGCCAAGTCTTGGTGCTGGAGGGAGCAACTGGGGTAGAGGAGGAAACTGTCACTGTGCTGACCGTACTGGTCCAATCCGCCCAGCTTGACGAGGCGGGAAGCGTCGAGGAAGAAGTGGTGCTGGAAGAGGTACTGGTGGAACTCCAGTCAACCCAACTGCTTTCCGGAGTTGTTGTCACTGGGGCAACAGGGGTAACTGGGACTGGGGTTGTAGATGGGGTCCAATCGGCCCAAGTAGAAGTGACCTCGGTGGTGGAAGGAGTTGTGCTCGAGGAGGTGGTTGTAGAGGTCCAGTCAACCCAGCTGCTCTCTTCGGTGGTGGAAGAAGTTGTGCTCGAGGTCGTCGATGAAGTCCAGTCAGCCCAACTGCTCTCCTCGGTGGTGGTCACGGGGGCGGGAGGTGTAACAGGGGTCGGAGTAACAGAAGTCGTCCAGTCAACCCAGCTGCTCTCCTCAGTTGTTGTTGTCACGGGAGTAACTGGGATAGAGGTTGTCCAATCCGCCCAGCTTGAAGAAGCCGGGGTGGTCATGCTACTCGTGGTTGTGCTGCTGCTCGAGCTCCAGTCGAGCCATTGAGACTCAGAGCTTGAGCTTGAACTTGTCGTGACTGGGGCGACGGGAGTGGGAGATGTAGTTGGTGACCAATCCGCCCAGGTCTCCGAGGTGGAAGAACACGAAGTAGTGGTGCTGGTTGTTGTTGTTGTCGTCGAGGAGGTCCAGTCAGACCAACTCTCTGTAGAGCTGGTAGTTGTAATTGGGACAACCGGTGTCTCGGAGGTCGACGCGCTCCAGTCCGACCAGGTCTCCGGGCTTGTCGTTGAGCTGCTCGTTGTCGTACTGGAAGTCGTGCTCGTCCAGTCGTTCCAGATAGGGCTCGTCCTGGTCGTTGAGCTGCTGGTTGTCGTGCTGGGAGTCGTAGTCGTCCAATCGCTCCAAACAGGGCTTGAGGAGGTGATGATCGACGTTGTTGTGGTAACGGCACTGGGACTTGTAGTCGAGCTCGTGCTCCAGTCACTCCATACCGGGGTTGAACTTGTCGTCGTCGAGCTTGTGGTCGTTGAGCTGGACCAATCCGACCAGATTGGGCTAGGAGCTGGCCCATGCTGCTCTGCACAGTGAGTCACAACGAGACCAATGGCAGTAGCGACGGATTCAGGAGCGCAACCGGCCACGACGCATGATTGAATGGTCGCGACAGAATCGGGGCTGCAGACATCAGTGAAGCTGGCCGCTGCTGACTCTGTGCAGCTAATCAAGCAATCCGGGGGAGGAGCGGAAGTGGCTTGGGGTCTAGGAAGCGCAGATGAGAGAGGCACGGCTGAGAGAGTGGCGGCGGCAACGATGGCAGATCGGGAACGAGAATGCATGTCGAATGAACGTATGTAGTATAACAATGGACAATGCAGATAATATCGAGGAAGATAGGGTGCTCTGGACGCTCTTTGGAACGTGCGAGTGTCAAAGCTGCTCTGTTGGAGTGTCTTGGATGGATGAGAGACTCGGTGCACAAACCTCAATGCGACCCGCGATATATAGACGTTGATACTCGACCTCGAGAGCTCCTACCAGCCTCCATTGTGCAGAAAGACAATGCTGCGCGGCTGAGATGGACTAGCATTGTGGTGTATTGCGTGGCTAGGAGGCGAGTATGGCAGGGCTGGAGCGAGATGCGAGTGGCTAAGGAAAAGAAATGCAGGCGGCAGGGAACAGGTGGAGTAGAGACTACGGTCTGCTCCGCGTATCACGATTGGCTGCAGGGCGCTACGTGGGCCACCAGCCCCCCCGGCGCTAAACCCCATCTACTTCAGTAAACAAAGTCTACAAAGAACAATGGCAGGCGCATAATGGAGGGCTGGAAAGCCTCAATCACGCAAGGTAGACATGATGTCCGCCATGATGATCTGCATCTTCTCTTGATTGGGTAGAAAACTAGTTCAAGAGCATGAATCAACTCGTACCTGATGCCAGCTGCAGAACTTGTGCCCAGCCAAAAGAGAACGATAACTCTTACGCGCCAATGTGGGAAACCCAGCATGTCGATGGTCATTCCAGGCCATGATGCAATCACGTAGGCTGCCAGTGCGGGTGCAACTTCTACAGCATGGCATCGTTGAAGGGTTACTAGACTACGAGGAAACGCCGACGATGACAAGGCGCTCGATCTGTTGTTGGCAGCTAGATTCATCTAACATGACCTTGACTCTGAAGGACCGATTCGGCATCTGTCTGCACAGTACGAGGTACCGAGTATGCTGTACATCCCCCGCCACCGGGCAACGACCCGGCTGAACTCGATTAGCGAGACACTAAGATGCACTAGTTCGGCGAGGCTGGGTTTCAGCCTCATAGTCGCTCCCGAGGTACGTCGTGTAGTGCTGTGGCCTGTTCTGTAGATGGACAAAGGATGCCGACAGATGAATGGATGACAACAGGTGGAGCATGGCTACGGAGTATAGTACGGCGATACGGTACAGCATCAGCGGCCTTGAGACTAACGCGGCGTGGCACGCCTGGAGTGAAAGCATCCGCCCTTTGGTGTACGAACACTGCCACGGAGTACCTCGTACCGTGTCATGCTCGCATGTTTCAATGAACTCGCGGATCAGGAAATGTTTGAAGGCGCCAAAGGAGCAGTGTTGAATAGAGGCCAGCTCATCGAATTCATCTCTCATTACGGTCTGTGTGGAGGAGCTTGAGGGTCCGTGCTTGGTCAAGCTCTTGCATGCTTTAGACAACCATGAGTCTCATTGCCACCTTGCCTTTTCAATCCCCTTGGTACCTCAATGCGTCCAACTGTTTGCCGCACTAATGCAATGCGCCTGGCTTCTGAAAATATCAAATCATCCTGAACGCGCGCAACTCGGTAATCCCAACCACCCCCGTTGCTGTACTCTGTCCTGCAAGTGATATGGTCAAACAAAGGGTACAAGGGAGTAAGCCATGAGTTCTGGGTCGCTGATGGGCCTTTGAGACAATCCTCCATTATCCACGTGCTTAGCGGGGGGTACCCAAGACAGCTGGTTGATCTAGCGTCGTATGGTCGAGTCCCTGCATGGAGATATGGCGCCCGTCGTATGTAGCCCATTAGTGATTGAAGCTGCTTTGACGTGGTATTACATTAAACGCCTGGGAGGTAACTGAACACCGGCTTTGCGTGGTGTTTGTAACGGTCCATCCGACCAAATGTGGGCCTCCGCGTCAGTTCACTGACTGGTAAAGTAGCAGAGGTTCTCCAACATTCTCGATCTCGGGAATCGTGCATTTCAGGTCGAAGGCTTTCGAAAGAACGATCTTGAAGATCTTCTGGACGTTGATGCTGTGACTGGTGCTGCTAAAGATGAGGCTTGCTCGCATTGCTTTGGCGAATCTCCGAGCCTGGACAAACCCCGATAATCAGTCAACATATCTTTGGAATTGCTGCTACAGCTAAAGCACTTCCTGTGCTTACCTGATTGCTGATCTCCTCTTGATCTTCTCTGGGAAAGTTGACGAAATGATCATATTTGGTCCCAATCAAGAACGGAATGGCGGTTTTGTTGAAGCCTCGGCCTTGTCTATACCACTCTTTGATACTGTTCAGCGTTGACTTCCGCGTCAGGTCGAACATGAATAGGATCGCAACGGCGTCGTTGCAGACAAGCGGAAGCATGTTGACAAACTCTCGCTGACCGCCGAGATCCCAAATCGAAAAGGTGATCTCGGTATTGCGTATTGAGATTGTCTTCTCCATGAAATTGACGCCTAGCAACCAGTTAGACACTCAAGCCGGGAGCACCACGGCACGAACGCACCCAATGTCTGTATGTAGTCTTCGTCCCAGCTGCCCTCGACATATTTGACCATCAAACTCGTCTTCCCTATCTGAGCATCGCCAACCATTCCGACCTTTATGACGACGCTTGATTTGCTGGCTGGCTGTGACTGACGATTCTCCTGATATTGTGTCTGTTGATGGCCGCCCATGCCAGAACCTGGTCTTGAACCCGGCTGTTGGTATAGACTGGGTGAGTTGTATTTCTGGCTTGAGTCGTTGTCTATGGGCGGTGTTGTGATGGCAGTCGACGGCTGAGTCTGCAGGCCATTCTGGACCGCAGTGACCTCCTCTTGTGACTGATCCTGATCGTTGACGATGTGCGGACTGTAGGCCGAATCGGCGGGGTAGTCAATGGGGGTGGAGGGATCCATAATCGGAGGGCAGCGAGCGGAGTGTACTGCGAGGAGAGGTTGACGAGAGCTTTAGAAGCCTGCGGGCGAGCGTCTGGGAGAACTCATGCAGTGCGAATATATCGTTTCGGGCTGAGGATGGATGTGGTCAAGATTGAGGCCGCAGGTCGCAGCCGAAGGGCGGTTTAAAGTGTGAGGAATTGACAGATGCGCATGAGCGAATCAACATCGAATGCACGAGACGCGTCTACGCAGTCCAATCAACGCCCATTATTATTGTCCATGGAGGTATCAGTCGGTCAAAAACATACTGAAGGCCACGGTGATTCCTAGATTGCCGCTACAGCATGAATATCGCTTCAGAAGCTCCCGCCTGCCTTTCTCTGGACGCTTGCACCTCCGCGGCTAGGAATAAGGCGCACGCGGCAATGATGGCCGCTGAGACCACCAGGAAAACAGCCTGAGTCTTCATCCCTGTCTGGACCAATGCCCGCCGTTTTGCATACTTGGTGACCGTGCGCATGTATATTGCCAGTCCCGTCACGAGGCAAGCCAGCGAGAGGACCCAGAAGATGATTCCCATCGGATGGCTCAGCCTTTGTTCTAGGGCGGTTGGTTGATGTTTGAGATGGAAGTTGACTAGGATGGCCACCGCGACTATAGCCATATAAATCGACAGCCGAAGCCACGACAAGAATGTGCGCTCGTTGGCACAGTGGTCCCGCGCGTCTGATGTTGTGTTAGGGAAGAGGAGCGGGGCGTACAGCGGCTGAAGAAGAAACATCTTGAGCGGGTTTTCAGGATGGTACCTAGTATCGTTCAGTAAAGACTAGTCGTCGTCCATGGCTAGTGGAATCCTACTCGTTGACATTGATCGTGGCGCCGAAAGGATTGTAAAGGAGGTGCCACTCGTCTTGATCATCGGGAGGCCGTCCATCTGGACTGCTATCTTCTTGATGAGCCATCTTTCTGAGACACCCTCGGCTATAGAGAATCGCTTTCTACAACAGCGAACAAGCCATGGGCCAATGATAAAGATTGCGGTCCTTGTAGGAATTTGAGGATATTAGCTATGTATCGCTGACCTTCAGATACTGGATGGTGTTGGTGAGGCTCAAGATGACGCAAGTGAGTCGCCGAGGCCCAAAGCTACCTTAGGGTCGCCCATGCTAGATGCCAGCGCCCAGGAGCTCATGCCGAATCCACCCTCAACCTGCTGTCGCAATGAGCAATCCGGTTGAAGCTTCCTTGGCGTCTCTCTCCCTAATGCTGGCATGAGTCTCAGTAACCGACAATTTTGCCATCTCATGCTTAACTGGGTATCTTCAAGCGGTAAGAACTGGCTATCTGCTGCGGCGGGAGGCGACGCATATCAGCGGCGTTGCCCCGCCCTCTGCTAATGGACAACAGCTTGGGGCACGCCCGAATGGTCCAGCATTAGCGAAGCTGTGCCTGATCCGGCCACTGCAGCCGATGGCATTTGGAGATTATCGACGCAGATGTGAGCTTTATCAGTTAACGTTTCCCAGCATATTTCAGAGTCATAGCCGCTGTCACTCTCCAGACAGGTCCAAGTTTGATCAACTATTTGCAGCCGAGAGACACACGCCTTAACTGAAAGTCACGTTTGAGCATGCCAGCTCTGGAGTCGAAATCGTAACAGATCAAACCTTCTAACTCCCACTGGAAGCATTGCTTTCAGCCAGGGCCTGCCCGCCATGGCGACACCCCCGAAGAACCACAGTACGCTCGAGCGTGTCACGAGCATGACGAGCCGGGCATTTTCTCGTTCTCTCCCGGATTTCTCGCCCATCGCACAGGCGTCTCTAGCTCGGGACATCGAAGAAGACCCAGAAGACGCCGTGGAGTCAGAATCCGAGCCCGACTCGGAGACCTCAACCCTACGACCTTCTACATCCGCGCCTGGGAGAGGACAGTCTTTTGCGGGACTGTATCGTCGACCGAGTTTTGTCGGCGCAGGAAACAGAGCGACTGTTCTCCCACATCTACTATCAACAGAGCATGAGCGGCTCTCGAAGCAGGAGAGGAAGCAGGCAATGGAGGAGGAAAGGAGTCTGTTGAGAGACAATAACATTATCCCTCCGAAACATCCGCAGGCTGCCGGCGACGATGCTAGCCGAAGAAGAAGCATTTTCCATATTCCCGGCGGAGATCGCAAAGTGTCCCGCGTTGAAGAAGCCACACCGGCATTGGATGGGGGCTTTGGAGTTGCGTCCGAAGCGTCTCCTCTGTTGGGCGACCCAACCCTGCCTTATGGTGGCCAAGATGATCCCCAGACCATCAACCAGAAATGGGAGGAAGCGGTGGCTGCCGGCATGATCCATACCACATGGCAGCGAGAGGCCAAGGTCCTTGCCCGGTATTCAGCGCCCTTAATGGTCACATTTGTCCTACAGTACTCGCTTACCGTCGCAAGTATTTTCACAGTCGGACATATCGGAACGGTAGAACTGGGAGCAGTCAGCTTAGCTTCTATGTCTGCGAACATTACTGGCTATGCGATTTACCAGGGCCTGGCAACCTCACTCGACACTCTCTGCGCGCAAGCCTATGGCTCTGGCCGCAGAAAATTGGTAGGCTTGCAAATGCAACGCATGGTATTCTTCTTATGGACCATCACTCTTCCCATCGCCGTCATCTGGATCTTTGCAGAGAACATCCTTCTCGCGCTCGTCCCGGAACCAGAAGTCGCCAAACTCGCCGGTCTCTACCTGAAGGTCGTCTTGGCGGGAGCACCGGGCTACGCAGCATTCGAGGCTGGGAAACGCTACGTCCAAGCCCAAGGGCTCTTCTCGGCATCCTTATACGTTCTTCTCTTCTGCGCCCCTTTCAACGCCTTCATGAACTGGCTCTTTGTATGGAGACTCAAGATGGGCTTCGTCGGCGCACCCATCGCCGTCGCCATCACAGATAATCTCCTGCCCATCGGTCTGTTCATCTACGTCCGCTTCTTCTCCAAATCTGGCATGTCTTGCTGGAATGGCTTCACGAAAAAGGCGCTCCAGAATTGGGGCCCGATGGTGAGACTTGCACTGCCCGGAGTGGTGATGATTGAAGCCGAAGTCCTGGCCTTCGAGATCCTCACCTTCGCTGCATCGTATTTCGGCACGACCACTCTCGCCGCACAATCCGTCCTCGCCACTCTCACCTCGTTGACGTTCCAAATCCCCTTCCCACTGAGCATAGCCGGCTCCACGCGCGTGGCCAACTTGATAGGAGCAACCCTCGCCGATGCCGCCAAAGTCAGCACCAAAGTAACCTTTTCCGCCGCTGTGGTGGTCGGCATCCTAAACGTGACGCTCCTCTCCGCGCTGAAAGACTACATCCCCCGCCTCTTCACCTCGGATGCCGAAGTCATCCGCATCGTGTCCGAGATTCTCCCCCTCTGCGCCGCGTTCCAGCTCTTTGACGCCCTCGCTGCAGCGTGTAACGGCATTCTACGCGGCCTGGGGCGGCAAGAGTTTGGCGGCTACGTGCAGCTGTTCTGTTACTACGTGTTTGCCATGCCGATTAGTTTTGGCACGGCGTTTGGGGCCGGCTGGGGCCTCTGGGGGTTGTGGACCGGAGTCGCGCTCGCGCTCGGGTTGGTCGCGGCCGTGGAGTTTGTGTATCTCGCCAGGACGGACTGGAACCGCAGCGTGGAAGAAGCGACGGCTCGGAATCTGGAGGGTGGCTTATGAGTGATGTAGCGTGTTGGTGGTCCGCCCGACTGCGGATGATAGTCCTTTGCTGTTTTGTGCAAACGGGTTGAAGGATATTCTGTATATAGCGTACGAGAGATGCAGCGACATGAATTGAATCTGAACATGGCCAATAATAATTCTGTTCGAAGTATCATGCGAATGGATACGGACTACTTCAGCATCTGCATGCCCCGCATGATTTGGCAGAAAATATGTTCTTGAGAGTGACTGTACAGTTCTCTCCTTGCGCCTGAACGCCCCCTTTCCTGTCTGGGATACCAATGCTATGCGCTCTCAGCTCCTATCCGTGTAGCCCCCCTTTGCGCCATGCAAGCCAGAGTTACACCAAGACGCGGCTCTTTCTCGAAGTCCAGTCCTCACATTCGTCGAATCCAAGTCTCGTTCGTAACCTCGCTTAGTTTTCCCTGCGCGAGCTTCTCCCACCATTCAAACAGCATTCCCTCGCAGATGAGGCGGAACCAGGGCGTGTATTTCAGGGCCTGGTCCTTCCCACTCTGGCTCTCTACATCCTTGAACATCTGCTTCAGTTCCTCGGGACTCACCCACCGCGTGTCCTGCACTTCATTCTTGTTGATATCCAGTGTGACGTCCGCTTCAATAAACAGGATATAGTCGATCTCGTGCTCGCCCCACTTCCCATCCGACGGGGCCAGGTAGTGAATCCTGGTCAGAAAGCTGAATTCCGAGACCGGCACCTGTGCGGCCGGAATGCCTAGCTCGTGGCCCAACTTCCGCTGCGCCGCCCGCTTCGCCCCTTCCACATTACTCGACAACTCCCCGTTGCCCGTCTCGGCAGGATGCGCCAGCGGGTGCGAGCAACACGTGTTGGTCCACATGTCCGGGAATGTGATCTTCTCGCTCGCCCGCTGCTGCAGGAGCAGTTTCCTGCTCGTCGGGTCGAACAGGAAGACCGAGAAGGCACGGTGCAGTAACCCTTGGTTGATGTTGGACATCAGGTGGCAGGCTTTCTTGGAGGCAGAGCCGATAGGCGCGTCGTCGTGGTCCAGTACGATGCACATTTCGTCCATCAGCCGGATTTGCTCTTCGTCGTAGCCGGCCAGGAGATTATCGGACGTGGAGTCGGAGGCGCCGTTGGTGGAGGGCGTGTGCGTGGGTGCCATGTCTGCGCCGATGAGGCGGGTGTGTACTTCGGGGAAGAGACTCGTGACATTTTCGCGGGTTATGGTTGTGGAGGACGCCATGTTGGCCGCGTCGTTCGATGAGAAGTGTTCGAGCGACTTGTGAGGGGGACACGTAAACAGAAGAGTCGAGACGCAGACGGCGGCGAATGTGAGTGTTTGTCGATGGATGTGGGGGAGGAAACTGCAACGGCGGTGAAAAGTGATGGACTGCCGATGAAAAAAGTCTGGTCACGTGCCAGGGGTAAACATGCTGCTCGGGCAGCGTCTTCCGAAGTGACCTGACCGGCCGAGAACAAGGCCAACCCCGCGTGCCCGCCTGGACAGACCCCGCACCGCACCACCTTCTAGGCCTGGAAGGTTTCTCCACGAGTCCTGTTGCGCCTCTAAGTAAAATCAACAGGCAGCAAAACAAGCAGTCATAGCTTCACCTCAACCGATACATACCTGTGTCATCCTACCATCGAGACTATCAGATCACAGTTGCGCCGAAAATGTCCTCCGAATCCCAGCCTATTTCGGCAGAGCGCTTCGCGTTTGCCATCAGAGATCTTCCTGCGGAGAACCTGTATGCTAAGGCCCAAGAACTCCAGAACTCAATAACTCATCTCGAGCGCTCAAATAAGACGCTTCAGGAATATATCGACAGCATTCGGTCGGATACAAGCCTTCCAGAGAGCACGAGGCAGGAAGGCGACAAAGACTGCTCAGATGCGATCCAGGAAAACCAGGTCGTCATCGAACGACAGAAGGACAGGATCGACTTGCTGAAGCGCGAAGTCGAGCGGAGAGGAGCAAAATGGCACGAAGTAGACACGAATGGCACGGTCAACGGCAGTTCAGGCGAGGCTGCCACAAGTGGCAATACCGCAGAGATGGAACAGAACACAGGTGGGCGACTGACTGACGAGGAGCTGAGGCAGCAGATGATGGACCGGCTGGGAAATGACCAAGATGGTGACCAGGAGGATGGAATGCATCTGTGAAGACGCGGAGACACGAATCAGTCCATCCAGACAAGCCCGCGTCAGCAGTCGAGCAATGTCTTTCCAATATCCAACTTCCCCCGGTGGGCTGTTTCCTCAAGCGAGGTGTTCCGGAATTGGGTGTGAGAGTTCGGTCTCCGACCTCTACATCCGACCTCTACAGATCCTCATTCGGATCCTCGAACTGCGGAGCCTATATCCAGTAGAGTCGCGCTTTCAGTCGAGCGGATGTCGGGATAAGCTCAGGTTGTGCACAGTTCGCCGGCATTTTAAGGCCAGAACGCTGTCAAAAGGAGCTGGCGGAGAGGGTGAGGTTCCGGCTCCGCAGCTACGAGTTAATACGAGCTACGATCAAACATCGTATGGAGTTTTCATCGTCCCCCTGGAATACGTCGCTGACACTCCTCCAGAATATCCACACGGCCAGAGCCTCTCGTGCGATATGAGTCGCTTGAGCTAAATTCACTCACGTAAGGCAACCTGCACTGACTGCATTGTCGGAGGGCTGCTGTGGTCGCGACCAGACAACTCGGGATGAAAAGACACCGAGCGGCTGACAAACGCGTCCCCGAGCACGTGCGAGGCTACGAGTCAAGATCAAGCACCGCCTTTGGCCGTCTCCATTCGTCGCTTCCACTGCGTCATAGACTCCCAGCTCGCTGGCAGCGCCATCCAGAGCCCTTGTTCACCTTTTTCCGACTCGGCTCTCCTAGAACCCGGGTCAATCAAACCTGTCTGTCCAGCGACTGTCCGATCGTTGCGTAAAGATCCCTTCAATCTGCCCGGCATGCGGGTCCAACCAAGCCTTATCATGACGCCTCGAGGCTTCAAAATCTGCAGTGATGCCCTTTTAAGGCCGACTGTCTTCTCCTCGTGGCCACATTGAGCAGCCGGTGCACAGTAGGTGTTTTTCTATATTTCCAATACACTACCCGGCTCTGGATTGCTTTTGTTCCTCCGTGCTAGATTCAACCCCAAATCATGGCCGAATTATTCCGGGATACGGTGGTTGGGCAATTTCTACGGCTCGTTACCGGGAGAAGGATTCTCCAGTACCCTGAAGAACGCGACCCTTCGATATGGCAGCGATACCTCAATGTCGAAAAGTCGGCGAACATGGCCCTTCACGGCAGCACCTCGAGACCTGACCAGCCCGAGAAAGAGCTACCTAGTGCAGCTTCAAGTGACCCGCCGACGCCGGGGGTGGAAGAAAAGCAAGAACCGGAGGGTGCACCATATTACGACGAGGCCGCGCCACCGCCGGACGCGAAGGAGCAACTGAACACCCAGTCTGCATTAGCTAGCCGGCCACCACGCTCTGGTCCTTCGTCCATTTCCGCGTCAACTGCAGATGATCACGAGAATGTCCTCGTCAACACCCTTAGCAACACCAGAGTCGACCCCGAGAAAGGACGGGACGCCGATATTGTGGATTGGTATGGTCCGGACGACCCAGAGAATCCGATGAACTGGGGCACCTTCAAGAAGGTCTGGGTCACCTTTGAGATTTGTCTCCTGACCTTCTCAGTCTACATCGGGTCGGCAATCTATTCAGCTGGCATTCTGGATGTAAGCGAAGTCTTCGGGGTCAGTCGCGTCGCAGCCACACTTGGTCTCACCCTATTCGTCCTGGGATATGGCGTCGGCCCTATGTTCCTGTCACCGTTGTCCGAGCTGCCACAGACCGGAAGAGCACCCATCTACATTGCGACTCTAGCACTCTTTGTCATTCTCCAGGTCCCCACGGCGTTGGCCACCAATTTTGGCATGCTGCTTGCATTTCGGTTTATTACAGGGTTCGTTGGATCGCCGCCCCTCGCGACTGGAGGTGCCACGATTGGCGACATCTACAGTCCGAAGAAGCGAACATACGGTATGGCCGTCTGGGGCGTTGGTGCCGTCTGTGGACCAGTTATGGGTCCACTGATTGGCGGTTTCGCAGCCGAATCGAAAGGATGGACGTGGACGATCTGGGAGTTGATGTGGCTTTCCGGGTTTACCCTCGTCCTCCTGTTATTCCTCATGCCAGAAACGTCGTCCGCCAACATCCTGTATCGACGCACGATGCGTCTCCGAAGACTGACCGGCAACGACAAACTCATCTGCGAGCCTCAACTTGTGGGCGAACAGATGACTGGCAGAGATGTCGTCATGATGACACTGATCCGACCGTTCACTCTCTCATTCACCGAGCCCATGGTGTTCTTACTGAACATGTACATCGCGCTCATCTACGGGCTGCTGTACATCTGGTTCGAGAGTTTCCCCATCGTCTTCAGCGGCATCTACGGTTTTAGTCTGGGCCTCGAAGGTACGGCATTCATGGGCATCCTGGTCGGTGTCTTCGTCGTGCTGCCGCCCTTTATCTGGTACCAGCAGAAGTACATCGAGCCGAAGTTCAACGAAAAGGGCGAACTGCAACCGGAGTGGCGACTCCCGCCATCCTTCGTCGGCGCGTTCTGCATACCCATCTGTCTGTTCTGGTTCGGATGGTCATCCCGCCCGGACATTCACTGGATTATGCCCATCATCGGGACCGCCTGGTTCTCCGTCGGCGCTTTCTTGCTGTTCAATTCTGTGCTCAACTACCTCGCCGACGCGTATCCTCAACACGCAGCCAGCGTGCTGGCGGGCAATGACTTCTTCCGCTCCAGCTTTGGCGCCGGATTCCCTCTATTCGCGACGGCAATGTACGAGAACCTCGGCGTCGGATGGGCCAGCTCGACCCTGGGATTCCTCGCAATAGCCTTCATCCCCATTCCATTCTTCTTATTCAAGGTTCGTCCGTCCCCGCCCTCCCGACCTCATGCCGTGTGGTTCGGTCATTTCGTCGTGTGCGAAGTAAGCTGACTTGTCGCGCAGTATGGTGAACGGTTGCGAATGCGCAGCAAGTATGCCCAGAAGGACTACTAGGCGAGAGCTGGCCATTGGTGCCATGCATGCCACAAACTCACGCTTACCCACGCTACTCAATTCGACTTGTCACTTCTCCAATGGCGCGGCGTTGGTCAGAGAGGCAGATGGATGGATGGATAGACCTTGTACACTAGCATCGAGGCGCAGCAGAGCACAGCGAAGCGAGATATTGTACTGTACTTCAGTCTCTCGGCATGAGCGGAAGGTAGACATGATTTCAAATTTTATCAACTCAACACTGGGGTCCAAGTTGCAGGTTACAAGTTTGCAAGGCCCAAGTGGCGTCGCTAGACCCAGCGATTCCAGATGTCTTGCCTTGTTTTGTAAAGACTTCGGAGGTTCATAAACTGGGAATACCATTGTCAATCTCTTGCGCACCCGCCCGGACGGAAGGTCTTTCGAAGATGCTTGTGCTGATGATGAAGAACATGATGATGATGGTGAATGTACCGAGCATACTGTAGCATGATGACGGCGAATGTATACTGTAGCATGATGACGATATGATAACGACGGTGAAGATATTCTGTACTGTACTATACTGTACTGTGGCATACGGGCCTCCAAGACTACTCACGCCTTTATGTCTGCACCTCCTTATCATACCTCGCTGCCCACGCATCAGCTCACCATATTTACTTCATCACAACGGCACTCTCCACGCCTCCTTATCATACGACTGCGGCCAGATGCCATTCTTCCCCGGGGCCAAAATGCCCTTTGGATCGAGCGCGTTCTTGATCTTCTCATTCAACTTCATCTGCGCGTTATCGTTGAAGGAGTACGTGCCCGCGATCTGGTCCATCAGGGCCAGATGGGTGCGATATTCGCCCCAGCCTCGCCTGGCGGCGTCGTCGACCAGCGTGCTGATCAGGGTGTGTGCGCGGCGGCGCGCGTCGGGGTCTTTGCGATCATACACGATGCACACGATGTGGTGCATCTCGCGCATGCCGACGACAAAGGTGCCGATGAAGTCGAAGCCGAACTCCTCGCTGCGGCGGCGCGTCAGGCGGTACTGCGCCACGGCGTCGTCGCCGGAGACCTTTGCGATCGGGGAGAAGAACAGGTGCCCGCCGTGGGGCAGCCAGTCGACCCATTTGAGCTCGTCGACGGACGGGATCCCCTGCAGCGTGCCGTCGCGGATCTGCAGCACCGCGTTGTCCGGCATGTCTTCTGGGAAGTAGAACTTCGCGCCGCGGATCTGGCCGAAGGACGCCTTGACGGCCTGCCACATGGCCTGGCGCACGGGTTCGGGCCCGTACAGGGCGCCGTAGAAGTTCCAGCGGCCGAGGCCCAGCTTGGCGGCGATGGCGTCGAGCTCGGCGTCGGTCAGCGGCGTTTGGGACGCGCTGTAGCTGGCCTTGTCGCCCATGACGGCCGCGTCGAGCAGGATGTGGCGGAGCGTGGGCACGTTTTGCAGCACCATGCCCACGCGCAGGGGGCGGATGATCTCGATGGCCTGGTGCAGGTCTTCGTCCCGCGGGATCGTGATCAAGTAGCTCTGGTATCCTCCCGGGTTGGTCATGAGCCATATGCCCATCTTGGTGATGACGCCGAGGGACGATTGGGTGAAGATGCCGTCGTTGTATGGCCTGCAAATAATAGCCAGTCAGCACCGGATGTATCAGACGTGTGTTTGGTCCTGGAAAACCAGGGCCTATCATCCACGTGTGTCTCTTTCTTTGATCGTGGGAAATCAATCAGAGGGCTATTCCTCCACATGTGTCTCTTTCTCTGATCCTAGAAAACCCAAGGGAGTATCATATCCTTACCCGAACCCGTAATTGAAAAGCTGCCAACATTTGTTGGGCTTCTGTTCGTGCGGTGGAAGGCTAGGATCGGCGTCAGGATCAGGCAAGGCACCCATGCCCGTCCGTACGAGACTGCCGTCTGGGAGGACCACCTCCATCCCGCAATGCATCACTGGGCAGAAAAGGGCGTTAGTTAGCAACGAGACCAGTAGTACCCTCTCTGAGTCTCTCTCTCTGCAGTTCGGGCGGGGGGCTCATCATACTGAAATGGTCTCCGTACGGAGTATACCCGACTCCACGCTCGCAGGTGTTGCCTAGCACAGAGCCGCCGCCCAGGTCAGGCACATCGATCCACAACTTGTCGCGCAGGTTGTTCCGGACCAGGTAGTCGTGCAGGTCCACGTACGTGACGCCCGGTTCTACCAGAGCGTACGCACCGTCGACGTCGACGTCCAGGATCTTGTTCATGTGTCTTCCCATGTCCATGCCCAGACTCCCTGGCACCCTGGGCCCAGCACCGCCATAGCCGACGTTCCGACCGATGGAGAACGGCCAGACGGGGATTTCAAACTCGTTGCAAAGGCGCATGACGGCCTGGACGTCTGCCACGTCCCTCGGGGCGACGACGGCGGAGCTGACAAAGTATTCTTTCTCGAGGATGTGGAACATGTCGTATGCCTTGCTGGGATCAAGGTAGCTCTCTTGGTGGAGCTCCTTGTCTGTGGATATGACGGTCACATTGCTCGAGCCGACAATGTCGGCCAGTCTCTGGGCGAAAGCCTTGAAGGTCTGCGAATCGATGCCTGGGGGCAAGATGAGAGGGTCGCCGGCATTTGAAGGGGCTTCTCCGTTCGGCTTCTTGTAGGCAGAGGAGGCCGTTGGACCGCCAGCCGTGAGCTCTGGGACGAACGACTGTGGTTCTTTCATGGTGACTTGTGCTTCTGCGAGTTGCCTTCAATCTGCTTGACATGGACAGTGACCGAGGCAGAGCTCGAACACAGTTTTATACAGCTTTGTAGCGACATCCCAGGCGCGTGAGCGGTCTTGCCTCCAGCGGACATGTGGGGGATGAGTTCTCCCGAGCATTTGGAGCCATCTTGATGTCCGGGTCTCCTGCTGGTATCAACCTGTGAGGCTGCACTAGCATACTATCGTCCAATGTCCGAGGCTGGGACCCTTTTGGCGTCTTGACAGCTGGCAACGGCAAGACTCCATAGTCGCATGGAATGTGATGAGTTAGAACTCTCCGAGGACCCTTGAACTAGATACAGAGTAGGAAGCTTCCTCGAACCCACGAACACCCTAGCGGCCATGTGGGGGAGGGTGGCTCCTGGTTCCTGGCGTGGAGGTGCGGAGCCCCGCGTTCGCTTACGTTGAATCGGATCCTGCACCCCCAGTCTTGGAAGTGCTCAGATGGCAGCCGGTGAGGAGCACACCTATGGCCTCCACGAGGAGTGATATGTCCTCACACCTTGGTGGATTGACGACCTTGCTCAGAGAATGCTCCATGTCACAGATGTCCTTTGCGGCTGACCATCTGTCCCCATAATCATGTCTTCTTCCGAGCGATCCATCACTTGCCCCGTGTGCCTCAAGACATACAGCCGCTCGGATCATTTGCAAAGACATCTGAAAGCTCGTAGGTTTGTCGCGTGGTTGATGACTTCTCAAGGGAACCACAACGGGCGGGCCGTGTGCTGACCGCGGGAACTCTTTAGATGCTCCATCATTCCCTTACCGCTGTCCAATATGCATGAAAGGTTTCAAACGGAGGTGGACACGCCGTTCTCTTCCGCCGTCGCAGAGTCGAAGCTGACGTCTATGGCAGCGACGTGCTGAAGCGGCACCGACAAGACTGTTTCAGTCTCCGGACCAAGGGAGCCCCTACAGCGAGGAATCGAGCTTGCTGTCGATGCGTCGCGCAGAAACGCCGGTGCGACTCCGAAAAGCCGTGCCAGAACTGTATCAAACACGAAGCGATCTGCGTCTATCCATCCAACGGTGGTCCGCACAATGCGTGCAATGCAGAACAAAGAGGCAGCACCACAAGCTGCGAACAGCAACATCTGCCAGCGCTGGACCTCAGCCCCTGCATGCCCCTCCCGGCCTTCGACTTGGACTCGGAGCCCGCACGCTTCCTTCCCTTCTTGGTGGAGTTTACAAGAGATCTCTCTCTGCCGTACTCGTTCGAGAACGCGATTGCCCTGACAGGTCCCAGGGTCGTTGCGGACATGGCCCCTTTGCAAACACAACTTGACTTTCACTTCGATCACGGGTTTCTCTTCGACCTGGATGATTGGTCATGGGGCACGGAACACCTGAGCCAGCCGTCGTCGGTGGTTCCTGTAGAGGATGACCCTTTGGCTGCGAAGACCTTGGAGATAGTGCTGGCCGTGGGACAGCGATCAAGCCCTGGGCAGTCGGATGCTGGACCTTTCCTGGCCCCCACAGAGTTATCGTGCTTCGAATTCTTCTGTCCTCGCCGCCTCCGCACATATCTGGATTTATACTGGAAGACGTGGTACCCGAACTGGCCTACCATTCACAGGCCGCTGTTCGATCCACTGCGTGCTTCGAGCGTGCTTGTTGCGGCGATGGCTATTGTCGGAGCATGCCATTCGATCGACCCGGACGAGAGACGCGCTTCGGAGTTGTGGGCGGATGCGGTGGAGAAGTGGACTTCCAGGGAGCTGGACAAGATCCGCGCGGTGAGCCTGGTGGTTGACCGGAGGACGAGTCTCCAGACAGTCCAGGCTGCGTGTCTTATCTGCATCTACCAGAACTGGAACGGGACGAAGGAGAGCAAATGCAGAATGAGGCGACAATTCTTTGCCGCGGTCGCCGGAGTAAGTCGATCGCTTCGCCTTGTTCCACCAAGCAGTATTCAGGGCTGACACAATGAGCAGGCCTGTCATGATATGGACATGTCCCGGGCCGTCCATCGAGACTACCGCTTCGTTTCACAGGCCGACTTTGACTGGAACGAGTTTATCGAGGCAGAGGAGATGATCCGGTGGGTGGTCCCCCCACTTGTTGTTGACTCCTGACTGAACCTTGCATAGGACGTTCATTTGGGTCTTCTTCATCGATACTGCCTTTGTCATTTTCAACAGCTCTCCGCCTCGGATCGCGTTGCGACAACTGAGAATGGCCCTGGCTTGTCCCGAAAGGTGCTTCCAGGCGCAGTCGGCCGAAGAATGCTTCATGAACATCCAATGGTGGATATGCAAGACGCGAATCAATCGTGACTCGAGCCCCTCAACGCTCTTTGATTTCATCAGGACGTTCTGCAAGGACGAGATCGACCCGGCGGCCAGAGACGTCTATGCTCACGAAGCATACATCAACCATTTCGCGATCCCATCTGGTATGTATCTGTCCTCTACTCGCTCCCGGTAGAATGGCATTCCACAGTAGGGTGCTGATCTGGTCCGCCTATTAGCATTGCACGTCCTCCTATTCAACTTGAGTCTAGGTCTGGATGCACCTACCGAGCAGCAGCTGCAACAAATCAGGCGAGCTCTCGCGAATTGGAAAGCTGTGTGGAATCGCCGCCTCAGCATCGATCGTATGGAGAGAAGCCCTATCGCCAGCTTTGACATCCCCATCGAACCAGAGGGCGAGGACCAAGCCAACATTGGCATATATGGTCACCAACGAGCCTCCAATTCCTTCCTAGAGAGTGGCACTTTCAGCCACAACACTAACAACAAGGACGACTGGCGACGTGCAGGCTTCTGGCGCCACGCGTCCGAGTACTGGCTCCTCGCTCGTCTCTTTCTAGAGCAATTCGAGTCAGCCGAACGCGGCATCCAGGCTGTTGAAAGTCCCTCTGGCCGTGGCGGTTCAACTTGTCAGAGTGAGACGAGGATCATGAGCCGATATGATGAGACGGACATGACTGCGCTCCACAAGTTCCTGTCCTCTTGCATGCGAGTCGTGTGATGACTGCTCAGTCGAACCAGCTCCACCCAACCCGTCACTGTTCTCAAAAGTCTGCAGAAGTCCCACTGGGAAGCCATGCCGCCGAGTCTCGAGCAAGATCATGAATTCGAGGATATGAAAAGCATCGACAGGGACGTACATGTTACGGACTATTCTTTGCGAAATGTCAACAAGCATGGCACATCACTCGCACACCTGTCAGGGAACCAACCCTTTCGACTGCCACTGGAATTGGTCCTCGAGCCTTCTGCTTGGATTTTCTCTGCCCCTTTTCGCCGTGAGGGATTTCATGGAGGAATGTGAAGACGCAAGTAGCAGGAGGACCTTACACACTTGTCGTCGATGCTTACCTTTGGATCATGCTGCACAGTTCTCGGCCATCGGGAGGCATAAAAGGGATTGGGTGAGCGACATATGTATGTGGCATGATGAATTAGGGTTTTCATGCTTGTCTTGCCTCCTACACGTACTGTGCTAGGCTGATATTCGAATTGAGGGCACTGTGTGCGCTCATGGTCTTGCTTGCAAATCGAAGTCGCGACTGCTATGGATCTTCTCTGCCCACCTCGTTCCCACAAGAGCCCTGCCAACCTGAGACACTCAATTATTATCGGCCTGGAAGCTCTGCAACATCTGACCTCCTAGGTGAAAGCTCTGTGTGCTCACTGTCGGCTTCGAGCTCGTTGTATTCGTGACCAGCTGAACCGAGTTCGCTCGCATTGTGAGATGCGGGAAGTGGCTCTTTCGGAATGTGCTCTGCTTGGTGACTCGGTAGGGTGGGGTCGTCTGACCGTAGTGAAGAACTGAAAGCTGCCTTGTCCGTGTAAGTTCCCGTATTCTTTCTGGCTTTGACCCGTCGGCGGTACAGGAAGAACAACCCCGCGCCTAAGAGCAGTACTCCCACGCCTACACCGACACCAACGCCCGCACCGATCGCCACGGCACTAGACCCGCTACCGCTGGATGTCGAAGTCATACTAGGGTCGGACGAGGCAGTGGCTGGATCGGCGGTGTGCGATATCGAAGAACTTGCCAGGGAGGCCGCAGCGTTGGATGTCGACGGAACGGGGGAGGAGCTTTGGCTTGAAGGGCTTGCTGATATGGGAGGAGAAGACGACAGTGGTGAAGACGAAGAGTCTGGAGAACTGCTAACTGACGACGGGGCATTCGCGCTGGGATTCGCGTAGGTGCTGGTGATCCCGATGACGCTGATAGTGTAGGGAGTCCCAGTGAAGCTTACGACCTCCTCTCCCGCATTTGCATCACATGAACAGCCTTCGTTGCAACAATACTCGTCCGCTCCTGTTACGTTGCAGCTGTACATGACGTTCCCGAGTGCCTGTTGATCGAGGCAAAAATTCGGACATGCGTCAGATAACCAACTCTGGTCTGTGCAGGTCCCTCTGGCATATTGATCAACTCCATCGACAGTCCCGGTGAGACAGATCTTGTTGGACAGGCATGCCTGTCTGCTGTAGCAGCAGAATGAATCGCTTGCTTCTGGTTCGCAGGGGACGTCTGCGGGAGAAATATCGCCATCAGGGAAGTAACATGTTGCTGTGGCTTGATTAAGAAGGAGCCTCGCTGAAAATATGGCGAGAAGGAGTATCATCGTGTACTGGATCGTGAATCAGATGTCGCTGCCTGGAATGTCGCAAGGAATGAGTTGAAAAGTTGATCTTGCTGGCTGCGCAGTCTGGAACAATGGCAGGGGGAGAGAGGTAGAATCGAGACCTTCGAACCTGTGATGAATTTAGGAGACTGCTCGGGTTGTGCAAGGTCGACCGAGCCCGTAGACCATCGAGCAGAAATGCCGTTAGTTGATTGTGGCTTCGACTGTGCCCTGATTGAGTGGACAACCAAAGCGAGCCCGAAGGGGATCGCCATCTTTCATTTGCTGTAGCCCACGGGGGCGTTGAGAATGACGCCATGACTCGGGTGTCTCTTGCCCAGTTTCCTTTGTAGCTTCAACTCAAGGTGCACAGCGTCTCAGATTTGCTGACATCCCTGCTCTTGCTGAAGCATCCGAAGTTCTTCCATCTCATCACGTGCAAGATTCATCTCCTGAACCGGCCAGCCTCGCCAGAGGCGACGACGATGGAGTAGGCGATGGTATGGCGAGGGCGCGGTCGCAGTCGGCGATGTGACAGTCTGCTGAGACGGCCCTTGTTCCTAACAGACGCAAAGACAGGCCAGATCATTGTTCCAAACGAGCAAAGTTCTTGCCCCAGATACACGCCGTTTTCATCTTGGGGTCACCTTCATTGATGGCCAGCCAGCATTCCCCGTTCTGGGCGATGACATAGAAGATCTCGCCTATGGCATAGCTGTGCCATGGCCACCCATCTCGTTGTCGTTGGCGGCCTTGATAGAAATCGTAGACAGCGACGGCCCGGAACATCCACATTGGTGGCTCGGTGTTGACAGTGCCTCTCTCCAGCTTGCGGTTGTCCATGGTGTCTGTATTGTAGTCAGCGATGCCATTGAACTGTTGTGCACAAGGCCTTACGCTTGTGCAAGTCGTACTATCGTGGTAGGTTGACAATGAAATTAGACGTCTTTCTCAATTCTCTTGGTCGTCGTTGTGAGCAAAGTTGAAGCTGGGAGATCGGCTGAGGACAAAGTAGAGGTTCAAAAGCCGTCGGCGCGTGTCGATGTTTTGAGGGCGGCGGCTTGTGCCTGACCCAAGCCGCTCTCCAGCCGCATGCGCAGGTTACAGCGTGATGTCGTGATGATGTCGTTGCCCACGATAGTTAAATTTTGCAATTCAGCCTCTTCCTGGCATGTTCTTCTCACTCTCCGGCCATCATCATCTCAAGTCCAACATCACAAACCACCATTGAGCATCCTGACTTCCCTAAGTCTGCAGAAAGGCGCACAAATTCGAAGCAGGATTCTCAAATGGTATGAGCAAGAGCCCTTCAGCCACTTGTTCCGAAAGCAAGTGGTGTTTCTATCCCCAAACCGCCTCTTCTCTGAGCCAAAACTGACTTTGTGCGACAGGACCGAGTTCGATCCCTTGAGGACTCGAACTCGTGCATAGCGCTGCTAATCGCTTCGAGCCTCACCTATACATCTCGTTGACGCTTCCTCAACCAGGGCCCTGCTCGTGCCGCGTACTGGATGCAGTTGAGATTGCTCTTCGATCCCAGGTACCGAGGGCCTCACCACTAGTTGAAGCTTGCATGTCAAGAGCTGCAACATCATGACAGTCGGCTTTATCCAAGCAAACAATGCAGGAGCCACTCCAAACAGCTATACTTCAGCAGCTCGGGGCAGCCCTCGCCGCGGTGTGTCAAAGGAAGGATTCGGAGGCACAGTCTGCCGCAGTAAGTTGCTTTGTCCCACCACCCGCCCGATCCCTCACACCAGACTTCATGATGGACAAATTTCCCTCGTTCGATGTGCGGTGATCCTCTCGATCTCCTGCATATATAAAAATCACGCTTGTACTTCTCTGACGAAGCCCACCTATTCTTCCCCCCTGTCGCTTCCACCTCGGTCGTCCGCGGCAGTGCTGACCAAATTGCACTCACGAGGTCCGCGAATTTGATGCAATACAGTATCGGTGGCTTGAGCTCAATTCTTCTGTCGGTAGCGGAGCAGCAAAGAGATGTAAGTTAAATTCCTGTTCCGTCTGCTGATATCCTCTTATGATGATACATTTGCCTGCTGAGTTCCACATGCCTGTGGACTTGATGGCTTCGATCGTGTTCTGATGCGGATTCTCGCTTCGCAATTTTCACATTCCTGATCTACGACACGTTCTGTCGCTGACTTTGAGCTGCATCATAGAGAGTCCGGCGAAGCGATCGGATGAAGGATTTGACAGTGGCGCTGGCAACATGTCGAACGAGCGCCAGACCAGCCGTTTGCAGGGGCTTAGGTGGTGAGCGAGGATTCACACTCTGAACATCGGTCGAAGGAATGCTTGTCGCGAACAATGTCCGCCGAGATTATGCAGGCTTGAATGTCGCGCCGTAGCTCTGAGGACAAAATCTTGGTGGGGTGGCACGGCGGATCATTGACCTCGAGCGATGAAGCCGGAGCATTTGCTTTTCCGAGCTGCCGAGTCAAATGTTCGTTCAACGACCTTCCTCTGCTCACTTCCCATTTCTCCTTTTGCTGCCGCCCGCTCCTTGCCGATTCTTGAGTCACGACAGGGAGCGAGCAGTGTCAAGCTCGGATACCCTATTCCAATTCCGTGCAACCGTACAGAGCTTTTGGCGACGTGCTGAGAAATTGAAGGCCGCTCGCCTCCCGGATGTTCCTTTTCATGGCAAATCTCAAGTTGAAGAACCAAGCTGGAGCTGTAGCACTACCCCAGTTAACATGGCGAGTCCTAGTGAATAACACTGCTCTGTGTTGTTGGTGGATGGTTAAAGTCGTTTTCAATGTTGTTGCGTCACTGCTGCTGAAAGTTGACTTCACTGTCTGCTCCCAATTCAGCCTTGCTGCCAACAGCGTTCGAATACAGCAGCACGCAAAAAGTAAAGCCGACTTTTTGCAGCTTTCGATCCAACAAAAAAGCAAAAACTTTGCCCTTAAGCCAACAACTCTTCTTTTCTGATCTGTTCTGGGTTGAGGGTAAGTGAACCCTCCCTGAGTGGTTTTTTCGGGGTTCAGAACCACCATCAAACTGTCCCCTGCGGTAAGTGTGGGCCAACAGTTGAGCGGGCGGCCAGATGTTCTTCATCTTGATTGTTGTGAGACTTTTGACAATCACAACTTATTAACACTAATTTTTTTCAACTTCACTTTTTTATTTTGATGCGGGGCTGGTATCAGCGAGGTATCCAGTGAATGTGAGAGCTAACGGGTCACATAGTACACAGCATCATGCGCAGCCGCGTGTTTCTACAGTACTCAATTGCAACGGGTTCGAGTGTCATTGACTCTTTTACTTTCCTTATTTGAGCTTGACAAAGATCTACATTCTACGCTACCTGTGATGAAGGGCGGGCGCAAGCCTCAAAAGTCCACAGCCACTGCAGTAAGCTAGCGGCAGAGAAAACCAGAAGGATGGAATTACCAAGGCACTTTTGCCTCAGTACGATGTCAAGAGCTACAAAGTAATTGCAAGGAGATCAATAGAGTCGGCCGGTGACGGCGACGAGGTCGTGATATTGAAGACATCCTGGTGATCAGAAGCATAACCGAGCACTATCAAATCCTGCTTCTGAGGGAACGCGATACTTGGTGGTCCGGACATTACCATGATACTCGAAGCCACAAATATCCAGACAGCACCTGCATCACATCGCCGGCTCTCTCGCTTTGTTCCATCTCGCTCGCTTCACTTCTCCAGAGCTCGTCACCCATAGAGCACAGCGGCGGTGAGCACGTGATTCCTCACTTCACTGCCCTCGAAGACCGCTTCGCTGGCGCACAATAACATCGATTCTCAACGGCGTCCACAGAATTCAGATCTCATCTTGTCATACACCACTCGTTCTCTCAACCAACACCGTTTCTAGAACCTGATCGCCCACGATTGTTCATTCGCGCTCGTCTCAAAATGGCCAGCTCTCCGATCATCAAACGGGAGGAGGATGTCGAGTCGGAGAACGAAATGACAGAAGTTCCCTTACACAGTCCACAGACACCCGCCTTGCCAGCGATGGCCTCAAATACCGCGACGCGCTTGCCAACAAGTGGTTTAGACTTCGGCAGTAGCAGACTCGCTACCGGGTTTACCATTAAGAGTACCAAGAGCAAGCTCGAGAAGGCTCAAGCGCAATTGTCTCGGACTCTTCAAGAACTTGAAGAACTTCAAGAGCTCCGGGTCAAGACAAAAGAGAAGGCCAGTGGTGCTGAACAGTCGCTCAAGGACATAGAGAAGGAGATGATAAATTTGCGAGAATCTGAACGCCAACAACGCCTCCTCCTATGCCAGTACAACGCAGAAACAGAGCACATAGCCAAACAGATCGACGAATACGAAGCTTCAATCGTCAGCACTAGGTCAGAAATCGCGCAGCTCGAAGCTAGGCAAAAGGGCCATAACCGGACCTTCGGTTATCTGGCCAAGCCACAAGACAGCGCGGTGGACCTGAGGGTCGTCCAGTCAGAGGCGGTGTTCGATGCAATGACCCGTGTCAGCGACGACGAGTTCCGGAACTGGCTACAACGGATCACCTCGGCAAGGACGCCCAAGCTCTCCAGCGCTACGCTCGACGCCATCGCCAATGCCAACGCCGCTGCCACTTCTACCGACGACTGCATCGACTCAGTTGCTGACCTGGCAACTGGAGTGCTGACGGAGGCGAACTCCTTTCACAACGAGCCAGCCGACATCAGTAACGACGTGTCCAACGTATGCACAAGCCCAGAAGTCGAAGCTGCCGTTGCCGCTGTGCCAGAGCCCGCCACAAGTGACGGCCCCAGACAGAAGCGCAAAGCCGATCAGATGGCAGCCACTACATGGTCGGCGACGGAGGCCTCTGCCAGCGCTAGGCTTGCCAACAAGAAGCAAAAGAACGCTCATCTGCCTGAGAAGTACCGCAATCTACCTCGTCTTTCGTATGAAATGCGCCAGCAATTCATGGCCGAAGGCAGATGCTTCAGTTGTCATGAAGTTGGGCATCGTAAGACCGACCGTAGCTGCCCACTCTTCGACTATTCGGTTTTCGGCCCGAGCACACGCGAAGTCGACAGGAGCAAGGAGCATGAGATACCACCGATATTCAGCTCGGTGACTGGAGAGAGGCTGACTTGATGAAAGGGAATAGGCAGCACTTCTGGGAGTTTACCCAGCGACGCAGGCAGGAAGGAGAGTTTGGAAATGAGCATAACAACACCACCACCACCACCAACACAAGAATGTTGGCAGAGAAGTTGAGGAAGGGAAGCAGCAACCATGCATGTTTCATCCTCAGCTCATGAATACCACCTCTCTCACAGTCCTTATCCTCTCCTCCTATTTTCTCTTCTCAGAAGCCCTGCTCTAATCCTGCGCAGTCACCAAGTGCTGATTCTAACATCCCAACTCAAAGCGATCTGCTGGCGACGGGGTCTAACTACCTTCGCTCCTACTGCTTCTTTCTCACCTTGATTTCATCTCTCAGTCTCTCTCACTCATTTTCTTACATCAGACTCTGACCCTAGTATTGCCGCCTCGGTCTTACAACTCTCAACATGGCGTTTTCTCCTTCCGCGAAAGTTAAGGACTTCCAGGGAACAAAAGACCATGACGAAAGTCTTACGCCGACCGAGAGCGTCTCCGCTACGTCCGCGACCGGCCCAAAGGCTGCGACCCCAGCCGACACTGCTGTCAACGCCATGGAGACATCTCCGTCGACCGGCCCGTCAAGCCAGAAGATATCATACCTTCCACCCCGTCTCGAGCAACATATGCAAAGACATGATATTGTCAGCAGAGCCCTAGAGGAGGTGCGACAACAGACTCGCGAGGGCACCTGCGAGCTTGAACAACTGCGAGCGGCCGTCCATAGCAACAAGGAGAAGACCGAGCAAGGTGAAATCGATCTCAAAGCGCTGGAGGCGGACCTGGCGAGATTGAAAGAAACATACATCCAGAAGCAGAAGGAAGTGTCTGCCGAGGCCAACACGGCTCGAGATCTCCGAGACAAAGTTGCAAAGCTGGAACGGTCCCACCGGAGGAACGAGACTGAAGTAAATCGTCTCCAGAGGGAGCAGAAAGCTCTTGAAGACACACAGGCCAAAGTCGCCCGGCAGACCGAGCTTCTCGATCTAAAGCCGTTCGAGTTCAAGACGTTGGTCCTCCATACCCACGACAACCACGACTTCAAGGAGAAGCTTGAGCGGATCGAGCAGGGCACCGCGACGGTCCCTATGAAGAGATATGTCATCGCCGAGATCTGCGACAAATTGACGGACCTTGCAGACAGCGAGTTGGCGCTTTTGGCCAAGAACATCTTGGCTGCAAGAAAGAAGGGACGGCGCAAAATCACTGGAAAACCTGCCCCGAAGCGGCTCAAAAAGGGCGTACAGTGTCTCTCCGTTAGCGATAAAGGGTTTCATCAGCGCAGCGGATCAGCTGACAGGGGGTCTGCCTACAAGACGCCGGGCATTATTGCACCCGAGAGGCTCGAAACTCCTCGCAAGATCGAGGCCTCCCCAGTCGAGGGCATCAAGGAGACTACTGCCTACCAGCCAGGCATTCGTCCATCCAAGCTCCAAGAAATTCTTCGCGAGATCGAGGACATCCCTGGCGAGAGCATCGAATGAACTTCGAGCAAGGACCCGTTCAGTCCTCCAGCCGAGTTGCTAGAAATTCTCGACAGAATCGGAAGCTCCCCTGTCGAGAGCACCAAGGCGGCCTGACGCTCTCATGCGACGGACGCGTCCAAAGGCTTAAGGCTGTGAACTTTTCAAGACGAGCATCTTTCGCCTACGGTTGGGCTAGCAAGAAGCGATGATATCTGCGTTAAATCTGGACCCGCAGAGATTACCCTCGGTGAATCGACGTTATTAATGAATAATCATGAGGAAGCAAAGCGTGAGCGTGAGCGGACATGGGTGATTTACACGACAAAAAAACCGAGATAGAGACCATGGCACAGATACAAAGCCGACTGCAGTTCTGCGTGGTCTTGAGGTCCCGAAATTGCCATCGTAGCGCCAATGCCAATGCCATTTACTGCAATGATTTCAAACACGGTGTGTGCCAAACCAGGCCCGGTCGTTCATCGCACACGGTCACATCGCGGATCGCACCACACTCTCACGTTCTTGATCTATCCACGGTTCTTTTGCTAACAACAGATACGCAGGATACGCAGACATGCAGACGCGCCGCAAAGAGCTAGTTTGGCCAAATCGTCGTGGGAATCTATTCGCTCACTGCTCCGTCGTCATGACCACATCGCCCCTCGACAACTGAGACCCAGCAGGTGGTGACGCTCCGGGCGCGGTGAAGGAAGTGTTGAGCGTACCAGTACCAGGACCAGGACCATTCCGACTCCCGTTCCCATCCAGGCTGCCTCCCTCGGCCCTCATCGCCGGATCATCAATCGTGTCCGCGTCACTCGCCTGTCCGTTCCTGCCGGCATCACCGTCGCCATCACCATCGACATCTGCATCCTCTTCGACCTTTGTCTCATCCCCATCCTCATCCTCGTCCTCCTCTTCGCTGCTCCCCACGGCCTCCTTCCTCTGGTTGATCCGCTCGGTCATCCACCTCACGACCTCCTCGCGATGCAAGAGCATCATCCCGTTCAACACCTCACCGGGACTCTTGACCAGCCGTCCGTACCGTTTCGAGACCTTGCCCCCTTCCTTCTCCTTCTTCCACAGGCTGTGCTTCTCGCTAACAAACACAAGACTGTTCTCCCTATACCAGCTGCTCACCCAGTGATTCGTCCCGGAACTAACTGGCCGGATCGGCTGCGTGGAGATGAACCCCACAACGCCCAGCAGCGAGGGGTACACGTTCTCGTTCTCGGAGACGAGCTTTGCGATGGCGTGGAACGCATGGCCCGCGCCCATGAAGAACACGCCGTGCGGGAACGCGTACGGCTCGATGTAGTTCTCCCAAAGGTACAGGGCGAGCTTTTCGCCCTCGCGCCGCGCGAGGTCGGTGGTCATGGACGCATATTCGACGGACATGGTATATTGCTGCTGGGCGGTGGTTGTGGCGGCCGAGGGGTCCAGTGGTGCAGCGGCATGCTCGGATTTTATCTCTGGTTCGGCGAAGGAAGAGGATGCGGTCGGAGCGGCAGGGGCGGGCGCGGGTACGGTGATGAGTTCGGGGATGTTGACGTCGATGACGCCGTGGTTTTGCGAGGTGGCCCAGTGGATGTACGACTGTGTGCCGTCAACCTTGGGTAGGTGTGTGAGCTTGATAGGCAGGCAGGGAAGCGCGAGTGAAGATTGAGGGGAAGGGGAAAGAAGGATGTCAAGTGGGAATCAACAAATAAGTGACGAATATAGGTGGCGCGGTACACTCGTGTGGAAGTGAATGAGCAACGGAAACGGGAACTTACCAGCCAAGTATCGTGTGGTTTCTGTTGCGTAGAAATCCCAGTGTTTGGGGTAAGGAGATCAGGTCTGCGTATAGCCTTGTCAGCGCGTCCCAGGGAATGGAACCGACTGCCCTGTCTGGAACTTACGAGTCGTGGAAGATGACTATCAGTGCTTTCTTGCCTTCGTAGTTTGGCCTGATATCCGGTTAGCAAGATACGGTGCGTACACTTCCCAGGCCCCATCCCAACTCATGGGAGTGAAGAAATGGGACGGTATGCGACGGGTGCTACAAGGTCTTACGTGGCTAGAACCTGCTGATCAAACGACTTCGATATCGAGTCCCGAAAGATATGCAACTGCGTCAACTTGAACTTGTCATAGAGGTGCATCGCCTGGTACCGTCGAATGATATCTTCAAGGCTTATTAGTCCAAGTCTTTGGGCGGAACCCTTTTTCTTCAGGCTTGAGCTTTGGTTTGTTTCTTACCGTGCAACCTCTCTCCTCCGAAGATGCCTCCGACAGGTTCTTTGGGATAAATGCTCCGCCAGTACTTGGACTGGACGTTTCGAACTTTGGCTATAGTGTCAATCGCGCTCGACGTCGCGGCCGTGGCTTGCAAGCGGTCGGGTGGTTCGCCCATCAAGGTCCTCGTGACTGCGAGGGCGGACTTTGAAATGGCGCTGAAGTTGTATCCTCCTTCAAGGCAGACCGCGATTCTCCCACCCGCGAGGGACATGAGCATGTGTGTCATATGAGCGTAGCAAGGAGGCGTGACGAAACAACCGCCCAGTTCGTCTCCGGCGGCGGCATCAAAGCCCGCTGCAACGATTACAAAGTCTGGGTCGAACTCCACGGCGATGGGCATGACGACGGACTGGAACGCGTAAATGTAGTCGCCGTCTCCCATGCCTTTTGAGGGCCAGGGTATGTTGACGTTTCTGGGAGGAACGATCAGTATCTGTGATGAGGAAGAAGCCTATCTACTGCTTGAGATAATGACTCACTTGCCCAAGCCCGTACCCTCCCCGCAATGGTGCATGTCGCCTTCGGGGCCAGATGGGTAGAAATGGCCGTTCATATGGACGTGGAGGGAGATGTAGAGGATGTTTGGGTCGTTGTAGAAGGCTCGTTGGCAGCCATTTCCTGCGGCATGTCAGTCTACGTGTCCCCAATTACGATGCGCACTCCGACCGACCATGGTGTACGTCCCTAGAAACGCAAAGTTAGCGCATGTATATCTACACCTCATCTTGTAGCAACCTACCAATCCACAATCAGGATCTTCCTGCAACCTTGACCGAGTCTCTCATCCCCTTGGCAGGCTTTCGAAGCGATGCACACGTTGTTGAAGAGGCAGAACCCCATGGGTTTCAACGGTTCAGCATGATGGCCGGGCGGTCTTATCACAGCGATTGCGTTCTTGACCTTCCGGTCTAGGACAGCCTTGCAGGTTTCGATCGCTGCGCCTGCAGATAATTTCCCAGAGAAGAACGAAAGCTGATTAAAATAGATTGAATCTTGCTCCGGGCTTTCCGACAGGTCGATAAGTTCCGCGTTGGACATACCTATCGCAGCCGACGCGCGTGGTTAGTACATCCGGTATTGCGGCACATTCATTGGCGTGAGGAGCACCAACCTGCTGTTGACTTGACGAAGTCATAATGCTCTTGTTCACTGTGGATTAGAAGAATCTCCTCCTTAGTCGCCTCACGAGCGTCGATCCGCTTCAGGGGTTGCTCCACCATAGGCGGATAATCCTTATCATCAACCAGTCCAGCCTCACAGAGTTCCTTGAAGATGTAGTAGATTCGCCGAGGGTCTTCCGGATGTACATTCTCAGCACTGGTGGCCGCTACTTCAGCGTGATACCGCATACGGTCATCATAGCACAGGCCGGTGGGAAGTCGTGAAATCGGCAATCCACGCGGAGTTTTAGTGAAGGTTTCATCGGGCTCCGAGTCTGAATCCGACATGAGACTATCCTCTGATGTGTCGTCCGACGGAGACTCTATCCTCAGTCGACTGTTGATGTCGCTTGACATATCTGGTGTTTCTCGCATAGATACGTCGTCGGAGAGCAGTGCTGGCTCGCGTAGTTGAGAGATAGGCTTTGCAAAGCGTGGTCCATTAGCACCTTGAGGAAGCCTCCCCGGAGGCGACGGAGGATTTTGAGCCATCGTGGAAGAGATTGTATGATGGAGCTTAAGAAGCAATCAAAAGGTGGGTCAAGACGGACACATGGTGAAGACAACCCCCTGGTGACGCCTGCGAATTTTGAAGCCCGTGTCGTCGTATGAGACGAAAATATGCTCCTAGACGTCCTATCTTTTAACGTCAGTCAAAGTTTACATACTGGCGCACAGGTGAATGGGATTAAAGCTTAGTCCTTCATAGAGATAGTTGCTTGTATTAGCTACCACTCACCTTTGATTGGCGCCAATGTCAGGGACGGTTTCTCAAGGCGTAAGCTCTAGCGGGCTTCACAGACGGTCACACAGCAGTTTTGCGTCTTTACTGGTTGCCGTGGGGTAAATTTTAATTGATGGGAGCGGTGAATCACTGGTTGCTGAATCTCATGTCGCAGCAAATACACGAATGTAAAGCGTTTAGCAAGCCTCCTCCCCAGGAGGCGCCAAGAAGCCGGGACCACGTCATGTGACATCGTGATAAGGCTGGTGACCACGTGCACGAGCTCTACTTGTAACCAGCATTGAGCAGATGTTCTCGAAGTCCATCACAAGGTTGTATTTTTTGACGTGGACTAGCTCATAAAGAAGGATACAAATGGGTTACTTCAAAGCTAAGCAACCCCCAACGGAGGCTTATTCTATGTTCCACTTTGGACTCATTCTGCCCATTAGCCCTCTTCTTTCAATCGACTTGAACCTCGAATTCGGAGACCTCGTTCGGCATGAAACTTTCGGAGGCGTGAGGAGCCCCAGGATTTTCGGAAGCGGTATTCTAAGCGCTTCCGGCATCGACCTTCGCGATGTAGGCTAGATTCCCATGTCAGTTTTTTTTGCACATCCCGGAATCTCCCGATCGGTTGAAGGCACTCACCCAAAAGATCGATGACACGTCGGGAATAACCCCACTCGTTGTCATACCAGGAAACAAGCTTGACGAAGTGATCGTTGAGGGCGATACCGGCCTTGGCATCAAAGATGGAGGAGTTGGTGTCACCGTTCAAGTCGCTGGAGACAAGGTCGTCCTCGGAGTATGCCAAAATACCTGCGTCTTGTCAGTTTCTGTTCGGTGAAAACGTGCTCACTGGGGTCATTTAACGTACCCTTCAGGGGACCAGCGGCGGCGTCCTTGATTGCCTGCTTGATCTCGTCGTAGGATGCAGGCTTCTCGAGCACGCAAGTGAGATCGACGACCGAGACGTTGGAGGTAGGGACACGCATGGACATGCCGGTGAGCTTGCCGTTGAGAGTTGGGATGACCTTGCCGACAGCCTTGGCTGCACCAGTGCTGCTGGGGATGATGTTCTGAGCAGCAGCACGGCCGCCTCGCCAATCCTTGCCCGAGGGTCCGTCGACGGTCTTCTGGGTCGCGGTGTATGAGTGGATGGTGGTCATGAGACCCTCCTTCATACCGAACTTATCGTTGATGACCTTGGCCAGTGGTGCGAGGCAGTTGGTTGTGCAAGAGGCATTGGAGATGACGGGAATGTCGGACTTGTAAGATTCGTTGTTGACACCCATGACGAACATGGGAGCATCCGCCGAGGGAGCAGAGATGACGACCTTCTTCGCACCACCTTTCAAGTGGGCAGAAGCCTTCTCTGTGGTTGTGAAAACACCAGTCGACTCAACGATGTAGTATGCGCCGGTGTCGGACCAAGGAATCTCCGCAGGATCTCTCTTCATGTAGAACTTGACCTCCTTGCCGTTGACGACAAGAGCGTCTTCCTTGACCTCGATTGTGCCTTTAAAGAGGCCGTGCGTGCTGTCATACTTGAGCATGTAGGCCTATTCGCTGTCAATATTGACTTCGAGCTGCGCAGAGGACGACGAGGGTGACGCACAGCGTACTTGGGCTCAATGAAAGGATCGTTGACGGCAACGACGTGGACGTCATCGTGCTCGACGCTGAAGAGCTGCGTTAGCGAGGCGGAGCTTTCGGGGCCCGGTTCAGGTACCACGGAACGCAGGCACTTACGCATTTCTGAAGACCTGGAGATCATTTAGCTACAAAACACTGCGACAATGCTGGCTGCCACTTACGATTCTGCCAATACGGCCGAAACCGTTGATACCGACGAGAGTAGGCATGTTGTATTCGAGCTGTTTGCTGCGTGTGAGAGAGAGTTTCAGGTCAGTTGCTGAAATGTCTTCACTGAAAGCTCTTATAGACCCAACATGTGCTGATGAGTGCATTGGAAAAGGACGACTGCAACTTACATGAGACTCAAGTAATTGTCCGGACGGCCGGATTAGGATTTTTTCAGAAAGAGTAAGGCTATGCTCGAATGACGGGCAAGATTGTGGTGTGATGAGGAGGATCAGAGCTTTTTGAGATTCCTATGAAGCAACTGGTGAGTGAGTGACAGGTGAATAATGGTGGGGCGTGTTGACGTTGAGGGGCAGCGGTCCTCAAATGACGGACCCTGCTTGGCCGACGACAGCTGTCGTTCGGTCTCCAGTCAAGGGCTCCGGGATACGAAAATGGCTGCGATAACCTACCTCAAGCTAACGCTGTCGTTTGCCGGAACGAGAATTGAACGGCGGGTTTGCTTTTCGGGGGCGAATTCTGGCGATAGCTTTGATGAATGGAATTCCGAGTCGACCTCTACGAGTACCACTTCCGATTCTTATATTTCACTTTGCCGCCGGCTCAGGTCTCTGCCCAACACGTTCTCAGGCCCGAGTACGACAGCTGGGGTCGTGGACGTGCAGACATGACTCAACAATGCCTTGATTACCACACGCAATGGAGCTTGTCTTGTTGAGAAAAAGCAGCGAGACAACCCCCAAACGAGACCGTCCAATCGCCTGTGTTCGCTTCCCTGACACGTCTCGCATCGGCGGCACATGAGGCGGAACATCTATTTTTCCGCGCTGTTTTTCGTACGGTTGTTGCATCACACGAGCAGTCCCAGGTCCAACTGTGGTGGGAAGGGTCAGGCAAGGCGTTACAACGCTTGTTCACGGTAACAAAATAGCGCATAGAAGCTAGCTGATCAGTGGGCAACATTTGCTTTTGTCTATTGTCTCCGCTGGAGATTGGAAATGTATCTGTTTATCTAAAGTCGCAGCTCCGGTGCTGCATCCCGTCCTGCGGCGTCTATTCCTCCTTGGCTCCTCCTCGACCAGCCCGCTCAGCAGCCTCGATGCTAGCCTTGTCGCTCTTTGTCTCGCCCTGACCCATGCCCATCATGCCGCCAGAGGCCTTCCATGGTCGCTTGAGCTCACCCACTGCGGGCTTGCCAAAGATATGGACTTTGACCAAATTGCTCTCGAAAGCACCCTTGACAGGGATGATGGACTGGATCAAGAGCGGGTTTGTGTACTTGAGGTAGATGTGCATGAAGGCCATCATTCCAATTCCCATCAGCTGGCCCTTGTATGCGGCCGAGAGTTGGTTCTGGTCGTACTCTTGGATCGTGGTGGTGACGAGCTTGGGGTCCTCGCCGGAACCCATCGGCGCAGGTTCGACGTATTTTAGTGTCGTCAGATCTATATGGTAAGATCAGTCCAGCGCTTCCCATGTGATCGTCCATCGTCATGCATACCTCTCTTCGCTTTGATTTTCATGCCGATGTAGTAGTAAAGCCCGAAGATGATCAGGTTCGACGCAACATAGAGAATGCGTACGCCGGTGAGAACTTGAGGATCGTCAAAGGGTATGCGCTTTGAGACCTGCATCATCCCAAGGATGATCACCAGGTTGGTGCTGCAAATGGTCAGTCACGAACTCAAGTCTGAGCCCCGGAAGGCGATACGTACACTTGAGGATTCATGATATTCATGAATGCGGTCAAGCGTGAACTGACTGGGTACCAAAGAGAGAACGAGGCTGTTCGGCTGTGGAGGGAGAGAAGCTCTATGAGGATGCCCGTATTCTGGTGGAGGACAGATTGCGAATCTCTACCCAGGTAAATTTCGCCTGCCTGCCAAGGGTCTGGAGGTTGGAGAAAGAAGTCGATGGCGGGCACTGGAAGTGGACGATGCAACTCCGGCTAAACTCTGCTTGCCGCTCTGCCTGCCACTCGGCATGAGTCGAGGATTAAAGAGGGTGATCGATGACTGACTCGCGGGCTGTCCTATCAAGCATACCAGTCCCACTCAAAGTCACTTTGACATCGACGCCTCGATACTCTATAAATCCGCCAGCAGTCTCGGTGCTGAGACCCTGCCTGAACTCAAGATGGGGCTGATGCATCGACTGTATCCAAGCTCCCGAAATGCTTGGAAGGTGTCTGCAATGAAATGACCCATCGACCACGATGGCAGAGTTAGGCGCATGGCGTACTGACGCCTTAGATGTTAGAAGTCCCGGGGCAGAGTATTCAATCAATCAACGGTCGCTCAGGGGAGCCAGCCCGGCTCTAGCCAATTTGGACAGCCCATAAGGAGTACAGACCAGCAGGCTGGGATGCAGATATCTACTGACCAGGATCTCGACATTTTAGAAGAACCACTACTTGTTGGACAGGGCAGACCGGGGCAGCAAAGGCCCGGAGGCACTTTCCTGGAAATCTGGGGAGGACAGCGTCGACCCTCCGCATTCGCTGTTGGGCCAGAAGATGTGATTGCGATCTTACAAAGTGTAGAAGTATGCATGTACCGAGCTCTGAGAGACCGCATATTGATGACTTCTCTCCAGTAACCTTGAGTCTCATTAAGAAAGAAGGAGAAAGGATGAGCACTGGGAACAGATTTTCTGTTGCCAGTTCTGAATCATCTGTCCAAACACAGGAGTAACAACTGACTCAACATTCAGCCTTTATGCAGCCTCGTCATCGTCCTCTCCCTCTCATGCCTGTCTTAAGCCGCGGTATGTAGTGTCTGTGTGCGCCTTACTTCTCAGATTGTCCTTGACCAACAGTCTGAAGAGCGGCCGCAGCTTGTCTCTGCCATGACCTTTGAGCTGAAGGCCACCCGTCGTGTGAATCTTTCAAGCAAAAGCTCTGCCGGTCGACCAGGTCTGTAACCGGGGAGGGTCCCCCTAGACTTCGCGAAGCGCGGTGTCCACAAATTTACTCTTCGGGATTGACGCAACGCATGTCTCAACCGTTTGTGTTTGAGAATCCAAGTCCGCCCGAGCGGCGCCCCAACGCCGTCAGGCGGGATGCCCAACCTGTCACCTCAATGACCATTTGTGACCTCCATCTTTACTTTTGCATCACCGTCGCCATCCGCCAACACCTTGATACTCACGGGAGCTGTCCCATCAGGCCCCGGCAGCGGCCCCGCCCCAGGCATGACACTCGCGACCTTCCCCTCTTCATCGACATACTCAAACCGATACCTCGAGAGGTAATGTGGAATGGCACTGAGCTGTGGCCCATAGCGTGCGGTATTATCGTACAGCTCAAACAAGGGCACGGCCAACAGTTTCATATTCTTGGGCACAGAAAGCACTTTGTTGGGCGGGAGGTGGATGAGGTACAGCTTCTTGAGTTCCTTGGGGCGGGAGACATGGGCGGGAAGGAAGGGGTAGAGGAAGGTTTCGTGGTTGGGACGCCACCTGGCTGGGTGTTAGCGATATGTAGTGTATAGAGACAATGAATAAGACTTGCGCACCATTGGGCGAGGCAATCTCCTATTTCCCACTCGGTGTCTCCTTCCTTGGGGTTTGTGGGTGCCAGTCTTTCGTTCAGACGCTGTTTGAATCCTTCGATCTCGTCTGCGTCATGGGGAAGATAGTCGCCCGGCCTGTCCAAATCCCATCGCATCAGTTCCGACCGGGCTTGATTTCGCGGTTGACGGAGTTGCAGAAAAACATACAATTTGAAGAAGGCATTGGCGATTTGCAGCATGAGAACGTGCGGGTGATTATGTTCATGACAGACTAAGATGCCCTCACATGTCCGCCTCATGCCATAGTTGTCATAATGTTCCTCGAGTCTCTTCAACCTCGCCACGACTGAGGGGTCTTCTTCTGGCTGCGTCTCTTTGGTACCAAAGGTGTAGTTGGAGAGCGGGTACAGTCGAATGGTTGGCGGTTGGTTGGCTGTAAATGGAGCTGGGAGTATGGGCCTTTCATGTTGTTAGATGGCAGCATTGCAGGATAGAGTCAGTCGTACGGGAAAGACGTGTTCAGGGTGGTTGTTGTGAGTGTCGACATTTTAAAAGACGTCCGGCCGGCTGCTCTGCTGGTGAAGGAGCCAAACACCAGGATATCACCTCAGCGGAATGTTGTTGGCAGACTGACAGTAGCCAGCGAGCTTTGATGGGTGGTGGTGTTTGCCGCAAATGATCATGAACGCGTTCGAGTTCTCCCGCGATATTCGCACCGCGGTCGAGCGCGCAGCCAAATCAGTGGAAGAGCCGGCTTGGAAAATGCATAAGAACTCAACACATTTGGCGCCAGAATTTGATGTCTTACTAGCTGAGCCGTCTTGAAACATCTATGGTCTACTGTACAGACACACATTATGACTTTTGCCAACAACGCCATCGCTGCGATGCACGGCCAGAGCCTTAACCTCTTTCTAATCTATGACAACCCCCCACCCCTCTCCCAGCTTCCCATGGCATAGTCCAGTTCACAGCTTGGACTCGAGATCCTCAAAGTCTTGCACGTCTTCTACAGGGACAGGGCCCCTCGTTACCTCTAATCCAGCTTTCCATTTGGCGGCGTCTCTGATGATCACGGGAGTCGGCAACTTGGCCACCACCTCGTTTGGATCTTTTGACGGCTCAGCCGTCTTGATCTTCAGCGCCATTTGGATCTGAGGGACCGCTTCCTTCAGCTGGCCCAAGACCTCTTCGGTCTTGGAGGCTGGGACTGATGTACCGATGTATTGCTTGGTCGCCTCCAAGAGCTGTGGCTCGTTGGTCAGTTCGATGTTTTCCAAGAGGCCTTTCAGCCTTGCTTCGTCCACATCGACACCTAAAGAACCAAGAACTTGCCCAAAGAGGCCCACAAACTGTTCCTTCCGGTCTGCTGGTGAGGCCTCAGGCACCTCGCTCGACGCTTGAGCCTCAAGATGAATCGACACCTTTCTTCGCCTGGGCGACTCTGGGTCAATGTATTGTCCATAAAATTGTTTCATGTCGTCCTTGGTTAGCTGGCGGATGATTGCAACATCCCGATCAACTTGGTAGAAATTGAGGTATTCGCCGCTGATGTAGGCCCACAGACGATTGGTCTCAAAGTCAAGGTTCTTGAGCTTCTCTAATCTCTTGTTGATGAGACTGCGCTTGTGGCCCTCGAAATCTTCATTCGACATCAGCTCAAGATCCGACCTGAACTTGAGCAAAAAGGAATTGATGCGCGATTCGAGGTAATCCGGGTCTCGCTCGCTCTGGATGAGGACCCGATACCCCATGGTGACGGCCGCGGGTCGAACTCCACTCCACACAACATACCCAAGTTGCTCCTTGGTTCGGAGTTGGTCGAAAGCGGGTTCGTCGGTCATTTGGCCGAAGAGCTGCAGCCTCGCCCGGAGATCGAGGTCCATAACATGTCCAACGTCCAAATAGTACTCGATGGCATGGTTGACATTGGCCGGGTCACCCAATTTGTGCTTGTAGATGAAATTGCTTCCTTCTGGTACAATCACGTTTCTCCGCAAGAGCCATTCGGACGGAGGCAGCGCTCGCGGTTGAAGTGTCGATTCGATCAGGTGACCAATCTTCTTCACATCTTCTTTGTACAAGTTGCCATGTGCCAGCACCTCGATATGAGCCTGTTGCAGCAACTCTGAAACAAAGACTCGAAGGTCTTCAACAGTGACGTGTGGGAGCTCCTGGGCGTAGGTATCATTCATCCATGACCGTTCATTCAATAACCATCTGGTGTAATCCCCGATTTGGTAGTATGGTTGCTGGTATGCCCAGTTCTTGTACTTCCTCGCCGTCCGCTCCTTGATAATGTCGAAACGGTCCGATCTGATCTCGAGAGACCGTACCGTGGTCAGGATCTTCTCCAACAAAACTGCCATTTTGTCATTGTATCCGTTTACGCTTATGTCGAAGCCGAGCATATTTGCCCCAATTCCGTAAGCCAGCCCCGATATTTCAGCGTCGTAGGAGTAGCTTGAAAGAGCATCCCTGACCAGACTGATAAACAGGTTCGTCTTAACATAGTTTGCAGGGTTCGCGTAGGTTACTGCGTTTCGGATTTTGATGTTCAGGTTCGCCTTTGGAACCCAGAAGGTATCGTCCTTCTTCCACCATAGGCGGAGCTTGTCATCATTCCGAAGCAGTTTGGGTGCTTTTGCAGGTTCCTTGACTTCGATCTTCTCGACGTCCAAGTTGGTGGGGATGAATTCATTTTTGTGCGGAAGGTGCAAGTCTAGAATCCTGTCTGACTCCTGGTCGGACAAGGCTTTTCGTACCTCAGACAGGACGTCGGCAGGCACCCTCTCAACCTTGTACTCGGTGCCGTACCATCGCTCCTTCTGGTCCCAATTGCCTGGATATTCTTGTGACACAACCATGAGCCTGAAGTTGTCCTCCCGAAGATATTGCATGGCTTGAACGATGGCCTGGGCGTCGAATTTCCTGAACTTGCTGGTGCTGCTCAACAGCCAATTGCGGGGCAGCCCGTTCTTCTGCATCACACTGCTGGTGGCACTTGTGAATCGACTGGCAGGGGATTTCTGGCGGAATTTGAAGTCGACCTCGGCCATATTCTTCATCTCCTGGTGCATCCATTCGACGGGAGGATTCGCCTTCATCATTCCGATGTACTTGAAGACGATCTTGACAATCTCATGGTAGTTTTTGAGCCCGTCCGGCGTTAGACCGACCTCGATCTCGAAGAAGGCCGATCCCGGGCAGACAGGATGGTAACCGGCTGAAAGAGTCTGAGCTAGACCTCGTTCCTTGAGATATGCAAGAATACTACCGGGACCTTCGTGGCCAATCAAGTGACTGATGTATCTCGCCGGCTGGGTTTCGAACATCTCCTCTTCATCCTGCCAGGGGAAGCTGATCTCCAGAAAACGGGACTCCATGACGGGTTTTGCGTAGACTTCGGTCGAAAGCTGGTCTCGGGTCAACATCTCAATGCCATCCCATCGGTTCAGAGACAGGTCTTGGTTCTTGACCTCAGAGAAGAGTTCTACAACCCAGCTCTCAAGTTCATCGAGAGACTCACGGCCCAGGACGACGAGTTTCATTCTGTTCGCAGAATAATTTCGCTCATAGAACCGGATGAACTCATCCCGGATCTTGACACCCCGCTTCTCAGGCTCGTCTCTTAGAGTTTGCAAATTCCCTGTGGAGAAGTGGTGGTATGGGTGATGAGGATTTGAAAGCGATTTTGCCAGCTGAGACAACCTCCATCCGTCACTCTGTAGGTTCTTCTTGTTCTCCGAGTCCACTGCTCTTAGCTCTCTGTCGAGAGTATTCTCAAGGAAAAGAGGCTTGACGAAGAACTGCGCAAACCGATCCAGAGCCCCATACAAAGGCCCCGTCGATGTACCGTTCATCGCCGTCGCACCGGTCCCATTGGTGAGCTTCTCGTTTGATTCGTGCTGGGCGGCGCATTCGAAGAAGTAGTTCGTCTGAGTAGCAGCCGTGTAGGCATTGGAGTGACCAGCATTTGAGGAAAGGTACGAGCTGTATTCGTTTTCTACCGGATACTACATCACTGTCAGCTTGAGGACGCCAGACCGCCACGAGAGGACTGGTAGCGAACCTTCTCCGTGCCCATGAAGAGGAGATGCTCGACTGCATGAGCCATGCCGGGCATGTCCTCTTCGTCTGAGAAATTGCCAACATTGACATTGAGACTCGCACTGGCTTTGTCCGTCTGAGCATCGTGAACGAGCAGCGCCTCGAGCTTGTTTGACAGCTCGATGACTCGGTATGATCTGTCGTCAAGATCAGGCTTCTCCAAGTCATCCGTTATCCGTCTCGCCGAATTCATGACTGTTGCGTAGGATCGAAGGGGGGTGACTTGCGGAATTCGAGCGGTGGCGGCCAGCGATTTCGATAACGGCCGAGGACGGAATGCGAGAGGGACGAAGGACCGAAGAGGGAGGAGCGAGCAATAAGCCAGGCGTACGGAAAGTCTCATATAGAAGATCTATCCCGTTAGAAACCACCAGGCAGGCACAAAGAATGCGTCACGGTCCAACAGAAACCTCAGGCAATCATGGCAATTTCTTCAAGGCAAACATACCGGCTGGATATGCGACCTTCCGCCTCCTGATGATGGCATCTAAACCAGCCGTTGCCAAGCAAAATCGAGGACAACCCGCGACTAGGGTTGTTAGCTTCGCCGTTTCACTTTGCTCTCACATCGACCTCATTCTACTCCGCACATCAATCTAAATTCAAGTCCGTGCTCCCTGCTGCACTGCATTTCGCTTTCTGGGGCTGGCGGGCAACGCGGTGAAGAAGGCTCCTCCAGATACATGCGAGGTGGTGTCTGGTCACGCGCCTTTCAGGCGGCGTGCAGATGAAGCACAACGCCCCGATTGTTACTCAACATGCTGCACTCTCCTCTTCTGAGAATCTACGATTGGCGCATTGCCAGTGTAGCCTTGCATAAACCAGCAAGACCATGCGTTTGACAGTGCCGTGGCAACACAGCTTTGGGAGAATTCTCCCTCGAGCCGCCGACCACGACGTCACTAAGCCGTTGCACAAACCCTCGAATGTACACAGAAGCGGGTATTTCTTGATTGAGGTATGGTTCACGTCTCGTGCATCGTGGATCTCTCAGCCCGCGATCTTAGAATTGGAACTTCTCGCCCACAAGGCGTTCACTCAATTCCCACACCTCGTCGACGAATGCTCCATGGCCAGCGAGGACCGCCGGCTTCTTGACTTGGCAATCATCGAGGTATGCTCCAGATTCAACGTCAAGGCTTGGATCCAAAGCAGCACGAAGCTGAGTGGAGGCTCCCTCCTGCAGCGTCTTCCGTTCAGGGACCTCGAACTCTGGATTCTCCCTCTTTGCCGCTTCAATCGCCATATTCCTTACCTCTTCGGTCATATAACCTTGGAGATTCGTAATAATGCTTCCAGGGTTCAGACTGAAGACAACGATGCCCTTGGGCTTCAGCACCTTTGCGAGACGGCGTGCAAACAGGTTGTTGCATGACTTCGAGAAGGTATAGGCCTGGATGGAATCATACGCCTTGCCGTTGTCATATGAGACGTCTTTCAGCGGAGCAAAAGCATATTCTGCTTTTCGTTCGGATGCCGAGCTACCGACGACCACGATTCGTGAACGTACCAGGTCTTCCCTCAACAGCAGATTCCCGAACAAGAAATGGCCCAGGTGATTTGTCCCGAATTGACTCTCATAGCCATCCGCGGTGAGAGCATACGGACAAGCCATGATCGCGGCATTCAAGATCAGTACATCGATCTTACCACCGCCCAGGACCGTCTTGACCACGTCGACTGACTTGCGCACCGAACTCAGATCCCCCAGGTCAAGCTGAACAAAGCTGACCTCGACATTGGGTTTGTCCTTGTGGATTTGGTCGACGAGCGGCTGGATCTTCTGCTGCGACCGACCCGCTAGTATCAGGCGCTTGGGGTCCGCTTTTGCAAGAGTGAGTGCCGTTTCAGCACCTATTCCTCCTGGAGTCGGACCCGTAATCAAGACTAGAGTAAAGTAGTCAGTTTCTGCACCACATTGTAGACTTCCTCACTAGTAGAGCATACATGTCTTGCCATTGACTCGATCCTTGAAAGCCTCCACGACCTCATCCCCGGTCGTTGCAAAACCGAAAGCCATGATCTCCACAAGATGGTGCTCAGCGGAAGTAAAATGCTCGGTGGAAGTAATGCTGGGTGGAAGTATAATGCTCCGTCGAAGTATAACACTCGGTGGAAGTATATCACTCAGTGAAAGTATTGCTCAGTACCGACCAGTGAGAGCTCCAACGCTGAGTGAAGCAACAGCTTTATATCCAAACATCCCATCAAATTCACGTGGCAAATACATCACATCACATCCCATACAACATACACGGTACCTTAACGCCATAGCATTCTCCGTAGCATGACATGGCATAGCAGAGGTAGCATCGCATCGCAGTGTCATGGCTATTCGTTAGCCCCGACAGAAAGTTCTACTATGTCCACCCAGATGCGCAGACCTGTCATGTCAGCAAGCCACAGCCTCAGTCACAGTGATTACTACATAGTATGTACGAGGTACAACTGTTATGAGAAAATCAAACCTCTCAACGAATAGGACTTTCCCTACAACTCGAAATCCGACCAATGGCGCGCAGATTGCGGTACGATCCTCTCGTGTCATCCTTTGGTGCCGAGTACTCGATACACCAGTATGCAGGTCAGGAGGAGCCAAGCGTAACTCCGATGCTTCGTGCATATAGCCGGGGCGAGGCTGGAGAACGCCAGTTGACGGCGCTGCAGGACTACTCCGTACGTGGCCGCAACATGGCGTCCTGTGGGACAGTTTTAAGAAGCCCTTAGTCTCACTCGTGTCATACTTATATTCGCGAATGTGTCAGGTTCTTCAAGGGTGGAACTGCAGGGACAGTACTAGTCCGTACGAAAGGCAAGACCTGGAGAAGTCGGACACGGAAGAACGATAATCCCCAATTCTGGAAAATGCATGCAATCGACAATTGACATCAGGAACAAAACGTCTCCTCTCAGTTGATTCTGCTTCTCGTGCTCCAGACTATTTGAGATCCCCGGGGAAAACACCCTCTTGCGATCCGGGATCCTTTCGATATACCACAAGCGAAATGCATCGATCCATAGTGCGATGTACATCATGTCGCATTTCAGTTCTCGAAGCATTTGCCTCGCTCGCTGCAGTAACCATCCCGGCACAAACATCTAGATCGCGACTCTCGCCACCGAGGCTCCAGTCCACGAGAAAAGTCAGCCACTTCGCACCCTTGCGCCAGTCTCTCCAGGCCTCCGAAGCATCCTCAACCTCATCCTCCGACACCCTTCCTCCTTCACCTCCTTCCTCGGCGGAATCAGTACCATGGTACCTCCAAATCGAAGATCCATTACCTCCCTCCCCCATCAGCCCCCTGCTGGCACTGCAGGAGATCCCACCTCTCCCACCGAACCCGCCCGCCATCCTCCCCACGGTCCTGACCCACCTGTCTACACAAATCGGCCTGGATAACCTCGTTCTCCTCGATCTACGACACCTCGACCCCCCTCCCGCACTGGGCACCAACCTCTTGATGATCATCGGCACCGCACGGTCGGTGAAGCACCTCAACGTCTCGGCGGACCGTTTCTGCCGGTGGGCGCGCAAGGAGTTCAAATTAAGACCCTACGCGGACGGGCTCCTGGGTCGGAACGAGTTGAAGTTGAAGTTGCGACGCAAGGCGCGGCGGATGAAATTAGCGCAGAGTGTGGGGAATACGGTGAGTGGGCACGGGGCGGACGACGGGATCACCACAGGGTGGATTTGCGTTAACTTGGGGAGTGTGGATGAGGCTGTGCTCTCAGAAGAGGTGACACTGAGGGAGCGGGTGGACGAGATCCTACAAGTGCAGGCGGAAGCGGGTGAGGCGTCGGAGAAGGCGAGAAGGAAAGCCCAAGAGTCTCCTATGGAGGGCGAGGAAGAGTATCGCAATCCGAATGAAGACGAGTATGTTGGTTTTGGTTCACGGACCAATTCACCGCGGATTGTGGTCCAGATGTTCACGGAGGAGAAACGTGTCGAGATGGATCTGGAAGGACTATGGGACGTGCGCAACACAAGACGAGCACGGAAAGATGAGAAAGCAACCGCGGCAGCCGAAGCCGCGATTCAGATGTTGCAACTAGGGCAGGAGCACGGGGAGCAGACAGAGACGAACCTAGAGCAGAACAGGGATCTGCGGAAGGACGAGTCGGAGGGACAGGATGATGATAATGCTGGTGAGAGGAAAGAGCGCAGCGGAGAGACGAAAATTGAAGAGGAGGTGGATGATCCTGCCGCTCGTGAGGAAGAAGGCGAAGAGAAGCCCATGGGAGGGATTGGTGCCAGTTGAACGAAAGTAGCCTTCCATATACTGCACCTCCATGCACTCCATTTCCGTCGTATCCTTTCGTTCCGTCATGCCGTTCCGTTGCTGCATTGCCCGAGCAGCTATGGGCTATTTCGACGCGGCGCCTGCAATGCAATGCAACTCAGGTTCCCCACAAGACCAAAAGCGCAGCGAGCCATGCCCCAAAGGTCACCAGGACCGCGTCAACGTTCAGTCAAAGCTCGGCCCGAGCATGACAACGCTGAACCGTAGCTCACCTCCACCGGCAGCTTCCTCTCTCCTCAAGAATGACTTCACGCCCAATTCCTGACCCTTCTCACTCAAGACGTCATCTTCTGGACCCAGGAAGCCTCTCTTCAATGGCCCTTTCCGTGAGCCGTCCATCTCCCATAAGTAGCCATCCTTGTCCTTGACGAACGCGACAAAGTGCAGATCAACAGCCGCTTCTGCTTCTGGTGCTTCCGTGTCGCCTTTGGAGGCGGCGCCGGCGTGCGCTGCTTCGAGCGTAGGGCTGTTGTAGAGTAGCTCGGCGCGTTCTATTGGTTTGAGAGGCAAGGCTTGCTTGAGTAACTTATCCAGATCACTGCCTTCAACGATATTTGATCTTGCTGCGCCGTTTGTGATGGCGTGTAACAGGCCGATGAGACCACATGCATTGCCGATCGTCTGTTTGAACCAGATCACAGGCTCTTGATCGCCTGACGCGGAATATTCCTCCGCCGACGAGTCTTCTTCGGCTCGGAATTTCTCGTATGTGGAGGTGACGGGGAAGACTAAAAGCAGGGCAACGGCGGGTCGAGGTAGGAACTCAAGAAGACTAGGTTCGTCGAGGGAGTAGACTTCGTGGAATTGCAGGGATGAGGAGAGGCCAAGTTCCTGGGAGAGGTTGGTCATGACCTCTGGATTGTTCTCTAGACATGAGGATCGATCAGTTAGTGGAAGCCCATTTTCAGATGTAGGGTGGGCGGATACGGGGCGGACCACTCACCCAGCGGGACGAACATCTTCTTCTTCGCAGCTTCCGCCATCATGTCTCGGCTTTCAGGTGGCTCACTCGACGAAGCAGCAATGAGGAGCAGGTGAGGCTCCGGGAAGGGAAACAAAAAGAGGCACACGGCAGGCATAGGCCTATTGCGTCAACGGCGGGGCACTCAGGCACCAAAGCGGTCTTATTGGCCGGAGGTGCCAGCCTTGCATGCGGGAGTCACTCGAGCCTCATTTGCCTGAGTACCCCTCCTTGAGAGAGGATGAACCCAGTTGATCAAACAGAGCGGTTGTTACTGAGCGCTGTGATTGAGTCTACCCACTGGCTTTCGTGCTGAAACTTCAAAACTTCATCGCCCCAGGACCACCAGCCAGCGGTGAGACTCCTCGCAAACAACTCCAGCGCACGGTAATTGGGGGGAAGCAGCTCTTCCAGCAACACCTTCACACACGGTTTCCGCGAATGCACGTCTGGCACGGCTGCGATGATTTTCCGTTTCGTGTTCTTCGATGATACGCCTCTCTGGAATAGAAGAAGGATTTCATATGGTCGCCGCCATAGTCCATCAAGCTGTGTGACAGGTTCGCCCCGAATTGTCGTTTTGATCCAGACCCATTCCTCCTGTAAGCAGAGGTCCATGGCTTGCAAAGTCTCTAGTACCATGGCGCGGATTGAGGCCTTGTTAGTGATCCAGATGGCGACCCAACCTTGTGGAGCACACAATCTCTTGACAATCCGCAGAGCCTCGTCAAATGGATCTTGAACTTGATTCTCTTGCGTTCTGTAAGCACCCGAATGCCGGACAGAGCGGTTGGACCAGGGCGGGTCCATCAGGATGAGTTCAAAATCAGGGCTCTCGGGGAAGAAATCTTCTCGGGCGGACATAAAAGCAGGCAACCCTTGTTTGAGGCTAGCCAGAATAAACGTAGACCTTGGTGGGATAACAAAATCTCCATGATTCGTGATTGCAATAAGGGCAGTGGCTGACCGGAGATTGCAGACCACACTGCCTCCCAGATCACGAAGCGAGGAGAAATGAGTGCGAAGCTCAGTTGTTGACAAGATAACAGGTGCTGCTGATGAAGAGTCACTATTATTGCTCAACGCTGGTGCAGCATGCGTGATCAAAGCACGACGAGGATGACACCAAAAGGCGGTTTGATCAGTTGCATGCAAGTGACTCCGGAATTCGGCTAGGGCCAGAGAAATGCGTTCCTGCACGGATTCATGGTACAAGCGTTCGCTCAGAGAAATCGCAGCGGTTGCAGCGTCTCGACTAGCACCTTTTGGTTCGGTGCCGCGGTATGGAGACGCCAGGGGTTCCAAGGATTTCAAAGTGCAGAGAGCATTTTGACCATTCTGGATTGATGTGGGTAGATCGATCAAGTAGACAGTGCTTGCTTCATTCTGGAAGATGATGGTCGATTGCATGGAGGGCTGATCTCGACGCCCATTAACGGGGAGCTGGAGGTTGGGCGCAGGAAAATGAAAGCGGCCTTCCGCATGAGGAGCAATTGTAGAGGAAGAGGACTCGAGGAGCATTGATAAATTCCGACCCCGGACTCACCCCTCCTCCCTTCCTCTCTCTACTGGGCACCCAAGCAAATCGTTCCCACGTCAACCCTAACCTTCGTGGCGCATTCAGCACTGATCATCAGAGCGACAATGCCTCCCGTGTCAACGGCCAGCCCTTTGGTGCAGGTCAATGTGGGTTTAAGTTTCTCACCGACCTGCCGCCGGACAGGGAGAGTTCATCCCCTCCACAATAGCGGGTCGAGAGGGTCACATACCTGCAAGGGGGTAATATCAATGGCGCATCAACTTATAATGCGTATAATGTCAACCCCTGAGGTTCTCATTCCTGTTCCTCTTGGGAACACGCCGACTTGTGGTGCTACTTCCAAGCGGTTATATCGATCTTCCCTTTCCCATCAACTGTATTTCCATTCCCTCTGCGAGGCCCCGGGTAAGTCATACAGTTGTTGGAAGTGTCGCGCGTGGTAATTCCGACGGACAATCCCATGATCCCACATTACACAAGCTCATCGCAGTCCACGAGAACGAGTTCTTTGCACACCTGGACATGGAGAGACACCATCACAGACGCTACCGATGGCGGAAAGACTGCCCCAACTGCGTTGAGCAGTTCCCAATCCCGAGCAATTCTGATCGTGGCGCTCTCATGCGCCTGCGTCAGCTTGGTTCTGGTTTTGATTACGTTGAGATGGTTTCTCATGATGCGCAGGTGCTTCCGACATAGTTTGGTCCTACATCTGGTAGCTAGCGACACCTTGAAAGCGGTCTGGTATTTTGTCTTCCCAGTTGTGGTATTTGTGGGAGGCCCGGTTGGTAGCGCATCGAACTTCTGCCAGGCAAGCGGCTTCCTGCTCGCCTTCGCCATCGAGGCCAGCGACATGGCTATTCTTCTCATCGCACTCCACTCCACTCTGTGCATCCTACGATCGGACAGCAACATCGGGGAAGGCGGACTGTACCGCTACCGCAACTGGATTTACCCCTTGTGGCTTGGGCCGCCGCTTCTAGCTGCTTCGCTGGCCTTCATAAACAATGAAGAAGGTTATACCCTGGCCGGCACATTTTGCTATCTCCCTAAACGTCCGTTCTGGTATCGACTGGCTCTCTCCTGGGTACCTCGATATCTTATTATCAGCTTGATCCTCATCATGTACATCTGGATCTACGTCTATGGTGAGTCCTCTCCAGAGCCTGATTGTGCTGTGTGAGGCATCTGGCCCCGAGCATCCTCTGCGAAAGATCATGTTGTTGATACGACTTCTGAGACTAGTCCACCTCAAGTTTCGGGGGTTCGAAAATCTCGGCGCCACAGACTCCTCTTACGATGCTGAGATGAAACGACAATCGGGCCTTTCTATGAAGTCAAATGATGTCGAGCGAAGAGGAACCGGCAGAACCGGCGGGTCAATGCAATCGCCAGTTCAAAGCCCATTCCAGTGGCAACCACAGTATCGGATTCCAGATGTTGGGACCAACTTGCCATCTCAATCACTTCAGCCTTGGGACCACGTGAATTTCATTACATCGAGGCCGCTGCAAGTACCAATAACTGATATACTCGAGGCAAATGAAGATGGAAACATGATGGCACGCGGAAGAGGATGGTCCTGTGACACTCAGATTCCTGCTGCTGACTACGCCGGACACTCAGCCCTTACCCAAGAACCAGGTTCGAAGCGCACGGGTGACCTGAATGACCCGCCTAGAGAACCTGTTCCGTATGGGCAGACAGATGCGACACCGGATGACCAGAGGACGAAATCATTGAACGCGCCTGACCGACTCAACGATCCCCTCCGGAACACTCGGATTGCCATCCGCAGGCAACTGCGGTATCTATTCATCTACCCTCTTGTATATACCATCATGTGGAGCTTCCCCTTCGCATCACACGCTTTGAACTACAACGACTATTACGTTCAGCATCCTGTCTTCTGGCTCTCGCTGGTCCAGGCTGTTATGCTTAGTCTGCAAGCTGGGGTCGACAGCATCATGTTCTCGTGTTCAGAAAAGCCATGGAGAAGGGTCGACGCATCGTCCAAGTTTTCCATGCCGTTCCTCCGGCGCCAGAGCAAAGCGTTGCTCCAACGCTGCAGTTTCGAGAAATCCTCCGCCTCGACATCGAACCATCCAGCTCAGCAGCAACCCACGGCCAACCACAACCCGATGTGGTGGGAAGCCGAAGGTCGTCGTCGCAATGACAGCGTATGGCTTGGGACCAACACACTCACACACACATTATCTTCGCTTACGACTCGAACACGATCAAGAAGTCCACACCAGCAAAGACCAAGCCTTCATCCTCGAACGAGAAGCTCCGAGCAGGGGACTGCATTTGTTCCCCGGCCGGGCCCCACAGCCAGCCTTTCGCATGATGATGTTCCTGAGGAAAGCAATGCTGGCAGCCCTCCGTAGCAGGACCGGAGTTAGATATTAAATTGTGGCGACCTGCATAAATCAAAATCCCGCGAATAAGCGCCTCCTAAAGCAGAGGAGAAAAGGTTTTTAATGACCGGCGAGTGATTGGCCTCGTGCGTGCCCTTGTTGCTTTAACCTAGGCAGTGGCCGTGCGGGATCCGAGAGGCGAAAAGGCCGAAATTCCAGCGCTGCGGAATCGGAACCGACCCTCGTGCTCGTCCTGACTGTCTGTCCCCTGCGTGACTGATGCTCCGGGCTCGCTTTCTCCTGCTCCACGGACCTCCACCTTCGTCCCCGAATTTCTCCCTCTTTCATTACATGTGCCAGTAGCAATTCGACGTCACGAAGCACAGCGTCCCCTCGATCATTGACTCACCCGTCGCTTGCCCCGTACAGCAGAACAGCACCGGCGTCAACATGTCATAGCGTCTCTTTGAATGCCTATAGCGAGCCCAGGCCATGCAGCCACAACACTTCAATCCTCACAGTCATCCGAGATGGAGAGCCGAGGCGCTGCCTCGAGGTTGCTCGAGGAACCACCACCAGGACCCGACCAGAGGCTATTCAAGACGACTGATGCGTCGGTGACAACCCAAAGAAATACCGGTCATGACTCCAAGGAGCTGGACAAGAGGAGCCTCGACTATGTTCTGCGCTCCGGGTTCGCGGGTGGACTGGCAGGATGCGCGGTACGTGGGCGACCGGCGTTATTCTGTCACGAAGCATACTGACTTGTGGCATAGGCCAAAACAGTCGTCGGTCCCCTCGACCGAGTCAAGATCCTTTTCCAGGCCTCGAACCCCCAGTTTGCAAAGTATACGGGCAGCTGGTTTGGCGTTGTGACGGCGATGCGGGATATAAATAGGCAAGACGGAATCCGGGGACTCTTTCGAGGGCACTCAGCGACACTACTCCGAGTCTTTCCTTACGCCGGAATCAAATTTCTCGCCTACGAGCAGATAAGAGCCGTGGTCATACCGGACAAAGCTCACGAAACTCCCTCCCGTCGCTTCATGTCCGGGTCGTTGGCGGGCATCACTTCAGTCTTTTTCACCTACCCTCTCGAGGTCATCCGAGTGCGGTTAGCTTTCGAAACCAAACGCGACTCGCGTTCTTCCTTCACACGGATATGCCGGCAGATATACCACGAACGTCCTCCTGAGGTAGAGAACCTGGCAAGCCGTAGTCCTGCCGCAGCGGTATCTAATGCCGCACATCACGCTGTGCCCAAGTCCGGGTTAGCCAACTTCTACAGGGGGTTTTCGCCGACAATATTGGGAATGCTGCCTTACGCCGGAATGTCATTCTTGACACACGACACGATAGGCGATCTCTTCAGACACCCGACCCTCGCACCCTATACGATCCTTCGGTCGACGGCGACTGCGGCCGCTCCGCCAGCAGAATCTAATACGAAGGTCTACAAACGGAGTCAATTGAATGCACCGGCGGAGCTAACTTCAGGCGCCCTTGCCGGGTTGGTGTCCCAGACCGCCTCCTACCCCCTTGAGGTCATCCGACGTCGAATGCAAGTCGGCGGTGCTATCGGCGATGGCCATAGGTTGACTATTGCCGAAACAGCGCGGCGGATATGGTTCGAACGTGGCTGGAGGGGCTTTTTTGTGGGCCTCACAATTGGCTATGTCAAGGTTGTCCCTATGGTTGCGACGAGCTTCTACGTCTATGAGCGAAGCAAGTGGTTGCTCGGCATTGGTTGAAAACTGGCAATGCCACAGTTGCTACCTTTTTATAATTCGAGAACGGCAGTTTTGAGGTCAAGCCCGACCTTGATTCGGCTTATCGAGGGGCCCGGGAACAGGATTTTATGCTTTGTTGGCATTATGATGGAACAAATCATCCAGGGGACAAGAGACACCACACCGCCTTGACCAAGGAATTAGCTAACGTTTCAACTCGACATCGTCAGCAAGATCAGCGGAGCCAACTACCACAGAATTCGAGACTTGAGCACTGTATCAGGGCAAGGACACAAGCCGTGCCCCTGCTCTAGGCCACCCGACCCGTATTGTTGACCAGATTGAAGCACGGCTACGGATCGTAGTGGACTGAAGGAACCCGTCGTAACGACTCCTTCATTCAACACGAAACAAAGGGGTACTCGGAGCCGGACAGGTTGAAAAGGATCGCATTGAGATCGGCACATTTGCAGATACATATTTACTTTGTATGACCTTGTCCTGGAGAGCCATCCTGGTGGAGAGTACGGGATTTGTGAGCGCGCCCCTGTCGCATCGCCATTGCCATTGCTCGAAACCCCAGGAGAGCAGTCTGCTTTGTTCCAGAGTACATACAGTACATATCATCACCCTGCGTATAGTGACAGCGGCGCTTGTTGCCGCCACATTCGACTTGAATAAAGTTAGTACATATATCGATCGATTGGACTTATCGTCCACCTCCCAGCTGACGTCGAGCCCTCACAATACATAGCCAGCCTCTTCCCCCGTCTCCTCGAGTAAATCACACTGCGTCACAATAACTATTTAGACACCCCGGATCTGTTCCAGCTATGTAGGAGCATCTCTGACTCAAATACCCAGCGCAGCGTCTTCCGCGCCGGCCATTCCTTTATGGCAGGTTCTCTCAGTGGCTCTTGACTTAATACCTAGATGACGTACCATTACTATTACTAGCACGACAACTATATCTTTACACTTTTAAGAGGCAGGAGGTCCCAAAGCCCACCAGGTGATCAGACCGAAGGGGGAATACTCGGGACAGGACCACGTACGTGTACTATACCTCGTTCGGAGTGCTATGGACAGTACCTAGTAACTGATAAACTCGGATTCGGTGAAGTAAGTAATTACAGTACTGTACAGTACATCGCCACGCTCGGCCAGCGATATAATGTGATTATGTGATTATGTGATTATATGATTTAATAAATTGTATGAATCAAAGTGCTGCGCGGGCTGCGCGGATGGGATTCATGTTCGGTTGGCAAACCTGGCACAACTGAATAGAGCCCGAACCAGAACAGAGCAGAACAGAGCAGAACAGAACAGAACAAGACCTCACTCTACTGTAGTACGCACGCATAATCCGCTTCGGGAGATTTCTGCTCTAGACACGGAATATCTCGTCTATCAATGTCCTCTCTTGATTGTATATCTGTATATCTGTATATCTAGATATTGTACCACGCGACCGCACAGGATGCTGCGTCTCAAAAAGCGATGAACCGCACCCTTCATCCCCTTCTCTTCCCTTCCCTCCACACGGCAGGGCGAGCGAGCAAGCAGGCAAGCAGGGATGTGTTCGTCCTCGCTGTCCTCCCGGCCGCTTCCGCCTCTACCTTGAGTAACCGTAGTTACTTGCATTGCACTGCACTGCAGCGACACCAGCACACCTCACCCTTCTTAGAGACGCACCACTCGCTCGCCCGCCCACTCACTCACTCCCGGCCTAGCCTCTCGCCTTCGTCCCACGTCATCTCGTACGCGGGCTTATACCTCTCCCGTCCGTCGCCGTCGCTGTACCGTAGCTTCGGGTTTCTGATCGTGTCGTTCACGCCGCCCAGACTGGTGTACCCTTCGTCGTACATGTGGCAGTACTTGAGCGGAGTTGAGCGGGCACCCGCACCCGCGCCCGCACTCTCGCCCGCACCCGCGCCCACATCCGTCAGGTAGGGAGACCGCAGGAAACACCAGATCTCACTGAGATGCCAGTCGATGACCGGGTGAATGCGCATGAACTCGGGCCAGTTGTGGTCCGTGGAGTCGAAGTGCGTGAGATGGCTCCCGTGCGGGTCCGTCCGCCGCGTGCCCACGAAGATCGCCTTGACTTGCGGGTGCGATGACAGGTACAGGGCGAAGGCGTCGCGGAAGGATATGATCGGTCTGTCGAACGGGCTCGGTTCGGCGGAGAGGGAGGAGGAGACCAAAGGAGGAGACGAGGAGAGAGGCGGATTCGAATGACTTTTCTCTCTCTTCCTCGGCCCGGGGTTCGTAGATATATGCGTCAAGTCCAAGTGGTACAGTTTGCTCGAGTACTCGACGAACTCGGACACCGCGGGGAACGGGTCCGGCGGCTTCGCGTAGATGGAGGGAATGGATGTAGGGAACTCTGTTCGGGGAGTGCCGTTTTTGGGGTGTTTGGAGAAGTGCGTGTGCAGGACGGCGAGGTACAGGATCAAAAGTACGAGACAGTCTTTCCCGCCGTTGTAGGAGAGGGAGAGGCTCGGGAAGCTGGGTGGTGCATACTGTCAGATACTTTCGACGGGCTCGTACGTGGCGGGATAGGGGCTTCACTCACTCGTAGTCGTTCAGCGCCTTCTCTATAACTTGCATGGATATCCTTGTCTGCTCTTGTGTTCGTCTCGTCACATCGTTTTCGGGCGCCGCCGACAGAAAGGCGCCCACCTGCTCGTGGAGGATTGCACAGACATCCTCCAACGAATGTGTTGCGGGGTGGGAGGAAGACGTAGACGATACATCAGCTTCTCCATTGACCATCTTGTGAATGCCGTTGGTCATGGGGGCTTGAGGCGGCAGCGATGCAGAAGTCATTGTCACGACGACATGAGTGACCAGGCACGAGTGAGGAGCCGGAGAAGGGAACGGACGGACGCAGAATCTCGTCGACTCGGAGAAAGATGAGATCGGGCGCGGGCGGATAGTGTGGGGAACCCTGGACACGAAGGCTCGCTTTATCCCGAGGTGCCGGGAGATGAGCGTGGCACAAGGCTGCCAGCTGGCAAGTCACCGATCGTTGACCGAAGATCTGACTCGACAGGCAGGAATTGAATACTGTGATTGACTGCGTCAATTGAACAGAGACCAGAGAGTCACGCCACCAGCAAATGCCCACGGGGACTTCTACTGTCTAACCGAGACGTTGAGGCATGTATGTAGGAGTACGGTTCAGCTAGCAGCTCGTATTCACAACGTCAGGTTTTGCATTGCGCTGACAGCATCGTCTGCCCCTTCATTCGCACCCGGGCTCGACCCAGTCTCTGTCTGCTCTGCCGCAGGACGTGCTTGAGCGGTGAAAGCAATCCTCATCAATTTTTTCCACTCCATGAGCTCTCTCAGGGTAGGTGCGATCTCGGTTCGCGGGTTCGCGAACAGATAGGGAGTCGTGATTTCTCTTAAGCCGATGTTAGATCTCCTGTTGACGCAACAGGGAGGGAGCCGGGGACTAACCATTGAAACTGTCACTGAACTCAGCTTGAACAAGCTCGTCCTGTTGTGGACGAGCTCTGAATGCAAGAGCCCACATCATGATCACAGGAACCCAATGACCACCGAAGCATAGTGACAGTCTTCGTGCTTTGTCTATATCTCGTGCGGTGACAGCCACCTCTTCCACATACCATATCCGCCTAAACTGCTGAAGGCGATTGAAGAGCATTTTTCTATACACTTCTTCGGCAAGATCGGGCATTATCTCAAATAGTCCTGCCCTGACCAAAGCCTGGAATGAAACATGTTCGCTGGAGTTTTCGATGATTGCCAGTTCGTATCCCACCCGATATTCTCCCTCATGGTACTCGTGGCGCAGTAGCTCGTTCGTGGTTTTGTCGAGGTCGTATTGGCTGAGGAGATCCATTGTCCAAGAGAACGTGCGCGGTGAATACTTCGAGGTGTCAATAATGCATATGTAACAATTCGACTCCGTAGTGCAGCCGCCTTGAGATGAAGCAATTTTGCGCACACAATGTTGAAGTGCGAACAGGAACGATGGCGTGAACGATATTAGGATATCATCGCTCCGAGTCTTCCAGCTCCTCCAGGTAATATGATCTTGAACCATGTCGCGTGCAACGTGTCGTGGTAGTCTGCTCAGTGATGTATCTTCAGAGCAACCCCTGCTTCTGGCCATCGACCAGAATCCTGTGAGACCGTTCGAACCATCGGATCCTGGAGAATAGGCTCGGAAGAGATAACGGGGAACATCTGAAGCTTCTGAGGTTGCTGTACAACTCGCCATGGGTTATAGTGGAGTCGAATGAGTTGAAAGGAATTCATGACGAGTGCGCAAAAGAGGGCGCTGTGAGAGCAAGCTGAGGGAGGCAACCACAACATCAAAATCTCGCAAACCAATCAGACTGCATCTTTGCTGTACTCAGGTGTACCATTTTGGACTCATGTTCTGGCCCGAACTCAATGTGAAGAAATCCAGCGTCGGGCGCATAGCTCCAGACTCCTAACCATAATCCAGTGACTGCCATTTTAGATGAGATATGCACTGCATCAAGCTATTCTTGCTTTGGGGCCGAGACCGAGGGTGCTGTCCAGGGACTTGGGACGACAAGACACACGTTGCGTCCACTCCAAGTAGATCAACAGCGAGTGACGATGTATCTCGAGGGTGAGCAAATGTGAGTTCGTTCTCTTCCCCCAAGCGATCCGACGATGGACAAACCGAGGTCAACCCAACACTTTCATCTTCTTTTTCTTCTTTTGATCCTCACCCTTCTTGACCCCCTTCTGGAAGTCTCGCCAACTCCCAATGCGCTGCTCTCTCGTATCCTCCCAGCTCTTCTCGTGGTCTCGTTTCCGTTTCCTCTCCTCAAGCTCAGCGTCCTCTTTGGCCTTCTCGCGGCCCTCTTCTTGCATCTTAGCCTTCATCTGCCGCCTCCTCCGTGCCTCGGCTTCCACCAGCACCTCAATGGTCTTCTTCCTCCATTCCACTTTGAACTCTTCCGTCTTCAGCTCCTCCGAGTCTACCGTATACTTGTACTGACGAATCAGGAGTTGTCTGGCATCTGCAATGCACTCGTCCAGATGTTGCCGCTGTTTCTCATCCAGCAAAGCCGTCTGTGCTTTCTTCAGCCGGTCGAAAGCCTCAGGAGCTTGCGGGTTCTTGGTCTTGTCCGGATGGATTAGCAGCGACTTTTTGCGGTAGACGACTTTGATGTCTGATTCAGGCACTCCAGGCTGGAGATCTAGCACGGCGTAGCTGCGGTGCATTAGTGATTGGGATGCCTATACAATGGGTTGAAATGACTTACGCATCAAGTCTAAATGCATTCAGGATTCGGTCGATCTCAGCGTCCTAACAAGATTGTTAGCCACTTCAATAGAGCAGTTCAAAGTCCGCGCACCTTGTCATATTCCTTTGCTTCCTTTTCAAGCACATCAAGAGCATCGGACTCATCATTAGCCATGGCGGGCTGATAGCATGTACCTTACCGATGGATTGTAGCGCGGTCAACTCTGATGAGCACGCTTTGCGTCTGAAACGATAGACGGAGCTGGAGGTCGAAAGATGTTTCTGCAAATAAACAATTGGGATGGCTCGATGGGTAACTGTTGATGCAAGCGCGGGAAGTTGCAGAGTCCCGCTCAGGGCTGAGGCTGAAGGGGATGCGACAGTCCCCATAATGTCGAGGCAAGTATTCCGACGAGGCTTACCGAGAATCTGCCGCCTATCGATAAGGCAGCCTCGCCGCATAATTTTCTAGAGTCGGCGTGTCTGGAACCAACACCACTCCGCAGTTTAATTCGACATTGGCCTGTCATGGCGCCTCAAGGGCAGCGCAAAGGGCAGAAGGGCCCTCGCCCTAGCTTCCAGAAACCCAGGATATTGAAACGGAAGCGGGAGGAGGAAGACATCGACGCCCTGTCACAAAGAGTTGCAGACCTTGATCCGAAGTCTTCACCACCAGAAAACTTCGTTGATGTCCCCTTGTCGCACGCAACACAATCCGGCCTCGCCGCCTCTCACTTCAAGACCTTGACCACTATTCAAAGCCGAACGATCCCGTTAGCCCTACAAGGCGCAGACATCCTCGGCGCAGCAAAGACCGGGTCAGGCAAGACTTTGGCATTCCTCATTCCCGTGCTCGAAAACTTGTACCGCAAGAGATGGACCGACTACGATGGTGTGGGCGCTCTCATCCTCTCCCCGACTCGAGAACTTGCGATTCAGATCTTTGACGTTCTGCGTAAAGTTGGCCGCAACCACATGTTCTCCGCCGGTTTAGTGATCGGTGGAAAGAGTTTGCAGGAGGAGCGAGAACGGCTCGGGCGCATGAACATTCTGGTGGCCACGCCAGGTAGGATGCTGCAGCATATGGACCAGACGGCTGAATTGGACATCGGGAATCTGCAAATGCTGGTTTTGGACGAGGCTGATCGAATCATGGACATGGGTTTCAGCCAAACGATCGATGCCCTGATTGAACATCTCCCCCGAGAGCGGCAAACTCTCATGTTCAGCGCGACTCAGACGAAGAAAGTCTCCGACCTAGCGAGACTAAGTCTCAAAGAGCCCGAATTCGTCTCCGTCCACGAAGCAGCCGACAGCGCCACTCCCTCCACCCTCCAGCAAAACTACGTGGTCACACCGCTCCCGGACAAACTCGATACACTGTGGTCGTTCATCCGCGCCAATCCCAAGAAGAAAATCCTAGTCTTCCTCAGCAGCGGCAAACAAGTTCGCTTCGTATTCGAAGCATTCCGGCATCTGCAGCCCGGTATCCCCCTGCTGCATCTCCACGGCCGCCAGAAGCAAACTGCGCGCCTGGACATCACGACGAAATTTTCAAATAGCAAATACGCTTGTCTTTTCTCCACAGATGTCGCTGCCCGAGGCCTCGATTTCCCCGCCGTCGACTGGGTCGTGCAAGTGGACTGCCCCGAAGATGCAGACACCTACATCCACCGGGTTGGCCGCACCGCTCGCTTCGAGCACGAGGGTCGAGCCATCCTGTTCGTCGACCCGCTTGAAGAAACCGGTATCCTCAACGCGCTCGAGAAAAAGAAAGTCTTTCTTGAAAAGATCAACGTCCGGCAGAAGAAGATGCAGCAGACGATCCGCAACCAGTTGCAGAACATGTGTTTCAAGGACCCGGAGTTGAAGTATCTCGGACAGAAGGCCTTTGTGAGTTACGTACGGAGCGTGCACGTGCAGAAGGATAAAGAGACATTCAATGTCAAAAAGCTAGATCTTGAGGGCTTTGCCGCGAGTTTGGGGCTGCCTGGCGCCCCACGGGTAAAGTTCGTCAAAGGCGAGGATGCAAAAGCACGGAAGAACGCACCGAGACAACTGCTCGCCGCGTTGGAAGGAAGCGATTCCGACGGCGACGACTCTGGAAATGGAGAGAAACAGAAGAGACGAAAGGGCGACGTCCGAACGAAGTATGATCGTATGTTCGAACGACGCAACCAGGATGTCCTAGCCGAGCACTACACGAAACTCATTGACGACGATGACGATGAGGACATGGACGAAGACGAAGACAAAGAAGCCAACGGCCCAGCAAGCGCAGGCCTCAAAGCAGCTCGGAATGGCACATCTGACAACGAGGAAGACGACTTCCTGTCCGTAAAACGCCGCTTCCAAGTCGGCGACTCGGCCCTCGACCGTGAGAGCGAGAGTGAGAGTGAGAGTGACAGCGACAGTGACGCCTCCAGATCGAAAACCAAGTCGAAACCCGAACTCAACGAGGACCCACCCGCTACCAAAGAAATCAAAACCCTCACCCTCTCGACCGCTCGTGACGCCCAACCCCTCACGATCGACTCGCACCGGCGCGAAAAACTGCTCAAGTCGAAAAAGGCGCTCCTCAAATACAAGGGCAAAGGCGCGCACCTCACGTTCGAATCCGACAGCGACACGCCGAAGGATAAGAAGGCGTACCGCGAGGAAGAGACCTTCACGGCAGGGGGCCGACAGGCCGCAGAGGCGGAGATCAAGGAATTCCGCGAGCGCGAGGCCGAACGAGCAATCAGGGCCGACCAACTGGACAAGGAGGTCGCGAGGACGAAGAAGAGGGAGAAGAAGGAGAAGAGGAAGGAGAGGGAGCGGAGAAGACACATTGGGATCGAGGATGGAGATGACGACGACGACGACGACGGCGGTGATCAGGGTGATGAGGAGCCAGCCGGCGTGCAGCTTGTCCCATACAGTGATGGTGATGCAGATCATGTGCGCGAACAGGAACAAGAAGACGAAGGAGAAGAAGCAGAAGAAGCACCGCCCCAAGCGAAGAGAGCGAAGAAATGGTTCGAAGACCCTTCGGACAATGAAGACGAAGATGTCCCCGGGACGCAGAGGGGCAAGACATCCAAGAACAAGAAGAAAAAGCAAAAGAATCGTGCCGACGCCGAGCAGCCCCAAACGCTGGACGAGCTGGAAGCTCTGGCCTCGGGTCTGCTCGCTGGTTCGTGAGCGAGTCGATCGATCGATCGATGCCGTGGAGGCGCGGAGTCGATACTATACTGTACGTACTTACCGCATACCGCATACTGTCTATACTTTGGAGCGTGACGCGGGGGTTCAGGCTCAATGGACAGCACAGCATGTATTGGTCACAGTACAATAGCACGGTTGTGGCAACTACAGTATCCATGTCGATGCATCCCCTCGCGTTTTGAAGTCCTGTGCATGGTGTTCAAGCCATTCGGTTCAAGGACATGTGTAATCTCTCCCAGAGGAGCCTGAGGGAGAGCCACGCTTACACGCTTGGGAAGTAAGTCCGAATGAGCATCCTCGAGATGAGGCAAGCACATGACTTGTCCGTGCTCTTCGGTGACCTTCAGACTCTGCATTTCAGTCATCGACAGTTCGAGTAACACGCACACACACACACACCCTAGGCATCCTCGACTTGTTCGATAGCCCAACCAGGGGCATTCGTTATATTGCTACAGAACACGGGGCCCGTGCTGAATGATTGATCGACCTCGCATCTACTTCCTTCCTTGCCGTCCTCCTCGCGAGTCTCACTTTCCTCCTTCTGATCGTGGCCGCTTCCTCGATACTGACGCCTGATGGATTTGCAGGAATTCGAGCGTTGCGCCCACGGACTGATAATATACCTGCTCAATTCGCATCCACTTCTCGCTGCACTCTCCCTCTCGCGACCCGACTCAATCCAGATTTTACATCCCAATTGCTGGCGATGATCCCAGATCATCGTGCTATTCGTTCCCGTCCCCGACAATGCAACCGCGTCAGCGTAAAAGCCGACTCATATCCGTTCCCGAGGGTATAAAATGCAGATTGCGTCTGTTATGTAGTCCTGCCGTTTCCTGCGTTGCTGGTCATGTCTTTAAGTTAGAACCCCCTTTCCACCTGAAGACAAAGATGCGGCCGATTTCCCACTGATTGTAGGGCGCCGAAGCATATTCCAACATTCTCGACCGCCAGCAGGAGGACGATCATCGTTTAGAGATTAAGAGAATTTAAGTAACCCGACTGTGTTATGTAAGGGGACATGTATGTATATGAAATTGATGAGGTGTTTGAGACATTAGACATTTTAGCAGCGTAGGATTTTCCCAGTGCTTGTCAAGGCTGGTTTGAGGTCGATTTTACCAGTTTTCGTCGTCGCTGACTCTTCGGAAGCCGGTTCGTCGAAACATGTCGAACCTTCAAAGAAAGTCGATGGCAGAGTCCAAGCATAGCTGAGACGCAGAATGGATGGGAATCTGCACTGCTGGTCGCAAAGTCCTTCTTCCTAATGCTAATACTCGTATTCGTTGCGTTCGAAGGGAACGGTGGTTGCCGACGATTGTGTTAATTCTGTTTCCACCACAGTCGCCGCCATTGCGGAGTCGGATGTATCGTACAATGCTCAAAGGGGAATTCGAATTGAAGATCGTCTCGAAGCTCGTTGCTCCATTCAACAAAAAAAAGCGGCCGTAAAACATGTGCACATAAGCTGCCGGGTAGAGACGGAGATGGACTTCTAGGTCTGATGTAGCACGGCTGGCTCAGTCGTTACGAGGACCTAGAATCCCTTGAATATCCATCTTCGGTCGTTTTGGGTCAGGTTCTTGTGCGCCATCGTCCCTACTCTCTTGTCCGCCGCGGGGAGATGGTTGAGTCGACTGGGCGGGTTGTTGCACAATCGCTGGATCAATCAAGCCGGATGGGGCGGGAAAATTAATAGGAGGTAACTGTAGAGCAGGCGAGGTTTGTAGGGGTGCTAAATGTTCTGAAGGTAAAGTGGACGGTAATTGTGGTGGAAAGATTGGATTTGCATAATAAGAGCGCTCCGGCTGCCCCTGTGACTGTGTGAAGTTGTAACTGGCGTAAGACGTCATTTGGGGCGTGGACTCTGCTCGAGAAGTGTAGGGCGAAGGCGATTGTCCCGGGTGTGTCGGAGGACGGACACCATATTGACCAGTAGAGGAGGGTATGAAACTCCCTTCCGCCGTAGCCAGACTTGAGGATATTGACGGTTGCGCTGGTGTCGGGTAGTAGGACGGCACCGCTTGCTGAGACCGAAACCAGGGTGAAGGTGAAGGTAAAAGCGGTGCCAACCCGGGTCCGTGAGAAAAGGCTGGAAACCTTGTCGGCGGCCCCAATGGTGCTGCTCCAGCAGGTGACGATGACGGATACTGAGCCGTCGAGGTTTGATAGCGAGCCACGTTGGCTTGGTCCTCCGCTTTGAGAGGAGGGCGGCCTCTCTTTTTATGTTCGACATCGTGACACGTTTCCTAACAGCTACGTCAGCAATGTCCTCCCCCTGATCATCTCCTAGGCATGCATACCTCTTTGCCGCTCTGCACACACCTCCGGCATGGACGACTACTATCACACCTCAAGTGCTTCCTCTTGCAATTCACGCAGGCCGAGGCAACGTGCGCCTTTGGTTTCCGAGTGGTGCGAGGCGATATGGGGCTGAGAGCGAACCGGGCCTCCTGTACACCGGTCGACGAGGATAGTAGAGTTGAAGCGGCTTGATATGTCGTCGGAGGCGGCGGGTAGTTGAGCGCATAAGGGTCAGGCTGTGCAGCAAGCTCTCCGAGCGTTTCGCCACCTCTTAACAACGTAGCTGGCCGCGGAGCACTGGTGTCCGAGGGAGTGATGGGCGCGAGAGTCGTAGCGGTCGTTGTGACGGGAGGAGTGTGTGATCGCTTCCTTCTCCGACCAGCGATCTGTGGAGGTTCAGCAGGCCGTTCCGGTGGTGGAGAACCGGACATGGGAGGGGTGGGAAGAGATGCCCACGCGGGCACAGCAAGTGGTTTCGGCAGCGTGAGATGTTCAATGGTGAACCGAGAGCCGCTTATGCTGGATCGGTGTTTCTTGAAGGAGGAGCAGCAGGGTAACTGAGGCGGCCGTGAATGCTGCATCAGGTTGACTTCAGAGGACGAAATTTAACCGCATAGACGAGGTTTCCTGAAAAGATATTTCCAACGAGGTGGCGGCCCAGTGAGATGCAAGTGAATTCTCCTTCAGATGCCCGTGCTCAAATTCCCGCTTGGTACGCGCTTTCTTCCGTCAAGTCGAGACGCGACTGCTCTGACCATGTACTCGAGTGTACCTCCGACCCTTATTTAGTGGTCCGCGCAAGTGCTTGGGCTCGAGTTAGTGATATGTCCTCAAGTCCAATGAATGGGTTTGTAGCATGGACACAGCATAGTGGCCAGAGTTGTGTCGCCTACCTGATCAGGTTTCCAAGGTTTCCTCTGGCCCCAATTCGGTACTCGACCAATATTGGCCAAACAGAGGGATGAATGAAGTAAAAATTCCCGTGCGGGGTTCTCGAACGATAGACTCGAAAAAAATGGAAGTCGTAGGCCCGTAAAACGAGGGCAAGAAGAAGGCCAGCGAGGTGAGCGCAATGCTTCAGTCCTGCCCGCTCGAGAAAGAATGTCTGGGCTCGGTGGTGGTGGTCGATGAAAGCTGAATCAAAAGAATGGCCACTGCTTGATAGAAGACTCGGCGAATACGATCCGAGAGTCATCGGTTCGCAAGTGGTCAGAACTCACGGTAAGAGGTCAGGCCAGGGTAGGCGCAGTCTGCTGTTCATCTGCATGCAAGGGCAGCTCTTGGTCCCATACAGATGGAGCGGGAACCTGAGCAGCAGACAAATTTCCTCATGTTCATGGACGTCCACGGCGATCTGCTCTATTGAAAGGCAGAATACGGAGTCCTAGGTCAATAGTTCCGGTCGACTGATCCACTTTGGTATGGACGGGAGAGCCCACTCATCGCGAGATCCAGGGATCTAGGAAGCTGAGCAGCTGCGAGGTATGCATTAGCCTTTGCATCGGAGCGGACACTTGGCCCTGCCTCCCGCTGTCAATTGCGACATGGTATGATCCGCAGCAAGCGACTGGCAGCCTGGTGTGGATGAGGTTTCGCCGCCCGCGAGCGTGGTCGGCATCTCTAGCACGGTAGTACCAGATAGTCGTGTCTCGGCAAGCCAGCGACGCGATGGCACCAGCCACAATCCACCTCAGGCTGACGAGACATGAGCATTCTGTAGTCTACGAAATGGGTAGCGTGTGGATCTGCTGATTTGAGCGCCTTGGATAGGCTGGGAGCGGTCACCCCTGGCGAGCCGACGTGAGCAAGCAGTCAAGCATAAGCTTCACCAGGGCGAGGCCAATGGAATCATCACCAGTTCTTCTCAACTCGGGTCATAGTTTGCAGAGGTCCGTGACAAAATGCGCGGTATGCCAATGAGAGGGCCTTGCGTCGTCCTCGAGGCTCAAGTTTCTCACCATTGGCCGGACAGGTGATGTATTGGGCAAAGCGATTAGCGAGGCCGACCGTTGAGGACGGACCTCAATGGAGACGATCATTGGCGACAAGGTTGCGACATGGAGAAACACAGGAGAGACAGACCAGACGGGGCGCTGCCCAGATGGGCCGAATGATTGACGGATGTCCACCATCATCATCGGATTTGGCTTGCTTCTGGACCAGGCATGTCCTTGAACGGACGATTGAGAAGACTGTGTTATCTTGCTGATGGATTCTTTGAGTTGGCCCCCCGAGCCGAGCCAGACCTTGCGCTTCTTGGAGAAAGCAATCTACGTGCCATGTTTTGCGCGATGTGCGGAGCACATAGTAAACAACAAACTTCCTCGCCTGAGGGTCGGGCATCTGGTGTCGTTCTGTCAATTTCATAGATTGACTGCCGGGCTGCATGGGCCAGAAATAGACACATCTGTACCACCGATGACGAGTTACGAACCTCCGCGGTGGGCTCTCAGGCCCACAAATCCTACACACTGCGGATGGCCCTGGGAACCATGGTTAGGATCAAGACAAGTCGGGCCCCTTTGAGTTCGGGCGTCGGCGGCCGGACTCAGCCCGTATGCAGTGATGAGTAGAATGCTAAGAGGTGGACGACGTTATTGTTCCTCAGTGAGTGTTCAGGCCCGAAGGCAAGGGTTCGGGAGACGCCTAAATTGAGAAGGTTGGGCTAGTGCGGGCTTGGATAGGCGCAATCGATAAAGGGAGGCCCGTGGCTTTGCCTCCCCCGGGAGCCCTGTGCGGTACGAGCAAATGTTCCGTTTCCTCTTGGGTAAATTCTGGCAACCACGACACGCGCGGCGACGACCGCGCAGCTGTGCATGCGAACGCTGACTATGACGCAGAGCGTATATTTTTGTCGCCCCCTTTCCCCAGCGGCCATGCGAGTTCTCGTCGCTTGTTTTCGCCATTTCGGCGGTTTTCTATGTTAGCCTTGCGACGGGAGTGAGGTTATTGGTATTGAAGTGCCCATATCCAAGAATCTCAGCCAGGTCAGGGTTCCGGATTGATGCCTATGGGTCCGGAAAATTGACCTAGTCTCCCGTTGGTTCGGGCACTCGACGCTGGTTTCTCGCTTGTTGATCGGTTGACAATCCTCCGGCTAGGCTGGCCAAGGGGCTCCCTTTTGGGAATGCTCATGGGCGAAATCTGGTATACGCAAGTAGATCTTTTCTTGCTCCCCTCGATGGAATACTTTTCCACAGAAACATTCCATAAATAAAGCATTCTAGTGACCATAAGCGACTGGCCGCTTGCCGCTTTTTGATCTCTCACGCTTCACAGTCTGGTTATTGTTTACTGAGTAGCACCGCCTCCCGGCCGCTGGCAAGTTTGTGTATCTATCTTGCTCAAGGGCTGAGTCTAATACCCGTTGGACGGATGAATGAACAATGATATGTCTCGAATATTGCCGAGGACGAGAATGTTAAACCGGCATAGTCATACTTGATATTCCAACGCTGATTCGGACCCTTTTCAGATGACCGTGATCTCGTTTGTGTTCGATAGTCAAGAAGTCGGTTAACTGCCGGTCCTGCATGCACTATGCCTACTACTTTGTATGAAGATCAGCGGTACCTCCGAGAAGCAACTCTCAATAGCAACTGCGATAGGGGCGCCCAGAGCCAGCCAGATCGCACGCAAGCGAGAGCGAGCCTCGATCCGCCACTGTGGCTGTTGCACGCATCGTCAAAATATTCTCCGCAACGATTCAGCCGCGACATGCGCAGAAGCATGTGAGCGCGTACACAGAACGCTGGCATAGGTCCTTGCGCATGCGGCCTGAGACTGTGTTCCAGTACGAGTTACTTGGAAGTGGACATAGTAATCTACATTCTCCTCGAAGAGGGCCCCTTGATCCAAATGCGCGCTTCAACATCATCCCAGCCCAATTTCGGGCCGCATGCTGCTCGTAGTCGTGCACCATTTCCGTTATGAATTTTCTGGAAGCAAACCTAGCACTACAACCTTGTACGACCCTTGACCCTGTCCTTCTTCCACGCGTGCTGCAAAATTAGAGCATTCTCCATCTGGCTCCCTCGCATGGAAGAGAAAGTTCCCAGTTCGGCGGCGAAGTGGCACCGGTAAGGGCTGCGCTAGAAGCCTATTATTCTCCCTAGCGTGGCGCCATCCAAGCCTCATTTCGTTAATTCTGGGGGAAGACGCACGTGGCAATCAAAACCCGTGTCGAGCTGTGGTTAGTGTTTACGTATCGGTGAGTCGGCGCTTTCTTTTGAGACATCTCCAGTCAAAGGAAGCTCGGAGGTTACCTGCTCTGTTGCCTTGACCTAGGAGAATTTACCTGAGCCACTCGGAGACTTTTCCCACAGCAAGAAGTCCCTAACTCGAGGTTCGCATTTCCGTGTCTCAGCCATTACGTGTTGGGATGGACCTCCCTCAAGCTTTCCAGCACGCAAATGAGAGAATGACGATCTGGGGCGGTATGCCACGGTGTCAGCAATTGGTGTGTAGTACCTACTTGGTCCGTCCTTGCCATACTAGTAGGCGCATTGAAATGTGTCGGTATTGACGCCACTACTCGTACCAGTACCGCTAGCTGGGCCGAGGGAGTTATCAATGACGCATGCGTATGGATTTCAGCGGGGTCTTCACTTGGTCGCAAGATTCATAAGGGACGAGGCACGCGACCTCGTGTCGCATGTATCATGGCTCGATTATGTGTAAATCCAAATCTTGATGCGGAACCATGTACATTGGGTCGACACCGTCGGCAATGCGACAGTCCTAGATGAGGATAAACATATGCATGGTAGGCGCCCCAGGAGAGTACTTTCCACTGTAGTTCGAGCGCGGCATGTGAGAGAGGGAGGTTTGATACTTTGGACAAGTGAGAAGGATGTGAGAGACGGAGATCTACTACTCCAAACATTCCAATCGAGATCAGGCCTGCCAAGAAATCAAATGACCATCAAGACCTCCAACTTCAATTGAACCTCAGGTCGACCTTAACATCGACCTGGTTCACAACAACGAAGGTAGAGCTGAAATAGGTGTTTGCCCAAACATCGTCGTAACTGCACTCCTCCTGTGTGGCCGTCTCAGCTCCGGATCAGCATCCGTGCGCCACCTTCATGTTCAGTGCCTCACCGGAACCTGTTGCACAGCTCCCCCTCACTAAGTTTGAAGACCATCCGCGGCATTAGTGATGGCTTCTCAGGCCAGCGAAGATCCCCTTATCGCTACCTTGCCGCCAGTGACTGATTACATGACCTACCTGACATTGCTGGAGTATCAGCTAACGGCCCAGAATCTCCCCACGTTGAACCGCCTTCTTAGCGACGATGACGGTAAACTCGCAGAAGAAATTGGCTGGGACCTGCCGAAGCTTGTCCTACCCATGCTGGAAGAGAATCCTGCAGCAGCCACTCAATGCTTGGAGATAGTGGCTCGTAGAGGCAATCCCAGAGAGGTCGTCGTCCGAGTTGCGGAAGAGCTGGAGAAGTTGGGTGATCAGGACGACAAGGTCGACTCCGAAGACGGCGACGAACAAAATGAACTTCCGACTTTTCCGGGAGAAGCGCCTCGTGTTCATCTTGGAGGCATGACCCTCGAGGGCATGCCGGGCACAAAGAAACCTGCTGAAGCCGGTTCTGAAGGCGGCGATCAGCGAGGTTCCTCCCAGGAATCCTCACTCAAGGCCCTGAAATTGCAAGCACTTCTCAACATGTTAAGTCTCCTCCACCCCAGAATCAAAACACAATACCCGACTCGCTTCCTGGCAACATCCCTTCCGGCGGCTCTGGGGGCGTACCGCCAGCTCCCCATCACAAGCGCGACCACCTCCGCTTTTCTGAGCATGCTTGAGAACTTGGCCAGCAAGAAGCGCCCTCCACTACCTCCACGTCACGGCACTCAAGGTGATGCACAATCCGCAAGTACAGCTGCAGTACCCATGCCGGATCCAGAGGCCAAGGCCGAAGAGGAAGGCACCGGTGTCAATGTTCCCTCTGCTGCCGAAAATGCCATTATCTTCAGACTGCTTGACGCTGTTCTGCTTGAGGTATTGGACGAATATCTGTCGTCGCTCACCACTGATGAGTACCCTTCGATGTCATGGACGGCTCGCCTCCGGGAGCACCTCGAGCCCATGAGGGTCGTGCCCGGAAGGTCAACAGAGACCGAGCAGTGGAAGCAGACGCCGGAACTCATTGCGAGAGACGGTCTCTTAGCCCGCTTTTACTCAATTAGCAAGGAGCTGCAACTCGACTCAAGCCATGAAATCAAAAAGCTTTTGGACGAGGATGAGGAAGACGAAGTCGAGAATCCGTATCATGAAAAGGAACCATCAGAGTACCCAACGTCTCCGTCACAAATACCGTTTCCACGGGCGGGCGTCGTATACCTACGGGCATATCATTGTTACCTGGATCCCTCGGATACCACAACGCTCCTCACAACGACCGAGCTCACCAAGCTGGTCGCACGCTCCTTCCCCTTGAGCGCCACGCCGTCCATCCCTCTACCAGCCCTCCAGGACGCCCTCCTCTCGCTGTTGTACAAGCAGACATTGGCGGTGACGGCTGCGCCCACGACACCTCAGCCATCACCGGCTAAATTCCTTCTCCTCCTAAGTACCCTCACCCAGCTCTTCACCATAACCCCGTATCCCGCCCTGCGAGACTCCGCCCATCACATCGCCAGCAGACTACTGCATGCGTACCCGGACCCCTCCGTTCGGATCAGAATCATCACACAAACATTGGAGGGGAATACACTAAGCACAAACTGGGCCGAAATCGAGGACGAAGAGATAGGTGCCCAGCAGCCACCAGAGCCAGAGATCGTGGAGGAAACGGGACTTACCAGGAGCACTTCGGCGCTGGTTCCACATCCCATCCCTCTTGCGCCGCCACAGCAGTTGGGCCAGCTGAAGGCTATCGGGGTAGATTGGCTGAAGGGTGAAATCGCGGCGTGGATCGCCATTAAATCCAATCCAAGCGAGGACGTCGCCGCGCCCGTCGTTGTCGGGGCGCTTGACCCCACTCAAGTGCTTCTCATGCCAGAATCCCTCGAATCGAGCGAGAGCGATCAAGCGAAGCACGATGATACCCCCTCTCTGCTCGAACTTCTCTTCCCGCGCGATCTGCCTGAACTGCCCACCAGCACCACGACATCCGCGGGACCCGGCGACGCCGAAGCCCCCGACACCGACCCAGAAGAATCGCTCTCCGAGTTCCTCCTCTCTATTCCCTTCTACATCTCCACGTTAAACCTCGTCTGCATTGTCGTCCCCTACCTAGCCACCGCGTCTAGCATGGGCGTGTCGGCTCTGAAGTCTCGACTGGTGAGACATGTGGAATCGTTGAATAAATCGTCGAGGTTTCTGGTCGAGCTGTTGCAGCACGTTCAAGCCGAGAGGCGCCGCCTTGGAGAGGGAGAAAGAGGGAGCGAGGACGCGGCCGGTATTTTCGAGGCCAGCCGCGCCGATATCTTCGCTTTGGAGGATGCGTGCACCCGGGCGAAGGGAGTGTGGGAAAGGGCAAGCCAGGAGTGAATATGCATCGTCTGCGGTGTGGTTGACGAATAGTCTACTCCTTCCAGGACGGAGCCAACATCATTGGAAGGAGACGCAATGATCGTAGTTGTTAAGGTCTGGACGCCTCAGATGCCAGCAGGACAGGGACAGGGACAGTGACGGAGAAGGCAAACACCGTGATATGAGACCAACGGACCATGGCATGATATGTGATATGTGATATGTCGGCGAGGACGAAGGGGTTTCAAACCCAACAAAATGAACACTAGGGAAGCGGGATCAAAATCAATGCTGAAATCAAAATCAATGCTGAAATCAAAATCAATGCTGAAATCAAAATCAATTGGCTATACTACAGTACTCAGTCCTCGTAACTCTGACGGGAACCAGCATGCAATGCACGCATGATACAATTTCAATGCAATGCAATGCAATGTGAGGTGATGCGAAGCGAGTACCTCAAGCGAACGGTCAATCAATTTCAATGCAAGAACAACATACGTACTGTAATCATCACGGACGACGTAATTCCGAGAGCACACTGCTTGCTGGCTTTATGAAGTTTTTGGGCCGGATGTTACAAGTATATCGGTAGGTATATGGGTAGGTTGCTTATGCGGGCTTGTCAAGTCGATCTTTTACGGTACCTATTCTACGTGCCGTCGTCGTCGTCGTCGTCAAAAGGAGTCCAAACAGAAGCCTCATTTCGCCAAAACACAGGAGAGACTGTGGAGGAGCTCTAACCTTGAGGAACTAACAATCAACGGTTGTGTGTAAAACCCGAGACTCGGAAAATTCGAGGAAAGTGAACAAACATGGTCGCATGGTGGGAGGACATAATTTTGGATCTTTCATTGCTGCTGCATCTCTCGTGTCTACTCCGCCGCTCTATCACCTGGGCCTCTCTACTCTTTGCACTGGTTCTGCATGTGTAAACTAAGGTATAAACACCGGAAGATCTCGCCCAGGAAAAGTCATCATGCCACAATCTGCCATCAAGAAGAACAGGCCCGCAAAAGGTCGTCTAGAACCATCTGAGGACTCCAAACACCCCGCATGGACATCATGAACGCTGAACACGCAAACAACAGCTGCCCCACATGCAAAGTCGTCGTGAAAGAGTCTTGAGGTTCGAGGCGCTGGACAAACCCCACGGAAGGTCGAGATCCGAGCAGTGCAAAGATGGCCCGCAATTGATGTGGCAACCCCACACTGAGCCGGTTGGCATGTGACACGGCCAGGTCCTGTTTCCGGAGGGGAAATTTACCACAGCTATCGGGTCGCCGTTCCGGAAAAAATTCGCCTTGTCATATGGTTTGCAGGTCTTCTTGTGCATCGTGATTGTCGACTCGCGCGCGATCGCGGGCACCGCTCCACGCCTGTTTCCGGTTGCCTTCCCCGATCTCCCCGTATGTCTGTGCCTTGGGGATCGGGAGCGGAAGGCAAGCTGAGAATCACCCATCGCTCGGACTTGATCTTCCGCACCTAGGCATTGCAGAACGTACGCCGTCCCCTGTTGTGTCGCCTCAGTGTGATTGCAATTTATGACCAGACATCTTCCTGGTAGACACCACTGCTGCGCATGCTCTTGACGACTTGCTCCGCCTTCTTCTCGTCAACTCCCCGTTCGGAAGCGATAATCTGGCCGAGAACTTCGTTGACTTCTCGGGCCATGTGGGCTGCGTCACCGCAGACGTAGAAGTTGGCCTTTTGTTGGAGGAGCTCATTGATGAACTTGCCGTTCTCTTTCAGCAGATGTTGCACGTAGACCTTTTTCGGTCCTTCTCGGGAGAATGCGTTGAAGATGGTCAATTTATCGCCCAGAGCCTTCTTGTACTCCTGTACCAACCAGTTAGCGCATTCTTGGGAAGTGCAATACTTGTCGATTCAACTTACGTCCCACTCTGCCTTGTAGAGCCAGTCCTCGCTCTGCCTACGACAACCGTAGAAAAGTACAGTCGGACCAACGTCCTCACCCTTCTTTGCCTGCTCTGCACGCTCCTGCACAAACCCGCGGAAGGGAGCAACACCTGTACCAGGGCCGACCATGATGATGGGCTTGCTTGGGTTGGAGGGCAACTTGAAGTTCGAGTGACGAACATGAACCGGAACATGAATACCATCGTATTTGTTGCGGGGACCGTTGATAGCATAGGTCAGTCCGTGTGGCGATGGATCCGGTTCCCCGTTTTGCTTTTGCTTCAGGGCCAGGAGATAGTTAGTGGTGACGCCTTTGACGATATGGCCTGCCCCAGGGACGCGGATGGACTCAACCACGGCCGTGATGGAGATCTTTTCTGGTTGAACAAGCGATGAGGACGAGATCGAGTAATAACGGGGTTGGAGCTTGTTGAGACCTTCGACCAAACAGGAGAAGGGGACGGCAGACCAAGGACCCGGATGAACAGCGGAAACTGCTTGAGCAACATTCAACATCTGGCTGCTAATCTTCTCCTTGAAGTAGTCGGCGTCGGAGCCCAGCTTGGTCAACTCTTTCTTCGCCTCCTCGTTGGGCGCAAAGGCGGCCAAAGTGGCCATGAACTGACGTGAGACAGGGGCGCAGATTTCCATGTGATAGCGGATGGCGGCATCGTATGTCGTAGGGGTGGGGAAGGGGACTTTGGCGGTAGGGTCGATGCCTTTCATGCTGATGACTCTGTGTCTCTTCTCTTCCAAGCCAAAAGTCTTGATCAATCGGTCAACCTCCATTCCAGCATTCGTAGGCCAGATGGCAATATGGTCGCCCGTCGTGTACGAGATGCCAGAGCCAGAAACGTCGATCTCGCAGTGCAGGCAGTTACGGTCTTTGACGGTGAACAGTTCCCTCGATTCGGCGATAGGGGCAATGAATGGATTATGGGCGTTGTAGGGGCCTTTCTGAGTGTTCTCGAGGTGGTTCTTGTTGGGCTCACCAAGGTAAACCGTGTCGGTCTCTGGGGAGAGGTCCTCGCGCTCTTCGACACTGAAGACTGGCTCGTAAACGGCCTCACGCTCCTCCAAGCCCATTTCCTGGGCCAAGGCGGCCCACATTGGCTCTTTCCAGGCCAAGAAGTCTTCTTCCATGGTGCCAGCGCCATCGTCACCCTCACCGGCAGTGCCGATCCTCTTTGCACCCAGTTTGGTCAAGATCTTGTCCAGGTTTCGAACCATGGAATTGTAATGCTCATATGTGTTATTGCCCAGACCGAAAGCGACGTACTTGAGGTTGCCGAGTGGTTTTTCGTCGGAGTCCTCGGAAAAGGAAGGAGGATCTTGGTTCATGAACTCCCAGAATTCGACCGCGTTATCGGTAGGCTCGCCTTCACCGTAGGTGGCCATGACGAAGACGGCCACCTTGTCTTCGGGGAATTGGTCGAGGTTCTCGTAATCAAAATCTTCGAGGTCCGCAGTCATGGTGTTCAATCCGAAGCGAGCGTGGCCCTCCTTGGCCAAACGGGAGGCATAATCCTCAGCAGTGCCAGTTTGTGAGCCGTAGAAGATGACGCAGTTCTTGCCCGACTCGTCCATCTTCTCGAGGATGTTGCGGGAACCCTTCTTTGCGGCGCTTCCATTGAGGGCCGAGGTAGCGTAGGGGTCCTTCGGGACGCCCCAGTAGGTTCCTTTGGTGAAGTAAGCGATGCTGCCGAGGAGCAGCAAGGCGAGGACAACAATGTCCAGAGTGTCGACCTGAGCCATGGTGGGGAGTTTGATGGGAGCGGCCTCGGGCTCGGTTGACATTGAGAGAGTGTGGTGGTAAATTGACTAGAAAATACAAAGTGTCCTCCGGGAGCGATGTCGCTGCTTATATGAATGGTGGGGTACGGGCCCGGCTGGTCAGTGGTGAGCAAGTGAACAGCGTGGAGATGGCAGGCGCAGGCGCAGGCGCTCTTTGGCTCTCGGGCGCGGCGAACCGTATGTGGCCTGATGCGGCCAAGATTACGCTCAGGATGGGGAGTGGAGGCGTGCTCGTGGGCCTCAGCTTTTTCGTTTGTGGGCGTTGCAGACTTCTCTTCTCCCAGCTTAAGCTTAGATGAGGATCAGGGCCAATCAGCCGGTATGATTGATCGTCGATGGGGCTAAGTCGAGGCCTTATCGAGAGGTTCTAGTCCAAGCGTGTGACCCGAAGCCAAGTTGAAGAGGGCAGAGGATCGAATTGAACAAGACGACGACAAGTGGAAGGTGAGGCCGGCTGCACAATTAATAAAGTCTAGGACGTCAAGGATCGTGCAGGCCAAATCGGTCGGCAATTAGAGAATCGAAGAAATATCGTGGATCTATAAATCTTGACTTCGGCTTCGTGGTTGACGGGCACCTTCACTGCGGAGGGACTGCGTGTAATTGGAGGGGCAAATGCCTTGGTGCGGAATTGTCCTTTGGCGTTGGCCCGCGGCCGGGCAAACGCGGCTTTCAGTGAGGAGGATATCCGGCAACTGTCCTCGTGGTGAACGGGCGACTTCTCGGAAGTGACACGGCTCAGCGCGAGTTGACGGAGTAGGATAGGCTCTTCGCGAGGCGGCGGGCGACCCTCGGACTTTGACGATATGACTATGGAGTCTGGGGTGTGTTTGGTGAATCCGGGGACGCAGGCAAACGGCGGCCAGGCGTATCGGCAGTTGGTTCAGGAAGAAAAAAGATGCGAAACACCGTGTGTAGCATGGGACGATGACTTCCTTTTATCTCTATGAACAACTGAGTGCATCCACTTCCACGGGGTAATTGCTACACTCTCACAATCCCACCCCGGCAGCTGGCCACGGGGTGCTCGTACAAGGTGGCATGCAACACCTCAGATGGGGGACCTGAACCTGAGAAGCCTGAAGACCCACGGATGCGTACTCGTAGTTGCTGGTGGGTTCTGCGGCGGCATCTTTTCCCAGTCTTACGCTCCCCACATACACAATTGCATACCGATTACTGCTAGTAGAGGTTGTCCCTTGTCTCCCGCAGCCTCCATGTTACCTAAGGTAATAACACAGTCAGCACGATGGCGAGGAGGCTCTCCTCGGGCGCCTCCTGTGGACAGGCCAGACCGCCTCTGCTGCTGTGGCAAGGCTATCTACTGTGTATTATCCTCAGGCAACCGGCAATTATCTTTATCTCACGGCTTTCTCCGTGTCGCATTGGGAAGAGCCAAAAATAGTTGGAAACACTGCATGCACATAATACGGATCGTGTCAACAAGGCTCCAGCGTCAAGAGAAATGTACCTCTGCGCAGATGGCAGAGATACAATAGTGAAAGAGCCATTGGCGCCGGAGAGGGGGAATCGAGGATGATCTGTGACAACAATGGCGCCAACCCTCCAAGTGGTGCATCCACCGACATCACTGTCCTTGAATGTTTCAATGGTATTGGTGTACCTGAAGAAGGATGACCTGCTAGAGCCAGCAGCTGGCTTTCTGATTCGACAAACGTGTCCTGCGGAACAACGAATCGCACAATAAAGCACGCAGTCACCAAATTGTAGATGTTAGACGGTGATGGACTTTAGATGTTCTCCTACACCGCACTAGAAGGGCATCTGTACAGAATCTTCCCTGTGTGTAGTCAGTTTGAGGTGAACTTAAAATGATGTGATTGGCGGCATTGCCCATCCCTGGGCAATTGCACTGCTGCAGTTCCAATCCCTTCTTCTCCTTTGCAACAATGGGCGACTGAACTTCCACCCCGACGACTTAACCCAGAGACTTCCTCTGTCTATTCCTGCCCGGCGTCGCGCACCTCAATACCGCTCCGCTTGTCCACCTGGAAGCAATGACGCCGGAGCTGCATCTTCTCCAGAGTCGGCGATCAAGGGCTCACAATGCTGCATAACCGTAAGTGCGACCCGGAATTCTTCCGCTCAACTCACCACCGCGCGCTCCACGTTTCCAGGAATGGACACCACCACCATCTGCGCTCTGCATGAAGACGAGCACATGATCCCGTGCTAACCGAGCTCGATGCTTCCAGATGTTCAATCCGCTTCTAACGAGCCTTCGATCTATACCCTCGATGGGCCCGGGCCCGAACAGATCTCGCAACCTCTGTCCAATGGGCGTCCCCAACTTCACTCGAGAGACACGTCGGTGACGAGAGGCAGGCCTCAGCAGTCGTCAACTCAGGCATATGGTTCCAACATTCCATCATCGTCGCGAGCAGGCTCGGCTCAGCCTCAGCCGCTTGGGAGTGAAGCCAGCGCGAACCTAAGAGGAGGACCGGCAGTGGACACCACTGGCCTGCAGAGACGGACATCAAACAGTTACGGCCATCACCGCCAGACGTCGGTCATCCATGGCCTGCAACATTCAAGAAGCCCCAGCTTCAACTCCCCCTCATCCGCGAGCCCTTTGACGCCGGAATCGCTACTCAGTGCAGCTAGCTATGCAAGATACCCTAATGGCAGCAGACGGGGCCAGTACTCCAATTCGAGTGCAGAGACTTCAGCCTACACGACTCCAGTATCACCATATCAAAGTCACGGTCAAGGGCACTCGATCGACTCCCTGATCGACGCTAGTGCACCAGTACCTGACCCGGCGTTGTCGTCTTCACAAAACAGGAGACGCAAGGATCATTCAAGGACACGCCGGGGCCATGCCTACAATTCGTCTAGCTTCCACCAGCAGCCTGAGCCGCGGACACCTGGGGAATATGCCCTGCACCATCTCTTTCACGCCTTTGTGCTCCGTGCCGATCAAAGAATCAATCACTGCCTCACTCTGCTCGACACTTCCCCTACTCCAGTGGAACAAGCTTGTGCGCCAGGTGTCGATGCGGGGTTTGACCAATTGATCGTCTCACTGGGCCACATTTCGCGTCAGGGGCCCAAACCTTTGGTGGACAGTCTAATGTTGTGGCGAAAGGGCAAAGGAGACGCGGCTGCAAATCTGAAAAAGCAAGTATACCATCAACGAATCCAGGCGGGCACGCCGACTGTGTCGCTACCGCCTTCGCTTCCCAGGCGGCATACCGAGCCCCTTCAGGTCCCGGGCGAGACCAATGTGTCTCAAGCTGGAGCCGAAGGTGCTTCTACTGCTGAAGACCCTCTGACCCAGGAATACCTACTTGCAGATCGCCGAGCCACCATCTCTGTCTACATCCTCTGTAGGGTATTGGTTGCAATTTTCGAGCAGAGCACACTGACTGCCATAACCCAAGATCTGGCCAACAAACTTGAGGACATCGTCTTCACGCAGATCAGAGAGGTAGAGCCGGGCCAGATTCTGACATCAACTATCCGATTTGCAAACTGGAGAATTTATGGCGAGGTGCTTGGCCACATGAGCCGGCTGGACTTTGTCAACGTCACATTCCGCTTTACACAGCAGCTTGATCAGTGGCAACAGGACGTCGCGAAGAGTTCGGGAACCGCTGCCGCCAGGGACCTTGAATCTCGCATCGAACTACTTCTGCTCGGTATGCGCCATCTGCACATTTCCTCAACAAGGGAGGCTGCATTTGCCGTCGCCGACTTCCTGCGAACTCTTGCAGCACTGTTCTCCGACGCACATGGACCCCGAGTCAAGCAAGCCTACTGCCAACTATTCGAGCGCTTGCTCACCGCCGTGGCGAGTAATCCAGATTGCTTCCAGAACGTCCCGAAGTGGAAAGACTTCATCGAAGCTATCAACTCTAGATTGGGCAACATGCTAGTCAAGGTCCGCCACTGGAGTATTGGCTTTCCTGTGTCAATTCTGCTCATCTGCATTTCTCCGGTTGAATCTTTCTCTGTGCAGTGGCTTCCAATGATCTCGAGTTTAGCTCCCAAGCTGAAGGACAAGTCGACGCGAGGCCTGGCTTTGCAAGCCATTTCTCAGTTGGTCTGGACCTATCTCATCAGGGTTGGAGATCCTATGCAGGTCAAATTACGTCGACTGGAAGAGATCATCAAGATCACAATCCCGCAAGGGAGGAAAACGCATGTGGTGTCTGAGCCATCTACCGCGAAACCCCTGGTGCAATTCATCAGGATCCTCGGGTTTACAGCTCAGGAGCTCTGCTTCCGCGCAGTGATCTTCCCTCTTCTGCATTACGATCTCTTCCAGTCCAGTCGAACCCTCAGGATCGAACAGATTGAGCCTGAACGGATGGTCATCGGCATCCGTGCGTTTCTTGTCCTCGTCTCTGACCTGGAGAAAGGGGACGGGAGAGGTCCACCATTTCCTGCATTCAGCACCCATACCCCGAACTTTGACGGGTTGCCTTCCTCGCCTATGAGCATGAGAGCCATGCTGGGTATGGATTCAGCGGTGCCATCAACCTCCGAAGACGACAGTCCTTCCTCGCTGCCAGTCAACGTTTCTGCGTTGGACGAAAATGCCCAACAGTACTATCTGCAATTTTGTCAAATTCTGGGCAAAATTACAATTCTCTGCGACAACACCTTTGGTGGGCAAGCCACGCTGAATGAAAAGTTCTCCTCGACGGCAAACCTTACCCCGAAAACCCCTCTTGCCGATGCGTTCACACTGGCACGGGGTCAAGATCCAATAGCCCCTGATCAGAGGCAGTTGTATTACGAGCTGCTCCACGTCGCCATCCAAGCTCTTCCGCGTTGCTTCACCGACCACATCCCCCTGAACCCACTGATTAATCTGTTGTGTACCGGTTCTGCTCATGTGCAGGCCAACATCGCAGCCTCTGCTACGCAGTCTTTGAAGGCGATAGCGAAACAGGGCCATGCCCAGGCAGTAGCAATCGCTTTCCCACGATTCATTTTCCACTACGACTCTCAGTATTCTACGATGTCAGACGAGGGACGTCTAGGGCCAGCTCACATCGAGACGACGTTGACGTTATATCTTGAGCTGCTCCAGATCTGGATGGAGCAGCTTAAACAGAAGGCTGTTGCGAGCTCTGCCGAAGCAAGAGATCGTTCAGCAACAGGCCCTAATCGAGCATTGCAAATGGAGCTCACGAACGCGATTCCTCACGTGGACGAGATTGAGGCGTACGGATTGTTCTTCCTATGCTCCCAGTCCCGACGGGTGAGAGCGTTCGCGATCAAGGTCCTGCGACTCGTTGTTCAGTTCGATTCGGTTCTAGGCCAGGCCGATTCGTCAAGGATCATCAAGCTTCTGGAGGACCAGTCGTCGACGATCCTCGACTTGCATGACGATGCTCTCAACGTCGCCGAACGCAGTCGGCTACAGAAGGACAAGCGCGTTGGTCCGGGCCAGAGTACTCTGATCGAGATTTGCAGCTCAGAGGTCTCATACGACTCGACACTCTGGTTCAAAGCTTTCCCTAACCTCATCCGCGTTGTGTTCGATGCATGCCCGAACGCCATAGCACTCTGTCGAGGAACTGTTACTGACAGGCTGGTGATGATGCAGAACGATATCGAGGCCTTCTCAGACGCAGCTGGGGCTACTGCAGCCATGTATGAGTACCGCATGCAGGGAAGAAGTTCTGCGACCTCCGCTGAGGTTCTCTTCGACCAGTGGAAATTGTACCTCATCATGGCCTGTGTCACGCTCAGCTCGCCGGGTGCCCAATCCCAGAGTCAGCTTGCTGACGCTGCTCATGCACGCAAGACGTCCAAGAGCACGGCCCCAGCACAGGACAAATTGAGTTCCGCCCGGGCGTTATTCTCTGCAATTATTCCAATGCTGGGCGCCGCGCCTGATGCTATTCGTGATGCGGTTGTCTCGGCTCTTGGATCAATCAATCGCAAGCTCTATCGGACACTACTTGAATCACTACAGTATGCCGTCATCAAGTGCAATGATGAGGCCAAGGCGAGGATCACCCATCACAGGAGTCCAAGTAGCCCACAGCGATCGCAGCAGACCGAGCGACTTCGAACTGAGGTGACTCATGTATACAAGCTTACCGCATCCTTCTTGCATCACGAGGACATCTACAACGATGACTGGATCTTGAACAACCTGGTCATATACACCAGAGATCTCCGCATCTTCCTCAGTGACACCGATGTGCAGAACGACTCTCGTTTCCAGAGATTGAGATATCATTTCTGCGGCCTGGTCGAGGAGGTATTCGAAGGTGTCAACAGATCTCAGACACCTTCGCGCTGGATGCCGTTTGAATCACGCAAGTCTGCGTTCGCTCTGATGGAGGACTGGTGCGGCTACTCAGCTGAGCAGACCTCCATTGATCCAAATCACAACAATGCACGGACTGTGCAGGATCGTATCAATGCCAGCGCCGCGACCGAGAAGGAGAAGAACAATTTGCGAGTGGCCGCTCTCAGTGCAATGGCCGCCCTGTGTGCCGGGACGATCAGTATCAGAACTGATAGCAACGCCATTTTGTCATTCAATCTGCAACGAATGCTCTCCTGGATCGACACGATTTTTGCCACGAATAACCATAAAATGCACACTATCGGTCGACGAGCGCTCAAGCTGTTGCTCATGCACAATCCAGAACATCTTGTTATCGCGGAACACGCCATAGAGCAATGCTACAGAACCGAGTCTCCCACGGCGTTGGAAAGCTATTTTGGTGTCTTGTGTGATGTCTTGATACAAGACACGGACTATCCTGTGCCATTTTGGAAAATAGTCAGCATCGTGGTCTTCACCCTGGGGAATGAGAATCGCGAGATCAGGATGAAATCAGCACATCTTGTCCGCACTCTGGATGAGCGCCAGCATAAGAGTACCAACCTCCAGGAGTTTGATATCAGCATCTCCGACAAGACACGGGCTGTGTATAAGCTGGCTCAATTCGAATATTCGCGACGTCTTGCGAACGCAAACTCCGATATCGCGTTCATGGTGTTTTCGGAGTTCTCGCTCCACTACAAGACGGCGCGGAATGATCATCAGAGAAACATGGTCGTTGCCATATTGCCATGGCTGCAGACTCTCGAGCTTCAGGTTGATCCTGGCACAGGATCGCCTACTGCTGTATCGTACATGCTTCTGGCTAACATGTTCGAAATCACAATCTGCTCGAGCAGCGCAATGCACAATGAAGTGCAGGCACTGTGGCAAGCGCTTGCGACAGGACCGCATGCGGGCAACGTCCAAATGATCCTTGACTTCATCATTTACCTCTCCCTCGACCGGCGCGATCAGAACTTCGTCGAGCACGCAAAACAGATCGTCGTCTATCTCTCTTCCACTCCTGCCGGTTCTCGAGTGCTGGAATTTTTCATATTGCAATTGTGCCCGAAGAATATGGTCAACGACAGAAAGCATGCGGAAGTTGTGATGCCCGACACGAGAAGTCTTCCTTATGTTGCTGATCTGGCTTCTTTGCTGCCGATGGGCACTAAACAGGTACGCTTATCTTGTTACATGATGAGATACAACTAACCTGTGCGTAGGTCGGGCTGTCTCTGGGACAAGTGTCTTTAATTTTCCTGGTTGATCTCATGGTCGCTCCGGTTACCCTAGCCAGAGATGAGGCCACAAAGCTCATTCACGCAGTGCTCATCCTCTGGGATCACTACACTGCCTCAGTTCAGGAACAGGCGAGGGAGATGCTCGTGCATCTCATACACGAACTGGTCACCACCAAGATCGAGGCGCAGATCCTCAACTCTTCCAAGTCAAAGATTGAAAGTCTGGTCGACGCAATTCGGACGAACAGTCCACGGATAAGCTGGTCCTACGAGAGCAATACCAGAAAAGACGAAGACGATGGCGGCAGCCGAGTACCTCCAGCAATGACCGCACTCACTACCGAAATCGTCGGTATCTTCAACCTCGCATTCGACAACTTTAGTGACTCCTGGGCCAAAGAAGCACTACACTGGGCCTCCATCTGTCCAGTGCGGCATTTGGCATGTCGATCCTTCCAAGTGTTTCGATGCATCTCCGTCAGTTTGGACGCCAGAATGCTTGCCGACATGCTTGCACGGCTTTCCAACACGATTGCCGACGAGCACACAGACTACCAAACTTTCTCTATGGAAATATTGACGACGTTGAAAGTCATCATCGGAGCGCTCGAACCCAAAAATCTGCTACGATATCCTCAGCTTTTCTGGACAACGTGCGCCTGTCTCAACACGATTCATGAACGAGAGTTCTACGAGACACTTGGGATGCTTGAAAAGTTTCTCGACAAGCTGGATCTCTCTGCTCCGGATGTGACAGAAGCAATGATGAAAGGGCTGCCTGGGAAGTGGGATGGCGGCTTCGAAGGACTGCAACCCTTGCTTTACAAGGGCTTGAAATCTGCCGATAGCTTGGACAAGACTCTCCTAGTCCTTCAACGGCTAGCAGAACTTCCAGACTGCCAGCTCGTTGGAAGCGACAACCGTCTCCTTTACTGCGTCTTGGCGAATCTACCACGATGGCTGCAAAGTTTCGAGCTGGATGCCACCGACTCTGCAGCCGTGGCTTCTGCGCAGACGCTCGCCAGGATCGCAAGCGCTGAAGGCCACGAGCTCCTCTCAATTTGCCTTACGCGCTACGCCAACAACGAGATAACAGGCCAAGAGATGCTTTCGGCCACCATGAAATCTCTGAAAGCGGCCTATTTCCCCTTGTGCGACGCTTCAAGCCTGATATTCATGATAGGACTGCTCACGAACAAGACGCCATGGTTCCGAGTCAAGCTCATGGACATCTTATGCGAGCTGATCCCAATGGTCAACATGAAAAGCCCATCTATTACAACTCACGGACCGGACCTCATCTCGCCGCTGCTGCGGCTTCTGCAGACCGAGCACTGTGCTCAGGCATTGGAAGTCATGGACTACATCATAGAAGTTGCAGCCACGCCTATGGAAAAGCACCATATGCGTATGAGCATGGCTTCTGGCTCAGCAAAAGCCATCCGAAAAGAGTACGAGCGAACACAAAGTCTCTATGGCATTCCGCACTCCTCGGGATGGTCGATCCCAATGCCTGCCGTATATTCTGGCATGACAAGGCACAATGTCCACGCGGTCTTCTACACGTGCGGAGACTCGGAATTTCTGCAAGAGCAGGAAACTAGCACGCCAGACGTCGAATTCCAGGGTGACGACGGATACACCGATTCATACTTCCCACCGCAGAGCAGGGCGGAGACAATCCGGACACTTGAAGCTGCAGATACCAATGTCAGCGACCTGGTCAACACTCTCGACAGCCTCGACGACTTCTTCGACGATGTCGAGGGCGACGATGTTCTAACGCCGATGGGATCCAGCCAACTAATGGGCTCCGCTATCACGATTCCCACCCTGACCGAGCAAAGCACAGATCTGTACGATGAGCAGACGGCCCCAATTCTTCGCCAGAGCCTCTCCCGGACCATGCCATCGACAAATGTGCAGGATGGTTTCACCGAGGCCGGTCCGCTTCCTGGCATTAGCCACCGGACTCAGCCTAGTCTCTCGTCTCAGAGTTACAGCACATCTGCGCAGACCTCTTTCTCTTCGATCGACGAGCTAGGAGGTCCGGGACCATCGATGCCCAATTCGACGAAGAAGCCTGCTCTCCAAACCTCTATCAGCCCAATCAGCCATCAACGGCCGGGACTCCACGCCAGGTCTATTACGTCTCCCGCAAACCAATTTTCTGCGTCTCAGCCAACAGCAGGTGGACTTGCTACCATGCCGGAGAACTTGTCGTTCCGGTACCATGATGAATTTGCTGACCAATATGACGAAGCCGTTCTATCGGATGGGGAGAATAGTCCTTTCCCCCTGCTGAGCATGACTATGTCCAACCAGAGCAAATCGCTGTCGGGCCCAGGTCCTTCGGAATACCAGACCACGCCCACATCTGCTACTGATACGGGTGGTTCTTTCAGCTTCCAAGGGATGAGAAGAGGTATGCGGCGTCTGACAGGTGGAAAGAGTGAGAGCCAAAAGGAGAAGGAGAAGATCAAGGACTTTGCACGTCTACGCGGGCAATCAGGAGGCCCAAACCTGGTGCCTGCGGCAATGCAGAGCCCCAGAGTCCCGAGAGTACCTTCCGAATACCTTACTGGCGGTGCCAGTAGCATCAGTGGCGTCAGCCCGACCGCAAGCCCTGGGCTTTGAGAGCTTGAGGCTCCTCGGTGCTTTCGTCCCTTTCAATTTTTCCAACACAACGATACCCCCGATAGAGCGTGATGCGGCATGAGAGCAAACATTATCGGCGTTTCTTGCAATTCCAGCAATTGCTACGACCTGTGTACCATATGCAAGGGCTCTTCTGCATTGACAAGACCGGAGAGCTGGGTTTTGTATACTATGACCTCCGGTTCAAGCGCCGCGAGCAATGTACCACGATGACTGAATCCTGATTTCAACACACGCAACCGAACCGCTTTCTTTTCATACTTGCGTGCTCTCATTTCTCATTTGTCTTCATGTCCAGGAGAAGGGGTGAGACATATCACCTGCGCACTGACCGTCGCCTGCATTCCTAGGTATGCATTCCAAGCAATCTGCCTCGGTCGCCCTAGCTCCGAGATGCGCGCTTTAGACTTTCTGCTTCTACGCTACACAGGTGAGTTAGTACTTTGGAGAGGGACGTGGCAAGATGTTATTTGCGACACGCGTGAGGTTAGGGCAAACTCTGCTGGCCCTGCACAGCTTGGCTGCAATCACCGCAGCGCAAGCACGTAAGAGACATGATCTTCATGGGGAGGCACGTTGCTGACGACAGACAGTCTCGATAGACTCCAATGGCTGCTACTGGACGTCGACGGTGGTCTTCGGCAATATCACCAGCTCAAGCAGCAGTACCAACGACGGACAGTCGATATCGCCTATTCTCACGTTGTCGACAGCATCGAATCCCAGCACCAGCGAGATCGTCCCCACAACAAGCGGGCCGCCAGCCATCACAACTACTACCTCGAGTCTGACCCCTGGCGAGCCAGCGTCTTCTTCCTCCACGAGCGCCCCACCCAGCCTAACGATTACAACTCCCGTAACCACATCTACGGCGCCTCCAGCTCCTGTGTCAACCCCCTTCCGTATCACTGTCAGCGGCTTCAACGCTAGGCTCCGAGCTCGCGCACTCAGCTACATTTCTTTCAATGGAGAGAACGCCTATCTCATCGAGGACGAAGACCTGTCCGCGATCTTCGTGCTCACCTCTGATGGCCAGCTTCAGGCCGGCGGGGCAACCGTCGGCACAAATGGCAGAACGGGATCATTGCCTCTGATGCAGTTTGCCGGGTTTACTCAGCCCAGTGGTTACATCTGGTATTTCAATGACACAAGGTTGGTGTTTGGCGACAACCTCGTCTTCTCGGCGCTGTCCAATGGGCAGATGTTTGTGACGTTTCCTGGCAATCAGCCGCCTATGGGAGCCGTTCAGCTTGGTCTGGAACCGGAGTTCGTCGAGACCGTGACGAGTTCGGCCCTTGCAACAACTTCGAGCTTCGCTGGCGTGAGCCCAAGTCCTAGCACGGAGACAATGACGACTGCCATGTACGCGGAAACGAGCATGTCAAGTCCGGTCACCGGTGGTCTCATGTCTCCTCCCTCGAGCATTCCTTCGAGCCCCGAAACCAGCCCGACGACAACACCGAGCCTTTCACCTTCGTCATACATGACTCCGGACCGACCTCTGACCTCGTCGACAACAGTGCACGTCACTGCTGTTCTACCGCCTCAGACCTCTTCGATTGCAGCTAGCCTGGTTCCGTCTTCGAATTCGCCGTCGCCCAGCCTGTCTCCTTCCGGCAACACGCTTGTCTCAAGTTCAGGGGGCGGCAGTAGTACGACACCAGTACCCGTTGGCGTATCCAGCTCATCGGCCGCCGCGCCAAGCACCACCGTCCAGGTCAATCCGATCACTCTGGTATCCTCGACGACGACAAGTGTGCTATCTTCCCGGGCTGTGATATCATCCGGCTCGCCAGCCTCGTCCTCAGTGTCTCGTTTGGTAACCGCTGTGTCGAACGGACCGTCTAGTGCCACGTCCACAAATACAGTGTCAAGCCCCTCGGCGAGCTCTAGCACAAGTATAGTCACAACCGCGGTCGCGTCAACCCAGCCTCAGCCATTCTCGACCTCTTCGTCCCGAAGCACCAACGCCCTGTCCTCCTCGAGCATCGCAAATCCAGGTTCAACCAGGATCACGACCACGACAAGCCGAAGCAGCACGTCTTCATCTTCGACATCGACATCGACATCCTCGCCCTATCCTGCCAAACGCGGCCTGGCCTACCGCAACGTCACCACCCTCCAATACTACCCGCCTCCGTCGCCCTACATCTCCTGGTCCTACAACTACTACTCCCTGCCGAACGCGTCGGACGACGTCGGTGCCTACCCGTACCCGTCGTCCCCGTACCGCTTCATCCCGCTCCTCTACAACGACGCCCCGTCGCTGACCTCGATCTGGACGCCCAACGTCAACTTCAGCATCACGCACTACGGCACCGACGCCATCTTCGGCTTCAACGAGCCCGACGCCAACTTCAACGGCCAGAGCGCCAACATGCCCGTCGCGCAGTCCATCGCCGGCTACGCAACTTTCATGGAACCCTTCGCCGGACGCGTCAAGATCGGCGCCCCCGCCGTGACCAACACGGGCGGCGGCATCGCGTACTTGCAGCAATTCCTGGGCAACGCGACCCAGCACGGCCTGACGCTCGACTTTATCAACATCCACTGGTACGCCAGCCCGTACAACATCGACTACTTCCGCGAGTTCGTCCTGCAGGCGTACGACTTGAGCGTGGCGTATTCTCCCAACATCACGTCCCGGTTCGTCGACACGCGAGCCGGCGGTGTCCTGCCCGTCTGGATCACCGAGTTCGGCATGGACCAGAACAATTACGACTTGGCCACTACCGTGCAGTTCCTCAAGAACGCCACCCTGTGGATGGACCAGCAGGCCTGGGTCGAGCGGTATGCGTGGTTTGGCAATTTCCCCGGCGGGCTCACTAGTTATGGCGCGCCCACGACGGGCATGCTCTTGAATACGGATGGGAGCGGGCGTAGTGCCTTGGGCGATGTTTGGTATCGGTTTGATGGGACGAATTAGGGGGTTACAGTAGAGAGGAAGATGGGCTTGAGATGGAGAAAGGGGGGCGCGCAAGTGGGAGTTGAGGAGGAGACGAGGTCGTGGTTCGGCGGGGTGGAAGTCTTTGCTCTTTGCTTTCATCTGGGATTTAGAGCGACGGAGGCATAGGGATCAGGGTTGTTGTTCGACATCGCATCTGGCGTATACCTTTTTTCGGGCGGATATGGAACTTTTCATCAATACCAAATCGAGACACGATAATCGAATCCAATTACCATATTCCTGGTCGGCGAGGATGTGGAACTTTTCATCAATACCAAATTGACATGATAATCTTTTTTGATTTCTCTTGTTATGCACTGGCGTTAAGTAGACCATACCACGCTCCCCAGCACAAATGATGCCGGCCCCGAAATGCTTCAGCAGCGCTCAAATACCCGATACAGCCCCTTCAGATTCGCGACTTCCACAACGCCTTTCAACATATCCTGCGTGGCAACTATCCTCGACCGGAATGCCGGGAAGAGGACATGCTCCAATGCGTACTCGATTTCTTTTCTTCTCTTCTCGGTCGCCTCGTTGTCGGCATCAGGCTCGCTGTTCGCGGTGTCATCCTGGGTCTGGGTCTGGGTTTCGGCCTCCTCGGGCTGCAAGTCCTGAGTCGCGTCCGGCTCCATCATTTCCTCGTTTTCAGCTCTCCCTTTGCCCTTGTCGACTTTCGGTTTGAGAGGCGGTAGCATCTCTGGGACATAAAAACTGGCCAGCTCTCGCAGGAATGTTCGGAAGCAAGCTTCTTCATCTGTCCAGTTCACGAACGGCCCGAGCCTTAATAAAAACGTCGGTAGCTTCGCCATGCATGGCATGTAGCCCTTTAACAGCAACGGTATTGTTTCCAGCTGGCCGTCATCCGAGATATTCAGAGAGAAATACTCGGCGAGCATTGCTTTACTCTTCGTCAGTTGCTTGTACACTTTGTCCACGATTTGGTCCTTGTCCAGTCCCGCGCAGGAAGGGTCCGTTTCGAGTTGATATTCCGCCGCGATGTCCAATAACTCCCTCAGATCCGGAGCAGGTTGAAGTTGAATGAGCCCAAAATTGCCAAAGTCGGTCAGGCCGACCTGATAGAAGAACTCGTTGCAGGTCATGCCATAGTCAACAAGGTAGAGTTTCACGCCGGATTGAATGGCTGCCAGGCGTCTGGCACTATCGATCACGCCGACGTATGTTAGAGAGGCAAACACTTCGGTGAGGCCGTTGTGCATCGCCTCGCGGACTTGGCCGCGGAGGCTTTTGACTGAAGTGAGACGGACTTGGATCTGTTCACGACCCGTGGTTGTGTACTGGATCCCATTTGTGGCGGGGGTGTCGTCTTGAGAAGTCGATGCCGTCAAGGCTGGTGGGAGCATCGAGGTGATCTTCCTCATCTTTGAATCGGTTCGGATGAGGTTGTTTTCGTAAGGCTTTTTAGTCGTCGAGGGCCTTCTAGAAGCACTGTCGTCCGTTGGAGGAGTAGCGTCCCCGGGCGACACTCGCTGATTCATTGGTGTCATAGGAGGAACGCCAGGCAGGAGTGTTTGTGTCTTGAAACTCCTGCTCGTATCGACCTTGGCCAGGTTTTCTCGGATACTCGCGCAAACCAGCTCGATGATCTCATCTTCATTCAAGAAATGGACTTCGCGTTTGGTCGGATGTACGTTCACATCGACTCTGTTCGGCGCAATCTCGAGGCTGAGGTAGACGAACGGATGGCCGCCTTTGGGCAAGAAAAGGTGGTATGTCTGCTCAATGGCCTTCTTGACCGCAGATGACTCGACGGCGCGGTTGTTGATGAACAGCAGTAGCGTCGTTCTTTTCGCACTATAGTTGGCATTGGTGGCATAGCCAGAAGCTTCGAACCCCCAGCGAGGATCCGCAGTGCTGAAGCTCATGATTTCTTTTGCAACATTTCCGCCATACGCTTGTTTAATCCTATCGATCTTGGTGGCAGCAGCTGCCACGGAGAAGCCAGCGCCAGTTTCACCGTGCTTCTTGATTGAGAAGGCGACCCCTTCGCGGTGGACAGCATACCGGGTGATGACGTCGAGGACTTTTGCATATTCTTCCGAAGGCGACCGAAATGCGCGTCGCCGGTTTGGGATGTTGTAGAACAAGTCCTCAACAGTAATCTGCGTGCCGGGACGACCAGCGGCAGCTTTTGGGTCGGCCGATTGACCAGGCTTAGCTGGTATGAGCTTTCCATCCTGGTAGTGGGCTTGCCATGCACAGCTTGAATTGACCGTCTTGGTAGTGACCCGGAGGTGGGCAATATGACTGATGCTGGCGAGAGCCTCTCCTCGAAAGCCATAGGTGCCTATGGACATAAGATCTTCGAAGTTCTTGAGCTTGGAAGTGGTGAACCTCTCGCACAGAATTGGCAGATCGTCTTTCTGGACGGTGGTCAGACGCAACATGGCATTGGAAAGGCAGAGTACGAACCTCAATACCATGGCCGTTGTCCGTGATCTGCAACAACTTCAGGCCGCCATCCTTGACCAAGATCTCAATTGAGGTTGAGCCGGCATCAATGGAGTTCTCAAGCAGTTCCTTGAGGGCATGCATGGGCGCGACAATGATTTCTCCAGCTGCAATCTTGTTGACGACATCCTGATCAAGAGCCTTGACAACGGATTAGCCATATTCTCGCCTTACCGTGAGGAAGCATCAACGTGCCTTGATGCGACGTGGAGCTTCCGGTGGCAAGCCTGCTTCTTCAGCAGTGCGCTTCACGCCTCGAGGGGCCTCAGAGTCTACATCCATTGTATCGTCCATGTTGCCATCAACCAGACATGGACGTCGCGTCAAGCGAAGAGAACAAGAAGTGAAGTAGAAGTGAAGCAGGGCCTGCAGCGATTGGCTTTCGGCTAAGTTGCAGTTTGTGGCGAAGCCGCAGGCGGAATTCGTGGTCGCCGGTGGTGGCGCGGATGGGAAGGTTACCCGAGGGCATAAAAAACGCCGCTAAGGCGTGTGGGCGTCACGAAGCGTGTAGATGTTTAGCCTACAAATATTACCATGTATACGCCTTCGTAACTGTATAGCTAGATGTCACCCCCCAGAGCCCTTTGGATCCATCATATCCTCGAACCGAGTCACAGGAGATTCCAGGCAACGTCACGTGCTTCTGCACTCTCCTTTCGAGCGTTCTCCTCACAGCACAGTTCTGGCAGAGGAGAACTGCAACAAGGAGAGTGTCTCGTTAACCTTCTGCATCCCTGCAGCATCGACTCCGTCGCCTGGCGACCAATCTTTCTAGGACGTATTTTTGGTTTGCCCCCGTCGACTCGAACATGTCGCCGCCGCCACACACTCCTCTTGCTCGAACCTCAAAGTCCACCAGAGAAGGGCAACGGGCGAAACGGCCCAATGAAAGGCGGAAGCAACAACCACCGTTCACATTCCGCAGCATGCAAGGCTTCCAAGAGGAGGGAGACAAAATGTACAGGGAAACCGGTACCGTGCCAGCTGTGCAGGATGCTTGGGACTGGATGTGTCGTCGACGTGACACTCGACAAGCGTGGACAAGCCGCCTGGAGACGAGTTGACAAAGGCTACAGCTCTTTGCCGAGTGTGATGCTAGAGACTTGTCCAGAGTAGACTTTCCGACTGTTAGACAGCATTCCCTCGCTGTGGAAATAGTGTTGATATCACTACAGGCCCATACTTTTCCACAACGACGGCTCCAGAGTAAATCTTCTCGCTGAAAATGCTGCCAGACGCGCTTGCCTCTGTGGAGATCTTCTTCTGTTGACGTGTCCCTGAAGACAGTGTTGACTTTGCCTCGTGGACCTGTGAAGTGTGCCCGAGGTTTGACAGACAGTTTTGTGCGACTGGCTTGGACTGCCTTGCTCACGTTCTTGATGAATACAGTACTGCACTGAGTAGGTTAGATCACAGCAGACCAGACAGATACTGGCTTCTGTCCATGTAGCGTCCCCGGAAGACTTTCTCTCTCCTTTGTCGGCTCCTCTGAGTCAACCGTTCGACCGACCTCGGATATTGTCCGTCTGGCACTCGATTACTAGTGGCATGGCGTCGCTCGGGGTTGGGAGTCGAAGTCAAAAAGTTAGTGATTCACTTTTGTAGGACACAGCGACAGCGCGGACAGACCCACAGACAACCTTTCCCCAGACTCGAGCTGTGGAGCGCGGGGTGTCCGTGCAGGGGCATGTCTAACTGAGACTGGATTTATCGAGTACTTAAGATATTCAAGGACAGACAAGGGAAGCACTTCCTCCTCGCCAGAGTGAGTGCTTGAACACGCTCTTCCACCCGCCATCTGTTCCTCGAGAACGTCCATTGGGGCAGGCATCCTGACCTCACCATGCCCAACACCATGCCCACCTCCGGCGACGATGATCCCAGGGTGGACGCCGCCGCAACGACCTCAGTCTCGGAAAAAGACCAGCCGGCCGTCGAGCATACCGAGCATCCAGGCTCCTCACCGTCCGAGGTGGCCGCGGCCGTGTTTGGCGCCGACTTGACCACCTTGCCCCCCGGATATTTCTACAGCCCGTACTTTCTGGGCTCGATGGCGGCGTGTGGGATGAGTCTCCTGGGCAGTGTCGGTGGATATGCCTTGGCCGCCCCGATTTTGGGCATCATCAACGCAGATATCGGACCGAACAAGAACATTGCCTGGGTCCCGCTGATGTTCCCCGTCGGGTTGGCCGTGGGTCAGACGCTGTTGGGTCGGGTGTCGGACATCTTTGGCCGTCGCTGGTTCTTTGCCGGAGGTCAAGGGTTTGGCCTCATCGGCGCCATCATCTGCGCGACGGCCAGGGATGTGCCCACCCTGATCGGGGGGTCGGTCATCGTTGGTCTCGCCGGCGCAACTGCGCTGTCGTACCCGTTCCTCATCGGCGAACTGGTTCCCATGAAGTACCGATTCTTTGGGACCGCATATGCCTGCTTCTGCTGCATTCCGTTCTCGGGGCTGGCGCCCGCCATTGCAAATTCATTGGCAACCAACGCTAGCTGGAGATGGTGTTATTATATCATGATCATCTTCAACGGACTGTCCATGACTTCTTACATTCTCTTCTACCACCCTCCGACCTTTGGGATGAAACACAGCCGAAAAGAAAAACTCCAGATGATCCGCAGCTTTGACTATGTCGGCATCGGTCTTTTCATCTGTGGCATGGTTTGTGAGTGTGAATCCCATTCATTCCCCTTCACCCCTTTGTCTATTTTTCATGCACGTCTAGGCTAACTCATGAATCCGGTAGTGTTTCTGTTGGGCATCTCTTGGGGCGGCAATGTCTATCCCTGGAAGTCGGCGGCAGTGATCTCCACGCTCGTGATCGGGGCGGTGGTCCTCGCGGCCTTCTTCCTTTGGGAGATTTACCATCCCATGGACGAGCCTCTGGTCCCGATGCACCTGTTCCGGAATCGTGGGTGGCTCATATCCTCGCTGCTGGTCTCCATCGGCGCCAGCATCTACTATGCCTTCGGGATTGTCTGGCCCTCCATGGTCAATGTGCTGTATGCCAACGGCGACCAGATCTATGCGGGTTGGCTACAGTGCTGTGTCGGGGGTGCGTTCACCCTCGGACAAGTCACGGGCAGTTTTCTCTACAAGTTCATCGGCTCGGTCCGGGTTCAGCTGACGGTCACGACGTTGGTGGGCGGGGCATTACTGGCCGGTAAGTAGACATCCACGAGTCTTTGCTGTCGGCCAGAGGCAAGTAACACGTTGGGAACATTGTGTGCTAATAAAGTGTGCTGTTCAACAGGTGTGGCCGGCGCGAGTCCCGCAGATGTCAATCTGCCCATCGGACTGCTTATCCCCGGCAACTTCTTCATCGGATGGATGGAGGCCCTCACCCTCACCCTCCCGGGCATGTACATTCGGGACCAGAATGAGATTGGGGTTGCCGTCGGCGTGGCTGGCTCAGTGCGCTCCGCATTGTCGACGCTCGCCTCGACCATCTACGTGGCCATTCTGAACAACCGCCTCGCCGAAACGGTCCCGGCCGCTGTCACGCCAGCGGTCACCGAGGCCGGGCTCCCAGCGAGCTCTGTCCCGGCACTGCTGGCTGCTCTGAGCCTGGGCACGGCCGACGCGTTTTCGTCCGTGCAGGGGCTCACGTCCCAGATCCGAGAAGTGGGGCTCGAGGCGTACAGGCAAGGCAACACGTCGGCGTACCGTACAGTCTTCTTTGCTTCGCTGGCCTTCACAGGCACTGGCATCATCCTCAGTCTGTTCGCACCGAGCGTCGATGCTAAGATGACCGACAGCGTGGCCGTGACACTGCACAAGAAGAAGGAAGAGAAGGATCTGGAGAATGCTGTCCAAAAGCAGCTCGAGGCCGAGCCGACCACCTACTAGATTTAACCAGGGGCGTGCCTGCTTTTAGGGTTGGAGGATGGTATCAATATGTCCTTTTCGGGCCTTGACAATGGGTGCAATGCGGCGATGGACATGGAGACAGGCAGCGTGGTCTCGCCTTGGGTAATGGGAGTCTACTATAGTCACCGAATAGTAGATAGCTCTGTCCGAGTTACATAAGACGATACGGGGCCGTCACCTCACTGAACCCCCCTCGGTGCCCCCAAATGCCTACACAGTACCCACTACGTACTCGTGATTCCGGAGCCGGCAGACCCTCGCCGGGGTCCCCACTCCCCAACTTCCCAACGATTAGCCCCTCGTCCCGTGTTCCACTCCTTCAGGCGAACGGGTGCATCTTAGAGTGTCGGGGTCGAGGCAGGCTCTTCGATCCCGAGTCACTCATGACTGACTCGGACCAATTGAAGGTTTTTGAAGACCCTGACCAAATTGGGAACATGGATTTCGATCTCAGGACGTTGTCACATTCCGACTACGTAGGTATTCATCAACTAGTCCAATACGGAGCACAGAGTACGGACGACATAGACGCATCTCGCCACTGACCCTCGAGTTCTCCATGGGCACGAAAGCAGACAGTCACCCGACTTCCTCGGCGAAGCGAGGCCAACACCCGCAAGACCTTAAAGAGGAACAGAAGTATGTAACACCCATATATCCCCAAGACCATGCCTCCGCTTGCTACTTTCACTGAATGACCGCTTGCCAGACGCATGAGAAATCGGTTGTCTCAAAAGGTGATCCGGGAGCGAAGGTCGGCCTACATCGAACAACTCGAGGCCAAGGTCGCCTTTCTCTCACAACCGGGATCCCACGAACCGGCATCTGAGCTGTGGCAACGGAACGAGGCTCTCCAGGACTCCCTGCACACGTTGCGGAAGAAATTGCTCAGCCTGTCGACCACCATTGTCGGGCTGGCCGATAATGTCTTGCCGGTCCTGAACACCTCGAGTGAGTGACCTTCCCCGCCCAAAAGCCTCTGATATATCAAACAAGGACTGATCCATGTCACCCCGTTCTCGTGCCCCTGCAGAAGCCGAAGATCAAAACTCCTTGTCACCACCGGACCCGCGCCCCGGGGCCCAGCAGCAGCGGCAGGGGCACGGCATTGACGGCGCAATTTCGATGAGCATGGACCACCGCCACGACGGATGCCGGTCGACCAGCCCCGTCAACCTCGACTTTCTGACGATGTCGACAGATGCGACCCCTTGCCCTGGCTCTTACGACATGGCCAAACTGGCCGTGGACGCGTGGACGACGACGACAACGTCCCCATCGTCGTCCAAACCGGGTCCCACGCACATGGCCCTTCAAGACGACGCGGACTGCCTCTGGAGTGACACCTCGTTTCACATCCTGGGCCAAGGACCATCGCCGTCGAACAATCCTGACAAAGAGCTGGACCTGGTCGAGGCCGCCGCTACTACCGACCTGCATGGCGTCTTACCACTCGTCTCCCTGTCCGAACCGACCATGGTGCACAAGACGTCCAACTTGTCCGAGCATCTCCAGTACATCTGTGACCTGGTCCAGCTGAGCTCGTTACCTCGTCGGTTCTCCAGGTTTGTTTGCCCATTACACCCTTGCCCTCCATCCCCCTGATCCCCCTCGAACTGGGTCGTTAGAAACAGAAAGAAAAAGAAAGCTCACCGCTGGATCAGTGCTCCTTATCTCATCAACGACCTGCTCCATGCGCTCTTCCGCCTCGCTTGGCCTTTCATGGACTACTGGGTCACCTGGACCAACTCGTGTGGCCTCATCACCCCGATTCTGTGGTGGCAAGCGACCCGAACCGAGGCGGCGCGGATGGCCATTGCCCCAGTCTACCAACCGACTCTGCTGCAGATGATGACCCCGTCTTACCCCAAGGTCATCGACTGGGTCCCTCATGCCGCTTTGCGGGATAGCCTGATCGGCTCATACCTGGCGTACGATTTGGACACCATGATCTGCCACCTCACGGAGGCGTACGTCAGAGAACCAGGCGTCGGCGAGTCGTCGGCCAATTCCTTCAATGTCATGGACTTTGTATTGAATTCTTTGGATTCCGCGGCGACTCACGGCGGCATTCTTTTCGCCTATCCCGCCACGGCGTCGCCGACGTGCAGCCACTCTACGCCCCCAACCGACAGCCAAATGCATCGGTTCAAAATCGATCCCTCCTTTGTCGCCCGATACCCCCGTCTGTACCACCCCTCGGCGGTGGCGAAGCAGCCCATCGCTCGGCCGGTGGGGGTTTCGAAACTGGCTCCGCCGTCTCCTCTGACTCCGGCAACCATGCAGGTCTATCTGAATCTGCTTCTCCAAAATAAGTCGTGATGCCGTCGATCATGGATCCCATCGACATATGGCGGTGTTACATACATTCGTACGCCGACGGCAGTGTACCGAGAGACGCCTGAACCACCAACAGGCGGCAATGGTCCATCAGAACATCCACACCTGGAGAACAACGGCGAGTGGGAAAAAAAGCCTTCCAACTGTGAGTTACTTGACCTTGACGCTTCCCGAAATCCCAACCCTGACTTGTATGCATGGAGGAGGCCAAAGGGGCTGCTAAGCCTAGCATTCCCCCGGAGTCAGTATTAGTACCTGGACCTGCCTGCCACTATCACCTGTTCGACGGACGTGGTGGCCGCGGAGAAATGCGAAGGATCTAGATATCAATTGATTCGTTACCTTCGTCCCGGGACAAGGCACAGTTCATTCGCGTCCGTTCACGGAACTACTCAGTGAATCTGTATGCCCGAGACGTCACCTATTTCGAACCCGTCGACAATCGTTGGCATAGTCGGCCGACTGCGGCTCTCCCGTGACCCCCAGAATATTATTACTGCCGAAAGCGTCCGAAAACGGCTATCTCACCTCTGTAGCCCGTTGTCTTTCTGCCTCTCCATCGGGAGGACCTCGTGATCCCGAGCTAACATGACTCCTTCTTCTCTGGAAGTTGGACGAGACAGGTGCCTAACCGGAAATATATTCTTTCTTGGGAGTCACCATGATTTTGACGTGATCATCTTTATTGGTCACCAGCGCTTCGAAGCCCTTGGAGACCACATCATCCAGGGCAATGCGACTGGTGATCATTTTTTCCACCCCTGGAAACTTGCCTGGCAGGACCTTAGCTTGAGCCGCTGATCTGCATTTGGTGGAGGAACATAAGCTTACCCTTGACATAGTCGTCGACCACCTCGCGGAAATCGGCATCCGTGTATGACATGGCCACTCTCAGGACGAGCTCTTTCGGCATAAAGTGCTCCATGGGGACGACAAACTGGAAGAGTGAAGGATGAGAGTCCGCGACACCCCCCTGGATCGGTCGGATTCAACACTTACGGGAGTCTCCCACCCGGCCACGTTCACATACGTGCCGCCGCTCCTCAACGCATCCATCCCATCCTTCAACCCGGGCCCGATGCCCGCACAGTCGAAGACCACGTCAACTCCCTTGCCATTCGTCCATTGGCGGCACTTGTCCCCGACGGCGTCCTGCAGAGGGTTCAAGACCTCGTCCGCAAACTCGGCCGTTTGCTTCTGCCGCTTCAGCGTCGGCTCGGACACGTAGATCTTCCGAGCCCCTTGTGCTCTGAGATTCATGATGACGGCCAAACCGACGGGGCCGCCGCCGAGGACCAGCACGGTCAGGGCGTCCCAGCGAGTCACCCCGCTGGATTTCAGCGCGTGCCGTCCGACGACCAGGGGTTCGATGAGCGCGGCGTCCGCCAACGGCAGCGACTCCGGGAGGGCGTGGCACATGTTCTCGTCGACAGCCACGGCTTCCGAGAACCCCCCGCCATGGCCGTGCAGTCCCTTGAACGCCCACTGCCGGCAGATGTTGGTCTGGGCCGCACCGCACCGGTCGCACGCCTTGCAGTACATGCGCGGATCGACCATGACCGCCTGCCCGGGCTGTAAGGTGCATCCGGCACTGGTCTCACGGACCCTTCCACAGAATTCATGACCCATCGTGACTGGGAGAGACGCTCCCGTGAGGGGATGAGGGCTCTCCGGGGTCGGGATCACTCGTGGCCCTACCTTGCTCGTTAGCCTTGTGTGTTCTGAACCCATCATCCCAGAGGGACGGCTGCCACATGCCGACCAGGTATTCGTGAAGGTCCGATCCACAGATTCCGCACCATTCGATCTCAACCAGGACCTGGCCCGGCGAGAGCTCGGGGAGAGGAATGTCATCGACGACCCGAATGTCCCGCGCGCCGTAGAACCGTGCAGCTTTCATCTCGTACAACGACAGCCTCGTGCTTTTGCGTGTCAGTGGCTCCAATGGACTCGACACTCTCGAATGGCGAATTACGTAGAACGAGTTCAAGATCCCCAGCTCTCGTATACGCAATGAATGAAGTCGGGTCAAAAACTAATAGGAAGGCAAACAAGACCAGCCCAGAGCACCCCCGACCGGACCCCCAAACCATCGCCCGGGAGCGGCACCGACGTGTCACTGGAATCTGACTCGATCCCTACTGTTACAGGAGGGGATTGGCAACCACGACCCACAGTACAGCATTTAATCGATAGTCAGACCTCCTCACTCTTTTCAGCACCTCGTACGATATGTCAACACGACTCTGCTTCGCTCCGTAGGCTCTACACTTGGTTTTGTTACGCGGCTACGGAAAGACTCGGGAGGGGAAACCGACTTTAGGTCCATCCAACCAGGAACGAAATGAACTTGGGCGTGGATTCTTTGGGACTCTGCTTTTGTTAGGGCGATGCGATCTTTCTCTTTTATGGACGAAGGTCTATGACGCCCTCACCAGTTCTCTCGTTTCCTGGTTCCCTCCAGGTCAATAGCAGCCCCAATGGTGTTCCAACAGCTGCGACCTAGTAAAGCCGCCATGGAAACAGGTTCTCACGCTCTCAACCCGTAGGTCATTGCCGGTCACGGCCCTGTACTGTTTTATCCACGCGCCGATTCTTTAGAGTCGGGGTCCTCAGCCAACACAACATCCGGCCCTTTCAATTCTTCATCATCCCCGGGCTTCCCGAGGCCCTCGGCCACCTGGTCGCCAAACAAAGCTTCAATTTCTTCCAACGTCTTCATCCTCGTCTCGGGACAGTATAGCGAAAACCCCACGACGAAAATCGCGTCCATGACGAGGAAAATGATAAAATACCTCCACGAGATGGCCGCCAGAGCCAGAGGGGTACATTGGACCAGGAGGATGACGATCCCGTTGAACGTCACATAACTGCTGGCGACCCCGAAGGAGCGAATCGAAGTGGGCAGGATCTCGGCCGAATACTGTGCACGTCACGCGTCAGTCATTCCCTGTCAGTGACCGCTGGGGAAAACATACCGTCGGCCAAAAGGTGTTCATGGGGCCCGAGTAACCGCACGAGAAGAGGTAGATGGCAAAGACGACGCCGATTCCGAGACCACGGTTGGTGTTGCCGGAAGCCTCGAATCGGGACCACAGAATCACAAGCACCAGAGAGGCTGGGATCATCAGACCGTACGCGAAAAACTGTGTACGAAGCGTGAAATCAGCGACAATGACAAGAGAGGTGGGAGAGGTGGAAGGAATGAGCGTGGCCCAGCCCTTGGCCATCACGTACCACGAGCTTGCGACGCCCGATCCGGTCGCAGAGCAACATGGCCAACACGGCGGACGCGGTAGCGACCGTTCCATAGATGCCCGTCAACACCAACGAGAGAACACTGGAGAATCCCAGGCTCTGGTACACCTGCACCTGGTAATTCTGGATCGGGATCACGCCTGTCAATCTGTACATTGTCGGTGAGAGGGCACCAGTCAGCCTTCATGTCTTCAAAGTTTTTTGATTCCTAGGTGCTTCCTGAAGAAATGGAGCGCGGAATCGCGGGACTCGAGCGGTTGCTAGGCATGCTTACTGTTGGAAGGCGGCCGTTCCGACCACGATCATCAGACGTTTGCGATACGACTTTTTGGACAGGATGGAGCTGATGCCGAGGTGCTCCTGGCGGTCCAACTCGATCTGGGCTCGGATCTGATGGTATTCCTGGACCGGGAAATCCTCGTGCCCCGGCCCGCCGTGCATCTTCTTCAAAGTGGCCAGGGCTTCTTCGTTGCGGTCCTTGAGAATGAGCCAGCGCGGCGAGAAGGGCATCCAGAACGAGCCGACCAACATGGCCACCGCAGGGACCAGCTGGAGCCCGAGAAGGAGTCTCCAGGAGACGTTCGAGTCGATGAAATAGAGACCCAGCCCACTTGTGTTTTGGGCGAGCGAGTTATTAGCAAACAATTCGATGCCGTGGGGGAATTTCCCCCAGGGGCGTGGTAGGGTCTCGAACTTACATCCATTCGGTGAACATGTAAGCAAAATTGATGTTCAAGCTGAGCCAGTCAGCAAGCAATTCATCCCCCTCCCCCTCCCAGAGCACACCGGGACGGCAAACCAGCCGTACATAGCGGGGAATTACTTACGCGTATACTCCCCCGACGAATCCTCGGATCGCGGGAGGGCTGATCTCACTGGCATACGTGGGACAGACACTGAAGACCAGGCCGCAGGCGATGCCGCCGACGACGCGCCCGGCGCAAAAGACCCCAAAGGTCCTTGCTGCGGTCTGCATTGGAATGCCCACGAAAGCCAACACGCAGGACAGCTGGATCGTCCGGAGCCGGCCGATCTTGTTGGGCAGATACCAGTTCAACATGCAGCCGATGAAGGATCCGCCATAGTACGCCGAATTGAACGCTCCGATCTTGGTCGCGTCCAGGTTGAAATAGACCAGGAACCGCTCGTAGGCGAGGATCGACGTGGTTATCCCTGGAGGGGAGGAAGGAAGGAAGCTGTTCAGCACGGGGGCCCCGAGCTCAAGTGTCACACATACATACCTGAATCGTAGCCGTAGAAGATCGATCCAAACGTCACGTACGCCAGACAGAGGAACTGATACTTGTGCATCGTGGCTGGAAGGCCGCCGTCCTGAACTGGCCTGGGATCGGGACCGGGACTGGGACTGGGAGTGTTAGGAGGAAATATAACAATACTACTACTCGACTACTTAATAAAAAGAAGCCGCTTTCAGAGCGAGAGAGAGAGAGGGATCTCGCAAAAGCAGAATCGAATCGCTAGACCGTCATCCGTTCGGGAACCTCGTGGGGAAATGTCATTTTATTATACCAAGTCATCTATGTGTGCGTGTGCGCACTGTGTCCCGGGCGTTCTTCCCTGTACCAGCCCCATCCGTCGGACGACGCTACTACATACATGACAATACTCGAGAGTTTCCATCTCCAGAGAACGACCCTAATCAGGCCTCTCGTCGTGGAGACGAAGCGGGGGGGCTTCCTCGCGGAGGTTTCTCGCGGAGGCGGCGGAGAGAGTGCTGGACACGCTTGGGATAGTACTGTACTGTACCAGTTTTTGGAGGGCAGAGACCCACATGGGGCGGTGTCTAACTATCCCCTGCAGTGTGTTTTCTCACCAAACCGTGTGTCACTCACCACAGGGTACCTAAAGCAGGCTGGAGCCCGCCCCGCCCGTTCCCTTCCTGAGTCGTCTCTTTCTGAGTCGCGGTTCGGTCGGTTCGGGGCCCGGAACTGACTATTGAGGATAGTACGTACGGTACCTCGTACCGACCCAAGGTTTTCTGGGGAAAGCAAAAGGGGGGAGGAGGCATGATCGGCACTCTTGCTCTGTCTGTCCTTTGATCACTCTGGAGACCAGGGACGGCCTAGTGCTGAGCTTCATCCACTCCAGAGACCAGAGAGGAAGGCCTGGGAATGGCTCATCTTGATCACTCTAGGGACCAGAGAGTAAGGGCTGGTGAGCGGCTGATCTTGATCTATTAGGATAGACCGAGGATGAAGCAACGGATACCGTTTGGCACTGGAAAGTGTCGGCAATTGTGGCAGGATCGTTGCAGAATCTACTTCCTACGTGCTTTCCTTTGCCTAAGGTAACGGTTCGCCAACCTCGCATAGGATCTCAGGTAACGGTTTGTTTACAAGGAATCTCTAGGGCGCAGTCTGAGGAGAGCGCCCTTTGCCCGCTCAGGAGTCCCTTGGAGGCGGCAACGGGAATGGCCATCCAGGTAGCGTCATGGTCAAAGCGACAGGATCCCTCTCGAGCTCGGTTCTCTTGGCGGCCAACTCGTCCACGTCCCAGTTGGACCAGAGATATCGGCCGGACGGGATGGCGGCGCCGAGCTGGGAACCGAGCCAGACGCAGAATTGGCCGGGGAGGGATGCTAAAAGGATTTGCTCCGTTCAGCCTCAGTCTCGGTAGTGTCTGATAGTTATCTCACAGGGGAGCAGAAGGCCAGGTAAACACAAGAGCAGCTCTCACTTACCCTCGTCCCTGGGCAGGAAGGGATTGTCCTTCTGGGGCGGTGCCATGGCGTCGCTTTTGGCCGCCATCTCGGTCTCGACGACTCCCGGATGGAGAGAGTAGCAGCGGACGCCTGGGTTCTCGGACGCGACGTATTCGTACAGCTTGGCCAGGGCGATCTTACTGCTCGCGTAGCTGGCGGGACATTGCTCCACGACCGACGCCGGGAGGTGGGCGATCAGAGAGTTGATGCCGATCAAAACCGGTCGGCGCTCACACTCGCCCTCGCCGTCGCTGCCGCTGTTGTCGTGGCGGCAGCGCGCGTTGCGCAGAAAGTGCTGCGCGATAATGAGGCTCCCTTTGACATTCACTTCGAACGCTTTCCAGAACTCGCCCACCGATCCGGTCGCGATGGTGCCTGGGTCGGACAGATATGCCGCTGCGTGGACGCAGACGTCGACACCGCCGCCGTCGTATTGCTGGGTGAGAGAAGCAAAGCACGCCGCCACGGCGACTTCGTCGGTCACATCTAGCGGGAACAGGAGGACGTCTGCTGAAGGGTAGACGGCTCGAATCTGGGATTGGGTCTCTTGCAATGGCCGGGCCCGCCGCCCGAGCAACGCCACCGCCCTGGCTCCGGCCTGGACAAATGCCAGGGCCGTGGCAGCTCCGATCCCTGTGCCCCCTCCTGACGCACCGTTAGTTGTCTGTTGCCAATCCTCGAGGGCATGCGTTCAAACGCCTCTTGCCCTACCAGTCACGACGACGAGCTTGCCTGCAGCCGACAGCTCAGGGCGGGTGGGATCAATGCTAGGGTACGGAGCATGATGATAAGTGGTGGTCAAGGATGGGAGGACCATGGTGTGATGCTTCCGGGATATCGTTCTACTACTACTCTCCGGATGCCTTCTTCAGACCGTCACCCTCTTGTAGCATATTATAAGCCAATAATAGCCCCTGGTCAAGGGGAAAGGGAGTGCCCAAAAGGGCGGGCCGTTGGTCTGATCTCACTAAACCTGACTGTCATGGATTGGTGATTCACTCGGGCCCTGGCATCCTCGGCTGGGAGACAATGGGCTTAGCTGTTTTATCGACGGGAGAGAGGGAGGGGGAAATTTTGCCCCGTCACTGTTTCTGGGTACATTTTATTCAAAATTGTCTTCTTCCTCTCTATGCTTGACATGTGAATACATGGGCCTGTCGGGGCCGGCCCCTTAATCTATCTCCCAAGGCACATCGGCGTTCCTCATATACGGGGCGAGTTTCTCAACATCCTTCAACACCTCTGCCTTGACCCGCCCGTTGCCGAGGTATGACCACATGTTGCCCGTGCGATATCGGTGGTCATAGTGTTCCCATTTGACGTCTCTGATGGTCTTCATGAAATGCATGGCCTAGGTAAAAGGAAAAGACAGACTTGCGTGAGCATCGGGGACCGTGGATGTAAAAGGATGGGAAGGACACTTACCGAACCGCCCCAGATCCACAGCTTGCCGCCGAGGATGTTGTTCTTGTACCAACTCTTGCAGTCGCGGCTCCAGACGGACCGTTTGTGCCACTCGTCAATGTATTCGTACAGCTGGTCGATCGGCTCCTGCTTGACCTCGAGCGCGCGGATGTTCTCCGTCTGGATCTTGGCCGCACACTTGAGGATGTATTCGACGCAGACCTCGTGCGAGGGCAACGCCGTGCCCGCGGCCCAGTTGCCCCGGACGCCGTTGACGACAAAGTAGTTGGGGAACTTGGGCACCGTCATGGCCAGGTAGACCTGGGGTTCGGGGTCGAACTCGTCGCGCATGGTCACGCCGTCGACGCCGCGGAGCTCAAAGGGCGGGGCAAACGCGAGATTGAACCCCGTCGCGCAGGCGATCATGTCGACCTTGTGCAGCTTGCCGGCGCCGTCGACCAGACCCTCGGGCACGACCTTCTCGATCTCTTCGTGGCAAGGGGTCACGTTCGGCTTGACCAGCGCCTCCAGATACCCGTCCCCAGGCGTGATCCGACGACAGCCCGGCGGCCAGGCCGGGATGAGTCGGCGTTTGAGCTCTTCATGGCCGGGCCCGAGGCGCCGTTCCATCTCGGCCCGCATCTGCTGCTGGGCTTGGATCGAGATCTCGGAATCCGCGATGAACATGTCAAAGAGGTTGTTGACCGACGACTCGAGCTTGCGGCGGTACAGCAGGTGGTACTCCGGGTCGTCCTTGAACCGCTGCTTCTCCTCCGCCGTGTAGTAGTATTGGGCGTTGGGCCCGGCTTCCTGGACGGGCTCGCCCGCGGCGTTCTTGACGCTCTTGTTCTTCTCCTGCTCGAGCGCCGCCGCGCCCACGGGGGGTGAGATCCACGTCACCGACCGCATGAATGAGGTCAGATGCTTGGCCGTCTTTTGGATCTGCGGGACCATCTGGATGGCCGAAGAGCCCGTGCCGATCACGGCCACCGTCTTGCCCTCCCAGCTGACGTTCGGGTCCCAGTTGGCGCTGTGCAGGAGCTGGCCCTGAAAGTCATGCAGGCCGGGGATCTGGGGCCATTTCCAGGAATTCAGGAACCCGGTCCCATTGATCAGGACGTGACACCAATCCTCGAATTTGCGCCCGTCCTTCTCCAGCTCGACCTTGTCTGGATGGACTCGACGTCAGAGGGATGATGGCTCCACGGAATAACGGGGGGGGCGCAGGATACGGAGGACTTACAGATGCCCTCGCTCTCGATCCACGTGGCACTCAGGACTTTGGTGTTGAGTTGGATCCAGGGCCGGAGATCGTACTTGTCGGCGAAAGACTCAAAGTATTTCTTGATTTCGGCCGAGCCCGCGTAGAACGCCGACCAGTCCGGGTTCGGCTCGAAGGTGAATGTATACGCATGCGCGGGTCTTGCAGTGCTCTGGGTCAGCGTGTGTAACCGATATAGTCTCCAGGAGGAAATGGTCCTTCCCCCTTTGCACTCACACGTCACACGCGCATCCAGGATACCGGTTTTCGTACCACGTCCCTGCCACACTCGGGTTCTTGTCGTAGACCACCAGCTCGTACTTGGAAAACAGTTTCTTCATTTTGTAGGCCACCAGCAATCCCGCGGCCCCGGCTCCCACGCAAATGACACGCAGGTTCCCCGGGTCCGAGTGCCAATGCTCTTCGATCCGGAACCCGCCGGGGCGTCCATTGGTTTCTGCGGTTGAGTGAGGCATTGTGCTCGATGCTAGATTGGCGAGCTCACTTTCGTCAAGGCCGAGATCTCCCATGTCGAGAGTACAAGGCCCGGGACAGTCAACGTATTATCGACACACATCTACTGAAGTCATATCCCATCGCAATAGCCGCGGCTCGCACTTCGCAGCGCGGGGGACAAGGAGCATCTCAGGGCCCAAGACGGCCGGTCATGCTTTTAGGAGTCACGCTGTGCTAGGAGAAGCAAGATCGATACCCACTCCCCCCATCCCGGACGACGCTAGTTAGCACTGTACTCCACATTCTGCTACCCGGGACCAGGGCATGGCATGGCAACAACTCTGCAGAGGAGCTGGGATGTGCAGATCACGTTGCCGGTGCCCGAGTCAGGGAGTTCTGACTACTAGGCTCTGTGACACGCTTGAAGGACACACTCACTGAGATTGGCGACTAACAACACCACATCCACACGCAGCTAGAGTGACACATCGACCCAGGCACAGCACGGCGTTTGTGTTTCTCGGCACGTCTCCAAGCGCACCACCCCCCACCCAGGAAATGTTATGCAATGCCAATGCGATGAATATCTTGACTTCTGAGGGAGCCCAACCCGGCCTATCAACAAAGACATTACCGTCTGTTCTGCCAGACATTCCAGCAACCACACTGCTGCCTTGGGATCATCAGCAAAGTGACATTCCACCATGGGTCGACGACAGGGTCCCAATAACCCGGGAATCGCCTTTGTGACGGGTGCGGCCCGGGGGCTCGGGAATGCCGTGGCAGTCGCCTTTGCAAAGGAAGGGGCCAAAGCGGTCGTGATCGTCGACATCAACGACGAGGACACAATGAGCCAGGGCAAGGCGGCCGTCGAGGCCCACGGCGCGGAGGTAATAACAGCGGTCCTTTCTTTTCCTTCCCCTTTTTCCTGGGGACTACTACATACATGGCAAGAGACCTGAGTTGACATTGAGGACGGGGGACAGTGCTTCACGATCAAGGCAGATGTCACCCAAGAAGCGGACGTGGCTTCAGCCGTCGCCGCAGCGGTTGCAAAGTACGGCCGGATCGACTACGCGGCCAATTTCGCCGGCATCGTGGGACCGCCGGACACCATCGTGAACCTCGACGTCGCCAAGTGGAAGAAGACGCTCGACGTCAACACCACTGGCGTCATGCTTTGTACCAAGTACGAAATGATCCAGATGATGAAGCAAGACTCGATTCCAGTGTAAGTTTCTCGCTAAGACAGCCGATGGTGATACCCAGGAACACCCCCCCAACCCGGGAACGCAGACTCGCCAGCGCGCTCCGCCTCCCTCCCTTGTTGTCATCTAGACGCTCCAGTCTAACTGAGGAATTAGCGAAGAGGGACGGCCGCCACAACGGGGCGCGATCGTGAATTGCGCGTCGGTCAATTCTCTGCTCTCGATGCCCGGGACGGGGCCTTATACGGCGTCCAAACACGCATGCTACGGAATCACAAAGACGGTGAGTCCATTCACACCCAACTGTGCTTGCACACAGAACCTTCGACTCATCCAGCAGCTCTAATTTTGGCGCCCACGTGCCTCTGGGTCTTTAGGCCGCATTAGAAGGTCGAAGCCATGGCATCAGGGTCAATGCCGTGTCGCCGGGATTTCTCTTGACCAAAATGGCCGAAGAGTCGCTGATGGATGACAACGTGATCGATGCACGAGGCATGGCCATGTGGCAAGGCTTTGTCGCCCGACAAGGCCGGTCGGCCAGCTTCGACGAGATCGGTGATGTCGTGACTCTCATGTGCACACCGAAGATGAGTCTGGTTGTGGGCCAGAATCTTTTCATCGACGGGTAAGTAATGTCAAGTTTCGAGTGCTCGCATTCTTGGGAATCCTGTCAGAACTGACGTGGATAATCTCCTACCAGAGGCTTTACCATCAACGAAAGCGAGTCCTGACCGAGGGAATTCTCCTCACTAACACGCGGGGAGAAATGTGTCACGATTATGGGACGTAGCCACCGACGTGAGGAATGCGTCCGGGGGGAGTGGATCCGGAGATCGTCGTGAATTCCGGCAAGCACACGATCGGGCCGACTCGTGTCACAAAAAGGAGAGTCAGGCTAGTATCCTGATCTTTGATAGCACCCCTATGCTGCCGATGTACTTAGTAACTCATCCGTCGGACCGCAACGGCCATAGATCCAGACAAATACAAATACCCTTTCATACCAGGAGCTATCTTGTGATTAAGCTTCTTAGCTCCCCTGGCAGAAGGGAACTTATATCCCTCCCTGTGCTGTTGGCTGTTGCCTCTTCTATCCGGCAGGCTTGATCCCCGACCAGAAATAGAATCGTCACCGTCATCGTCATCGTCACCGTCAAATATGGGGACGGCCACAACAGCAGCGCCTGAAGATGGGTCCAAAGCAGGCGCTGTTCATCAGGACATGGCTTCGGAAGATGAAAAAGCGGTCCCTATCACAAACTCCGAGATCGAAGGCTTCGAAGCCGACAGCGATGCCCTGGAAGAAGGGTACTACAGCAGCACGCGCTTCTGGGGCTCGATGGTTGCCATTGGCATGAGTACGAAACGCTCCCTGCTTTGCTTTCTTGCGCCCGGTCGGTCTTGCTGACTTGTCGACTCGTCCTCAAATAGGCTTCTCCAGTGCGGTGGGCCAGTTTGCCCTACCATCCGCGATCTTGACCCAGATCAATGCAGACATCGGCCCCGATGCCAACATTGCGTGGGTTTCGTACATCTCCACGCTCGGCATCGCGGTGAGCCTGCCGCTGACGTCGCGGTATTCGGACATCTTTGGACGGCGCTGGTTTCTGATTGTCCAGCAAGGGCTGATGATGGTCGGGTCCATTGTCGGGGCGACGGCGCAGAACGTCCCCTGGCTGATCGGAGGGCAAGCGATCATGAGCGTCTTCTCCGGCGGGGCTTTTTCGTACTCCTACCTCATCAACGAGATTGTGCCGATGAAATATCGCTTCATCGGCACGTCCTGGGGCATCTGTTTCGCGGTGCCGTTCTCGGGCTTTGCGCCGGCCGTGGCGAATGCGTTCCTGACCAAACCGCACGGCGGGTGGCGGTGGTGTTATTGGTTGATGACGATCCTCAACTTCGTCTCGCTGGCGTGTTTCTATGTGTTCTACCACCCACCGACATTCAAGATGAAGCACCGGGACCAGACTCGACGACAGTACCTGAAACAAATCGATGTGGTGGGTATCTTTCTGTTCTGCGCCGGCATCGTCATCTTCATCCTCGGCCTGTCGTGGGGAGGTGGTCAATACTCCTGGCGGTCCGCCGCGACCATTGCCCCGATTGTCCTCGGCTTCGTCACGCTGGTGGCATTCGGACTCTGGGAGGCATACGCTCCCCTCAAGCAGCCCCTGGTGCCCATGCACCTGTTCCGCGACCGTGAGTGGGTCGTAGGCATGCTGTTGTTGTCGTTCGGGGCAAGCATATATTACGCCTTTGCCATTGTGTGGCCCCAGGCCGTGGTCGCCCTGTATTCTGAAGGACAGGAGAACATGATCGGCATCCTCTCGTGTGCCGCAGGTGTGCCCTACAATGCCGGCCAGATCATTGGAGGATTCCTGTGCAAGCGGGTCACAAAGCTGAAGCTTCAGTGTCTGGTGTCGACGACCATTGGGACTATTCTTTTGGGATGTAAGTTGTCTCTCCACCCCTTTGCCCCGTCACCTGCCCTCGAGTGACAGATCACAAAGAATAACGGAAATGATAGGCATGGCCACTGCAGGACCAGATGACAAGCCAACCGCATTGGGCCTCCTCATTTGTGGCGTCTTTGCCATGGGTTGGAACGAAGGCGTCACTCAAACCCTCGTTGGCATCTGTGTTCGCGATCAAAAGGAGATTGGGATTGCCGTCGGCATCGCCGGGTCTTCTCGATCCGCCATCTCGACAGTCTGGTCGACAATCTTCGTGACTGTACTGACTAACCGATTGGCCACCACTGTGCCCAACTCAGTCACTCCGGCGGTCACCGATGCGGGATTGCCCCAATCGTCGGTGCCGGGATTGCTCTCGGCCCTGACCAGCGGCAGCGATACGGATTTGGCGGGGATACAGGGCCTCACACCGCGCATTCTCGAGATCGCCACAGCAGCATTCCGTCGGGGACAGGCCTCAGCGTACCACAGCGTATTCTATGTATCGATTGCCGTCGGGGGGAGCTTGATGATCCTGTCGCTCTTTGCGCCCAATGTCGACCATTTGATGACCGACAAGGTGGTTGTCACGTTGCATCGCAAGAAGGAGGAGTCTAAACTGGAACATGCGTGACATCGGTCTCGAGACGGAGAGGAGGAGTCTTGCGTGCTCCCTCTCGCGGGGGATTAAAAGCTGTATACTTGCCATGAATTAAGTGCATGTTTCGAGCCAAAGTGTGTCCCTCTGCTTCTAGTATGTTGTCGTTCGGAGAACTCATTGGTAGTATTGTAGGAGCAGTGTGTCGAGGGTAGAAGGGTTTCAAGGCAGTCAAGCCAAAGGGCCTTAAGTATAAAGAGAGTCTCCGGTATACTGGGGAGTATGTGATATAGATCGCACAGCGACGTGATTATTTCTCAAGGGCTATTCCAGAGCGATTTAGGAGGACGGGACGCCCTCCATCTCCATAGCGCTCGTTCGGCCATCGAAACAAGACCCTATCTGGCGAGAGAGACGACGCTCGAGGAGCAGAAAACCGTGGTTATGGTTGAGTGGAGGGTGAGTCGAGAGTGAGGGTGAGTGAAGGTGAGTGCTGGGTGAGCGAGGTTTAAAAGCGGCGCGTCCTAGGCGAGCGGCGGGGTGGCCTCGGCGTCGATTTACCTCCTTCTGTGCCGCCAAAACGCGAAGGTCGAAGTGACTGACACCAGACTGAATTTTGGCGTTCGTTCCTGACCTTTGCTGTACTGCGTTTGCATGAAGGTCAGGCGACATCCTACGGCAGAGTAGGACCGAACCGAAGCAGTCGGTGAGTTGCAGGTGAACAGAAAGCGAGCCTCCGATGGAGCGACACCACCGGTAGCAAGAACAGCAGCAGCTGAAGACGAGCAGTCCATCATGGCCATGAACTTTGTCACATTCAACCAGGACTATAGCCACCTGGCTGTTGGTACGGCGGTCCCTCCCTATAGCCCTCCCGCCGCCAGTTGAGCTGATGTGGTATAGGTACCTCCCGAGGCTTTCGCATCTTCACCACCGATCCGTTTGCGAAGACGTTCGATTCCCGAGATGCCGGCAACGTTGCAATCCTCGAGATGCTCTTCTCGACGTCTCTCGTCGCCCTCATCCTGTCTCCGAGAAGACTCCAGATCAAGAACACCAAAAGGGACCTGATAATATGCGAACTCACCTTCCCGAACGCCGTGCTGTCGGTGAGGTTGAACAGAAAGAGACTGGTGATTGTGCTGGAAGATCAGATCTACCTCTACGACATACAGACGATGAAACTGCTGTACACCATCGAGACCTCTCCCAATCCTGCCGCCATCTGCGCCCTCTCACCCTCACAAGACAACTGCTACCTCGCATATCCGCTCCCACAAAAGGCCGTGGCTTCTTCGTTTGCTCCGCCGTCCCACGCACCACCCAACAGTACACATGTTCCTCCAACGACTGGCGAGGTCTTGATATTCGACGCCATCAAGCTGGAAGCTGTTAATGTGGTGGAAGCACATAAGTCACCGCTGTCGTGCGTGGCGTTTAACAACGAAGGGACCCTGCTTGCGACAGCCTCAGACAAGGGTACCATTATCCGGGTTTTCTCGGTACCCGACGCACACAAACTGTACCAATTCAGGAGAGGGTCGATGCCGTCAAGGATATTCAGCATGGCCTTCAACATCACGTCCACTCTATTATGTGTCTCATCGGCAACAGAGACCGTCCACATATTCAAGCTTGGCCCTCAATCTAATAGACCACCGGAGGAGGGCCATGAACCCGCTTCACCCAGCAAAGCTAACAGTACACCTACCAGAAGGCTTAGTCAAAGTAGTGACATGCTAGTCGACCAACCGGATGATGAAGAAGACGGCTCTGAGTCGCCCACAGCTCTTGCGCACCGAAAGCCGAATGGGACCTTTATGGGCTTGTTGCGACGGACGTCTCAGCATGTAGGCATCAATCTGGCGTCCACGGTCGGCGGATATCTTCCGAAAGGCGTCGCCGAGATGTGGGAGCCCGCAAGAGATTTTGCTTGGATACGGCTCCCCAAGTCAAGCTCGGGAGCCTCCCCTAGTCAACTGCGCAGCGTTGTCGCCATGAGTGCAAACTCGCCGCAAGTCATGGTTGTCACCAACGAAGGCAACTTCTACGTCTTCACCATCGACTTGGCGACAGGTGGCGAGGGCACCTTGACCAAGCAGTATTCGTGAGTCTTTGTCGAGTCTCGAGCTGGAATTATCAATGCTAATCGCCATGCAGGGTGCTTGACATCAACGATACCATGGGCGCTTCCGGGATGGAGTTTTAGTGCAACGAAATCGTCCGTTGGTGCAGTTGATCTTGCCGAGTGTGCGGCGCTTTCTTTATACAGCCCTCCAGATTGATTTAGCGTCGGCGTTGAGGCCATGGCTGGCCTGGTACTGAATGCCAGCGACCATTAGGATGCATCTATATCCATATTGCGTACGGCTGTACGAGCCTTCTTGAACCGACTGAGTGTGATGAGTCTAGCACACGCGAAGTGAGAATCCGTAATAACTCGCATAGTCGATTGGTGATGCGTAGTGGTGCAGCGCGTACAAAGGACGGCCTACCTGTCCTTTACTAAAGCTCTTAGAAATGTGCGACGTGACACAGAGCAAAAAGGACCACCATTCGACTCACTTCTGCCCGAGACGTACAGTACTTCTATTCAACAGGGGGTACGGATAGCAACACAAGGTGATTCCAGACTGGATTCCCGCATCCGACGGAATGCTCTAAGCACTCGACTCCTAACACTCAAAACTACACCGTAATCCGTACGGACCATGTAATTAATACCCAATATATCGAGGTACCGTACTTACCTCGTACCAACAGGACAGGACAAGGACCATCAACCAAGCTCGTCGTCAGACCCGATCCTAAATCTGACGGCGCGCTTTCTATGTATCCTACCCAGCAGACAAATCTCCGACCTCGACTTGCAAACGCTTCTTCCCAAGACAGTACTGTAGTGCCCTAGAATCAGGTGTCCCATATCCGCTCACCATTAGGTAGGTATCCTTGGTAGTTCTGTGTATTGTTGTTTCATCACTAATTAGGTGTGTGGTAGTATTGTCGGTAAAGACAACTACGTACGTACTGTGTAACTCTCCCTCTTTCCTCTGCTCTGATTGACCGTCTCTCGCGTCTCACTCGCAGGGAGCTGCCTCGGTGGAGACGTCGGGAGATACACTCACAAGTACCTAGGTATTTTGGATTGCATAGGAATCTCATTGGCACACGCACAAACATGAATATTTGGGAGGAAGCCGTGATTTCATTCGCATACAAACATACATACATACACATCTTGGAATGGGAACTTGGTGTTGGAGGGAGAAAGAAGCGAAGGAAGGGCAGCCACCTCGACAGGTTTCCGGTCTGGCGCCGCTATGAAGTTCCCTCCTGCTAGGATATCCTTTCAGGACAGATTGATTTGAGAATCGAAATCCTTAATTCCAGTCACCTCATGGAAGAGGAGACTTTCTTTCCTTTCTGTTTGCTGTTCTCTGCCACGTGCCCCCCCACATCAACTCTCCTCACTCTTATCGCCCTGCTTCGCCCGTTTCGCGCGCCAGAGATAATACTCCCCCGCCGTCATGACCTCGTACTTGGCCGGGCGCTCATCACTCACACAGCTGGGAATCGGCAGCATGGGCATGCGCCGGTCCAGCCCGTAAAAGAAGGGGATGCTGTACCGCTCGTGCCCGGACTTGTTGATCACGCGGTGCACCGTGCTGACGAAGAAGTCATTGGTCTGCCTCATGAAGCAGTCGGCGATGTTGACGACGAACGAGTCCGGCACGGGCTTCGCGCGGATCCACCGCCCGGACTTGGACAGCACCTCCAACCCGCCCGACATGTCTTGGTTGACGATGGTGAAGCACTCAAAATCCGTGTGCGCGCCGATGCCGTTCTGGTCGTCCACCGAGGCTTGCTGCTCCGGGTAGTGCAGGATGCGCATCCCCGCCTCGGGCCGCTGCGTCCATTCGTCAAAGTAGCTCTCCGGGAGGTGGAGGGCCAGGGCGAAGATCTGGGTCATCTTCCGCGCGAACTGCAGCATCGGCGTGTGGTAGGCGTACAGACCCTCCTTGAACCCCGGCAGTGCCGTCGGCCAGATCGACACGCCCGCGTCCGAGTCTGGGTTCAGCGAATCCTGTTCGGCCGAGTATGCAAAGTTGAATGCTTCGCTGAGATCTGTTCGCATGTGGGCATAAAATGTAAGTACATAAGCAAAACACAAGCATGAACTTAGGTTTGAGGGCGGGGCGAGTCGAGCGGGCTTCCCTTCTACCCCACCCCAGGGAGGCGAACGTACCGTTGTGCTTTCTGCTGGCTTTGTTGTAGCTCGCCATCGCGTGGTAGCCTACATACTCCTTGGGCACGAGGTTCGTGTCCACCTCTAATTTCTTTTCCATCGGGAGTTTGAACAAGCGTTTGGCTTGCTCGAACACTCCGTCCGTTAACTTGGGGTCGAAGCGCTGCATGGCAAGACGGGGGGAACACATGGTTAGCAGCCAGCCTTGCGTGCCGTTGCAAGCAATATGTTAGTTAGAAGGTACTCACATGGTTGATCACGTAGAAGAACCCGATCCGATGCGCAGCCTCACGGACCTTGTCCGCCACAGCCTGCCGATCTTCCAGTTTGTCGCTGTAAATGCCCGCTACGTCGATGATGGGGATCTCATCTGCGTCGATGGCTTCGTTGGACTCGACCTGCAGCGTTTGGCCATTCTGGAGCTTGATCACGAGAGGATTCGCGGGGTTGGCCTCGGTTTGCGTTGTGACTTGGGACATGGTATCTGAATCAGGGCAGCGCTCACGACCTCGTCAATTTCTGCTCATTAGATACGCGGCGAGCTGTCTTTCCACCACCTGCCACGTTCTCAACTGTGGTCGAGTTATAAGTCGCTTGAGAACGGGGTACGGTCGGCAGTGGCAGGTCAAGCAAAGCAAAACATTCCCTAGCACTGTCGAGAAAGTCCGGCACTGTATCAGTCGAGTGGAGTCGAAGCGAATCGACAGGCGGAGGTACCCGCCCGCAGCCATGCATGGGGCTTATCAACCCTTGAGCAGCCTTAAGCTTACCTTGTCGCCTTGGTATGTATATCCGTCTGTGGCTGGAAGCTTGTTTATTTCCTTCCTCTTCGAGCTACGGCCCAGATTATCCGGCACAGGGATTCCGGTAGTTGGAGGCTTACCTCCCCGATGATGATCTGTGGCAGACTGGGAAAGCGGTATTCCAAGGCACAATCTGCCCAAAGGTTCCGATTGAAATGTGGTCGTGGAGGTTCGATGCAAGCCGTTACAAGGCCACGAGGAGGCCCTATGTGACCTTGACTTAGTTCGGCGAGATGAATTTGGTATCTGTCGATATTCGGCCGTGCGTCTTGCATCTGTCTGTGTGCTCCATTTCCACCACATGGCATCTTATCAAGATCTCCGGAATTCAGCGTTGCCCGTTGTTGAGATAAGAGTCTCTCATGCAGGGCTCAGAAGGCTGGCCATATGTGGACGGCACGGGGAGTGCCCGGTACGGTCCTCTATCAGGTCTCCCAGACCTATGTCAGTGTATGCCTTCAGAACCCTGATTCTGACAGAGACTTGATAAAGTCTCAGTCCCAGACCAGTCTTGGGATCTCCCTCGACTATCTTCCTGTCCGAAGCATTCTGGCGCAGCGGTTGACCAACTTCGACTCTCGCTCTCCATCCAGAGCCGAACGATGACTTCTCTGCGCCACCGAGCCTCGAGGCTCAGCAGGAAGCTCGAAGTCCCCGTCGACGAGAATCTGGACGGTGCAAGACCCACAGCATGGAACAACCGTGATCTCGCCCCTTTGCCGCCTTCCAGGCGTACCTGGACAGTATGGGGATTCCTGGGATTCTGGGCCGTCATTCAATTGAACACCGTGGGATGGCAAACGGCAAGCTCGTTGTTATCCCTGGGTTTGAGTGTCTGGGAAGCCATGATCGTGACAATCATCGCCAAGGTTGGTTCCATGCATAGTGCCCTGCGTTCTTCAAACACACACTGACCAGCTCATTCCAGTTCTGCATTGCGGCCGTGGCCATCAGCAATGGCTGGTGGGGTGCTTTGTGGCACGTCGGTTTCTCTGTTGGCAATCGTGCTGTCTGGGGTCTCAGAGGATCATACCTTGCTTTGGCACAGAGGATCATGCTTTGTCTTGTATGGTATGCCGTGCAAGCTTGGATCGGTGGCCAGATGACGGGCGTGATGCTGTACGCCATCTTTTCCGGGTTCAAGCACATCCCCAATACGTTCCCAGAGACCGCGCATATGACAACCCAGCAGTTCGTCGGCTTCATCGTCTTCCTCTGCTTCCAGTTCCCTTGCCTGCTGATACCTCCCGAGAGGACAGCCATCCTCTTTCGCTGGGCGAACATCATTGTGGCCATCACCATGGTGTCGGTCACAATCTGGGCGCTCTCTACAGCACACGGCGCCGGTCCTCTGCTCACTGCCAACAGCACGCTGACCACGACCAGCGAGAGAGCATGGGCTATCATTCGCGGCATCACCACCGTCATCGGTGCAGTAGCCGTGTCCCTGACAAACCAAAGCGACTTCAACCGATTCGCAAAGACACCGGGTGTCCAGGTTCCCGGCCAGATTTACTCCACCGTTGTTATCGGAGCACTTGTGACCCTCATGGGCACTCTAAGCACCTCTGCCGCGCAGAAGATATATGGCGAAGTGATCTGGTCTCCTGCTGATCTCGCCATCCGCTGGATGCAGGATGGCTATACGGCCAAGTCCCGTGCAGGGGCCTTCTTCGCCGGACTAGGATTCTTCATCTCCCAGCTCAGTATCAACACAGTCGACAATGCATGGCCAGGAGGATTCGACCTAGCCGCATTGTTTCCCAGGTGGATCAACATCCGTCGTGGGGCCGTCATCACTTTCGTGCTCGGTATCGCGATCAACCCTTGGCAGCTGGCTGATACTGCCAACACCTTCATCAATGTGCTGGACGGGTATAGCGTCTTCCTAGGTCCCATGACAGGGATGATGGTCTGCGACTTCTGGATCGTTCGCCACAGGAAGCTGAAGCTCTCCGATTTGTACGTCCCCAACAAGTCATCCATCTACTGGTACACCTACGGTTTCAATTGGCGGGCATATGTCTCGTGGCTGATTGGCATGGCGCCGGCTTTACCTGGCTTCATCAACGCGGTCAACCCGTCAATAAAAGTCCCCAAGGGTGCACAGGAGATCTTCTATCTCGCATATATTGAGGGGTTTGCTTTGGCCTTTGCTGTTCATTATGTACTGAATTGGTTATTCCCTGTGCCCGGGCTGGGAGAGATTGATGATGAGGACATCTTTGCAACTTTCAGTGTTGAGGAAGCCCGCAAGCTGGGCGTATTGCCTCACCCACGCCTATTGGAAGGAATAGAGGTGCACGAAGGGGATGTCTCGCCATCGGAGGACGTCACGGAGACAAAGGTGGTTGTTGTTGGGGAAAAAGTAGTCAACTGAATCTGGACTGTGAGGCTGGAGAGCTGATGGCTTCCCTTCGTGGAAGCCGCCACGCAGTTCAACGTGCTTCCGGTCCGGTTGACTGCCTGTCTCCAGCTGTTGTAAATTGGAAGGCGACAAGCGCCGTTGTTGTTCGCTCTCTTGCACTTCTGCTTGTAAGCTCCAATACTAGTCTCAAGGAAACTCCGCCGCTGCAACAACTCTCAGTATGATAGATATTCACGACCAACACGACTGGTTTGAAGTCGTAAATGGAGAGATGCTGGTGCCTTGCCAGCAGCACTGCGATGTGATTGCCCGTGTCTCATCCCATGAGCTTCTCCTTGGTCGGCCAGACTAGTTCAATAAATTTCTGCAGATCCCTGAATCTTGACATAAGTCACTCATTTCTCACACTTTGCGCATGTTGGCCGCAGTGGACGTAAATGGTGCACTTGAGGATGGCGGAAGTTTCAGGAAACTGAAGCCTGCGACGGGGCGCTTGAATATTCCATGTCAAGCCGGCCAGTCGAAGTGATGCAAAGAGTACTGGTTAGGAGTGTTCCACTCATCCGTCTCAGTCTTTGAGATGTCTGTGATACAGCAAATTATTATCCTACATGGACACTGTCGAATGTGCTCTGTGGCTCTCCGATCGTCTTGCATAAACAGCCAGTTTGCGCCGCCGGAGCAAAATGCACCTCGCAACTGTCATTCGTCACCGGATCAATTTCCCCATATAACCGTGTCCGCTCATAGCATCAAAGTCAGTCACAGTGAGAATAAACCTCAACTCACCCGTAATGGATGGCGTTGTGTGTCATGATGATCCGACAGATGAAAGCAATGTGAGATCCTCGTGTGCAAGAGATTGTGAACGACAGCGTGCTTTGGGGGATCTGTCTCTGATTCCTCGGACGCTCCACTCCTCCTCACCTTCCATACAATCAGCAACCTCGAACGAGCTGTCGCCAAGTGAAATCCCAGTCTCGCCTGCCAAAGAGTACACACCCACACTCCAGCGTATCATTCAGCACATCCATGGCTTCTCAGACGGAGCAGTGTTTACGAGGTATGATCTGTGCCAAGGGGCTGAGATTGATGAAGGCAGACTTGAACCCTGCTCACGATGCCGTGAAGTGGCGTTGCATCCGATGGACTTGTTCCTGAGATTCAACGTAATGCCAATCGCCAGCAGGCGCTGTTGCCTGAACCTAACGTTAGGCGTCACCAGGGGCCGATGCTTGGTACAGGGAGTTGATTAGTGGAAAACGTGATTTCGCGGGAATTTCGTGTCGCTATTCTTGCTTTTGACCTTGAAGTATTCGTATTCCATTCGGACGAATTCAAAGCCGCCTGCCCACCTATCTACATGCACGAATGCAAGAAGGTTACAGTCAACACCCATGCCCTCAAAGGCAGCCTGAGGCAGCCTGCTTGGCCGCAGATTGGGACCACGATCAACTATTCAATATACCTCGATCATGCGTCCCGTCAAAGTATAAGTGCAGTACAAAGGAGTCAACTCTCTCCGTGTCGAAGCCCGCCTGAGAATCAAGTTGAGAAGATCGCTCCGGACTGAAGACAAATACCTAGACACCGATATAATCAACACTGCGCCGCATCGCCCGCCTCGAACCTGAACACCTTGCTCGATCTCACTGACGCTGCTCTAACTAATTCCTTCATCGACTCCTTCACAATGCCTAAATTCGCCGTTCTCGTCCATGCCTCCAAAGAATCCGAGGGCGGCCAGGTACGTAGAGTGCCCTCACCACAAACGCAGGACATCTAGCATTCCTTGTTTCACTTCCTTCCTGCTTCTCACATTCTGCATCCTGCATCCCACATCCCACATCATACTTCCTTCCTACCTCGCACGTACACTCACACCCACACTCCCACATCCCAGATGCCCACGACCGAAGAACTCGCCGACATGAACGCATTCAACAAACCGTCCGTCGACGCCGGCATCATCCTCTCCGCCGACGGCTTCCTGCCCTCTTCCACGGGCGCCCTCGTCACATTCAACACCGATGGAGGTGATCGTTCCGAACCGACCGTCACGCGCGGGCCGTTCGCGCTCGACAACCTCGTCGCCGGGTATTGGATCGTCCAGCTCGGGTCCCTGGACGAGGCGGTCGAATGGGCCAAGAAGATCCCCTTCAAGAAGGGCGGCAGTGTGCAGATTCGAAAGGTCGCGGGGCCCGAGGACTTTGGAGACGCCCTCACTCCGGAGATCAAGCAGCAGCAGGAGGAGATGAGGAAGACTGTGGAGGGGCGGGAGAAGAAGTAATCGGGTACTGTAGGACAGTGTAGTGGACATGGCGGGGAAATGCTTGCGCTGTACTCGTACCAGTGGATGCCGCGCGTTTCTCCACTACAATGCGAGGTATACATCGTCCCTTGCCTGGGTGCATCTCTACAGGGACGGATGGAATGCCGGCTGACGAAAGGTGAATAATTTAATGCTTGCCCTGAGCAATTAGCTGGCGAGGATCAAATGGCCAAACTACGGCTAGCACGGTATGTAACTAGTTTGAGTCTTCATACTCTACTTGTTGAACTGAACGCCATCCTCGCTCGAGAGGAAGGGTCCTCAGGACCGGAAAAGAAATACTGTCGCTCAGAGTGTGTCCGGCAACCGTAGACTAGTGGAAGGGGGATGGGTGCCTGATCGATGCATTGGAAACAAAGTGGCGAGACCGGAGAGCAAAGGTCGAGCAATACCACGACGCTATTATGCCAACGGGCAAGTACGGAGTACTTACTGTATCTCCTAAAGGCCAGCAAATCATCATATCCACGACTGTGGCGTTGATGAACCTAGCATTGAAGCACGCACGAGATCTCGGCCATGTTGCTAATGTACAGTCAAGCTAAGTTGACGAGCTCCTCCTATAGATACACAACGTTCGAAGCCCAGGATGTGTGAAACGGTGCCAATGGCCGATTGCCCATCCCTCAGAAGAATTGAGCCCTCTTGACCCTCCTACGGTCAATGCGTCAATATCCAAGACGCTTCGCTTCCAATGAACCCACCGGGCAACCCAGCCTTCCTAAGACAACAAAATGGAACAAAACTTCCTGCTCAAGGTCGAGCTTGAGTCGTTTCCTCTCCCATCGCCGCATCATTGGACCGGGTAATCACACGCGCGGGATTGCTGACGTGCTTCAACTGAGGGCTCAGCTTCCATCATCTCCGTGCCCGTGGATGGTTTAGTATCAGTGACCAAATCTCGTTGAGGTACCGGGGAAGCCTCCGGCACAAGAGCAAAGCTCTCTTGCTCCTCGGGCTCTTTCTTCAAGGTATCAGGCGATCCATGCTTGACCTCGACCTCGGAAGCAGCTTGTGCCTGGGAGGCGGACTCTGGCGCGACCTTCGGCTCATGGTTTGATTCAGGTTCAAGACCTACAGATCGCTTGAAAACCGTTTCAGCGCTGTCGATAAGTCCGATGACCGCCGCCCGCATCATGCGCTCCTCACGCGGGAGCATCCGGTTGCTCTTGCCCTGAACTTGTCCAACTACGACGCCGGTGTAGTCTCTCTCAATGGTCATAAGCACAGCATCCACCTTGCTAAGGAGGGATGACTTCACTTCTTCGAGCATCTGGTTGAGAAGTTCGCGGACGTGCTCCACAGCGTCATCGAACATGGTCGACTTCTCCCGCTCAACATGGCTGTTCATATAGCCTTTCATTCTGGCAAACTGTCCAGGGCCGGTCTCCGCGGTGCATGTATAATAAACGGGCAGCATGTGCTCACGAACCCGAGGCTCGAACTCGCGATTGATATTTCGCTGCCCCCCTGATATGAAGTTGCGTGCTTCAATGATTGCATCTTTCAGCGTCTCCTTATACACGGCGATCTGGTGTTTTAGCATCTGAAAGGTAGCAACTGAAGCCCCGTTGCGGATGGCCCGCCGCTCAACTTCATCGTGGAATGTTGTCAAGATCTGGCCGGCTTTCGTTGGTAGAGAGTTGAGAATGCCAGGCATTCTACGAGCAAAGACGGACTCCCAAGGCCCGGCGAGATGGCGAATGAGGGGTTCGACCAGCTGCTCATTAAAATTGTTAGAGCCCCGACCATTGTGAAACACTCCGTCGCGCCGGACCACAGCCTTGTACGTCGCCCAAAAGAGGCCTCCCTCCGCCATGTTTTCGCGATTGACGGGGGACCTGGGTTGTTGTTAGCATCCATTGCCTCAAATGGAGTAAAAATGAAGACTGGCGAATTCTGGGTGGTCGATTACAGCATTTGGATTGTACTCACCCCCACTTGCGAACAGTATGATTCGCTTCGGAATTGGCGGCTCCAGTAGCGGTTGGATAGACGTCGTACACCTTTTCTTGTAGCTCTTCGGCAATTTCATCGATGATCGCCGTGACAACTTTTTCAAGAGCCTGTCGGAATGTTAGAACAGGAGCGGAGTATGACAAGCAAATGGGAATAGTGGACGGACAACGGACAGGAATGGGGTTACTCACACCGTCGAGTTTGGCAAGCCTCTCCTTAAGAATCTGAGCTTCCCGCTTGACCTGGCCTTCCGTAAGGTTCCTGCCCGTACCATCATTGGATGCCCAAAGACGGAGTGAATTCAGGAGCTGAAACATGCTGGTTAGAAACCTGCGGCATCCCGCCACACGACCCGCGGTTGTCAATTGAATGCAGTGAGCTTGAAGGGCCGGCATTTCGGTCTCGTCCACATGGGTGAAACCGGGTGGAGACTTGTCTTTCTGGAGGCGGCCTCTCAACTTCTGGTAGGCCCGAGAAGATACACAGAAGACGGGCAAATTGCGGGCGACCTCGTCGTAGTTACGACGGTCAATCTGTATTGATTAGCAGTGGAACACTAGGATTCAGGCTAGGACACCTGAGAGCCTCAGCACCCATGACGATGGGTCCAGAACTTACTTCCGGGTCAAAGTTAACAGCGTCTTCCTCCTCTGCGATCTCCTGATCAAGCTCACGGATTCCCGCAGCGTAGTCCTGTCGAATCGCGGCCCGCGAGTACTCATTGCGGCCGGAGATACACTTGGCAGAAAGCATGCCATCGATTTGTTCTGATTCATTCTCGATGGCTTTGATCTGGCCCACCAGCTTCTGGATTTGCTGGTCGATCTGGCTCCTCTGGCGGCGGCCTTCCTTTCGGGTGCCACGAAGGTCCGCAATCTTCAGTGCAATTTCATCTTCTGAAAGGGGATCCCCGGAATCTTCGCCTGTGCTGGAAGAAGTGTCGTCGGATCCTGCGTCGCTGTCTGAATTGTCTCCGTCGTCAATGAAGTCATCGTCTGAGTCCGTTTCCCTATAGTTTGGTCTCTTCTTCTTCCTCGTCGGGCCACAGTCATCCTCGCGCTTGCGCTTCTGCGACTTCGGTGTTGGTTTGAACACAGTTTTGCCCTCGTTGAAGTCCTGCTGCAAGGCTTCCCAAATTTCAAGTTCTTCCTCGGCCGCTTCCATGGCAGCGTTAATGTCGGACTTGGTGATCTTGAGGTCATCGATCTGTCTCTTCAGATCCTTTTTCTTCTTACGGAACTCCTCGGACTTCTCCCACATCGGTGTAAGCTCTTCGTCGAGCCCTAGTGAGTCCTGCGCCTCGGTGATGGAAATGTCGTCAGTCTTGCTACAAATAAATGTGACCGAGTCGAAACCGCCGTCCATCTTCAGTTGGCGCTTGAAGGTGTCACCAAGGAGGGATTTTGCAGACTTGTCATCAACTGCTCTTGTGATGGGTGCCACGATCCACAGCCCGGTACATTGTTTCATGTACCCTTGTGCGACAGCTGCGCGAGCCTGGTTGCTGTCGTGGACACCGGGAAGATCGACGATGACCGCGCCGGTAGCTAGGGCAGGCGCTTTGACATACAGTCTCACCACACGAATCAATGGCCAAAATTCCATCTCACGAGGCTTGCTGTCCTTCTTGCTCGCTTTGTCCTTCAATCCGCTCGTCTTTTCTTTGCTGTCAACGTAGCGTTGCAACTTCTTGTAGAACATCATAGGGTCGTCCGATTCAATGTCACAAGTAGTGCCGAGACACGCAACATTGTCATGCCGCATTAATTTGTCGATCGTGATGTTTTCCATTTCTTCTTTGGTCATCCTTGGGTAGACGGCCTTGATTTGGGCATATGCAATACCACTTTCCGAATCTTCATTAGTGCAGTCATGAGAAACGTGGCCTGAGTTATCGAGAAGATCCTGAAACAGAATCTTCAGCATCTTCTGCCAATCGTCCCGGGAAATAAATTCGACCTCGGCTCTGTAAGGTGCCCCTGCCTCATGATTGTAGCTGATCTCAGTGACAACAGCGGTACAGGCTCGCATACAATTTGTGGGCACCAGACGCTCTTCATCGAGCATGGCGTTGATAACTGAGCTCTTCCCAGCACCGGTGGCGCCAACCACGCCGATCACTGTCTTTGACCGAGTCGCCTGCTTCTGCACATTCTCGATGGTTTGGAGCCATTGAGTGGCTTCTTGACTCGGCTGTTCTTGCAGGGTCTCTTGGATGCTGTTGAGCAGCGCCACCCCTTCGTTGACACTCTTTTCGAGTTGCTCTGGGGTGCGGCCATCAAAAAGCTCGGCCATGCTCAGCCGAATTGGAGCAGAATTAGAGGAGCCGGATAGATCTTCGAGATCGACATGAAAATCTACTTCCATGGCTGGGCCGTCAAATTGAGGGATTTTGTCTTCATCATCTATTGGCCTCGGGGAAGCCGTCTGCTCTGACTTGATGCCTGTGGCAGGAGCGGCCAGTTGGGTTTCTTGCGCATGACTGGATGGCCGCCGAGGTTGAGTAATGGCACCTCTCTTTAGTGCGGCAGAAGCGTGGCTCGACACATGCTGGACCCAGACCGTTCGTGCGTTCTCATCCATCTTCGTCCATGTGGCCAGAGAATCTTCAATGTCTCTCTTGTGGGCTTCCCAGTCGTTGTCAAGATCCTCAGAGCCTGCCGGTCTCGTGTAGTTGAAGCCGTTGAAATAAAAACACCAGAACGCCCAATGCGCTACATATCGACTCTCAGGCGCAACGAAGTGGAATGTGGCTGCGATTTTACCAGCTCTCTCAATGAAGCAAGACTTCTGGCCTTCATCCAAATTCAGCCAGTCCTCCTTGATTGCTTCATCAGTGGTGAAAAGGGCGCTCATATGCTGCAGTGAAGACGAGCCGAAACTGGAAGCTGATCTGGCGATCTCCAGGCGCTCGAACAGAAAGTCTTCCCACCCATCTTGGTCGGAGAGACCAGGATTGTACGGCGTGGAACCAAGCTGTGACGAGACACCGAGGCCCCGAGGGGGAAAGGCAGGCTTGGCAGCTTTGCGTTTATCCCCTGATCGGGAATACTGAGAAGTGCGCGGCTGTAAGTCTCTGGTGAGGTCTGCATTATTGAACTTGCTCGGCGTCTGTGCTTTGACTAACGGGCGATTAACACCGTTTGTAAGGTCACTCAAAGGCGAGCGTACGGCAGCCAAGTAGTTCCGCTTGTCGAGGTCTGTCACCGGAACAGCCTCGAGAGCGACGAAGTCATGCGGATAACGGTTTATCAGAGCAGAGATCTTGGTACCTTCCTCAATGACTTGGAAGTTGTGCCTCAAGACAAAATCTCCAGCTTCTGGACACTCTCTTCTGTAAGCGTTACCCAGAGATGAGACATCCTTCTCTCTCCGACATTTGATCCACAGGGCGTCTGGTTGATCAAAGGGGCCATCGGGGGACTTGTCGTAGTGTAAAATGGCTACGAATACCACCCCAGGCTTCAGCTCATCACGTGGTCTAAGCGCCCGCAACCGCTCGAAAAACTCACTGGAGGTGTTAGCGTCGAATAAGGGCATCGGAGCAGATGATTTCCTTACGTCGGAGTCACCATCTCGGCACAGAACCGTCCGACGCAAGAATTCAATGAAGCGCCTTCGATTCGTAGTGGCTGTACAGGTGAGTTTGTCAGCCAGTCCTGTATTGGCCAGCTCAAAGATGGGAATGCGCTTTTGGTGAGAGACAGGAATGTCGATTGGAGGAGACGCGTTGGAAGACCGAAACCGCGTCTTTGTTTGCGGTACGTCATGGCGCGTCGCTTGGCGCGGTTTGTGTCAAACCCAGCAAATATGCCAAGCCTTGACTGAGACCCTGATCTTAACCTCAAATGGCTTTCACCTGGGAGCGCACATTGGAATTGACCCTAATTAGCCACGTTATTCCAGCGAGCAATTGCGCGAGAACCATCCTTCCTAAGGACATGCTGCCGACAGCCCGGCGGTCCGCCATCTCTTCTCGGTCTTCCGCTGCTTCTGGCCGGTTGATCTTCGGCGGTATGAGATCATTCTCACTTTGACCTGCTTTTAACGGTTCCTCGTCTCTCTAATGCCACTCACTCTCACCGCGACTCCTCGGGTGCTGAGCATTACATGAGAACGTCAAACGGATAGGTTGCCTCATTAGCATTGCAACCTAGTATTTCTCCCTCCTATATGTGAGCTTGGCGGCCGTTCCAGCATCCATTCAAGGAGTTCACAGTTTGCATAAATGAGGATCTAGGCCACCGTTTTCATTTTCTCTTTTAGCTCTTGATTTTGACGTTTGCATTTGAGGAGTTTCGACATGCGGATCAACAATTCTTCGTCGGGTGGCGGCTCTACGGTCGTTCTTGAGATGCGATCAAACCCTCAGCAGCCGGATAACTCAGAGAAGGACGTGCCTATTTATGAAGATGTCTCCGCCGGCGCCTTGCCCTCGCCCACGACTGCTACTCCTCAATTGCAGAAATGGAACTCACCTCGCATCAATATGTGGCGGTGTCTAGCGACCTTCTACTCCTTCATTATCCTCGGTGCTAATGATGGCGCATATGGAGCCTTGATCCCGTACCTCGAAACGTACTACCATGTCAATTACACGGTCATCAGTCTCGTTTTTCTGTCGCCGATTGTTGGCTACACCATGTCTGCATTGCTGAACAATCATATACATACCATCTATGGGCAACGAGGGGTTGCGATCATAATGAGTGTGTCGCATGTCTGTGCTTACAGTCAGTATGTTAACTTCGAAATGTGGCCCCAGCTAACCTCCGCGCTTAGCTGCCATCTGTGTTCATCCTCCTTACCCTGTGCTTGTGATCGTGTTCATCCTCGCCGGGTTCGGTAACGGCTTAGGCGATAGCGGGTGGTACGTTCACGTCTTCTACTTCCTCTTCTGCAAAACAAGGGCTAAACGTCGTGACAGGAATGCCTGGATTGGTGATATGGCCAACGCAAATGAAGTGCTTGGCTTCCTGCATGGGTTCTATGGACTCGGTGCGGCACTCTCGCCGCTAATTGCAACCACTCTAGTGACAAAAGCGGGCTGGCACTGGTACGAATTCTATTACCTCATGGTCGGTGCAGCAGTTCTCGAGGTAGTTCTTCTTGTCGGCACTTTCTGGAAAGCGGACGCCCGAGCCTTCAACGCCGAACACCCCCGCGCGGCCGACATCGACTCTTCCTGGTCGAGCACTCCGATCGGTCGTGGATGGAACAGCGACGGTGAACCAGCGACAAAGAAACGAGGCATCCTTAGCAAGCTGTCTCCGTTTGGAAAGAGAGCAAAGGGCAAGAGCAAGACCGCCGAAGCGGTCAAGAACAAAGTGACTATTCTTGCCTCAGTATTCTTACTTATTTATGTTGGGGTTGAGGTTAGCATCGGCGGCTGGATTGTGACTTTTATGCTCCGTGTCAGAAAGGGAACCCCTTTTGCTTCTGGTCTCACATCCATGGGATTCTGGCTCGGGATCACCGTTGGTCGACTGGTCCTCGGCTTCGTCACAGCCCGACTCTTCAAGAGCGAGAAACACGCCGTGGCTACCTATCTTGTTTGCAGCGTAGCGTTGCAGTTGCTGTTCTGGCTCATACCGAACTTTGTGGTCAGTGCAGTGATGGTTGGGTTATTGGGATTCTTCCTGGCACCACTGTTTCCCGCCGCGGTTGTGGCACTTACAAAGCTGCTTCCGAAGCGGCTGCACGTTGCCGCTGTGGGGTTTGCAGCCGCGTTCGGCGCGAGTGGTGCCTGCGTACTACCGTTCGCAGTGGGTGCAATCGCCAATGCGGCGGGAGTCAAGGTGTTACAGCCCATCATACTGGCAGCGCTAGTGTTATGTTTGGGTGTGTGGCTGTTGATCCCGACGCTGCCAAAACAGAGGATGGCATGATAAGTCCAGGGCAATGTGTGACGACCTTGCCGGTGGTGACGGATCAAGCTGGTGAAATCTGCCCCATAGGCTTGATCAAAAAGTATTGTCGATTTTGGTGGAAGCAAGGTTGAATAGAGCGCGACATGCTTCAGACTCAGGCTGGTCTCCTGCAATTGCCCGACACCGACCAGACTGCTCGAGGCGATCTTGCTAGACCCTCACAAAGCAGGAATAAAGAACGAGATAAGAGGATCTCAAAGCATATATACTCGTCCCCAGGTGATGCCCTATTTATAGTCGCGCGAGGCGGGTCTCTTCAAGGTTAGCTGCAGATCTCCCAAGCCAGGATCTCATGCAAGTCATCGAACGGCAACAACGGTCATCCGTCACAAATAAATACGAGGTGAGCCTTATACTGCAGGCGAGGAAACACTGCGGAAGAAGCATCAGATTTTCTGGATGGGCATGGATGATGTGATCAAACCTTAGCTGGAAAGGGGGCTCGAGGGGGGCAAATGAAACAAGTGGAGGCGAGCATCCATGCGAAGGGCAGTGGTGGGCTAAACCCCAACGGGGCGGAATGGAGCAAGGGATCCTTCGATCGGGGCCTCGCTTGCTTGAAACCTGACGATTCTGGGCGCCCGGCTCTTACCCCCCTTGTTCAGCACGCTCAGCTCCTTTTTCCGACGACATCCCTTCATGCCATCTTCTGCCATCATTTTGGGTTTGGAGACCGGCCAGCAACGACCATGATTACGACCGTGCACCCATCTACACCTGCCAGATAGACTAGATCTGCTGTTTGTTGGATTATTTGCGCGCGACGAATACCTCGGACCCCTGTCGCGTCTGGAACGCGTGTTTCGCCACTGGACAGGCTGTCTTTATTTTGTGGATGGTGGCTTAACAACGACTTCGACTTGTCCTCCTCTCCCCAGGATCGACGGCATCCTCTAATCAACCACTCTGACCCTCGCCGATGCGGTCGCCCGGAGCAATGTTTACTCCAAGGCATGCGCCGCTGAAGGAGGGCCGCTCTCTTCCCGGGTTACCATATGCCGGACCAGCACGGCGGAATCTCCGATCACGACAAGGAGCTGTTGCGATACTTCTTTTAATATGCATACCTTTAATATACCTGTTTACGTCCGGGGCCCCCGATCCATCAATACAGCCGCAGATAGTAGCGCCTGGGCAAGCAGATAAGGGAGTGTTTTCGACTTCCGATCCTTCCTTTCATGCACCTCCGAATGAAGCCCCGGGCCAACAACAACAGCGGCAGCAACAGCAGCATCTCTCGCCGGACCAAGGCTCCAACGAGCACGGCGATGTACGCTTTGAAGCTCCTCCCGCCGAAGACGCAATCCCGCGAACCGACTCTGCCGGTCAGTATCTGGATTCGGCGCCTCAAAAGCCAAGAGGGCCTCCAAAAGGCGACTGGGAAGATGAAGGCTCCGCCGCATCAAACGACGATGACGCGGCCGCGCAACCCAAACCCTACTCCAGCAATGCCAAAGGTTCCGGCCTCTCGGGCACCCCAAAATTCCTGTCCAACCCTAGTTCATTCTCAGAGCGCCCCAAATTCGAAAAGGCGCTCGCTCGCGTCATCAGCCTGCTCCCCGGCGAGATGGAAGGCAGGGACCTACTCCGTCCTGTCGAAGGCACTGGCAAGGAGAAACTCCGCGAGATGGGTCTGCGCGTCCGGGAGTACAAGAAGTTCTTCGAAGCGTGGGAGAACTTGCACCTCACGTTCGACGAGGAGGGTGGCAGCTACGTCCGCGACGATGTGATCCAGTACCTCAGGCATCATCAGCATCTGCCCGCGGACGACGAATTTGGAGAGTCCTCCCTCGCGCAGACTATCCACTCGTACGAAGCGTACCGGTACTTCCTGGTCAAGTTCGGCCAGCTGCTCTTCCCCTGGACGGCGCCCTATTTCCCCGACCACATGACTCTGCATTCGCACTTCAAAAAGGGCGGCCGCGGCATCGTGCTCACCGCCGGCGACGACCAAGCCCCCTTCCTGCTCACCACCATCCCCACGTTCCGCAACCTGGGCTGCGACCTCCCCATTGAGATCATGTACCTAGGCGACTCGGACCTGTCCGAAGACTACCGCTCCGACCTGGAGAGCCTCGACGGCGTCATCACGCGCGACATCGCGCAGATGGTCAACGACGAGGGCTGGAAACTGGCCGGCTGGGCGGCCAAGCCGTTCGCCATCCTACATTCCAGCTTCCGCGAAGTCATCTTCATCGACGCCGACAGCCTGTTCTTCGTCAACCCGGCCACCCTGTTCGAGGACCCCGGGTACCAGCAGAAGGGGGCTCTGTTCTTCCGCGACCGCCTCATCATGCCGGAGAACAAGAAGCGCTGGCTGCAGCAGATCCTCCCGAAGCCCATCTCCCGCCAAGTCAAGCAAAGCCGCATGTGGACCGGCGATAGCGGGCACATGCAGGAATCCGGCGTCGTGGTCGTCGATAAGTGGCGCCACTTCATCGCCCTCTTGTTCGTCACGCGCATGAACGGTCCAGACCGGGACGGGAACAAGGACGAAGGTCGCGTCGGTGTCTACGACATGGTGTATGGTATGTTTTTTCTGTCGTCCCGTAATTCTTGATTTTGTTTCTCCATCTCTCGCACCTCATCATCCGATACTAACAGCCCCCTGTTCCAGGCGACAAGGAAACCTTCTGGCTCGGCTGGGAACTCGTCGGCGACCAGGACTACTCCTTCCACCAAGGCGACGCCGGCACGATGGGCGTTGTGCAAAAGCCCGAGCCCGCCGACCCGCCCAAGCCGAAACTAGTCAAGAAACAGCGCTTCGTGCTCGACGAGAACGGGCAGCCCAAACGCGACGAGTCCGGCCAAGAAATCATCGAGGACTACGAAGTCGTCGAGGAACCCGACCCGGCCGAGCAACAACAACAGCAGCAGCAGGAGCAGGACGACCGGCCCGAACCGGCCAACTACACGATCTGCTCCCCCCAGCTGCTGCACCTCGACCTGGAGGGCAAGCCGCTCTGGTTCAACGGCTGGCTGCTCGACAACAAGTTCGCGAACAAGAAGCAGAAGAAGTTCGGCAAGTTCGAGAACTATCTCATCGAGCCGCGCGACATCCGCGATCCGGGCGCCTGGCAGCTCGAGGAGAGCAACATGTGCTGCCTGACCACGGACGCGGGGCTGAAGCGCGACTTCTCCCCTAAGGAGATGGACATCTTGAAAATGATGATCGCCCAGGCCAAGGAGGTGGGCGTCGCGTCGTGATACTGCATTTATCTCTCTGTGTGACCTTGATCTAGATCTAGTCCTAGATTCGGAATGATATGGATCCAAAATGGAAAAAATTGAAGGGATGGGATAGAACAAGTTTCATTGCGAGAATAATTATTCCCTTGTTTCAAGTGCTGTATACGCGTGAAGCATAGCGCGAGGTCTCGTCGACCCGCCACGGCGTGTGCGTTATCGGCCTCGTTCCGTAGTATTTGGATGGCAAACAGCGCGGGACCGGCAGGACCAGCAGGGCAGGACAGGGAGGGCATCCTTCTGTAGACTCTGTCACACAGAGAGGATATTCAGATGTGGTCTTTCATTTGTAGCTCGCATGACCTGACTGCATTGCCTACCACCTGAAGAGCCTCGTACTTTGCTCGGAGAGAAGCCTGCAACTGGTCCTTTTGGCTAGACTGTGACAGCCAGAGGTGTTCAATTGCCTGGGGGACGGGCTCAACAGACCGTGCGAACGCACTAGTAGTACACTGCCTTTTCTACGCCGCCGAGTTCCTCTCCGATGAATGCTCAAAGACCGGAACGCCATGCAACCGCACCCGATAGAGACACGTATACTCGGCGCCATAATTCTCAGTAACCCTCACCACGAAAGTCTGCGCCGCATGCGCTAATGAGCCCTGGTTCACACCCAACGGGAACGCTTGGACATGACTCGCCTCGCCTGAGGCATCGTATTCCATCCTTCCGACCAATCCGAACGTCGGGCCGATTGGACTGCCGGCTTCGCTCTGCATTTGTCGTATATTCAGAGACTTCCACTCTCGGCTGTCCAGATGTCCGAAGTCAGCCCAGAGTTCAATGACTTTGGGAGTTGAGCCAGGTAGGAGAGATCCTCCACTAGGGTAATTCTCCACCACGACTTCGGTTGGGTAAATCATCTCTGTGACCGTGACTCCCAACCGCATCATATCTGTCTGGTCATGCTCCGCATCCGTACCCGGTGCGGATGAAGCGCACCAACAGTCACCCACATCTTGCCACGGTGACAATGCTGTGACAGGCGGCTTGGACACATACCACGTCGACAGGAAAACTCGAAGCAGGACTCGTTGAACAAATGCCAGAGGTCTTTGCATCGTGGGCGAGGTAAGTCCGGGTTCAACTACTGCTCCATTGTTGGGGGCTAGGTAGTTGATTTTGGGAATGACTGGAGAGGCTACGTCGCCCGATAACGCGCTTGATTGACCGCCCAGTTTCAGGTTAGCAACGTGACTTGAGAGTTCGGAGTGTTGCTTTTTCAGATCATCGATGCCTTTGTCCATTGCTGCATGTTGTGAGTCGACTTTGTCATTGATTCGCTTCTCGAGATCTCGTAGTTGATTGTTGATACTGTTAATCGCCGCGGAGAGCTTGGACAAGTCATCTCCCCCACCAAGCGTAAAGTTTAGAGGGCCACCGCCTGAAATTCGAGTGCATGTTCCACAACATCTCTGCAGTGTCTGGCCCAGCAGAGAAGTAGAATGTGGATCACATACATAGTTATTGTAGGTGTGACAGAATAGAAGGCCAGCGCCCCCGATGAAAAGTAGCGCGAAGAGCAGAGTCGTCATGATTGAGATCAAAGGTGAACCTGGGAGGTTGTGAACAGACTGGCCGATGGCCTTCAAGAGCCGTTGCAACCAAGCCCTTATCGAATGCGCAGTTTGTGATGAAGCGCGGCGTGCCCGCTGAGCTCTCTCCGTGACTGCACTCGATATTTTCCGGGAAAAAGACTCTTGTGGTCGTCGTATTGTGATATTGGGTTTCCGTAGACCACGCTCGTAATTGTAGCTATGATCGAACATGCCGCTTGGAAAGCTCGAAGGGTCGGTTCCTCTGTCGGATGCATCATCAGGAGTGCCCCGAGCGGGACTCTCATCTTCTTCCTGTTCGTCCTCCGGTCTGTCCTCCTGGTTTTCTTCTGATATACCGTTCAGTTGAGGATTGTCGACCGAACTAGCCCAGGCAGCAACACGTTTGCTTCGGGACTGTTCAGGATCATCACTAGCTACCGAACCTTCCTGGGATGGCTCTCGCGAAGCTCTTCGACGAGCCCGTTCTTCCCGAGCATCTTTCTGCAGATTCGCGCGGGTTTCCTCCATATGATGCTGAAGATGTTGCTCGGCCTGGTCCACCCCCGCATCAATGGTTTCCGCCATTTGTAGGAGATTCATGCGGCTTCGAGCTATCAGCTGAGTCGGTAGGACAGGTGTCCTACTTGATCCATAGGCGTAAGACTGTTGGATTTGCACCTCGGGAAGTCTAGGATTATTTACATCCCCGTTCGCCTTACTCGGTTGCTGTGATTCGCCCCGAGTGGACCTGCGAGGGATGGCATCCTCTGATCCTAGCACACTACTTGCGCCAGTCTGTCGCTTCGCTGGCGTCAGGCCACGGACTGGAGTTGCGCTTGAGGCTCGTGCGGTAGATCGACGGGGCGCCATGTCGTTTCGTTATGTTGGACGACTAGACATCAAGCAGCCCTTAGTTGAGACTCGAGGGCTTGCGTAAAGAGTCAAACAGCAGTATCCAAAAGTGGCTAGGTATCAGTCATAGACGAATGAGGTTTTGGTGAGGTCACGAGGAGAGGCAGTTGCCGGTCTGCGCCATCGGCAGAGGCGGTTTTCGAAAAGAACCCAGCGACACCGTCGAGTACGAGACTTCAAGAGGACGGTCTGTCAAGGCAGGCACAATACTTCCAATGTTGCGCGCCAGAAACCCAGCAATTGGTTGAGTTTGCGCTAGAGCCTCGTGAAAGTGCTGTGAAAGTTCTGTGAGAGTCGTGAGAGGCTGAGGAATAACCGGGCTATCGATGCTCTGATTGCCGTGAATGAATCGCGACAGATCTTGAATTCACTCGATAATGCGCCTATGGCAGGGATAAGCAGTACAATACACTAATGGTTTGGGTGGTGTTTGCAGCGATTCTGAATCTCGCTTGTTGTGTCTTTCTTTGTTTGCGGCGCGTCGAAAGCGACGCCAGTTCCGACATTCCAGACAAAGGGTATTATGTAAGCGAGCCTCGGCTAAGTTGCCACCAAGCAGTAACCACTCAATCCAGATTCCAATCGCTCTCCTTACGTCGTGGGTTTTTGAAAGTTGTTGCTGCGCGGGAATGAGGCACCCAAGCAAAGGAGGACTGATGATGTGAGTAGGACAGCGATCTTCGTCCTCCACCGACCTCTACCAACTTCTCACCCTTGTCTCGCGAGGTAAGATGATAGACAGGATGACTATAGGAACACGGAGGAAGGACAGCGAGGAAAAATATGTCATTGAGGTTATCATCAGTCTCGCATTGTCCTGGAGGCATTGGGCCTAGGAACAAAGGAGTTCTATATGTGTCAGAATACTGGACCGAGTGTGATTTGAAGCTCCTCCTACCAACGCCGGGACATGCTTGAGATCCTACAGTCAACCACAGCGGACCTCAATCAAAAAGTCCTAGTGTGGAAAAAAGCATTTTTTAGAAGGAGAAACGAGAAAAGGGAACATGTGCCTCTGCTGATCGTGGATGCTTGTTTCGACCAAGCATGACCGCCGCATTGTGCCTTTGTAAGCTTGCTGGCTAGAGGTAGAGGCTTCCCACGTTGCGTAATCCGAAGTTGCAGAATCCATCACCCGCAAGTTGACCATCACGCCCGGCCATACCTCGTAATCAGAGCAAACGAGACCAAAGATTCAACGGGGATTTCCAGTTGGCAAATTGATGCGGGTTGCTGGGGAAAAGTGGTCGGGCTTCTGGCAGTACTTGAGGCAACTCAGCCGACGGTCTCCAGGTTGACGTCATCTCCCACTGCGCCAGAACGCGCTTTGCTCGGCCACGTCCCCGCAGAAACACAGGCCAGGCATCGATCCGTCAACGTCGCCCGACTTTTACCTGTACTTGTACCTAGAATTTCTCACATTATTGCATCCAATTCGGACATCTCTGCAACGAACACTTCCGATCAGAATGGCGCCCACCTCGGGGACCGCATTGAGCGCAGACTCCCTACTTGATTACATGGTCAAGAGCCTCCCCACTCCGCCTTCGGACGCTGAACAGAAGGCCATGATCAAGGACCCATATGCCGCCATCGCTCTCTTCTCACATGCTTGTATGCTTGCTGTCGGCTTCCGCTTAATTGGCCTAGGAGAAGATCACAAGATAGGTAGGTCGACTGTGGCACTCTATGGGTTATCAGCACGCTAACAACCAGTAGAAGCGCAATCGGATCCTCAAGATACTCAGCCCTTACCCACAGAATGGGACCAGTCTTCCTCCTACGCGTTTCGCTACGCGCACTCGCAGTCTTCGATGGAATATCTTGTCAAGGTGAACAGACTCGGAAGCAAGGCACTTCTTTTTGCGGTTGGCTTGGGTGACGACAAGACGGCCTCGTTAGAGGTCAAAGCCAGCGACTACATCTCCGAAGGATCAATAAATGAAGCATCATCCACCTCAGATAAAATCACCGCACTGCGAAACATCTTCATATCCAATGGACGAATTACAGATCTGGCGGCCCTGTTCAAGCTGAACATCATTCAGAAATTGGCGCCTGGCATTCAAAAGGCGGGCTACGAAGATTCGGTATCGAGTGTGGAGCAGCCACGACGACGCGAAGAGACTCGTCCGCCTGAGCATGATCCTCTGCGAGATGACCATCCTCCCCCCGCGCGCCCTTATCCCTTCGATGATCCCTTAGCGGCAGTACCTCGAAGACCTCACCCGCCGGGAGATTTTCCGCCGCCTGGCTTTGAAGATGAATATGAGCTCAACAGACCACCTAGAGGGATGATACCTGGGCAACAGCCCTTCGGCAACATCGGGGAAAGAGATCTATACCCGCCTGGTCTGGGTCCTCATGACCCTCTGCGAATAGGGCCTGGAGGGGGTGGATTCCGTGGCGGTGGTGGTATGCATCCAACCTTCGACGACCCCTTGTTTGGTGGTCAAGGAGGACAACAGCCGTACGATCCTCGAGCTCCTCCAGGTGCTCGATACGATCCTATTGGACCTGGAGATGGACCACCAAACCTTCGAGGAGGACCGCGCTTCCCAGGAGGAGGTGGTGGAGGCTTTGGGGGCAATCCATTTGGAGGATTCGGAAGTGGCGACTTTATCTAATGTGTGCCCGAAAAGGGTGAGAGCATGGTGATGGCAGTGAATGAATGTATGAGGAATGAGAACTAGACAGCATGACCCCGAAGCCCAACGAAGAAAGACGAGGAGAAGCTTCGCAGACTTTTACGGTTCTTGTTCATTTTCCTACAATATTACTCCGTACCTTATCCGTGACTCGTTTGAAAATTTGACTACTTTATGAAGAAGAGAGTAGAAGGCGCGGCGGCGGCTACATTAACAAGCAATAATTTGCCTCTTGGCGGGGGAGTCGTTTGTCCCTATTGTCCCTATTGGGCTAGCCGGTGATTAGGTACATACAAGATTCAGGTTCAGCAGGAGGTATGTCATGGCCCGCGCGAACTACAATCTATCACCAACACTCAGCCTAACAACCACCTTCTGCAGAGACTCAGCCCAGCTTAGATTCATTCCATATCGATTTGCCTCGAGTGTGCGAACCAAGGACCCCCTCTCACTTTAATTGCGCCTTGACAAGGTTCCAAATTGCGACACAACAACCATCCCACCTTAGCACACGACATCCTGACCGCTCGTCGAGACCCCCGTCCTCACCTCATCCCGCGTCCTCATTTGCAAATCTCTACACATTGATTCAGTGCATGCTGGGCTATGGACTCAAAAATGGACGTTGACGTCGGGAAGCCGGCACAGCCTCATGGCCTGTCTCCTGCCACCGATGCCCAATCAATACCAACCCTGGATGGCTGGATAGAGAGCTTGATGGACTGCAAACAATTGTCAGAGAGTGATGTGTCGAGACTGTGTGATAGGGTGAGCACCCCCAAAAGAATCACAGGACACAGTGAGGCTAACTGCAAGCGCAGGCAAGAGAAGTGCTTCAAGAAGAGTCCAACGTACAGCCAGTGGTATGTCAACAGGCCACGGTTCTAATCTGATGCATTTCTCTAATAACAATTGTACAGAAATGCCCCGTCACAGTCTGCGGTGACATACATGGGCAATTCCACGACTTGATGGAACTGTTTCGCATTGGCGGCCCCAATCCAGACACGAACTACCTCTTTATGGGTGCGTCAAGACGTTCATCGTGAAATTGTGCAGGCTGACCATAGAGTACAGGAGACTATGTGGACCGTGGCTACTATTCGGTCGAGACCGTAACACTCCTCGTTGCTCTCAAGATCCGCTACCCTCAACGTATCACCATCCTCCGCGGAAACCACGAATCCCGACAGATCACCCAGGTCTACGGCTTCTACGACGAATGCCTGAGAAAATATGGCAATGCCAACGTCTGGAAATACTTCACCGACCTCTTCGACTACCTCCCTCTCACAGCTTTGATCGACAATCAAATCTTTTGCCTCCACGGCGGCCTCTCCCCCAGCATTGACACCCTCGACAACATCCGCTCCCTAGACCGAATTCAAGAAGTGCCGCATGAAGGGCCTATGTGTGACTTGCTATGGTCCGACCCTGACGACCGATGCGGATGGGGAATCAGTCCAAGAGGTGCAGGGTACACCTTTGGTCAAGATATCTCCGAGGCGTTCAACCACAACAATGGACTGACACTCGTGGCCCGAGCCCATCAATTGGTCATGGAGGGTTACAATTGGAGCCAAGATCGGAACGTAGTGACGATCTTCAGCGCGCCCAACTATTGCTACAGATGCGGTAATCAAGCGGCTATCATGGAGATTGACGAGCACCTCAAGTATACCTTGTATGTACTCTCCCTGGTCACCAAGCTATTGTTACAGCCACTGACAGATCATTCTTCAGCCTGCAATTCGACCCATGTCCGAGGGCTGGGGAGCCCATGGTCAGCCGCAGGACGCCAGACTACTTCCTCTAGATGTAGACGGACCTCTACCCCCGCCCCTGCCTACGAGGCACAACGCCCAAGCCACGTTTCCTACATCATGATCACGATGAGCGTTCCGAATGAAGCAGACAGGCAGGGCGGTGCTTTCCAGAAGCAGACCCAGGCGCAGGAGAAGAGAAAAAGATGTTCAATAGACAGACATACACCACCATTTGCATGTGGACGCAAGGGGGTGGCCCTTGGTTGTTGACACTGCCAGCGCAGTGGCTCCAGTGTATCACAAGAAGAGCGGTAATGAAAGTGAAAGTAAGAGGAACTGTTTGTTGTCCGCAGCCCTCATTGAGCTGTCTGAGCGTGAAGGCGATTCCGCCGGTAGGGTTCTATCTTCGCAGTTCCTTATCCTTGAATCTTTGTCACTTGTGTTTATATACGAGTATCGTTGCGTTTGCTTTGCCAGTCCTTGAAACTGTTGTTTTCCTTTAGACTGTCGCCTCACTCGAACTAATTGCTACCATACTACCGAGTGCACCCCCTGCCCTTTGCCGCATTGCTCTCCCGGTGTCTCTCTCCATTCCAGCTCCGACACCCCCGCGTCATCTGCAGTCAACGTACACGATTAGATTGGAATGGGTGGGTCATTTTTGTCTACACGTGTACGGGAGGTTGCGGTATGCAGAGTCATGTGCATGTGCAGGATGGCGTTGAGTTCCCAACCTATCTATCCCCAGCAGCAGCAGCGAAAGAAAGCGCAGCGATTCTCTACAGCTCGATCTTTTTGGCCCCTATACTCCTCTTCTCGGCTTCTACATACAACTCGATCTTTTTGGCCTCTACACTCGTCTTCTCGGCCTCTACAACTCCATCTTTTTGGCCTCTACGCTCCTCTTCTCGGCCTCTACAACTCCATCTTCTCGGCCTCGGCCAACATCCTCGCCACATCCTCGCCGACGGCATACTCGCCCTGACTGACCTCCTTGGTCAGCGGGCCCTTCTTGACCATGATGGTCATGACCTCGTACAGCACGTCCGCGGCGGCCATGGTGGTCAGCTCGGCGTTGGTATCGTAGGCGGGGGCGACCTCGACCAGATCGGCCGCCACGAAATTGATGCCCTCGAGGCCGCGGATGATGGTGCGCAGCTCGCGCGTGGACCAGCCGCCGGTCTCGGGCGTGCCGGTGGCGGGGGCAAAGGCCGGGTCCAAGGTGTCGATGTCGATGGACAGGTAGACCGGGTTGGTGGTGCCGACGCGGTCGCGGATGCGCTTGACGATGCCCGGGATGCCGAGCGTGTCGATCTCGCGGGCCTCGACGCGCGTGAAGCCGCAGTAGCCGTCGTTGTCGTAGTCGCTGGGCCCGCTGAGCGTGGTGCGGATGCCCGCGTGGATCGACGAGTCGTTGGCCAGCAGGCCCTCCTCGCTGGCCCAGTAGAAGTACGTGCCGTGGTTGATGGCCGCCTGCTTGGACGGCGCCCCGCCGAACACCTTGGGCTTCCACGTGTCGAGGTGCGAGTCGAAGTGGATCACGCTGATCGGGCCGTACGCTTTGTTGATGCTGCGGAGGAGCGGGAGCGTGATGGTGTGGTCGCCGCCGAGCTGGGGCTTGCGTTAGCATGCCAACGAACGGACAGATACAATGGGCACGACGTAGAAACTCACCGTGATTATTCTGGGCAGGGTCCTGCCCGTCTTGGAAATGCCCGGCTCAGAGGCCGACGTGAACGGTTGCCGGGTGAGCAGGGCGTTGTGCCCGTCCTCGATCTGTTGGAGGGCGTAGTGGTTGTCGTAGCTGCGAGTGGTTAGCCCTTGATGCGGTGGGTGCGTGGGTAGTAGCCCTCGTGGTTAAGAGTGCTGAGATGGTTTCACTCACGACGTGACGGGGATGTCGCCGCAGTCGATGACTTTGCCCCAGAAATTGAACGGATTGGACTTCATGGGCCTGTTGCGAAAACGTACACCGTCAGTTCGTCCTTCCTCTCTGCTTGTCTGCTTGTCTGCGGTCCACACAAACTTACACGTTGTACCCGCCACTAAAGCCCAACTTTCGTGAGCCTTGATCCCTCGACACATCCCAAGTAAGCGTATGAACGGGAGACGTACTAGAGGTTGAGGCGTCTAGAACCTTGTCTGATCCCGCTGGGTCCGAAACGCGCGCCTGGCCTGTACGAGGTGCCTGTGTCGAATGGAGCGCCTGTGGGACCACAAGAGGAACGGAGGCAGTCAGCTCAGAGTGTCTCTGCTTGGGATGGAACCCGTGATTGTAGCTTCTCACGCACCGATGAACGCAATGTCGTATTTCTCCTCGTCGCTGCTCAGGCACGGGAAGTAGGGCAGCCGGCCGAAGGTCGAGATGCCAGAGAAGACAGAGTCGGCCTAGGTTGATTTCGAGTGTCAGTTCGTCAACTGTTCTTTTCTTTCTTTCTTTCCCGCTCTCTTCTCGTCTCTCACCTGGGTCCCACCGTCGCCTGGCAGCGTGTTATACCACAACGACTTGTGCGGTCCGGAAACAGGGGTCTGGTCGTGCGTGCCATGCGCCAGAGCACAGCTGGCACACGCCGCCACGAGTGCGGCCGAAACGGGATTGAAAAGCATCTTGTCGACAGCGAGTTACTCCCAGGAAACAACACAACGATGGGAGGAAAAGCAGTGAAAAAAAAGGATTTTCGACGGGCGGAGAGAGAGAGAGAGAGAGGAAAAGAGCTTCGTGAGCTCGATTGTGTGAGCTGAGCTGCTTCTTTTTCCTCCACCACGAGCTAGGGGAGCTCTCTGAGTTCCTGCAGATAGCTCGTCCTGGTGTTATTATGACAACGGCTCCAGCCCGGCCAATGGCGCTGACCACTATCCAGTGCCAGCAGGGGCCTTGGTTGCTCTTACCTAAAGCTAGAGCCAGAACGCCCATGGATCGAAGAACAAAAAAAGATATCATGCTTGGGCCCCCGCCGCGTTGACAGGACGAAATGCCAAATCATGACGGCATGGGGCGTCGTTGGAGCTCTCTCTTCCTGCCAGTCTAGAAGCTTGGAGCTGGTGTCATGCCCGAGCTTCCGGCGCGCAGAAGACGGCGCTGGTCGCCGGGGGAGCAGACGGAGGGCCGGCCACATGGCTGGGGGATCCAGTGCGCGCAAGTCCATCCGGAGGGGCACGCAAGGATATGTGCGAGTCGGTCAGAAGTATGAGCCAATGCTGTGTGTCAAGCGCGTGGCCCATTGCCTTGATGGCAAGGGTTGCTTATCAGAGCGGAACTTCGTCGTATCAGTTGGTGGAAGATGCGTTTTGTAAGACGAAGACGTCAATGTGTGAGGAAGACGGAGCTAGGCCGCGAAGGGAAGCTTGGATCGGGAGGGGGTGGGGAGGGGGAGGACGAGCGCCGAGAGATCTGGCCTGGCCCTCTCTCGCTCTCACACTCCTCTTATCGATGTTCTTGTTCTTTTTCGGGAAGTCTACATCACCTATTCACTACGTAGTGGTATCTACATGATTCGTGTGCACGTGTCATTGAGGGCCGTTTCCCACGGGCGCTGGCCCTGAGGCCCCGGCGTGGCCGTTTTCCACCAGTTCGTCCCTGTCCATCCGGGAGAATGCCTTGTCGACCTCGTGCTCCCAGTTGCTGAATGCCACGATTGCCCACTCGGCAATTCCGACCAGATACAGAGCTATGCACTGGCCGACCCAGAGACCTGGGAGCCCCCAGCCGTGGAAGGCCAGCCAGATGCCCAGCGGGAGAGCGCCACAATAGTAGCTGACGATGTTGACCGCGGCGCCGACGTGCTGGCGGCCCATGCCTCGTAGAGATCCGCCACAACTACCGTTCAATCCGTCGGCAATCTGAAACAGGGCCACGTACGGCAAGACTTCCGCCGTCAGCTTCACCACCCGCTCGTCGTCGTTGAAGATCTTGGCGAAAACGTTCCTGGTGCCCATCAAGACCGCGAGCACCAGCGTTCCCATGATCATGCTCAGCCAGGCAGCGATGTTCGCAGACCGTGAGGCGCCCTTTGCGTTCCGCGAGCCCAGCATGTTGCCAACTCGCGCGCTGGCAGCGACGCCGATGCCGAAGGGGATGGTGTTCATCACTTGGTCGGCCGTCATGATAACACTCTGCGATGCCAGTGGAATCTCTCCGAGGCGGCCGGCAGCCAGTGCAACAATCTCGAAAGCCCACCATTCAGTGCCGACGTGGATGAAGCCGAGGGCAGCCAGTTTCGCAAAGACCCCGAGATTCTGCAGGCACCTCTTTGACCATCCGCCCCAACATTCACCGCCTGCGATAAATTTGGCGTACAGCACCAGCCCGAGGAACGAAAGCCAGTACCCAATGCCGGTGGCAAAGGGTGCACCGAGGATGCCCCAACCTGCCTTGTAGACGAACAGGTAATTCAGCAACGCGCTGATCGGTGACGTGATCAGGAGAACATATGTCCCCGGCCGCATGATCTCCTGGGCCTGGAGGTATTTCTTCATCGTCTCGAAATAGATATAGCCCAGGCCGCCCGGTATCAAGCAGGTCAAGAATTTGGAGCTGTCATGCGACAGTTGCGCACTCTGACCAAGCGCCCTGAAGATGGGTTCCGAGCACAGCCAAATGATCGCAACCGGGACGTAGAACAGGGTCAGCACGACGAAGGCCCGCTGAAGGAGGATGCCTAGGTCGTGCTTGTTCTTGCTCCCTGTAAACGTTGAACTCGCCAAGGTATCCAGCGCCGTCGAACCGCCCATTCCGATGAGCCATCCCGAGCACATGGCGAACATGTATGAAAAGGCCGCGGTTGAGAGATCCTGCGGTGATGCTCGACCGACGATCAGGATAGACACCGTCTGCAGCGAGTTCTGTAACGTGTACGCCAGGATGACTGGAATAGAGCCTCGAATCAACACCCAGAATTCGTGCAGGACCAGCTTTCGCGTGGGCGTCTCGTCCTCGGGGAGGATGTCCATGAGCTCGCCTTCCTCCTGGCTCGGTGTTTCATCCTCGTCGTCGCGCTTCTTCGGCAGGAGCCCTGTGTGCTCGTCGGGCTCCTGCCGATGGATCTCGTCGTTGATCAGCGCCATCGAACGCCGCCTGTCGTGGTCTTCTTCTGCGAGGCCACACCCGTGAGCAGGACACACTCCCGTCGTTAGACAGCGAACTCACCCGTCGAGCTGTATCTTCGCATGGCTGCTGCAACCTGGGGTTCAAACTGGACAATTCAACAAATCCGACAATTTCGCCATTTGCACGAAAACAACACAACAAGACGTGAGGTAAGCTGGACGTTAGCAATAAGGACGATCACAAAGCTTGTGGATCTGGTAAGTCATGGTATGGACAAACAGGCCCACCGAGATACCATCGGTGCTGGGTGGTGCCAGGATCCTCGATCCAATGCATCGTGCATGACTGAGGGCCTCTCTCGTCGAAGCACCTGGTCATGGCGAAACGTAACGGCAAAAAGCCGTATCAAGAAAGCGAAGAAACGCAGACGCGTCGAAAGATGCTGCTGAGGAAAGCGGTGGCGTCGGCCAATAACGAGGCATGTCGGTCCTTATCTTCAGCTTGTACGACCTTCTCCGCCGTGGTCCAGCGTCCCTCGAGGATGGACGAATGAAGAGGCAGAGGATCTTGGAGCGGCCGCATCGGCTGAAGGCTTGGTATCATCAACAAGCAAAAGCCCCTTGTTTATCTTTCAACGACAAATCGTCCACCAGACGTCGCCTATCAGCCCGGCCTTATCTCAGCCTCTATCTTACCCATCAGCGCCCCTAATTACTACCTGGGGCTGCACGATGATATCTTCGACAAAGATCCCTTGGCGACGGGTATTGCTTCCTTCGCTGCACCGTCTCCGCAGGTCCACGGTGCCATGGTCACATCTTTGCCGCCACATTTTTACGATGCCCAGGCACTACGATGAGGTCGTCGAGGAGATCCCGGCCGCAGCACGTTTTTTACCTCGCGAAATGCGTCACAAGAACCGAGATAACGTGCCATGCAAGGTGGGTGTTGGATCTCGGTCGGGTCTGGGGGGAGGGCCCATAGTGTCCTGCTTCAGGCCTCGCTCGGTCTGTGGACCGCAGCCTGTCTGTCGCATTGTAAATCTTCGACAAGACTTTCCCTTGGCCTTTAAGCTATTGATTAACCGCTTTGTTGTTTCGTCTTTGACTTTGTTGTGTCATTCGCCGCGTGGTTGCCGTCCCGTTCCAGTTTCAACTCACAATGGCAGACGTCGCCAACGAGAAGCAGGCGGTGCCCGTCGCCGGGGGTGAACCTATACAGCAGCCGTTGCAGGAGAAGCTCGAAGAGAGCTCGATCGCCCCTCCGCCGCCGGCTGTAGAGAACCTCGTGACGCGAGATGGGATTCGACTTCATCCTCAGCCGACGACCGACCCGTTGGATCCTCTGAATTGGACCAGCTTTCAGAAGCATGCCATCCTCTCAATTGTCATGTTCAAGTACGTTTCATCGCTGGTGCATATTCGAGCAGCCGACTAACTTGGAGCGACAGGTATTTCCTGTTCACGTACATTACGACGACCACGGTACCCAGTTTCCCAGATCTACAGGAGCAGTTCGACATCAGCTACTCCCAAGTCAACTGGACGGTGGCCATTCCGGCCTTGGGTCTCGCCGTCGGGCCTCTGATATGGAGCTCGCTGGCGGACATCTTTGGTCGCCGAGTCATCTTTATCATCGGCACTCTGATGGCATTCGGTGCCACGATCGGTGCCGCCGAAGCGTCCAACTATGGCGGCTACATGGCCGCGCGGTTCTTCCAGGGCTTTGGGGTGGCTCCCGCCTCGACCGTCGGCCTCGCCGCCATCAACGACATGTTCTACGAGCATCAGCGGGGCCAGAAAATCGGGCTCTGGGTCTTGGCCATCGACAGCGGCCTGCTCGTGGGCCCCATCTTCGGCGGGTTCCTCAACATCGTCTCCCCGGCGTGGATTCAGTGGTTCACCGCAATCTTATTCGGCGTGCTCATTGTCCTCGAACTGGCCTTCATGCCGGAAACGCTGTATCCGCGGAACCACATGCTGGCGAAACTGCCGATGGCGACGGCCGAGGACGAGACGGCCGTCGACATCGAGAAGGTCGGCCGCCGCCGCAGCGACGCCAGCGCGGTCCACCTCTCGCGGACCAAAAAGCTCCTCTTCATCAACTACAAGCCCGTGCCGGGGATGCGACACCCCGCCGTGTACGACGCGGTGCTCCGTTTCGTTCTGACGTGGAAGTTCCTCACCGTCTCGATCGCCGTGTGCACGTACTGCTTTTTCTGGTACTGGTGGATCCTCAGCGTCATCACCATGCTCCCGGCCGCCTACCTGGACTACACGCCGCAGATCCAAGGCCTCCTCTTCATCGGACTCCTCCTGGGCACACTCTTCGCCGAGATCTTCCTAGGCGGCTACCTCAGCGACGTGGTGTGCACGCGCCTCGCCCGACGAAATGGCGGCGTCCGCCTGCCGGAGATGCGTCTCTGGCTGATCTACCCGGCGGGCCTGCTGAGCGCCATCGGGCTTATCATCTGGGGCATCAGCGTCGACAAGGCATACCATTGGATCGTCGGCCAGGTGGCCTTCTTCCTCTTCGCGGCCGGCATCCAGATGGGCAACACGGTCGTGTGCGCGTATATTGTGGATTGTTACCCGCTGCAAAGCATGAGCATCATCACCTTTTATGCCGTGTTGTTGAATCTGTCGGCCTTTATCGACCCGGTAAGTCTCGCGGTCTCAGCCCGCCATCGTTGTGTTGTAGTTCCTCTAACTAACTTTGCCACCTGCTTAGTTCTTCATCGCCCCCTGGCAAACGGACTCAGGCTGGACATGGTGCTTCGCGGCGCAGGGCATCATCGTCTTCTTCGGCGCCTTGCCCATCTTTGGACTCCTGCATAGGTACGGTCCACTCTTGCGGTCCAAGACCGGGACACCAAGTTGGGTGAACCCGGAGTTTGATGCGATGTTATAGATAGAGAGAGGGATAGGATAGAGCCGACCTGGTCGTTGCGTGTGAGGGACATGTGGGCGACTGTGTAATTATGTTACTGTATTTCACCGTGCGATGGAAGCGCTGCGAAACCAGTAAATCTGAGAGCTGAAACCTGCGAGATGAGTGATCAAAGCCCGTAGACCAAGTGACTTCTCCGTGTGCAGACTGTGTGTGTGCGTATATACTATATGAGAGTGAGTGGGTGAGTGGGTGAGTGTGTGTGCGTGCGTGTGTCCTACGTATACATAATACCACTTCTCCGTCTCGACATCTCGAAACTTGACATTACGCTTTAATATCGTCGGAATGGGTCGAGCTGAGTCTTGTCTCGAGCCAAGGTCCTTAATCTCGTTATGTAGACGGTCGGGCCGGTATAAGTTCTCCGTCTTGTTAGAAGCTTGCGCTGTTCTTGTAGGATGATTAGATATTATAGATACGGGGTACAGTATGTCAAGAGCGCGGCTTTACTGTCCTTCTATACTACAGCGTGCTAGACCCGACTAGATTGGACTGCACTACACTACTCTGCACTACTCTGGCACTACTCTGGCACTACTCTGCTCTTAGTTGTAAATTGTATTAGACTAGACCATGCTACTCTTGACTATACGACGTGCTGGAATGGACTGGACTAGACCGGCCTAGACTCACTCACCCATACCGTACCGGGGTGGATGTAGCATGTCCTGTAGTATGTACTCTACGCACCTTAAGTCGACTGCCCTCTTCAGATGCGACGCATGCGATGGATGGAATTGTATTATGTCCACACACTGTCCAATTCCGCTCACTGTTCATGTCCGGTTTTCGAGTCCAGAGTCAAGTCCATGTCCAGAGTCAAGTTCATGTCCAGAGTCAAGTTCATGTCCAGAGTCAAGTTCAAGCTTAAGTTCAAGTCTTTTAACTACTAAGTATAGAGGAACGACGCTCCAAGACTCGTTCGCCATATTTTTACTATTACCTCGACCCTCCTGCCCCGGCCATCCTTTCAGGCAATCTCACTCTCCCTCCAGCGGGACCTCCTCCCTTCCCACTCCCACTCCCACTCCCACTTCCACTCTCACTCCCACTGCCCAGCGATTGAACCTCAACCCACAGCCTCAGCGCATCCGGATCACTCGTCTGACCATGCCAGAGGAACGACTCCATGACGTCCCTGGCCTCCGTCCAGGACCGCACCTTCGCATCCACGGCCGAGCGCGCCACCAGGGCGATAAACGACCTTCTCTCGGCGTCGTATCCGACGGCCATGATCGCGCCGAGCACGGTCGCCCAGAAGACGAGTCGGAGTTCTGGCCGCGAGAGTTGATCGGCCATCGCATTGGTACTGGTATCGGTATCGGTGTCGGTGTCGGTGCCCGTATCGTATAGGATCTGCAGTTCGTGCAGTAATAGCCTCGCGAGTCGGAGGCGAGGAAACGTCGAATAGTCGGTCGGGTAGGTGATCAGGTTGGCGTAGCATATGCATGCCCAGCGCGTGATTTCGTATATTTGAAGTCGGGTTCTCTGTTGCTGTTGTTGCTGTTGTTGCTGCTCTGCGCTTCCCGCCGTACCGCCCTGATCCTGCTGCTGCTGCTCTCCTCGTCGTAGATCCGCTAACGGAGGGAGCGATAACAGACTGTGCTGCGTGAATTGCATCTGGTCTAGGATCACCGATGTTTGACTCTGCATCGAGCCTCCAGAGGCGTAGTCTTCCAGGATGGTCGTCATGTCCGCGAGGTAAGCCCACACCACCGCCGGCTGGGGGGAAGACCACCCGGGGGCCACGGCGGGGAAGGAGATGTCGTGGAATCCCGTGCCACGGCTCGGACTCGTCTGCGGGAAGATGGGGATGGTGTCAAAGGCGTCCCGTGAGCGCAGGAGTCGGGACGCATGGACGAGCTGTTCGACGGGGTGGAGACTGGCGAATGGGAAGAGAGGCGCTTTGAGGTGGCGGCCGGAGAAGTGGATGCCCTGGCTGCGAGACGTCAGCTTCGTTGCTTGCCATGCAAAGGGCAGAGGTAGAGGCGAAGGCGGTCGTCACTCTAACGACAAACTCACAAGCATACCGATCGGCGGATCTGAGCGCTCTGGATGTTCTGGACGCCGCCGAGCATCTTGACCACCGCGGCCAGGCCGAGCATGTGCTCCTCGGCCACGTTGAGGCCCGTCGCCAAATGCAGCAGATTCCACGTCTTGAAATTCGACTGTCTCGGCCGCGGGGTGCTCCTGTCAACGCGGGGCAGGTACGGCGGGAACGAAAGATGCAGGATCGTCGAGATGGTGCTCTCGTGCGTCGCGAGCGTAGGGTCACTCAGGGCGTGTCGCAGCGATTCCAGCGACTTGGTGTAGAAGAACAGCTCCTGCGGCGTATGCTGCATGGACTGCCCGGCGAGCCACCGCCGACTGGTGCAGGAAAACCACGCTGCACCCCAGTACGCGTGCTCGTGGTGGAGCGCATATTTGGTGTAAGGGAGGACGCTTGTGTCTTGGACTTCGCCCACGAAGAAGTTAGAGTAGACCTGGTGGTGGGCTGTGGTGGTGCGTGACACCAACACCCAAATATCAGCACACATCCGCCGCCGTTTCAAAGCTGCCGCCGCCGGAGCGATACCGTCTGGCGTCTTCCTACTCACCGTAGAGCACGAGCTTGGCGACAAAGTCAGCACCGTCCGCGCCAGACGGCAGCGTGTTGAAACAGTCAAATCTCCCGCCGGGCTCCCTCAGGACGTTATGCTGCAGGGCTCGATTTGTGCTGCGATGTGCCGCGCGCTCCGACGCTGCCAAGCCAGGAGGCCCTTTTCTCGCAGGAACGAGGCTTTGCTGGCCATGATGTCGAGCGTCTCTACTACCGTGAGGCGGTCTGCGGCGGTGTTCAGGGTGCTGCCGCCGGGCAGCGTTCAGCTCATCGTCTTCTTGCGAGTTAATGTCTGGGTCGTGGATTTGCAGGCTTTCATCGACTGGATCCGCAGGATTTGGGCCTTCACAGTCGGCCATGAGACGTGCGAGGGACGGGGTATGCAGTCAGTGATCTGAGCTGTCGCAACACGCTCTCAAGGGCCGCATTAGAGAACGGGTAGTAGATGACAGGTCCCCATGGCTAAGACCTCTGCGACCCGCCTGGATCGATGGCCGTCCACCCCAGCCACGAGGGTGGTCGCCGTCGACCAATCGCAGTCAACGAATGTACTATCAGAAAGGGGCATAGCTTGCCAATCCTGCAACCTACCCTAGGAGATCCCCCGTGCATGTGCATCAGACCCACCTTTGGCGGCAGGGGGTCCACAAGACTCATGCAAAGGCCGAGATCAAGTTCGTCCGCCAGTTGGGGCTTCGGCTTCTCAGCTTTGACGGCGATCTTCATGAGCGAGTCGCACCTGCACTTCGACAGACTTCGTATTCCAGCGTTGTCCAGCAGCTTTAATGTCGAAAGCTAATGCGGGCAGAGTGGTTGTTTCGGTGGCTGTATGTCAACTTTCTTTGTGATGCCAATTCATTAGGGTTGGCCGTTGTATTTTCTACGTAATGGCTCGCCTGTATCCATCACGGGAAGTCCTGACCTATGGAGTTTACCCATGTCCAGGGTCCTGGTAGAGACGGTTCTCTCGAGGCCATCAAAATTCAATACCGATGAGGGATTGAGCTGTTCGTTGTGCCCCATCGGGGCAGACATATGTAGAGCGTAGGCAGAGACAGTGATTTTAGATCTCTTCTGGAAAAAAGAACAGATGTGCTCCAAAGATACATTGTCCAACCAGCGTAGTCGGGCGGGTATATCACACACAGAAGCCAAAATATCCATCGAAGATTCACTAGAAGCCCTTTCTTTCCATAGCTCGTCCCACTGATGCCCGAGCGAACCACCTGCCGAAGAAGCAAAAGGAGGGGTCTCTGGCTTGACGAATCTCGAAGCCAGCAGGGTAGAACTGCTTCAAATGGGTGAGAGGTGAAGGCCTAAACGATCCTTAGCCACGTCGCTACCGGAAAAGGATATTCTAGGGGGCTTACCGGCTAAGCAGGCCGCCCAACGAGGCAGAACCCGGTGATACCTGTGGCTATTCGGTTCTCTACTGTCGTCCCCATGCCTGGATCGTTGGAGAGGCGGAGGACGCTGGTGGAGTCCTTGTTAGGGCCAGTGGGTGTCAACTCGTCAAATAGTAAATCAGGCAATTTCATATTCGAGCGTCTCGTCAGTTCCATCGCCTTGCTCAAATATATGCTGCTGGACCTCCAAAAATAGGTACATGCCGTCGAAATCGCTAATCTCTCCAGACCATAAATAGTCTTGAAGGATGGCCTGCATCGACTCCCAAGAATCGATGCGCAAATTCCGGCAGAGACGAGCGGCAAGTGCAACAAGAGACGCTCGCTTGGGCGTCCCGATGGCAGCCAACGCGGCCATTGATGATATCCATAGAAGTAACCTTGTCGATGTGGCTCCGGGGCCGTGCTGAAGGGCTTCGGAAATGGCAGGCTCGAGCCTATTGGCGAGTTCTGGGAAAGGCACTGAGCATAGAGGTAAAGGGAGGATCGCGATGAGGCTGTACACTATTAGAGCATGACGGACCGCGTCGAACACCACGGCTTGCGGGGTGTGAAGAGTCAGCGTCGCGGTTTCGGCGCTGGATGGAAGCGACATGATTTGATGCTGTGTCCAGTTTCGGGCGTCGCACACGTACTGCACGCCGAACCACGTGAGCCGGTTGGAGAGGTATGCCTCTTGAATACTATCGTAGAGGATGGCCTCGGAGATTACAGACATGAGCGGTCCAGACACGGTGAGGGAGAGCGTGGTTGCATACTTCATGAAGCCAGGCGAGTGCCGCGGCTCCATTTCGACCATGATCCGGTTGTACTGGTCGGCGAAGTCGGCACTGAGGAACCAGCAGGGCGATCGTGGCTTCGTCAATGTCCGACACGACGAGATAATGTCATTCCTAGCGAAGGCTTGAGGTTAGGGCTTGGGTCCTCGCGGCTTGTTCATTGGTCCACCAGTCACTTACTGTGTTTGACAGATTCTTAGGCCGGCCCAGAAAGGATCCAGACAGGACTCGTTAGCGTGCAAGATTCGCCGTGCCGCTTCTTCGTGGTAGTTCAACCAGCGAGGCGCGACGCCCCAGAGGTGGAGATTTTGGAGCTTCGTCAGCGTGCTTTGTCTCGGCCCTGTTCGAGCGGCACGCACAGGAATGTCGTCTGTGGTCCCTAGCGCAAGCGACTGCATGGCTGAGCAGAGCATGCCTAATTCATTGGCCGGAATCGGGTGGTTGTGGTCACCGAGATCAGAAATCATCTGAATGACGGATTTCACGACGACACTGTGGCATAAATCTAGAAACCGTCTATGCTTGGTGGCTGCTTGGTTGGTCGATCCCTTGTCCACCATGCCCTTCGCACAGACCCAGACCGCAGCATGAAACGAGGCTGGATGTGAGCACATTTGCTGGACGTAGCGGGCCGCCACGGCCGACATGGGTGCCGCCTGGTCACCGACGAACGTCCTGTTGGTAATTACGTAGACTGCATAGCGTTAGTCCTCCACAGTCGTTCATGCACTCGGCGCACGATATCAAAGGGTAAGTACCTACCAAGGTGGAGCAGGGGAGCCACCGCTTTCGATGGAAGCTCCGTGGGATACCCCCCTGGCTGTAGCGAGGCACCTTCATTGGGCGGAGGTACTCTGATCAACTGTGTCTCCTCGCGTGGTATCGTTCTCGAATCGTTATCGGCCTGCCCCGACGGTGCATCATCTCCCACATCTCGCTTTCCCTGGGTTCCAGAAGCTTGCTGGGTCGATGACATGGGAGCTTTCGGCATCCTTGATTTCCTTCCTCTCGGACGCACCTCCTTGGAGCGCTTCCATTGGTATCGAACCGCATTCGATCGGATGGCATGGATGCTTTCCGGCGCAGTCTTCGCAGGGTCGTACTGGATCAGCTGCAAAGGGTTTTCCGGCGGTACTGGGGCGGACTCCATGTTGGTTTGCGAAACATTCCGTCGCCGCTCGGAGGCGTGGCCGGATTGGAGCGAGCGCGAGGGCCGCTCATGTGTTGTCTGCGTGGTGGTTCGACCAGCGCCCGAGCCAGCATTTTCGGACGCGGTTCTAGGAACGCTATGCGCGGCTATGGGTTCTGAACACGGCGGGCTTGTATTCCTTCGAAAGCCGAAGGGCAGATGCCAGCGATCCCAGACTAGCTTCTTGTAGCGCTCGTGCTTTCGGCCAAGCTGCACATGGCGATTAATTTCCTGTTTCTCTTGCTTACTGCTGCAAGACAGAGATCCAAGCGATGAGTTCTGATGGACAAAGAGAAGACCAGGCGGTTCCATGTGCGCTTGTGAAGATGGGAGCGCGGTCGAGTCGCCCAACACTAGGACAGCAGAGATGCGATACGCGTCAATTCGAGAGTTGATGGACTGCACAATTTGGATCGAAACCACTCAATGCGCGATGGGCGGTCGCTGGAAAAGTCGTGATATTGGCTTCCCCCATCTGCGATCGATGGCGTGCCCAGATGACATGTCCAGTGGCGTCTCGTATAATGTCCTGCAGCTGCACCCGTTTATCAACTTGACGGGAGGAATCCCCGGGGGACGATTCGGTCAACCATAAGCGAACATGCCGCCTAGCATCGCTGATTAGAAAGCGGATTTACAAGCGAGCTCGAGACAAAGTTAGCGGCTCGCGTTCTTGGGTCTTTGCCTCTTACAGTAACCAGCGCAGCAGCGCCTTGTCCAGGACCAGCGGCACCGCCCTCACCACCCAGGTGCTGTAGAGTTTGGTGGCAGGTCGGGATCCAGCCCAAACACCCCGGCCTCCCTTTGGCACTAATCGCTGCTATGCCGCCGCCGACCCCAACAGCCCAGGCGGCAAGCACGGCAGGCGGAATCGCTTGGCACCCCTAAGAAGGACCCCTCGCGCACATGAATCTAGCTTGACCTTGACTGGTCTTCAGCATACATATTTATCGATCGTGACTCTCCAACGTGCCTAATCCATCCACCAGCCAAAACGCACGACAGCATGGAAGCAGCACACTAATCTGCGGTCGAGGGCCGGCCGCCTGGTACACAACCTGCACCGACATCCCTTGCTGCTAGAAGCTGGCTTCTGCCTTGCTTTCGACTCGACCGTATGTTACAAAGTGCGATTTGCATGGATCCTCGACTTTCTTAACGCAAGAGTTTCACATAACCCGAGGTCCGACTCCCTTCGCCGTTCCTGGCGAGGATCATGACCGTTGTGCTGTCTCTGGCGACCTTACCGACGACGCGATTGCGGTCGTCTTGTGCCGGCGGTGAAGATGTTGAGCATTCGCAGACGAATCTTGAGACCGCTGGCCTTGAGTCGGGAGCCTTTGGCGTTTCGACGAATAACAAAGATTCGGAGACACGTTGGCCGTCGACGTAGATCTCCAGTGTTGGATTGAAATTGCCTCTGGAAACTGGCGCCGCAGAAACCACACCTTGAATTGAGACGTGGGTGTGACCCTCTTCAGAAGGAGTCGCACAACATTTCATGATTGACAACTCTGGCCGCGCTTCCGAGAGCAGCTTGTCATGCCTTGCAATGGTGTCAGACGTCAACGGTGGCGTTAATGGCGGCGGCACTCTTCTCTTGCTGTTTTGCTCGTATGCATAGCCCGCTTGCAGTAAGCTGAGATCATCATATGCTCGGCTCAAGAATGTCAGCCCCATCGGCATCTTGGAATCATCTAAAATCCCCATCGGCACCGTCACACTCGGTACGCCCAAGTGCCGCAGAGCTCGGTTGCCGTGGCTATACTTTACGCCATCAGTCCAAGCATGTTCCGCGCTCCGCTCGTCGATGTCGGCATTGGCACGGGCAACGTCGCCTACAGCGGGAAAGGCGACGAAGTCATAGTGGTGAGCTGACATCCACTCCTCGAAGAACCGGATTCGGATTTGCTCAAGAGCTCTTACAGCGTCCTCAAGGCCAGGAACATCGTAGATTACACTCTTGCCTGGTCCCGTCGAGGGCGGATGATCAGCAACGTAGCTGGCCAACTTCGCCCAATGTACCGCATTGGCCGGTTCAGTGAACTTGACTTGAGGATCATCGCGAGGCAGGTGAGGAAAGATATCTGTTGGGTTCACTTGGGTCAGAGACCGGATATGAGGATCGCGATTGTCCTGCAGGAATGCTTCCCAGGCATGAGCAATGAGCAGGCCCCGTTCGGTGGCGTTCCAGTCGGCCGGAAGATGGGGAAGAGACGAAGAAGCATATCCGATATCAGGCTTGCGCAGCATTTGCTCGTAGATGTGCAAGATTGGGAGTTCTGGAACGATCTCGACGCTCGCGCCGGCCGCTTGGAGGTCGGCTTGCGCTTGACGCCATAGCGGTTCGATCGCTTCAGAGATATACGGTCCACCGTCCTGCTGCTTCAGAAACATTTGCGGGACTGCGACCCGCTTTCCTTGGAGGTGCCGCGCATTTCTGGCCGTGGTCGTATGCCATGGAGAATGCGGGAGCTGGATAAACGGTTGATCCCTCCAGAAGTCGCCAGTTGTCTCCGGATCTTGTGTGGTAAGTACGTCTAACAGAACAAACATGTCACTCATGGTGCGTGTGTGAGGAACAACGACATCGCAGGTTGGATATAGCGGCCAGTTGCCGCGGATTGATACAAGTCCGCGGGAAGGGGTGTAAGCCACTAACGCGTTGTTTGAGGCAGGGGACCGGCCGGAAGAGACAGTCTCTTCGCCCATACCGAAGGCAGCGAAAGAAGCCGCCACAGAAACACCACTGCCATTGGAGGAACCAGATCCAAAGGCAGCAGGAAGATAGTCTTTGTTGTACGGACTCTCTGCTCGACCATAGACACCACGAAGCATTCCTCCATATGCCATGGGACACATGTTCGTGCGGCCCAACAAGATGGCGCCAGCTTCTCGCAGAGCTTTCACCGTGAATGCATCTTCGTTGGCGATGAGGTTCTCGAACGCTTTCGAGCCGCTAGCCACAGTCATTCCACGAACCTTGTAACTGTCCTTGACCGTGAAAGGGATGCCTTCGAGGGAGCCACGGGCATGGCCAGCGGCACGGCGATCATCAGCGGCGGCTGCTTCTTCGAACACTCTCTCGTTGATCACGGGAACCGAGTTAAGGACGGTGTTTCTGCAGTCATAGGCACTGATGCGGAGCAGGTATTTGGCGACCAGGTCAACTGATGTCAATTTCCCATCGGCTAGTGCTGTTGACAAGCCGGCGATTGTCGCGTCGACGATGCTGTCACCCAACGACATACTCGTTGAGGTAGAGGTATTCACTCGAAACTGACTCTTGCGTATATCGCGCCTGAAGATGTTGCAAGACCCTGCTCCTCAAGTATGAGATCGCCACGAGGCAGCTTCGTTGCCTGTGCTGGACACGCGCAAGGCGTTGGGAAAAGGAACGATAGACTCGCGCAGAAGATGACCGATGAAGGCAACAGGACCGAAGAAACAAAAGGAACCTCACAACGCCGGCAGCGACCGAATGCTGTTGTCACCTCTCTGCGCTCATTTCCGACCGCTTCTCGAGATGCGCGCGGCCCTTTACACGATGGAACCGCCCGCTATATGTCGATGGTAGAGTGGAAGAGGCGACTTTTTGGATTGCGGGCTTGCTCCATGCCCCTCAGATCCGGTCTAACCAGATTTGGCAGGTCCTGCCGACCGCGCCTGCGCCTCGACTTCGAATGATTCGACGCCCAATTTTCGAAGCATTGACAAGACACATTGACAAACCTCGAACAATGGAAGTGCTCTGGAGGAGCCCCAGTACTCATAGCAACACAGTCTGAAACCCATGCCCTGGGTCACCTCCTCCCCACGCCGCCATGGCGGCTTGTTCAAAGTATATCCTATCCCCTCTGCTCTCCCAGACAAACAAAGCCCACACCACATCACCCTACCGAACAATATCTAGAATTCGTGCAATAAAAGCGACCGTCTCGTCGAGAATGCCAGGTTCACGGCCGAACTCAGAGGTTTCCAACCTGAAATCCTCAACAGCCACTCAAAATGGTCGCTTTTGCCTGCCAGCGGAAAGCGTTCGCCATTCCTACACATTGATGGCTTTCCCCAGCAGGGAATCGGCAGAAAGCACACAACACCTAGGAGAACTACAATCCGAGGTAACGACGATCTCCAATACGATCTCCCAGTTCGAACCCGTCCATCTCTACGCCAAAGAGGATCTCATCCCGCAAGCAGAATCCATGGTTAGCGCAGGTGTCTCCGTAAAGCCTGCCACTGTCAGCGAACTCTGGATCCGTGACAGCGGGCCCGTCTTCGTGCAAGACTTGTCGACAGGCAAACGGACAGCTATCAAGTTCAACTTCAACTACTGGGGCGGCAAACTTCCCTCCATAGGCGACGAGAACGTCGCTCTGCAGATCGCTGCCCACGCAAATGAACCTTTAGTGGCCTCGAAACTCACGATGGAAGGAGGCGGCATCGAACACGACGGCGAAGGCACCTTCCTCGGCACGGAAAGCTGCATCATCAACGACAACCGCAACCCGGGATTTTCCAAGTCCGATGTCGAAAGGGAGCTCAGGGACCTGTTTGGAGTTACGCATTTCATCTGGATCCCTGGCGTCAAAGACTACGACATTACAGATTACCACATCGACGCGCTTGCACGCTTCACATCACCCGGCGTCGTTCTTCTTAGCAAGCCCGGTCCCAATGCCCACCCCATCGCCGTCGACGTCTACAACTCTGCCCGCTCTATCCTCAGTGCCGCGAAAGATGCAAAGGGCCGTGCACTGACGGTACACGACTGCGAAGAACCCGATGTCACGCAGCTCGGACCACCGGACAAGCACAATGAAGTCATTGGATCGTATGCGAATTATCTCCTCGTCAATGGAGGCGTCGTCATGCCCAAATTCGGGCAGGAGAGGCAGGATACTGCAGCCCTCGAGTTGTTCAGAAGCTTGTTTCCCCACAGGAAGATAGTGCAGGTGCCGATCAACATTTTACCGAGGACGGGCGGCGGAATCCATTGTGCAACCCAGCAAGTTCCAGAGATCTGAGGAAGTTGGTACAAGACCGTAGGCCTACCCTACCTAGTACCAGTGGATGTCGTTCCATACAAAAGCGATCCGCCAGACATGTACGGAGTACTTGGTAGGAAACCAGGGCTCTCACAAACGAGCCTGGTGTGGTGATTTTTGTTTCACACCGGTGTAGTCAGTCAACTTATGATGAGTCTTATGATGAGTTTTCTGTGAATAGGCGTGGGTTGCCGGAGCGAGTAATCAGTATTGCACCCTCTGCTCTGAACATGCAATTCCCGCAGCAATGGCACAAACAAGCTACAGACAATCCCTGACGGCCAAAAGTCGGTAGTGGTTGGGCTGCTGGGGCTAGTGACGCTTCTCGAGAAGCAGAAGCAGAAGCATTGGCCTGTGTACGTCCAAATAAAATGGCCACAGAAACCGTCGAAGCGAATGAAGTGAGGAATACCAGCCTCACCACAAACATACTTTGGCCATAGCCTCTTTCTGCCTGCCTGTCAGCCTGGAACCAACCACTGGATATGCGTGATCGACTTAATACAGTACTGTGTCATGTGGCCCAGCCCACCGGTTTCTACGCATGTCTCCCCAGCCCCAGGCAACAATTCCCCGTTTACAGCGAGAGGGCTGTCGCCTTTGGTCTTCTCCTGGCCAATCATTCCATGGCCTGGAGTGATCATGATGCACCTCGACACACTGAAGGGCCTCCTCGTGTAGCGTGTGCATGCTGGTCAGGCCAAAACGAATGGCTCTCACGCTCTTGTTTTTTCTTTCTGTTTTCTCTGTGACTACAGTACGGAGTACGCGTGCTGCAACCCGTCCAGAGAGACCAGATGAAACTCTGGCGGCATCATGAACACGAGGCGGATTCAAAGGGTATTTTCGACGGCTAGTCATAATATTTAGCACCGCTACATCCCAAGTATAAAAGTCGCAATCCCTCCGTCTCTTCACTATGCCAGTGTCCATCCCCCTTTCAGTCTTCTCATCCCCTCTCGCGACCGTGCTTTGGTAGCGATTGAAAGAAATTCAGCTACAGCTACACCCTCCTACGGCAGAACCAGAAACCTGGGCCTTCAAAGACCACTGCGCGATGCCCCTCAACGGCAATTTCAATGTGGACCTTATGACATTGTTTAAGCCTCTACAGGGACTCTCGTTGACCGCAATTCTCAAGCACTGGAATCTCATTCGGGCTTCTGGGTCCGATCCAGGTGCAGAAATGATCCTGACTTCGCTCTTTGGCACCCCACGAATCGACACACATTTGGAAAGTTCGTTTGTCACCGCAGTGGCCCCAACGGATTACCGGCGTCTTAGACTGCTCGAGATAATCATCGAGCAAGGCGCAGGTCCAACGGTCAGACAGGCCCTGATGAACCGAGGAGAGCGTTTGCCTGCTCTCATCCAGCTCTCTTTCCTGGCTGTGATCCATGGAGATCTACTCCGGCGCCTCGCCAGAGATCTGATCGACATACGACGAGAAAGATGCCGCCGCAGATCAGAAGAGGAAGAGGATGGATTTGTCCTTGCATACGATGCCACGCTCGGAACTCTGGAAGCATACCGCGACCAAACAAACAAGTTTCCGTGGTACAACTGTATCGAAGATGTCAGAAAGCAAATAGGACCCGACTACGAGCGGGCATACTCTCGATTTGATCGTCCACACAATGCAACCTTTTTGAGAAGCCTGGCCATCCCGGGAGAGCTACTCGGATGTCTCCTTGAACATCTGACAAAACTCCAACGGATGCACGACCATTACATCGAGATCGAGACCATGCAGGGAGTACCCACCATTGTCGTATGGGCACATCACATTCTGATGCTCTGCGTCCATGTCGTTGTCCGAACCGAGCACGGCCACCAAGATACCAAGAAATTTGGTGGTGGCAGGCCAAGAGTCATCATCCATGCCTATTCCAGCGATTGTTCCAAGGAAAAGGAATTCATGTTTCGTTATTTCGAACAGTACCAGCAGCCAATTGAGATCAGCCCGGCCCGATCGAGGGAAGAGCAGCCCTTGGAGAGTCCTCGGATTGGTAGGCTCCCACTTCGAAAATATGGTCTGCTCACCATTGAGAACCAACTAAGGGCACGGGAATACTACTTCTCTGAAGACGAGATCAGAGAAATCGTAAATATTGCTGGCTTGGCCGTCTTGCATCATTCGATCAACCTCTTCGGCCGCAACATTGACCAAAATGTTGAGACTCTGACGGCCGCTGAACCGGTTCCCGCCCAACCGAGACGGTCTCCATTCTGCGACTGGGACAAGGTGCAAAATGTGCTGGGCTATTTCTTCAACACGCCACCAATGTCGCGCGAAGAGGCATTTCAATGCATACCACAACTGGACGTCCCCACGCTAGGTATGCTTAGTCCCAAACTCTGCTTCAAGGTCAAGGGCAACTCGTGCATAGTCACGATCCAGAAACGTCACAGTGCCGCCGTACAGATCGAATTGGCAGGTCTTGCCGTCTTGCTTGCAGCCTTCAGTTGCGTAGACGATTTGACTGCTTGTGCGACCCTGATGATCCCTGAATTCCTGGGCCAGCAGGTGGGATTCTCACTCTCCCCGAAGCACCCGGGAGGATACTTCATGGCAGGCGATTCAAGAGGCTGGGCGAACAAGACACTCTTGGCGTTCTTCACTAACGTGCTCAGGGGCATCGGGCCGGATTGGAAAGAGCTGTCCAGCACATGGCTGGTCAGTGACATGGGATGGAGCGTGTATCTGCCGATAGTCGACGAAACTTGCGATCCTTGCATGGTGGACCGCTATCGAATTGCATTGGTGAATGGAATTCCAGTGCTCAACGGCGAACGGAGGAAGAAAATTGTCGACGGCTTGCCCCGCTCGCAATTCCACAGAACAGCCCGTCCCGAACCGATTCCGCCGACATTCGACATGGGTAGAGACCTGAGTGAGACCAGGGGAACGAGAGAATGGGTGTCGACCGATCACGACGCTTTCAGTGTCGCCATCAAGCTCGACTCCTTATGGGGTTCATGTGTGACTGGGTACTCTGACCTATACGATGTTGCGACGCGACGGTCGTGGACCGAAGTCAGCTGCGAGTGCCGTGGTGAGGATTCACCAACGCGGTTCCCGGAAAGGCTCTATCTCTTCCAGGGTCTGTACAAATATCCGCTGTCGGGGCAGAATCCAGAGGTGCATGTGTTGCCAGTGGCGGGAAACGTCTGGGCGCGTTATCTATGTCTGCTTGCCGCCAGTACCACGGGGGACCTTGGGCCACAAAAATGCTATGTTCGAGGTAATAGAGCTTGCAAGTGCTGGCTCACGGCGTTGAGCAGGGGTGCTGCGGGTGCTGTATATGATCGCCCTGAAGTGGCCGTCTGGGCCGTGCTTTGAGCCTTCGATTGGGATTTTGGGCGGGTCAATGACCTGAACGACCGTGCCGCATTACTCCTTGCTGATCGTTATTTGGCAGCTGGGTAGAGAAGGAGCGTAAATAGTATGAACTTAGCTTGTCTGCAAGTCATGCAAGCTCACGAGGACCGCGCCCGAGCCGGCGACTTGCCGCCGTGTTGGCCATCTTGGCTGAAATCAATGTCTTTGCACGAGAAGCGGCCGAAGCGTCAGAGAGACTTGAGCGAGTTGAAATCATCGGTAGAAATTGAGTTATCTCTATCCAGTTGAAGGTGAAAATGGCGCCGTCGTTTGTTCCTGTAGATGAACCAACAAGGTGCCTACTCTTGACTGCTTCGAACATGTGGAGCACAGATCATGGTCCGCATTTTCTTAATCACTCAATAATCATGCGAAGTGGCAATGGCAAGCCCATTGACCAGCCAAACGTTGACCCAAGGCTTCCGGCGTCGGCAGCTCTGAAGTGACGTATTTGCAGAAGGCCCGCTTCGGTTCAACGACGACGATACGGATGACAAGAGGAGGTTCACTGTCACATGCGTTGTCAGCCATAGCAGTAAAGCAGGCGATTGGCATAACCTGCGGAAATGCGTTGGCGAACTCATTCTGTAATTATGTCTTCCACTCCCTGATTCGTACGTATTGATTGTCTTGTTGAGCTAAGTAAGTTCGAAGAGAACGAATGAGCTGAGTACGCAGCTCCAGCCCCCCGCCTTCCCGCCCTCCCGCCTTCCTCACCGGTTAGAACAACGGCCAATGATGGTTGGCCTATCGACGCTAACCCACGATTAAGGCGAATGTGATCTGGACTCAAATCTCTCGATATATTTATTGTTATGCGAGCTTGAGAACCTCTCTCGCCTGTGTTTTCTTCGTCCCCAGCTGTCCACATCATGGCAATTCAATATCGTCCGTTGGATCGTTCGCACCACGAAGTCAGACTTTTGAAACTTCTACCGCAGGCATACAACAACAAGCACAAAGTTATACCCGCCTGCCACATTTTTCATGCCCGTCTCCCTGAAAAGCCACAATACGTAGCCCTCTCCTACGTATGGGGCAGTCGAGAGAGGAGGTTTGTAATACTCGTCGAAGGTTCACCGGTGTTCGTAACGGCGAACCTTTACGATGCCATGATGGAACTCAGGCCCATTGACAACCATTTGATTATATGGATCGACTTTATTTGCATCGACCAAGCGAATGACCAGGAAAAAAGCTGGCAGGTTGAGCTGATGAAGGATATCTATCGACAGGCTACACAAGTCTATGCCTGGCTTGGGCGTGCGGATTGTGATAGTGATCTTGTCATGGATTATCTGGACACTTTCGGCGCGAAAGCAGAAGCTTGCGGGATTGACAACGTAGAAGGTCATCATCTAGAGATTTGGCGAAGTTTGGCGTCTCCCAAAGCTGCAGTTCACAATCCGATGCAGCCGGATGTCGTGATACAAACATATGATGGCGACCTGAGGGTCGTCCGTCGCCGAAATTTAGAGGGGCTCTTTTACTCGATAAGCGGGTGGCACCAAAAAGACAATCTGTTACCGGTTGATGGGATGCAGCGTCTCTTCACACGACCATTTTGGGGCCGCATATGGGTTTTACAGGAAATCTCACTTCCAGAAAATGCCGAGTTCCTTTGTGGAACTAAAAGAATCAGTCGACGCCGATGCAGCGCAGCAATCAATGCATATGCGGCGTTTTGGGTAATCCTCATGGAGAAGTTCCACAACGAGACACCATCGTTTCTGCAATATCATCTCACAATCACCACCCGACTCTTCCACCACAGGCCCAATGTCGTGCTATCTTCGTGGAGAATATATAGGTACAGCCGGTTCCCCCTAGCAGCTCTGCTCCGTGCCACCTGTGTTGGAAGCATCAATTTGGATCGTCATGGACCCCACCACTTCGAGTCGACAGATCCCCGAGACAAGATATTCGCTCTGTTGAGCCTGGCATCCGATCGAGAGGATTTGAAGCGAAGAGGTTTCTTTCCGGACTATACCAAGTCTTGTGCCGAGGTCTACACATCGGCAACCGCAGCTCTTCTCCAGCAAGGTCACATGTCGCTTCTCTCATGCTGCCAGTTCCCTAAGCTGCAGCCTGATCTACCTTCCTGGGTCCCAGACTGGTCCCGGTCAGTAACTGATATGTTACAGGACGTGGAAAACGATCATGTCACCCTATATCCTACATTTAGGGCGTCCGGGGCGGACTGCCACCAGCCAAATATCACTGCCATGAAAACGAAGAGGTCAATCCGGGGAATATCTGTAATGTGCGCAGTACATGACGAGATTGACAAGGCCGGCCGTTTTCCGAAAAGAGATTCCAGTACTGAAGTGCCTCTTTCTCAGACATTTTCATGGCCAAAGCAATGGCTAATTGAGATCCTCCATCTTACGTATCACAAAGTGCAGTACTTTGAGGATTTCAGAGACCGGCTACGTGCGGCAGCGAGAGCATCCATTGCAGGCGCCGGGTTGGACCCGAACGGAAGGAGCGCAAGGATTGGAGATGATCGCTTTTCAGACGCCGTGCTACTGGTGAACAGTGGTATACAGTACATCAAAAAGCAACATATCAGAGTCGATGTCCAGCGATTTTTGGCCACCAAAGCTACCAAAGAAATCATCAAAGGCAAGACCTCGGTGGGCACAAAGTTAAGCTTGGAGATCATGGGAAAGAGTTTAGGCCGACTGCCATTTGTTAGTACAAAAGGACATTTGGTCGTCAGCTCTGAACATGTCGAACGAGGCGACGTCATCGCACTTATCAAAGGGACACAGATCCCTTTTATTCTTCGTCGCCAAACTGGTGGAGCTTACCGGTTGGTCAGCGAAGCGTACGTAGATGGTATCATGGACGGAGAGGCCGCCGGCGACGCGAAGTTTGCGCCTGTGGAGCTTGTTTAGCAATATTGGAACTGTCTCTCAGGGGAGGTGAGTCGTAGATCGAATTCTACTCCCCTTAGCCGCAGGAACAGAGCAATGTTGTCGTGATAGTCCCGCCCAGTGTTCGAATGATTAGCTGACGATCTTAAACGTCCAGTAGAATCTGATAGAGGATGCAAGCCCGTTGAAAGAATTGAAGAGGGAGACTCCAATAGGTCCAACGCACATATGCTCTCTTCAATGCCATCATCCCAGTCATAACTACAAGTTCACAAATGGAACGAAAGTCAAGGCTTGCTGGAGGAACCTTCTAGGTACGCGCTGTCACGCGTCATGGCGCGTCATCCCGCTCTGGCCGAGGATAAATTTCGACTATCCTATGGTGAGGATGCGAAATAATGACGGCGGAGTCTCGCTCGAGATGGCCAACGACCAAGAAATATCGATCAGATCCAATACCATTCACTCCGTACACAGTTCGCGACACTTCTCTCATCATTCTACTTGCGAGCGGGATCCCAGCACCAGCCTTAATGTTCGCCTTGCTTCAGCCCAAGCGCCCTAAAGCAACTGGAGATCGTACGCACTCCGCCGACCATGCTGGTACATTGCAGCAAATACGCCACCAACATGAATCACGACTCCTAAACTCCAATGAAAAGATTGACTCGAGCGCTTCAACCAGCCATGATAATAGTCACCAGACCACGAAAGATTCATATTCAAATGACTCAGAGAGCTTTCAAAATTCGAAAGGATCATGACTGTGGGAGTCCGGGCCGTATCAACAGTGACGGCTCCTGCTCTGAGATGCGATGAATCCTCCCGGGCCGGCGGGCACCTGCCCTTCATCTTCGCTCTAGTTCGAAGATATGTTTGGCTCCGACCCTCTTGGCTCACCTCTATCGTGCTCTGCCAGGGAAGATTTGATGATGGCAAGCATGCGCGGAGCATTCTGTACAGCTACTCAGGGCCTTAGCCAGAGCTGTTGCCTCGCGCAAGCCACCATACCCCAAACCTCCGCTAGACGAGGCACCTTCTTCCTTGCGAAAGTGATCCCGGGGGGTTTTTCGTGCTCCACCAGACAAGGGATGGCGATGTACTGAATACGATGGGTGCGCCACCGACTTTGGACATTTCTCTCTTCCCATCTCATTTCCTTTCTACCCTACAGATGTGTGGATGATCTCACCTGGTCGAGCACCTACCGCTGTGGTGAGAGCCATTACTGAAACTCTGCGCTTGACCAGTTTCTGGAGGTCGGGAATAACATACAGTAATTACAACCTACCTTCTCATGCATTGTTTGGCGCGGGCTTGAGTATTGATGAAGTATGCGGTCTGGAGGTTTGAATAGAGGCGTGCTGTAAGATTAATTCCAGATGCAGCATTTTAGAAAAGGGGCAGCTACCGACGTCTCGCGTCCAGAGCCTCTCTCGTATCTATCTCGATCTGATCTTGAACCTCACCTTTCTGTAAAGGCTATGCATGCCCTGAGAGCGCATGTATGTACCGCCCCTGCCAGGGTCATTGGGAAGAATGGACGCATCGTAGCTACTTCACTTGTTCGTGGAAGCAAGTCCAAGACGGTCACTTCTGACTCCGCACGAGCAGCCTCGTCAGGCTCGAACCTGCATGACTTCCGCCAGTCATATATCGTCGACAACTTTGCTCATGCACGAGCACCCTCTCTCTCACATCCACTGACCCCAAGAAGTTGTGTTCGAAAGTTTGATCCAATATCGCCGTCGTGTGGCAAGTTCCGAAACGAGCGTCAAGCACAAGTGAGAGGGACAACCCCGCCGTCACTGAGTAAAAATTTCAGTTCACTACGACAACCAGCGAGATCGCGCTCTGACACCCAACTTGGCGAGCGCGGTGAGAAAATCCTTCCTACTACCGCACCCTCTCAGACGATTAAATCACCCATGACGTCCGAAGTGACCTCGACTCCCCCCTCCAAAATCTCCCCCGCCGCACAACATAGGGCCCTCGTCGTTGGCCGCACAAAACCTCCATCCACGCCTGCAACCATGGCTGACTCGTCAGCGCCCGAGAAAGCCGTCCCCGCCGACGTAAAGGCAGCTCTGAATCATGAAATCGCCGACAACGTCAAGGCCAACACCTCGACAGCCGCGCCCGACGCACCTCCTGCGAACAAGCCCAAGAAAGAAAAAGCCCCCAAACAGCCCAAACCCCCCAAAGCTCCCGCCACTCCAGCAGCACCCGTTTCGCCAGCTCTGATTGACCTGCGAGTCGGCCATATCCTCCGCGCCATAGCTCACCCCAACGCCGACTCGCTGTACGTTTCGACGATTGCGATGGGCGACCCCGATGGAACTGAACACACCCAAGTCGACGAAGAGACGGGAAAGGTGGTTCGGACAGTGTGCTCCGGACTGAACGGACTCATCCCCCTGGAAGAGATGCAGAACCGCAAAGTGGTGGTGGTGGCGAACCTGAAACCAGTCAACATGCGGAGTATAAAATCTGCAGCCATGGTTCTTGCCGCTTCTCCGCCAGCCGAAGAAGGAGCAGACCCTCACGCAGCAGACCGTGTCGTCGAACTCGTCAACCCACCCGAGGGATCGGAGGCCGGTGACGCGGTCTTCTTCGAGGGATGGCCGTACGGTGAGGGCAAGGGCCCAGAGAAGCAGCTAAATCCGAAGAAGAAGGTCTGGGAGAGTGTGCAGCCGGGATTCTTCACCAGTGATGATCTTGCGGTTGGCTTTGATGCCGGTCGGCCCGGCGTGGAGATTGACGGCGACAAGGACAAGAAGGGCTGGCTTGTCGTGGAGGGCAAGGGACGATGTACGGTGAAGACGCTCAAGGGAGCCGTCGTGAGGTGATGTGTCGATTCTCGTTCACGGGTCTCACAGCTCAAACTGTGGAGCGAGATGTGCGTATTCATTCAAAGCATTCGTTATTCGACGCTTTGAGGACCATGGCATTCGCTCAGACAGCCACACCGTACCAGACACGATTTGCCGAGACGATCAGCATTCAGCATTTATGAGAGACTACATCTTAGAGCTAAGAACCACCCAGTGCCTCAAGGATGGAAGAGAAAAGACTGCCGAACAGACCGGATCCCTCGAGATGTGTCCGCAGAGAGCACAGCGTAGGCAGATTTGCGCGATAGAAAAAGAAAGCCTTCCTTCCCAGCTCATGCTCTCCCTCCTGCTCTTCCTCTTCGAAATAACTAGTCTGGACATGCAAGTCCAAGTATCAGTATGGTATTGCATGCTTTACTCGCTCTGCTCTGCCTTATCACACAGAGTACATAGATATGAACGCGCCGTGTCCTCAGACGGGATAAGAAGATGATGACCCACAAGAATAGTCAAGTACTCCGTACCGCGCACCGCAGGATTAAGTCTATTACTGTATATTGGCGGCAGTCTTCCCTCCCGATTACACCGGGCCTCCTTGCAGGTTTTATGCCCGATGCAAATACACATGCTCGGTGTACATATATACCTTCATTCGTGGCATCAACACATGCTCCGTGTACATAGATACCTTCATTCGTGGCATCAAAAAATGTGGCCAGCATAAAGGCCCGCCTCCGCCTGCCTGCACTCTGCGTCACAAAACGGCATTGGTCCCCATCCTGTGGTTGGTCTAAAGTACGACGAGGTGGCTAAAAGCGTGGTCCGCTCAAACTTTCATTAATATCAAACGCTCACTTCAACAGGATGATCAACAGGACCAGGATCACGATGAGGACAATGATGGTTGTGATGCCCCAGTTGTCCTTGGCCCGCTGACTCACGCCCTTTAATCGCCGCTTCGCACCGTCCAGGCGCCCTTGATGCCGATCCACGCCGCGATCGACCTCGTCGAGTAAACCGATTTGGCCCTCGAGCTCATCCCCGACCTGCATGGCGAGTTGCCGCTGTCGGCCTATGCTTTCGCCCAGGCGGTCGAGTTGCTCGTCCTGCTCGGCAATGACCTGCTGGTGGTACACGTGGATTTGCTGGTTCGACATGTCTGCCGTCGGGTCCGGCGTGCGCGCACGGCGACCGTCTTGGTCCTCGTCGTCTGTGTACCGCGAGGGGAAGAGCGCCGCGCGGACAGCTTCGTCCTCGGCATCGTTGAGCGATTCTTGCGAGGGGTTGTCCCTGAAGCGGACGTTTTTGGCCGCGGCCCCCGCCTGGCTTTGCGAGGCGTCTTGTCTCCTCAGGCTGGAAGTCTTCTGCTGCTGCTGGCGGGCAGCGTCGCTTGATGTCCGTGTCTTGGCCCGGGCGAAGTCTTCCTTCAGAGTCGGGTCGTTCGGGGATAGGAGGATGTCGTCGGCGGCCGCGGTGTCGGTGGAGCCGTCTCCTTGGAACTGCCGGGAGAGGTCATTATATTGGGAGCGCAGTTGCGGTAACGATTCGTCGTCGGGAGAGCGGGAAGACAGGGATTCGATGCCTTCGCGGAACGACTCTAATGAGCGGGCGATGTTGGAGTCTTGCGAGGGGTTCGGGTCGAGATTTAACGAGATGGCGCGCTGGCGCTCGAGAAGGGAGAGTTTAATGTGGTCGGCGAGGAGGAGGAGTTGCGGCGGATTGGACATGACGGGTCGTGGCTGGGGGGTCGTTTGAGGCGAGTCGAACGATGCGAGCTGAGCGTCTTCAATACCGGCAGGTTGAGACTCGTCGACGAAGAGTGTTGGTGTTGTTCAGAGCGATGAGTACTGGGTGTGTCTCAGACGTGGAACGAATCGCATGGGCCAAGCGGGTGGTCGGGTGTTGTTGCGTTTGTTGTGCTCGTACAGGACTCCGTACTCTGTACGTTGTAAGCTGAAGCCTGCAGCCACGGTGGTGGAAGAAGTCCGGGGGAGTGGCGCCCGGAGGCTCGAGGCTTGCAGGCTGGGCGGGGACCGCGGCAGTCAGTACAGTTTGGTTACTGTACAATTGCCAAGCAGATCAAATTGGACTAGTGTGATGCCGCCCTGTGGTCGACGCCGAACTCGGGAGAGCCGAGTGAGCCAAAGACGTATTTTGCCTCGCTTACAAAATCTCACTTCTATGGCTATCACAAACACTGCGCCCTGAGCGACGACCTCTCCTGACTCCGTACTCTCTCTATTTCATGAAGGACTAGCATCGCTGTCAGCATTCTCGAGTGTACCTACGCTTGCTAGTACCCTCAAACTGGACGTGATGACGTTCCTTGAGGTGTCGACTAATATTGGACGTGGTATCGGTTCTCAGAATGACTAGAACACTGTCCCAATGGTCGTAAATCCACCATTGCGTCGACTATTGCTCGATATACTCATCACCATGACTCCAGGCCGCCGCGCCTTCTTGGCAGGTCGGTAACCATTATCGAGTCATTCGGTGCTGTCGATCAAGCAAGTACTGGCGCGCAGAGATGGCGGGTTAATAATATATCGTGTCAGGAATTGTACTAAACGAGTCAGATTGAGACATTTGTTCCCATACAAATATTGATCACGGAGTACGAGCTTGAGCACATGGTCAGTCACATCAGATCATCGAGCATCCTTTCCTCTGCTTCCTCGAATGCCTCCCAATAATCATCATCTGTATCCCCGTGCGCGATCTCCCGGTCTTCGCCTGCTTCCACGCTCACTTGCGCAATCTCCTCTGTTTCGTCACCTTCGCCTAGGACGACAGCTCCAGCGAATGTGGTATCTGGATGCAGCTGGAATTCTGTCAAAGCCAGTCCGGCCTCCCTGTCCCAAGCCCTATATTCCGTCCTCAGAAGCTGAAACTTTGCAGCATACACCGCCGCACCCCCCAATTGAGATTGAAAGTCCAGAGTCGCCCCGTGACCCAGGTCGATGGAAGCGCCCACGCCTACTCCAGCAAGAGCTGCCGCAACGAGAGGATCAAGCCCTAATTTAAGCCCTGTCTCGTTGCCTTTGATGGTGTGGACTGTCCCGTCATTCAATTCCAACAAGCCTGTCAACATCCAGATCTTAGGCAGTCCCAGACCAATTCTCCGTCTCATGTATTGACTCCTAGTCACAGACGCCCAAAGCTGAAGCTGCGACCGTGAATCGGGATTTTCCAGGACCTGGGAGAAGAATTCGGGGGCGCTTGAAGACAATGTTTGGTCAGTATCATAGCGGGACATTGTTGTCTCCTGTAACCTACTTTTTGAGTTCGACACGGCGTCCTCCACTGGCGGCAATAGTATGTGAGTTCTCACTAGAAATCTTGGGCGCTGCCTCGCCGATTCCCAGAAACTGGACTCCAAATCCTAGACGAGTTTTGGCAGTCGTGATGAGCTTCCCATTCCAGGGGTGAATGTTGGCGACCTGCTGCAGGTCATTGTCACTTTGTCCATTAGCATAGTTTCAAGGCTATTGTTTTCCTAGTTCATGGATGAGGTCGGAGTGAACGCCTCACCTAAGGCGTGGGAAAGGCTGAAATTTACGCTTTGATGGGTTCGCATAATCTTCCAGGACGAGGTGGCCGAGTGCAAGTTCGTCGAGAGGATAACCCCTACGATACACGAAGTAGGCTCCTTCCTCCATGTTGGAGATGTGCTACTACCACCTGCAGTGCCACAGACCATAAGAGAGATGCCATGATTTATAGTGTGATTGACACACCAAGGCCATGCGATGTGCCTGCGGACCTTGAATAGTTTGATTAATCGATTGAGTCGTTCGCCGTTAGCTCCAAAGCCTCTTCTTCTTGGCGCGTCTGCACGATCCTCGTCTCCCTGTCCATTCGCTCAGCGACAACCCCCTCTTCACACTCCTCTGAGGTCTCAACAGCGTCAGCGAACACGAGGTCCTTGGCACCCCGCCAGCGAACCTGGGGTTCTTGGCGCTATTTTGAGGCGTCAGAGGGACCGGTCCTCCATCACAGACCAGGAAGCATTCCTGCCCGTCCGCCAGCCTGTGTCTGCGTCCCTTTATCCCTCTGCGCTCTCAGACACTCAGTGCCCTCTGAGCTTCTGTGCCATTTTACCCTCTGGTTGCCGGAAGTTGAATAGACACAGCTTGCAAGCATCAGGCTGAGGGATATCTCGGTGACCGCACATCCTCCTGCGCCCTCCGCCAGTTGCACCTGTTGCCGAGGGCTTTTCACATTCCCATTGGATCTAAAATCCCTCAAAATTCCAAGCAAAGGCGATCATGCTGCCCAGCATGGGAACGAGGGGTCCATCATCTGGATTGGGAGTCTTGTCCCTTCAGCCTGATCAACGCGCAAACTTCAGGATGCAAGCTCACGAGCCGACCTGTAAGATGGGCTGTTCTTCCTCGTGTTTCCTGCGCCAAGCCACAGCCCCTCGCAAGAGACACGCTCCAGCATGAATGAGCATCTTCTAATCCGAAGTCTCAACTTCCGGAATAAAAGCGTGGCAATCGATATCAAAAGCGCACGTTTCCCAACTGGAGCTGTACTCTACAAATCCTCCACGTTGGGCTTCGCGACAATGGACCTTCAAGAGATCTTGGACTTTTTGGGCGGCTCGCTCTTGGCTGACGAGTATCGAGGCTTCTTCGAGGAGAAGGCCGCTGAGATTGAGCTGGAGACGAACTACACTGGGACCGCTGGTCAGAACGCCCGCACTTCGTCCAGGCTTTTGTTGAAAAGGGCTATTCTCTGCATGGTATCCGGCAACCACGCCAAGGCGCGGGACTGGCTCTTAGCAGTCCACGCTTCTGATGGCGATCCTCGCTGGGAAAGCCGCCGCAAATGCTACGAAATGCTCAACTTCGTCCTCCGCAGCCACCCGGCCGCTATCCGCTTCTGGTCGCGAAATGGCAGCTCTGGTGCACTCATATTTGAGACTCAAACCTCGGAAATGTTGAGTGAGCTGAGCTTGTGGCCAGCGAGGTATGACGGAACTGATCAACTTGAGCAGTCTCTGCCTCGTTACCTTTATCAGTACGACATCTTCTTATGGGCTATGCAATGCCTTCATCCGAACTTTGGGCGCCCAGAGCTCGCAATGGTCGCTTCACAAATGACGCCAAACATCGGTGGCCCGTTTCCGTCTGGCTATATCGAGTCAGCAACTAGGCTGAAGTTGACTGGCTTGGCTGGCACCCTGAAGCGCATGGCATTTGATACTGCAATTTCGCGTAACCCGCTTGGCCAGGACAAGTCTTATCAGGAACTTGTGCAGTATATGCAAGAGACGGATGATCTTGTGGCCCAGGCACTTCTAAGCATACGAAAAGCAGACAGCCTCTATTCTCCATCTTTTACCAGTCCACTTGCGTTGAATCTTGTCGTGGATGGAAGACTCAGCGGCGCAGTCGATCTGGTATGGGACCTCGAGGAGCCTCGTTTTCCGCTCATTCTCAAACCCGCAGCTGAACGCCACTACCAGGAAGCGCTCTTCCTCATGGAAGCTGCGGGCTGTCGCAGAGGTCGCGGTGCTATTCTTCTCCGACAAGCCGCCGTCATTCACGCGGATGTCCTGAGAAGTGCACTTAGCCGTGAGTCATGCAACAACCGAAAACAGTCTGCAGACATAGTGAAAGAGCTGTCCGAAGCGTCAACCAAATTGAAGACCGCATTGGAAGATTTTAGAGGAGATGGGAGCAACACCAATCTCGTCATGTGCCACCAGATCCTCCTTGACATAAGTCGCAGCCACCTAGGGCCTGGCACGAACGTTGACGGACCCTCGTTCGAAAGCCGTGCCAGCTCAATTGGAGAATGGGGCAGGGTCGCCGACAATCCTATGTTGGCGCAATTCTGTGGTCTCCTTATGCTGAGATTTGGAAGGCGGATGCTCCTGGACTACGATCATCTTGATGTTGCCGTACTTTGCACATCCTGCGCGAAGGCATTATTCCAAGAGTTGGGTGATGAACCTTTTCTTCTTTCATCTCTAATGACGAGGGCTGATCTGATCCATTCTTCTGGGAATTACGCCGAAGCGCAATTGGCTCTTGACGACGCGCAAACCCATCTCACAAAGACCTTGACATTGCTCAAGCGCCTGGGAGGTAAAGACGACCGTCTTGAGGGACCAATTGCGAATCTGCTGTTGACCTTCGATAGTCTGGCATCAAGGATTCTAATGAGCGCGGCCAATCCTCAGGCGTTGGGGAGCTGGCGAGAGAAGTATGCAGAGTTGGAAATTGATGTGGAGCAATTCTTACGGAGCTCACATATGACAGTCGTCGGCGGGACCGAGCATCCGTCTGCTGACGCATCAGGAGCGTTCTTGGATCCCGGGCAACTGCTCGACGAACAGCGAAGAGTTCAGTCATTGGGCCAGCAGTACAATACTATGTACGACGAAGCTTACGCACAACTCGAGAGCGGAAACGTTGATGGCTACGAAGCACGGTTCTTCGAGTTCTTGGCCTCGACAGCCAACATGGATGCGCCAACTGACCAGCTTGCCACTTTCAGGATTATTGCCTACTCCGCCCTTGGACTCACGAGAGAAGCGGCTCAGTGCCTACCAGAAGCAGTTCCACTTCTCTTGGGCCGACAAGGAACCAGCATGATCGACCTCATGCTTAGTCGGGTCTCATTCCAGGGACAGCATGTTGAGCTCCTCCCCCAGATTATGCGACAGCAGGGAGAACGGGCGTTCTCGCTTTGCTTCCTTTCACAAAGTTGGTCAGCTGGACGGACACTGTTGGACTCGGTCGCAGAAAAAGCTCGAGGCTTTCTCAACTTAAATGACCCGACGGCCAGAGGATTCTCCTGGATTCTGGACTCGCACATCGGTGCCGTTTACGAGCACAATGGCGACCTAGATGCGGCCCTGCAGTGGTATCTGAGGGCCATGCATTCGATGGAGACGCATCGTGATCGGAATGCGGATGCCGCTGGGAGAGGCGGTTCACAATCATCAATTCATGGCTCAGAACTATTTTCTGGTCTTATTCGTGTTTCACTCGCGTACGCCGAAGCCTCGAACGTTCGACCCCCGAGTGCATGGGGTTTGCCCGGCTTCACCTGGACCCAGCAGGCACTGATCTTTGCCGAGCACGCATCTGCTAGGACATTGTTGGAATTCATCATGTCGCATTCGGAGCTTGCGGGCACCGAGGGCGGGGACATAATCAACATGCAGGATGTTGCTAGATATACGTTCTTGAAGCGTCAAATTGCCGACCTCAGCACAGCTCCTGTGGATGACATGCTGGGCAAACAAGAACGCACCCCAGACAAGACAAAACCCCTGAAGGAAGCCCGGGAAACAGCCCGAGAGGCCGAGATCATTTCTTTACAGCGGAAATTGAAAGACCTCGACAATGAGAAAGGTGTAGTCGAGAAGCTCTCCAGGTCGACGCAGGCTATGTTACGGGCCTCGCGCTTCTGCATCTCCCTTGACCATCTTTTCTCTGCCATTCCAGAGGACGCGGTTGTCATTGAGATCAACATGTCCAGAAGTGGCATTGTGGTCTTCGGCATAACACGGGACGGGGTTCAGTGTGTGTATCGCAGCGAGACCACGATAATCCAGATGAGACGATATATCCTGAGATACCTGCACGACATCTCGGCCTATGAAACATATTTGTCGAACGAAAGCTCTCCCACCCGTACAAAATCCGACCTCGCTGCCCTCCCCTTGCTTGATGACATCAACAGCAAGGCGGCGCGGATATCCAATGAAATTGTCATGCCATTTGACGAGATCATCGCGCGAAAAGAACATGTCATCTTTGTACCATCCGAGGCTTTCAATGTCTTCCCATTAAGTGCTCTGATGTACGCTGGGCAGCCAATCTTCCTCTCGAAAGCCGTCTCACAAGTTCCAAGCCTGGCCACTTTGGAACAATTGACTGTCAGGCCACGACGAGCAGGCAGCACCCCCTCGTCAACGATCTTCGACACCCACGCTCCTCCTAGGCCGAAGCCCGGAGCCCCGCCTCTTTCTATGGATACAGCCCTGGATCGATCCGTCCATGTCCCTGGAGCTGGCGTCAGCGCTCTCCTGACATCGAGCTATTTTGGTTCTGTTCCTCGACATGCTGTCGGCGTCAGCGAAGACACCTTCCGCGTTGCCTACCAGGAGTCCAACTTAGTCCTCCTATCGACCCACGGGATCAAAAGCACATCTTCTCCTTGGCAGTCCCATATCAAACTCGCCCAAGACTTCAGGGTAATGGAAGTATCGCAGTATCGCACACAGGCCTCGCTGGTCGTCTTCGGGGCGTGTCTTTCGGGGACAGGCCGCGTGACAGCGGGTAACGATGTATATGGCTTCTCGCATGCGGTGCTTCAGTCAGGCGCACGTGCATACATGGGCGCATTATGGAAAGTCAGCGACTATGTCACCATGCTGCTCCTCGTTAGCTTCTTCCGTCAGTTGGCGACATCCGACAACAATCGCAGCCTCGCAAGCTGCTTCCAACAAGCACAGAAATATGTTTACGGGCTCGACAACGCTACCGCCGTGGCAATGATCAAAGAGATGTCTTCCGAGCTTAACAAATTGGATTTCTGTGCGATGGAGGGGGAGGACTTAAAGAACCTGCAAGAAACGAAGGTGAGAAGCTTGAAATATCTCAAACGCATGGTCAAAGACGTCGGTGACGGCTTGATCAACCCAAACTTCAAGCACCCTTACTATTGGGCGCCGTTTGGACTGGTTGGCCATGGTGGGCTATGTTTGCATTAAGTGAAAGTCGTTGGTATCGCCGCAGGATTCATGTCTTTACTGTCGAAGGAAGTTCTCATGGCTGGTGGAAAAGTTCTGACCTTTTTCACTTTGATCACCTGTAAAGAGGAACCCAGCTGCCATCTATTTGTTTCGGCAAAGTGACAGCGATCATGATATCCGGTGTCTGGTTGATCTCGAGATTGCATATTCTTCAAGCCTCTACTCTTCGCTCAGCCGCACGCCGCCACTGTGGTGATTTGCTGAGGGGAACACCGACTTAATGATCGGGACTGAAGTTAAACTGATCCCATCTAGGCCTTGGTGTCTCGGTCGTAAGGTAAGGAGAGGACAGTGTTTGATGCGAGAAACCAAGGGTCTGTCGGTGGTCGTCGCCGAAATCGTAGTGGCGGCACAGAGCGAAAGTCGTGACAGCTTAGCGCCGCCAATCGTCCCTCGCAGGTGGAGCATACGGTGGAGCAGTTTAGGACAAAATGCACTTATAAAAGCGGCACGGCCGGGTGAGTCACCCCCTCAGCTTTCACCGCCAAGCGCCCACGGCCCACGGCCAGGAACAGCGCATGAGGCCCGTGGAGGAGCCCCGGCTCGACGAATCTCTTCTCCACACGTCGACTTCCGACTCGGACAAACAACAACCTGACTTGATGTGCTGTTTGTCCCCGGCGCCCTTCTTAAACATGCTCCTCCTCCTCCTCCGCCGCTCCCTCCGCCACTCACTGACCTCAGGTTGTAGAGCCAAGCGCCAGAATGGATGACGACCACGATATCCCCGTGTCGGACTTTGGCCTCGACAGCCCCGTCCCGCTGCAGTCGCAGTTCAACACCCTCTTTGCGGAATTCGCTCGGTCTCGTCCCCGCGTCTCACCTCCCAGATCCCCCTCCGCCCGCCAGTCACACCATGACGGTCCCAAGGAGCCCGAGCACGCCCGTTTGGACTTGCGCTCGCTCGAGTATGCCGAAGACTACGACTCGCACTTGATGTGCCCCATTTGCCACGTGCCGTTCGTCGATCCGGTCGTCCTCGAATGCGACCATACCTTCTGCGAGTCGTGTCTGCAAGAGTACCGAGAGGGTGGCCAGAGCGGCCAGCGCAATCAGTGTCCGACTTGTCGGGCTTTCGTCCTGTCCGTCTCGCGCAAGGCGTCCCGCCTTATCATCAACATGTGCAACGAGGTCAGGGTGACCTGTCCCAACGAGGACTGTGAACAGGTCATCCCTCGAGGCTACATCGAACGACACGCAACCCGGGAATGTCCTCATCAGCGGCTGGAATGCCCCGATCCAGGCTGCGGCAAAATGGTCAAGAGGAGGAACTTTGTCCCCGAGCAATGCATCCATTCCACTCACATCGAGTGTGACTGCGGCGCCGTCATCGAATTGGGCAAGGGCGAATGGCTGAGGCACAAGGATGAAGACTGTCCCAACACTGGCGTCAAATGCAAGCAGTGCGGCCGGAGGATCTCGGCCAGAGACTACCTGAACGGCGTGACTGGCCACATCTGCGACCAGGACCATTTCTGTCCCGGCAAGGAGTACGGCTGTACAGACGAATTCATTCCCGATGAGCTAGACCAACATGTGAAGTCCTGTCCGTTGGCGAGAATGGCTCCCCACCTCAAGAAACAATCACAACTACTGCAGTCTCTACAAGAACAGTTGGCCGTCGTCAAAGTCCGCAACGAGGTCCTCGAGACGGGCTTCGACAAAATCAACGACATTGTCAACGATCGAGTTCTGCCCCGCATCGATCACATCGACCGATCTCCTCCTCCCGAGTCCGACATCGAGGAGATCGAACGGGATCACATCCCCTCGGCCATCTCGCACCGCGATCTGCTGATGCCAGCACATCTGCGTGCCCTGACGCCCTCACCAGACCCGTTGGCCAGCAACATCTCGCAGACACAACAGCATTTGCTCGCCCTGCACGAATCGCTGCGAGGGACTGTCGACACCCTGGAGAACGACATCGGCGCCATGGCCGGCAACATCGCCGATCTGGACGCCCGAACGTCCATGCAGCTGATGAACGAGACGCTACGGATCAAAGAGGAGCTCGCCCACACCAATGCCGCCTTGTTCAGCACCCGATCACAAGTCCAGTGGCTACTGAATCGCGAGAGGATAGGCCAACAGCAACAGGCAATGGGGATGCGTGGGCGGACGCCGTCCGTTCAGCCTCACCCCACGAATCTGGATCCGTCGGCTCGAAGTTCGGTCTCGGAGGCCACAGATCCTTCGGCGCAAGGGTCTAGTTCCGAGAGGCAGCCGTCGCCGGGTTTCGTCGCGTCGAGTCCCAATTTCAGGCCACAGATAAGGAGGCTTAGTGGTGGGAGCCAAGAGAGGGTGAAGTTGTAATAGCTTCTCAAGCTGAGACCAAGCATTGAAATGGTGATAAGCGTCTCGAATTCGATAGTCTCTGAGACTTTGGCATAGTATTGAAGTTATGATAAGCGTCTCGAACTTGATAGTCTCTGAGCCCAAATCAAAATCGTTGTAGTTGTGAAATGCCTCTCGAACTGATAGTCTCTAAGACTTTGGCAAAGCATTGAGGTTGTGAAATGCCTCTCGAACTTGATAGTCTCTAAGACTTTGGCAAAGCATTGAAGTTGTGAAACTCCTCTCGAACCTGACCTACGTCGTCTCTAAGATCCAAGCATTTATGTTGGATGTCGTTAAAACACCAAGTCTCGCACGCACCGTAGCCATGTGTGTAGGGTAAGTACAGGATATGGGGAATCACTCACTACATCATTAAGAAACGAAATACCTAGGTACTGTACTCCGTACATACCGACACCTTCACCGTCGAGCTTTCGCGTCGACCTTCATTTTATGACCAACCACCCTCCCTCCCTCACCAAAGGCGCTGCGTGAAGCAATCAATCTCTCACATGACAAACGATATACTGTATACTCCGTACAGTTAGTGTAGGATAGTGTATTGGATGGATGACCACAGCGAACAACATGTATTTGCGCCAGCCACGACAAGACCACAAGAAAAGCATCGACGCTCAGGAATTCAGCAAGGCACAGGGAAGGCCAGCAATCTCCTTATCTTGCAGAGCCTTGCTGCACTTGTCCTGCCAACGTCCTGCTGCATGGTTCCTCGCTTGCCCCCCTCCCCCCATCGGATGGACCTACCGTTTACGGCGTCGGGAGGAGAAAATGGGAAGGGCGGTCTTCTGCGCGCGGTGAACCATTCATCGACGCGATAAATGGGCTGCTTGGCTAGGATACCTAGCAGATGGCGGGATCGTGATTGGTACAGTACGCGGGAAGAGGGGACATGGGAAATCCACCGCGAGCCTGCGCGCACCTCTCACCTCTCATCTTCGCGATAATACTGTACCACGCATGCGATAATACTGTATGTATGTACAGTATATGATAAGGATAAGGTTACGCAGGTGCCGAGTCGGGTCGTGTAAGTAGTTAGCTGCGCTGCTCTGGCTCTGGCTCTGGCTCTGGCTCTGGCTCTGGCTTGCCTTGCCTTGCCTTGCCTGCTGTTTACGGACGAGATAGATACGAGTACGGGACCGGGACATGGACATGGATCTGGATCTGGACGTGGATATGGAGATGGATTGGATACATAATATATGCTCACGTAGTGCCACTGCCATGGGACGAACATTAGACAGTCTGTCACTTAGTCCGTCCGTCTGGTATAATACCTTGGACTACTATATCCTGCCCGTTCCCAACTTTGATAAAGATACCTAGCTAGGTACAGAGGATTATTGTCCTGTAGGATCCTGAGAGACACAACACATAACGCACGCACGCACGCACGCACGCACCCACACACGCCTCACCTACCACCTATCAAGTCCGACACCGTGGATTGTCGTCGAGTACTGCGCTGCGTCTCCTGTACTCTCGGGTCCTCTCATCTCTTTCCTCCTCGACTCTTCTCGACTGATATCACGTCGCGGCTTCACCTATTGCCTGAAATTCCAACGAATACTGTATCTCTGTATCTCTGGATCTCTCTCCATCTCCGACATATTACGCTCAGGCCACGCCAGCGGTATCTCTCCCAGTCCAGTGACTTGGCTATTCCAGTAGTTCACTACGAATCGAAGAAAGGAAGTCCAAAGCATCACTAAACCTCTGCGTTTCGGCCGTCACCACGTCACCATGGGCCACGGACGCACGCTCGAGTATCCCAAGACGCCCGTCAACAAGGTCAACCGGTATAACCAGCGAGGTGAGTTGGGAGATCCCCCGAGAAATCTTGATTAAGGGAGGTCCCGCGACGAGCTACTTATGAGCCATGTCGGTTGGATCCTGCTGTACAGCATGCATGAATGCCCTTCCTTACTAACTCTCTCGTTCTCGACATCTAGCCACGTACGATCTCGAGCAAATCCACACCATCATCAACTCGAGCACGGTTGTTCATGTCTCGTTTAATACGCCAGATCCGGCGAATCCATTTCCCGTGACTTTGCCTGTGAGTATAACTGAACCGAGTTGAGTTGAGTTGAGTTGAGTCGAGTCACTGCACTTCGTTTCCTTCCTCCCTTCCATGCTTCGGACCCTCTTTTGCGCACTTCCTCCGTTCTTCCCTTTGCGTACTTCCTCCGTTCTTCCCTAATGCCCTACTATGCCCTACCCACAAGGAACAAAGAGGCTAACTTCTTTCAGATGGTGGGTGTGGCCGCCTCGTTCGACCACCCGTCCGCATCCCTGGGCGAACCCCTCGACGTCTACCTCCATGGGTACGTCAGTTCGCGACTGATGAATCTATCGCGCCGCGCCGAGACAGAAACATCATCACCGGACGCACAGGCGCCGCCCGCTCAAGGCCTCCCCGTAACCATTTCGGCCACCAAAGTCGACGGTCTGATCCTCACGTTAACTCCCAACACGCATGACGTGAATTACCGATCCGCCACCCTATACGGATACGCCACGCTGGTGACTTCGGTGGAGGAGAAACTGTGGGCTATGGAAACGGTGACCAACAGCGTGGTCGCGGGCCGGTGGGCGCATACGCGCGTGCCCCCCGACGCGGCCGAGATGTCCAGCACGAGCATTCTGAGGGTGAAGGTCGTGGGCGGGAGTGGGAAAATCCGCGTCGGCGGGCCCAGGGATGAGAAGAAGGATCTGGACCGCGCGGATGTACGCGGCTCCGTCTGGACGGGGACGATCCCTGTGTGGGAGGCGTTCGGGGAGCCTGTGGCGTATGAAGGTGCGAGCGTGGCAGAGGGGAAGGCCAATTTGGTACCACTCGTGCCGAAGCATGTGGTGAGTTTTGCGCAAGAGCGGAACGCGGAGAATGAGCGGTATGCGTTGGCGGCAGTGGAGGATCGGAGTCAGGATTGAAGCGCGAGCGAGGTCAAGGGATAAGTAAGCCAGTTCGACTGAAGAAATTTCAGGATCCTTGCGTTATCCTATTGTATCGGGTCGATCACGTCGTCGGAGCAATAGATCTGCATCGTGTGGGCCGCCCGGGGCTGGATGAGAGTAGACTGGTGAAGAGGCTACTGTGTCAGCGGCGGCGACGACGCTGTGGATGCAATCCTCGAGGGAGGGACGTGGCTAGCTGGGTGTTGGACTTGTTGCTGATCCCACCGGCCTCGTTTACCGATATAAATAATTGTATCCTCAGAAGTGAGAGCGCACCTAGATGAACCCCGTCCCGGTCATCACTCCTTGCATCACCTGCAGTATGGGGCTCAGTGGCTGTCCCGTCGATGATCTGAAAACAGACTCCCCTTCTCTTTGCTCCACTTCCCCACAAAGCAAGGGTTTCAGGAAGATCTGCACATTCTGAGCCACGAGTTCTCGTACTGATAATCTATAGTACTTACATAGTACTGTACGTACCTAGATCCAAAAGCTGTGGGCAATCTTCTGGAAGGTCCTGCCCCTTGCCCGCATGCCGTGTAACCTCGGAGGCCGGCTATTGCAGGGCAACACCGCCGATGGGGCCGTCGTCAACAGCAAACAACGCATGATCTCCCTGCCGTGGCTCGTACGGGAGCAGCAAGATCGGTCGACACAGGAGGGGAAAGCCGCCACATCCCATGCATGCTGGATCAACGTCGGAGCTGGTCTCCACGCCAATGGATCAACCCGAGGAATGGGTCGCACGGATACCTGCATCAACGGCATGTGAGAGGCTGAAGCACGCACGCGTGAATGCTGCTCGTGTCAATGAAGACCCACTGTTTCAGATGGTGGCGCCCATGAAAACGGCGTCACCGGTCGTGATTGAAATGCATATCTTTGGGCTGTTCCCCTTCATGTTGGCTCGTGTAAGGGTTCATTGACCTCCCGCGGCCAGCCACGAGAGCGTCGCAGGATCCTCGGACGTTATTTAGAGCCCGGGCAGTGTTCGACAGTGACCCCCCATTGTCCCGTGGCATGGAAATGTGAACATGGCAGACCCGCGTTTGGCACAGTGGACGGCTCCGCATATTCTGCCATCACACTTCTCACAGTGCACTTGGCTGTCCGCACAACTGCCCTGCCCGAGGCCGTTGACCGCCATGACTGAATCAATGGCCTAACCATCAGCACGTCTCGGCCTTTCTTTCTTGATCTGTATTGTTCTTTTACTTCTCAGCTTTGCCATTCTTGCAGCGTTTCATTCTGCGTCCAACTCATTGTCGCTCATTCGTACATGTCTTATTCACTGCAAACGACATCCCCGTCGCTTCACGTCGTTCAGCAAACGGCGACGGCGAATCAAACGGAGTCGTCGAGATCCGCTTTCTCACGGCGTTACGGGCCTCCTTCTGGGGTATATCTATTGTCTGAGTCAACTCTGACTTGTGTCTGATTCGAACCACCAACACTCTCACCGTACACCCGGGACCACATACAATCCAACAGATTATACGAACCGACATACCACAGACACAATGGCAGGTTTCAAGAAGTTCAGAGTGTCGGTGATGAAGAAGATCGACTGGTTGAAGGGCAAGTTGAAGCGTCGCTCCGGCCAGGCTGCTCCAAAAGAAGAGAGGAAACTCGTGATTGTAAGTCATTGCCCTCGAGACCGACCCGACGACTGCCACGAGACTGACACTTTCTGTTTGAAGGGGAACCCGACCAACTTCCGCCGGGAAGAGGTCACCCTCGGTGTCGACTGTCAAGGGTAAGATCCGTGAAGCCACTGATCGTTCTCACGGGAACAGCACTGATTTTCCATCCCAGAAAACCAGCATTGGTGGAGAAGGCGCGGGAGGACGCGCAGTCGATGCACAATGCTGCAAAGGCGGCGTCCACTCCCGTTGTCTGAGAGCGGCGACATGCACAACGGCATGGACAACGGCGGGACTCACAACGAGATCCAAGAGCTGAAACAACGACATGTTCAAAAGAGACAGTTGGCCTTGACGGGCGACTGGGCTCTCTCAACGAGCGCTTTTCAACGATGATCGATAGCAGGCGATGACATTGGATAGCGACTCGGAAGGTGCTGCACATAAGACGGAGCCACAGACGAAATGATCATAACCACATTGGCACTTCATCTAGCCGTGACTTTTTCTCTCGCCCTTTGTCTGGAAGTGGTGCTGGCCTCGGCTTCTGTCTGTCACCTCCAGATTTGATGACCGTTTCTGATGCATCCCAGCCGTCATCCAAGTCAAAGGTAAACTTGCGTTTGGTCAAATGACGCATTGTGGGCTTGACATCGTCTGAAGCAGGTTTGCGTTCAGTGAAACTCTCCTCAACTGCTCGAGTCGCCGATACCGTTTGAGAGTCTGTGCCACGGACCACTTCCTTCCGTTGCTGAGGCGCCTTGTGTGGCATATCGTTTAGGTCAACAGCATCATTTTCACCCCCTTCTCTGCTCTCCTTTCGGGAGCGCTGGCTTCTGGTCAGGCCTAGTCCAGCTTTGGTGCTGCTCGATATGCCCTCCAATCCTATCAAAGATCGCTTTTGTGGACTCCCACCAGCCATGAGTGGGGCCAGACTGGTACCGGACCACAGGTTGGCCACTTTGTCGTCCTCGTCTTCGTCTCCGTGTGTTTTGTTACCTGTGATGCGCCGCAAAGCTTCCCTCTGCCTCCGTTCAAGAGCCGCTGTCCTCAACCGATTCTTTGCTTCACTAGACATAGGCGAGGTAGGTGCGGGGAGAGCCTTAGGAGGAGCTTGTCGAGCTTCTTTGACCAGTCTCTTGTATTCAGCGTGGTGTAGGTGCGCCGTATATGACTGTGCCACCGTCTGAAACTCGTCTTCGACCATGATATAGGCGTCATCTCTGTCGTAACCCTCGTGCATTGACCTGGTGCGTGGGTTAGAAGCGAAGCATTTTTCAAGACCACACCGGATTGCTCACTCGACGGGTGGAGGGCCACGGATGGGAGACGAAGAAGGCGTCCTCACTAAAGATGTTAGTAAACTCTATGCGCCCTGTGCTTAGAGATACCAACGGGTTGATTTTGGTGTAATATTCGATTTAGACACACGACCGCGGCTCCTCAATGTCTCCCCATCCTCGGACTTGTCATCGTCTGCAGCGCTAGACACTTTCTCTTGCTTGAGGCGGGCTGCTGCCGTCGCTCGTGGCTTCGTTGCCGGCGGTTCATGCTTAACGTTCCAGGGTAGCGTACGTGCCATTGCACAGGTGGTTGGTTCCGACTTGGAAAGCCCAGCTCAGGCAGCAGTTCAAGGAGGATTGGAGCGTTGTGGATTATTCGTACCCAGTACCAGTATATGCATGCTGTTTCTTCAATCGCGGCGCACTCGGGGCAGTCAATGGCGGATGCAGGCAACTCACTGGTAGTACAACAAAGAAATGATCATGAGCGAGCGCGGAAGTTCAAGTGCGGGCAGGCGTGGTCACGGCGCGTCCCCCACTTGCATCGCAAGTGGTTTAACTAGGTACATACTGAGCCATGAGCAAAGACAACGAAACAAGCAACGCTTTGAAAGGAGAAAAACGAGATTATGATGGAGACACTCATTTCTCGACATTTGAACGATTGCTGGTCGCCTTCTGCAGCCCAGCCATTGTTGAGCATAACCTCCTCGGGGTATCTAAGTTGTGGCTCGTCTTGAGTGAGCCGTAATTCAATGTCAAAGCCCAAACCAGTTTAATGCAATAGTGGTTCATAGGAGCGTGTCATGATACCAAAGGGCCCTGTTGGTTGTGTTTGTCGCCGCCGCGCCATGTTCCATGCTATTCAGCAAATCCCCTGACGCCTTCACAATGATGCATGCAACGCCGTCGTGGTGTTATCTCTATGCTTCACCCGGCTTCTTGGAGTTGCAACTGACGATCTTGACCTTGTCCGCGTGGAACTCCTGACCGCCATCGCTCTTAAACCTAACGTCTTTCACAAGGAAAGTCCACACATCGTCACAGAAGCGGTAGGTTTCGAGGTGGCCCTGTGTACTGTGTTAGTCGAAATCAGGGCGAGTGCGCCTTGTAGCTGCGGACCTTGAACGTCAGTCTTGACTTGACCTTCTCTGCAAGCGTCTCAGCAATGGCACGGTCGAAATTGCTTAGGATCTTCATTGCCAGTTGAGGTTCAATTCGGCCATCATTGATCAGGTCGTCAATGGTATCGATGAGCGCATCGCCAATACTGCACAATTCTTGTCAATATTTGAGCAGTTTATCAGCACGACTGCGACAATGGAGGAAGGCAGCAGTTCTCAGACGGTGGCGGACAGCAACGGGGATGCCTACCTACTGCCGCGATACAGCTCATAATACTGTTGAGTTGCCATTGCTGCCTTGCTCGATATGACTCTGCCGCCGCCGTTGAGAGCGACTACCAAGACCTGAAGAGATCAGAACAGGCAAATCCAGAGTGAACAGCAAAGAAAGGTAGAAGTGGTGCGGAGGAGAGAATGGTATGTTAGGTTGGCTTGAGAGACGGCGTTCGGAGAAGGCATCCTGCATGATTGGCGGGGCACCATCTCCGGTCTTGGCAAGAGCCTCCTCTGCCTGGCGTCACCTCTGCTCTCAGTGAAGCGAAGGAAGTCGTCACTTGATTTCTCCCTGCCTTCAAATCTAACTGCTGCCCATAATAAGTCCTTCGTCAACCCCAAAACCATAATGAAGCTGGTGGTAGCAGCGAGCTTACGCGTGGGCCAGCGTGGTGTAGTTAGGCATGCCTTGAGCCAGGCACGACTTGCGTCGACAACTACTAAAAGCGAGCCTGCTCATCAGCCACAAGATGCAGCAGCTTCAAACAAGAAGAAAGAATCCATGGATAAGCTCAAGAAGACGCACAAGTCTATGGCAGAGCTAGACGAAGAAATGAAGCAAGCGATGGAAACCATGTCAGGCGAAGGGGGCGAATACGGACTCGAACTTGAAGGTGGAAAGCCTGTGGCGATGAAGCGATCTGTGAAGGAGAACATGTTCAGATACATCTGAACATGTCCCAAGCAGCACAGAAACTGAAGCATGCTGAGTGAACCATGTCTCCCACGCAAGCGCGCTGCGAAGTCAAATATCATTCCGGGGTATCATGCTATTGCAACAATATCAAGCTCAAATCTTGCAACGATTGGTGACTGGGATAGCAGCCTCAATGGCCGGCTTGGTCGTACAGTTTGTCGATATCACCCACCAGGTCTTCAACAGAGCTGCCGCCGGGACAGTCGTACCATTCTCCGCCGTCACGAATACATCGGATCTCGCCAGCAAGTCTGACCGTACAGCTCTTTGTGACGTTATTCTCCTGGCTTCTTTCAATGCTGGCTCGGAGCAAGTCGATGCCCTCTCCTTCATCGCTGATACACGAATTGAGTTTCTGGAAGTCAAGACCATGTTCCATCGCACAGCTTTCGACCAGGTCTCGCTTCGGGATATCGGGATAGTCGGAGATCATACAATTGGCGTATCCGAGCCATAGCTTCATATCGGGGTAGACTTTGGCGGCGCAGAGGAGGATGATGTTGCCGAGGCACTCGCCTGGGCCATGCTTACATGACACTGCATCGGAGTTTGGGTCAATGCTGCAGATATGTCAGATAGGCTTCTTTCTATACGGGGAGGGTTGACGTACCTTCCAATGAATGACATTGTCAAGTTCACTTTCTCTGAGACTTTCACCATCGTTGGCACAACCAGTTCGCGCAAGCAATCTCTTGCATCTGGACATTTCGACATGATGTGTATCTCTAGCGGTACTTTTTCTTCGGCCTCTGCTGGTCCCAAGGATAGAGCGGGTTCATAGTGATGATGGCAGACGAAGGTGGTGCGGAAGAGGTAGAATACCGTCAAGAGCGTGAGGAAGGCAGGGATAACTCGCTTGAGAACGTATTGTTTTTGATGTATTCGAGCATCCTGGTTATTGATTGTTGGTAGTTCAGTAGGGAGCGCAAACGTGTCGTGCAACGAGCGCTTTTCATCGGACAGTGCTGTCTGGTCACCCATGATGAAGGGCCTAGATATCAACCTTTGCGAGACGAGGCATCAATTGGAGGGGTACGGAGTAGCAAGGTCCGCTAATATGTACTTAGACCCGCAAGAATGTTCAAGGGTATCCGAGACTGATTGGGTTTGATGCTCCTCGATGCTCTTTTCGGAAATCGTCAAGCATGTTTTGGTACAGTAGTGAAATGCAAGCGCAGGCTGTTAGGGATTCGGATCGGGGGTGCATTGGTGTCCGGGGCGGCGGCAGCAGAGCTGTGAAAGCTTCGGGCAACTCCGTCCTCCTGCCCGCACCACTCCTGGACCACTTCGGTGACGAATCTAAAGCCGGGGCAATAAACAGTTATGCAGTTCAAATGGTCAGAGATCGGCATTTCACAGGAGAGCAGCTCATAGAGAGGCTCTAGCTCCGACCGGCTCAGTGACACTGCTCTACAGAGGACTCTGCCATCGAAGTCAGTTCAGACTGAGGCAGAATAGATACTTGGATCGGGTCAAGGATGCTTCGCCCTTTGAGTCATTCTGTCGATGCTCTCCGAGGAACGGCCAGGGCCCCAGTTGCCATGTGGCAGATAGTAGCATGGAGCTCCATACTATCAAAAGGGAAGTCCCCCAACTTCAGGTTCTCATACGTGGGGTTTAGCCCTAAGCCTCATGCAAACTTTCACAAAACGAGTGCCGATGGTGGGAGGCGGTGCGGATTCTAAATCTCCTGAAACGACTCCTTGGATGGGTGCTGATTCGTACTCGAAAAGGCTTGAGGCTGACTTTTCCCGTTTCCTCCTTCTACCCAGCGTAACATCCGACCCCAGGGTCACATCTGAACAACAGAACATCACCAACAGACCCGTCCTTATGAGGACTGAGTTTCTATCTCTGAGCTTGCCACAGTCGCGCTTGATTTTGAATTTTCGAAAAGCCGAATTCTTCGTCGCTCTGAGAGCTCCGTCCATTCGATCTCTTCCCCGACTTCGGAAACCAATTTTCTCGCCTCTCCAATGCTTACTTGGTTGCCTTGCACGTGAGCACTAAGTACTGCCTTGTGAAACCATTCCAAGCGACGATCTACCACCTTACCCTCGTTCACCACCATGTCTGAGTTGGCTTCGGCCCAGTCGGCCAGCAATGGGAGTCCACCTCCCGACGACTTCGGAGGCGAACTGGATGCGTTCGTTCAGCCTCTCCTTATCGACGACAATGTGGTACACAACTTAGCGTATCAGTTCTCCAAAGTTTACGAGGAGCTCGCCATACGATCCGATGAGCAGTTTTTGCCAACGCCTGTCACCAAATTGCCCACCGGACAGGAGACTGGTCAGTTTCTGGCTATTGATGTCGGAGGCACCAATCTGCGCGTCGCGTTTATCGAACTCTTAGGCGACACCGAGGAATTTCTCCCAACCGCCAACGGTGTCGAACGGTCACGTGAAACGATCAGAAATGCCCAGCGCCCTCGCGTACGGCGGACGTTGGAGAAGGCGTGGCCCATAGGAGAGCATCTGAAAATGGACAAGACCGAAGATCTCTTCGCCTGGATCGGTGACTGCATTGCAGAGGTTGTGGGTGACCGATTGACTTCAGACAAGGACAAAGTGCCAGTACCAGATGAGCTCGCAATGGGCATTACCTTCAGTTTCCCCATGATGTAGGTTCTTACCAAAACCACAATTTCAGCTTGCTGACAAAGAACCAAGCCAGACGGAACTGTCGTCGGCAACACTGATGCCTATGGGCAAAGGCTTCACCATTAGCTCCGACCTTGATCTCGGCTCGACCTTGTTGCAAGGCTATGCAAGGCACACCCGCCGGCAATCTCCCACGAGCTCATCTCCCAAAGCAAAGCGTAGGAAGCTTGGACCTCTGCCTCGATTAAAGATTACGGCCATCACCAACGATACGATCGCGACGTTCGCTTCTCTGGCGTACAGTGTCAAATCCCTACCCAACTCACGGGTTGTTGCCGCGATCATTGTCGGCACTGGAGTCAACGCTACTATTCCCATGAAGTTCTCAAGCTTAGGTGAGGCCAAAGTTGAGTCCATTAAAAAGAACAAACCCGAAGCCACCGAGACCGTCGTCAACAGTGAAATCACGATTGCCGGCGCCTGTGGCCCCCTGCAAAGCATAACCACGGAATGGGATCGGCAGCTCGATGAAAACTGTGCTCGACCAGGCTTTCAGCCTTTGGAATACATGACAGGAGGTCGATATATCGGAGAACTAGTTCGCATCATCTTCTTCGACTACATGACCAGAGCACACAAACCCCCCGTGCCTGCAGCATCCCTTCCCGCGACGATTGTACACAGCTACAGCTTCACCACGACCTTTGTAAGTGCCGTGGTAGCACGAGCCCGGTCGGATTCGGAACTGGCGGGCGAACTGAAACGTCGTATACCACCTCCGGAATCGTCTAACTGGGGATGGTCGCCACATTCAGCTGGAGCCCTCCGCAAGATCGCACATCTTGTTCAGGTTCGATCCGCTGGGCTGATTGCCGCGTCAACCGTCGGTTTGCTGGCCACTGTGGGCGAGATCGCCTTGTCGGAGCCCGGCAGTCCTGCGTCGCTTCCTGACGGCATGGTCTTGACCGACAGTAAGCCCTCCTCGCCGAAGTCGATTCTTCCGTCCCTTCAGCGTGATACGCGGGATGGTCTGTCACCAGCTCCCGGCTCGAGCGCATGGAAGTCCGGCCCTGAAGAATTGGTCATCGCGTACACTGGTGGCATCATCCAGCACTATCCAAACTTCAAAGAACAAACTCAGCGGTTCATCGACCGTCTGGTAATGAGGGCTGGCGTTCAGGACGGCGGAAAGAGCGTGTTCTTGAGGGAAGCTCGCGATGGTGGTATCATCGGAGCCGGTGTTTTAGCGGGCATGGAGATTCTGGAAAGAAACTCGTCATAATACGAGCGAGCTCTGTATACACGGTGCAAAGCAACTGGCTTGCCGTCTGTTTTTGACGCGACACAATCGGTGTCGAGGGTCGAGAAATGCTCCTCCACGACTGCAATTAGAAAGTGGATAAATTCCGGGGAAGTGAAAGCATGCGGCACTGCAGGGCAGACCCCCTGCATGAAGACATTGTGACAAATCTGCTGGCCTCACAGCTTTGAGACGGAGAGTGAAGAAGATTTCTCACTTTGTCACGGAACAAGCAAGCATTTGATGCGGAGGATCAGCACAGTTCAGCCGGTGTACGCAAGCGGCGACACGACAAGCTTCATGGTTGGCCACCAGCAAGCAGGCATTTGATGGTGCGAAGCGAAGGCCAACCCCATGAGTTTTACTGTAGCCGAAGGATCTCAGGATCCGCCAGGCATCAGGGGCCCCGCAACACCCTTTGAACACTCAACCCCAAGCGTCCCGGCGGCCAGACGCCAAGAGCAAGCTTTCTGGGTTGTTCAGCAGGTGAAAGAAGTGTGCCGCTCGTCTATTGATTTATTTATGTTAGATTCAGTCGGAGTCGGGATATCAAGGGAGGCAGAGGTTGCATCGTTCCATATCACTGGAAATAATCAATGGTCACTTGACGATCATATTCCATGATGACGGACTGATTTAAATCGGCTCCTGTGTCGGCTACCAACAAAGAGACACGAGTGGTCCCACTCATCTGACAGTTATTCGAAACCTGGCTTTGGGTTAGATGAGTGCGGAACATAGCCATTGTGTTTGCCGAAGTGCTCCCATCGATTGCATGAATCGCCAACACAATTGGACTGTGTCAGGGTCCAGACTATTCGGGGAATTTTACAGTTGCTCACCGTTGCTGCGGTTGAGGTCGAAATATTTCCTGTCATTGGCAGAGAAGAGTGCTTGGCTGTGCCACCGGACTTGACGCTGTACTGAGGAGAAAGAGAATATTCTACACTGCCCACGTCGCTAAACAAACATTTGCGGAAGGTGTCCAAAAGGACAGACTGTGTACGCACGAAGCGGTGCCGGCGAGTCGAGACAAGCTCTGGGCGTGCGTTTGATTTACAGTTCGATCGAGAAACGGTTGAGCCTAAGGAGCACGCGAGCGACTCAGGAGGCTCCTGCGTCCGCTTCACGTGCGCCGCCCCGGCCTGCTAAGCTCTCGCTTTATCCCGAGAACAGGCCCAACGGCCGAAAAATGGCGTAACTGAAAGCTCTTTGACCACTGACATGCCACCTTTGCCACGGCAGCCCTGGTCGACGGACTGGGAGATTCTCCAGGACCAGGACTGGGCCCTGCCGATTGCGTATTCCGTCCCCGTGTGGAGAGGGTGCTTGGGTGCTTTGGCTTTGTGCGCGGCCGTCTTTCGCCCTCGACAAAAAGGTGAGTGACTGCAGTCCACCTCCCACTCACCCGCATTCGCAATTCTCGTTTTGCTGCCCTCTCACGTCGCTCATGCCTCTTCCTCCGTCACCTGCGTCCAATCTTTCTGTACGGGCTAGTACCCTCCACCGCACTGTCTCGCTCCTGCCAAACGTCGTCTGTCGCCTGAACGGCTGATTTGCCTCCTTTGCCAAAACTCTCAACCGCTGGCTACCAAGTTTACCCGTTGACTCGCCGCGCATTCTCCGACCTCAAGCTCTTCATATCGACGACCGAACTCGACTGCGAGCCGCTTTCGCTTGGTTGGCTATGCACAGAGTGCTAGAGGGCACTGCCTCTTAATGGGCGCAGCCAAGATATTGAACTTTCGTTCGCCGCGCCCCGGTCGCTGTACTTTTGGGAGGGCTTAAGATGAGCCCGATACCTGTGATTGAACATGTTTTGCGCACTCTGGTTAGGCGCGATGAGCCCGACAATCCAGAGGACAGGCCAAGTGATCCAAACGGTCTGGTTCTTGAAGCATGGGGTGAGTTCTGCAGGCAGTCGTTGTCCAACTTGAAGAAGATAAGATCCGCCAACTGACACAACACCCTCGGGAACAGCTCAAGGATATATGGTGGGGTCACTCATCATTATGTCCTGCATCACACTTGCAAACATGCGAAGAGGTGTCCTGCTACACAAGTTGATTTTACTAGAGGTATGTTTGACCTCTGTGAGAGGTGGTTGGCCGGGACTGAACTGATGGTCTCGATAGCTTGTCCTTGGATACTGGCAGGGTTTCTTCATCTTGTTCAAACCACCCGTTTACGCCTGGTGGCTTTCAGTCGCTGCAATCCCGTTGAACACATCCTGGTGGCTGCACAACGTAATCGCCTGGATGAAGCTCAGGCCTTTTCTGAACAAGCTGGGAAGCCGATTGTTCATCGGTACCGTTATCCTCGTCATCCCATACTGGATCGTCGAGATATACGCCAATTTTACCTACTTCCACAATGTCAACAAGGTTTTCCTGAAAACGAGGCCATGGGAGGCTTTATGTCGAGATCCGTGGTGGATATTGGCTGCTTGTCTGCTGATATACAACATCAAGACAAAGTATGATTTGACCCTCACCCAAATCATTCGAATATCGCCCCGGTTCGCTGTGATGCTGGGCGCTATGGTCCTCAGTATCTGCTTTATTGTGCTGGACGTCCTGTCGGTCACCTCGGCTCTTAAGTCCGTGCTGCCGGTTGGGATCAACCCTTTCTGGAAATTATCCTTTGTCTTCAAGTGTTTGACCGACTCGGTTGTCTTAGACGACTTCAAGACAGCATTGGACCGACTCCGCGCATTCAAAATGAGCAGGCTTGGCAGCTTCGCTCTGGATGGAGCGGACAGCCGGAGTAAGAAGCACAAGGAAGCCGTAACCAAGGCCAACAATTGGACGAATCCATCCCCAGTGGCAGACAAACCTCAGCCAGTCGCGCCCTTACCCGTCTTGCCCAGCCCTGATGGAGATTATGTCGCGCCACGATGGGAGGAGTTGAAACCGGGACGCTCAGATCATGTGGAAGATCCCGACCCTACAGAAATTGTCCGGAACGGCTCAAGAGACCGTGATCCAGAGGTGAATCCTTTCGATACTATTGATGCGATCGACTATGCGGACCCTCAACGGGAGGCCAGCGATACTCACATGCTCCAGTCCCAAACGAGTTGGCTGCACAGACGGTCATCTGATGAGACCTCAGACGCCGATATCGAATATGCAATGGCTGTCCGCCAGGTGACGAATGATTCCATGGAGCAACAACGGAACAAAAATAAAGGGATCGGTGTCGCGAAATGAAACCGCCTGGGACTGAATTTTCTTCGGCTCCTTTCTCTGGCGGCCATTCTATGGCATGCGCCATGCACCACCAAGACGTGATAGAGTGGTCAAGAATCGCCGACCGCGGCCTGGACATGTTCCAACGACCCCCGGTCTGTACGATTCGACCTCCACCGTCTGAAAGTGCCCGATAGCTACGCCGCTGAATACAGCATTTTGGCTGGCATTGCTGGCCGGGGACAAACCGCAAGGACGCAGGGATACGGGCATCTCGCCTTACGAGGGCTTGTTGAATGCCAGCGCCAGCTGGTGTACATATCTGTGAGAGATGCCAGACCGCAGGGTCCCGAAGACATTGGCCCCGAAAGAGGGACTTGCGCGGACAGACGCATGGGACAGGTCTTCATGTGGAGTGGTCTCTGGGAAGATACGGGATGAAGGACGAGGACGAATCTTGGGAAAACTTGTTATGATCTTTTGGAGTGCCATGATACCCCCTGGTTTGTGCGTGGTTCGATGTTTATAGCGAGGATAGTTTCAGGGGCACTCGTATACCACACGCGGCGGGCATTTAAGTGGGGCGCTTGACGCCTAACTTTAGTCGTAGGGCCTCTCGGCCTGTGAACGCGTCTGCGCGAACCCAAGTTCGAACGGCCAACACAAAATCATACACACCACTCGCATTTGCGAATCATCAACGCTTTGTTTCGTCGCTTTCTCTTCATCCCCCACGCACTTCTGTTCTTGTCAGCATTGCGCCGGCGTTGGAGGACCTAGCGTGCTGGCAAATGTCTCGATCGTCGGATTTTCTGTTTCCTCTGACCAGCCGATGTACACCCCATGGACGTGTTGTCGCCTAGTACTCCCAACGGGGACTCCGCTCCTGCGTCGTTGCTGGAACCCGTCGATCCTCTCCATGTCCTCCATCACATCGCTGCCTTGATTGAAACGACGCTAGGTGCGGCGAGGAGGGAGTTGGAGGCAGTGGGCAGTTTACTGTCCAAAGCCAGCCATGCCGACGCCGTCAACAAATGTGCCCGGTTTGCGGTCGACCCTCAGATTACGCTGTATGCTCAGAAGGATGTTCGGGAAGAGTTGGTTAATGGCCATAACGACACCCCAAGTCCGTTGACGAATGTTCTTTTGTGGGATGACTCTGACCGGTTGGCAGAAATCGAGCATGTGTACACGCTATCGTCCGAACTTAGTCCCGCGCCGACGACGGTTGCCACGATTGCCTTCCTGAAGCTCTCTGGGCCTCTCGATGGTCGAAAGTCGATTGCCACTCAGATTCAAGTCTTCCACCTTCCAGGCTCCTACAACATCAGCGGCGAAACAGCCACCACTGGGGATGCCATCTCACCCTACGAAGTCGTCTACTCGCTCCTGCACAATGTTCTTAGTCCATACTTCGAGGCCTATACCCGGCAACAGGGCTCCGCGACCCGGAATTGGTATGATCCCCAGGCAAAAGGAGGCGTTCCGGGTGCGAAGAGAAGGATTGCAGAATTGGAAATGAGCTTGCTTCACTTGCAACAGAATACCGACATTCCCATGATACATCTTCCAATGCACGAAGTCGTGATGGGAGCCATGCAAGATGCAGAAGCCCAGGGCAAAGCACCTTCTGTTCAGTTGATCCCGGCGCATGTCCTCGAGAACACCACCGTCCTGAACAGCATCCAAAACCATGTCAATGCGTGGATCAAGTCGATACAGAATATCACGAAATTCACCAAGGATGTGAAGGATGCCGCTCCTACCCAGGCATCCGCAGCTCAAGAGATCAACTTCTGGCTCTCGATGGAGGCTGCTTTGAACAAGCTAGTAGAGGAGATAAGCCTGGACCATGTCCGTTTGACCCTGGAAATCCTCAAGAAGGCCAAGCGGCAACAGGCCGTTGTCAGTTTCGAGACGGACACTGGCTGGAGAGACTCTCTCGACGTTGTGCGAAACTACAATACTCTCATGCGCGACTTTCCCCTCGAGGAGTTGTCCTCGGCAACCTCGCTGCAAAAGCTGGCAGAAGCCTTGGTCCTGATCTTCAACCACCTGAACAAAAAGTGGAGGGTCTGCAACTATCCTATCCGGCGAGCTCTGAGGCTGGTAGAAGGCATCTCGGAAGACATGAACACCCACGTCCTCCGCTTGCTTCAAGGCCGGTCCATCATGTCGTTGAGCTGGCCCGAGTTCACAGAGCTCATGGACACCGTCAATCTGGTTTGGGAAACGTGGGACGATCAAATGAAAAGCTTTACCACCGTTGCTCGAGAGATCACCCGGCGCAAGAATGCCGATTTTGTGCCGGTCAAGATTGTACCTAGACATGCTCAAACCCAGGAGCGACTGCGCTATGTCTATCAATTCCGAAACGATCACGAACAACTGCGCCGAACCATTGTCAACGTCCTCGGACCCAAGGCTAGAGCGAACGACTCAACTCACCTAGCAGACGACACCGGTGTTGCGGTGATCGAGGAGCTTGGGGACGTCGATGCCGTGGAAGAAGTTGCTGGAGCCTACGAAATTGTGCGCCATGTAGACATTTTGGATGTATCACCCAAAGGCACGGAAATCTGGGTTCAAGCCGAAATGCAGTATACTGAGCGGACATCCCGTGTTGAGGACTCAATCATCACAAGGTTAAGAGATCGTCTCGGAAGAGCGAAGACGGCAAATGAGATGTTCCGAGTCTTCGAGAAGTTCAACGCCCTACTCGTCAGACCTAAAGTTCGGGGTGCCATCGGAGCATACCAGGCCCAGCTTTTGGACCACGTCAAGACCGCGATCGCCGCGCTCCACGAGAGATTCAAGCAGCAGTATGGTGGCTCGGAGGCACAGATGATGGCTCAACTCCGTGACATCCCTCCAGTTGCCGGTGCTATCCTGTGGGTCCGCCAGATCGAGGTCCAATTGGAAAATTACATGTCGAAGGTCCAAGCCGTGCTGGGCGAAGAGTGGATGCTCTATACCGAAGGAGAAAAATTGCAGGCCGAGAGCCAGATGTTTCGAAAGAAGCTCACGACTAGGGACATCTACGAAGCATGGCTCCGAGACATCCAAGCTAGAGACATTTCCGTCACCGGCAGGCTGTTCACCATTTCGCGAAGTCGCGCTTCCAACGGGGCCATGGAGCTCATTGTGAACTTCGACAACCATGCAATCTCCCTTTTCAAAGAAGTCCGGAACCTCAGCTGGCTCAACTATCAGATTCCGCACCGGATAGCAACAACCGCCAAACAGGCCCAGCGCGTGTATCCGTACGCGCTTAGCCTTATGGAAAGCGTGGCAGGGTACTTTGCCGCATTTCGGGCAATTCAAGAGATACCAGGCATGGCACCACTGATGGCAGGCTACGAAAAGGAGGTCCAAAGCCTTTTCGGGACGGGCATCAAGTTAAAGTGGGACTCTTTCATCCATTCGTACGAACTACACATCAAGGGGAAGGCCACCACGAACGATTCGGCCCATGTACAGTACGTACGCGACTTGGCTGCAGCCGTCACTACGCTTCAAAATAAGACTGCCATCGTGCGAACCCTCGACCAGACCATCCAGCAAGCGATTTCGGAGATGAAGACATGCCCATACACAGCCAAGAAGTTTCAGGCCCAGATGGATGTCATTCAGAATGCGGTGGACAAGATGAACCTGGAAAATTACTCGAATCTGTCCAGCTGGGTCTCTCAGTTGAACATGCAGTTGCGTCAGATCTTTGAGCACCGACTACAAGCGGCTCTGAAGCACTGGACCGCTGCATTCACGTCGGCCGGAGCGCAATATCCCGCCTTTGAAGAAACAGTTTACAATGTGCAGTTTCCTCAGACGCAGATTGAAATAATGATGAACAATCAGACCGTCTTCGTCGACCCTCCTCTGAATTTCGTCAGAGCCTCTTGGATACATCAACTCGAAGACTGGTTGGATATTCTGTGCCATTTGCCGCAGATTAGAGCGTTTCGTTATCAAGTGACTGCAGATATTGGGGCTGCGCAACAGATACCAACCTTTACTGACTTACCCATGCTCAACGTGGAGTCGCTCCAGGCTGCTTACAGTGCGATTGACGCCAGGGTTGAAGACATGTCTGTCTATCTCGAGGAATGGTACACTTACCAGAACTTATGGGATCTCCGCAGTGACCAATTTCGTGAAGTTCTCGGTGACGACCTGGCTCAGTGGCATCAACTACTCCAGGAGGTCCGCCATGCCCGTTCCACCTTCGACACATCTGAGGGACGCAAGACTTTCGGCAGCGTTGTTTTCGACTATGAGCAGGTACAAGCGAAGATCACACAGAAGTATGACCAGTGGCAATATGAGATCACGAGCAAGTTTGGCGGCATCCTCGGGAACCGCATGGCAGAAGTCTACTCTGAAATGAAACGATCCCGTTCGGAGCTTGAAAATCAGTCTCTGGAGGCGTCTTCAACTGCCCAAGCTGTCGCATTCATCACCACCGTCCAGCAATGTCGACGTAATGCGATATTATGGGAGCCTGAAGTCGAGATCTTCCGGCAAGGTCAGACCACTCTTTCCCGTCAGCGGTACAACTTCCCCAATGACTGGCTCTACGCAAATCAGGTCAGCGACGAGTGGGAAGCCTTTGAAGAGATCTTGAACCGCAAGAGCAAGGTTGTCGAAGATCAGACAGACGCGCTCCGTGCCAATATCAGTGCGGAGGATCGTGTCATCAGTGGTCGAATAGCTGATGTGGTTGCACAGTGGACCGAAGAGAAACCAGTATCGGGTACCATTCCCCCTGCCGAAGCTGCCGAGCTTCTGCGGATGTACGAAGGACGCATGCAGAAGTTGCTGGGAGAAGCAGAGACGGTGTCAAGAGCGAAAGAAGCACTTGCATTGCCATTGATCCGGGACAACGCCCTGACTGCAGCGCTCGAAGAGGTGAACGACTTTAAATCTGTCTGGTCTGCGCTGTCTACGATATGGCAGAGCATAACCGAGCTCCGCGATATGCTATGGACTAGCCTTCAGCCCCGTAAACTGCGGCAGTCACTGGAGGGCCTTGTGAAGATGACAAAAGAAATGCCCAGCCGCATGCGACAGTACGCCGCCTTTGAGCACGTTCAGAACGTCCTTCGACAATTGATCAAGGCAAACCCTCTCCTGACCGATCTCAAGTCTGATGCGATTCGAGAACGACACTGGCTGAAAATCTACAAAGCCTTGAAACCTAACAAGCGATACTCGGAGGTCTCAATGACCCTAGGAGACGTGTGGGACCTTCAGCCAGTCACCAGCGAATCCACAATTCGAGACATTATCGTCCAAGCCCGTGGAGAACTGGCCCTCGAAGAGTTCGTCCGACAGGTGCGAGAGACCTGGCAGAGCTATCCGCTTGATCTTGTCAATTATCAGAACAAATGCCGCCTGATTCGGGGCTGGGATGACCTCTTCTCCAAATGCAGCGAGAACCTGAATTCCCTCCAAGCCATGCGCCACTCGCCGTACTACAAAGAATTCGAGGAAGAGGCTTCATCGTGGGAGGACAAGCTGAACCGCGTTCATGTTCTCTTCGACGTCTGGATCGACGTCCAGAGACAATGGGTCTATCTCGAAGGCGTCTTCACGGGCAACAACGACATCAAGCATCTCCTGCCCACCGAGTCCAGTAGATTCTCAAACATCAACACCGAGTTCTCGGCAGTGATGAAGAAGGTCTACAAATCTCCGTTCGTGATGGACGTCCTTTCGATCCCCGGTGTTCAGAAGTCCCTCGAGCGACTGGCCGAGCTTTTAAGCAAGATCCAGAAAGCCTTGGGCGAGTATCTCGAGCGTGAGCGGGTGTCATTCCCACGGTTCTACTTCGTTGGCGACGAGGACTTGCTCGAGATCATTGGCAACAGCAACGACAGCACGCGTGTCGCCAAACACTTCAAAAAGATGTTCGCGGGGATTTCTGGCGCCGAAGTTAGCGACGACAACACGATTACGGCGGTCACCTCAAAGGAAGGCGAAGTTGTCGTGCTCAAGAAGGAAGTGTCTCTGATCAAGCTGCCCAAGATTAACGATTGGCTTTCGGCACTTGACAACAGCGTGAAGCAGACCTTGGCCGAACTGCTTACAGAAGCCGTCACGGCATTCAGACCGCTATTTACCGCCGACGACCTCGATGTAGAGCAATTCCAGGACTATATGAGGAGGTTCCCTGCGCAGATCATGATACTTGGCGCTCAGGTCGTCTGGACGGATCTGGTCCAGGAAGCACTCGAAGCGGCCGGACAAGGTTTATCGAAGATTCACGGGTACGAAATCAGATTGCTCAACCTGTTGGCAGAAAGTGTGCTGCACAACTTGCCCGTGCTCACCCGCAAGAAGTGCGAGCATCTCATCACCGAGGCTGTGCATCAACGTGACGTCGTCGCGAAGCTCATGGAGGTCGATGCCAACACGCCCGGGCACCATCTCTGGATCCTGCAGATGCGCTATGTTTATGACCCTAACGCAGAGTTGATGGGCCGCTTACGCATTCAGATGGCTAACGCAGACCTTGACTACGGGTATGAATACCTTGGTGTGCCAGATCGACTCGTTCGGACACCACTCACCGATCGCTGTTTTTTGACGTTGACGCAAGCTCTCTGTCAGCGACTGGGTGGTTCCCCCTATGGTCCTGCCGGAACAGGAAAGACTGAGTCAGTCAAGGCATTGGGACTTCAACTGGGACGTTTCACGCTGGTGTTCTGCTGCGACGACACGTTTGACTTCCAGGCCATGGGCCGCATCTTCTTGGGTCTGTGTCAGGTCGGAGCTTGGGGGTGCTTTGACGAATTCAATCGACTTGAAGAAAGAATCCTTTCGGCCGTCTCTCAGCAGATCCAGAACATCCAGATTGGCCTCAAGAACACCACAAATGAGCAGAAGGCACAAATCGAACTTGTTGGTCGCCGATTCAAGGTCAACCCGAACACGGGCTTGTTTATTACCATGAATCCCGGCTACGCTGGCCGCTCCAACTTGCCTGACAATTTGAAGAAGCTTTTCAGAAGTGTTGCTATGTCCAAGCCGGACAAGGAATTGATTGCGGAAGTCATGCTATTTTCGCAGGGTTTCAAGCAAGCCAAGCACATTTCGCACCAAGTCGTTCCGTTCTTCGACCACTGCGCCCGACGACTCTCAAAGCAACCCCACTACGACTTTGGCTTGCGAGCCCTGAAGAGTGTCCTCGTCAGCTCTGGTGGCCTCAAGCGCATACGCATGCAGAGCTCAGAAGACTCACTCAGCGACGAAAGCGTTCTTGAGCCTCAGATCATTGTACAGAGTATTCGAGAAACAGTCTCTCCCAAACTCATCAAGCAGGATGTCGAGACACTAGTTGACCTACAGGCCCAAGACTTCCCTGGCGTAGAATACGTTCCTGCGGACATGGGCCAGCTTATTTCAGCCATCAAGGAAGTTATGCAAGAGCATCATCTCACCGAAAGCGAAGCTTGGATGACAAAGATACTGCAGCTGTATCAAATCCAGAACATTCACCATGGTGTCATGATGGTGGGGCAGTCCGCTTCTGGCAAATCTGCAATCTGGAGAGTTCTGCTTCAGGCTCTGCAGAAGGTTGAGGGCATTGAAGGCGTACACCACGTTATCGATCCTAAAGTGATGTCGAAAGAAGCTCTCTACGGCAGCCTCGACAGCACCACCCGAGAATGGACGGACGGCTTGTTTACCGCCAGCTTGCGAAAGATCGTTGACAATCTTCGTGGGGAAGACAGCAAGCGGCATTGGATTGTTTTCGATGGCGATGTCGATCCGGAGTGGGTGGAAAACCTGAACAGCGTGCTCGACGACAACAAGCTGCTCACTCTGCCAAACGGTGAAAGACTGAATCTGCCGCCCAATGTTCGAATCATGTTCGAAGTCGAAAGCTTGAAGTACGCCACACTTGCAACGGTCAGTCGCTGCGGTATGGTGTGGTTCTCGGATGATACCGTCAGTCCGTCTTTGATGGTTGACCATTACCTGCAAAAGCTGGCAGATCGTACCTTTGAAGACCTCGACGACGAAATCAAAGCAGCCGGTCTCGGTGCAAAGGCTGAAGAAACGCAACGACATGTGGTGGAGACACTGAGAGCGCTGATTGAGCGGGATAGTTTCCTTCTTAAAGCACTGTCAACCGCGAAGAATCACAAACATATCATGGAGTTTACCGCCGCCCGGGCGCTGGACAGTCTTTTCAGTCTCTTGGCCAAAGGCTGCCGAACAATTCTGGAGTACAACTTGAACCATCCTGAATTTCCCCTGGAAGTGGAGCAGACTGAAGCCTTCATCTCGAAGAAGCTTCTGCTGGCGACTGTGTGGAGCTTTGTGGGCGATGCATCGTTGACCATTCGCAAGGAGTTTGGTGATTTCCTCTCAACGATGACCAATATCGACCTACCAGGCTTGGACAGCACTGCTTCGCTCATCGACCACGACGTGACGCTGCCCCATGCACAATGGGTGCCTTGGCAGTCTCAAGTTCCAACCATTGACTTGAACACTCATTCCATCACCCAGACCGATGTGATTATTCCCACGATGGACACTGTGCGCCACGAAGATGTCTTGTACTCGTGGTTGGCAGAGCACAAACCCTTGATGCTCTGCGGTCCACCGGGTTCTGGTAAAACAATGACTCTATTCAGTGCACTCCGCAAACTCCCGGATATGGAAGTCGTTGGTCTCAACTTCTCCAGTGCCACTCAGCCAGAGTTGATCATCAAGACATTCGAACAATACTGTGAGTACAAGAAGACGTTGAACGGGATGGTACTCTCGCCTACCCAGCTTGGTCGGTGGTTGGTCATCTTCTGCGACGAAATCAATCTTCCAGCACCCGACAAGTACGGCACTCAACGAGCTATCAGCTTCTTGCGGCAGCTTGTGGAACAGAATGGTTTCTGGCGCACGTCAGATCGAGCTTGGGTCAGTCTGGAGCGCATCCAGTTCGTTGGTGCTTGCAATCCGCCAGAAGATGCGGGCCGTCACCCAATGGGTGACCGATTCTTGCGACACGCACCTGTGGTCATGGTCGACTATCCTGGTGAACTTTCCTTGACACAAATCTATGGCACATTCAACAACGCAGTCCTCAAGGTTGTGCCGTCTCTGCGCGGATTCGCCGACGCCTTGACCCATGCCATGGTTGACTTCTACCTGAAGTCACAAGCCAGATTCACACCCGATATCCAGCCGCATTATGTCTACTCGCCCAGAGAGTTGACCCGATGGGTTCGTGGCATATACGAAGCCATAGCGCCTCTTGAGCACCTCTCCTTAGAGGGACTGCTTCGTATCTGGGCGCATGAGGCGTTGCGCTTGTTCCAAGATCGACTCGTTGAACAAGAAGAGCGGGTATGGACATCTGACATGGTCCGCCAGACGGCGCTGGAGCATTTCCCCACTGCAGATATCGATCAAGCTCTTCAAGGCCCGATCTTGTTCTCGAATTGGCTGTCCAAGAACTATGTGTCTGTTGAACAAGAGAATCTGCGGGAGTTTGTCAAAGCACGCCTGAAGACATTCTGTGAAGAAGAGGTTGATGTCCCGCTTGTGCTCTTCAATGATGTTCTTGAGCATGCTCTACGCATCGATCGAGTATTCCGCCAACCTCAAGGGCATCTTATTCTCATCGGCACCAGCGGGAGTGGCAAGACAACACTGTCACGATTTGTTGCCTGGATGAATGGATTGAGCATATTCCAAATCAAAGTCCACGGCCGATACTCTGCGGAAGACTTCGACGATGATTTGCGGACGGTACTGAAAGCCTGCGGCACACGGGGCCAGAAGGTGTGCTTCATCATGGACGAGTCGAACGTCCTCGATTCTGGTTTCCTCGAGCGCATGAACACTTTGCTCGCCAATGGAGAGGTCCCTGGTCTCTTCGAGGGAGATGAGTACTCGACGCTGATGACTGCTTGCAAGGAGGGAGCTCAACGACAAAATCTCATGCTCGACTCGCAAGAAGAACTCTACAAGTGGTTCACCCAGCAGATCGTCCGCAACCTGCATGTTGTCTTCACCATGAACCCTCCACAAGAAAGTCTGTCATCCAAGGCGGCCACCAGTCCGGCGTTGTTCAACCGTTGCGTTCTCAACTGGATGGGCGACTGGTCGGATCAAGCTCTCTTCCAAGTCGGCTACGAACTCACGCAGTCCATCGATCTAGACAAGCCAAACTTCAGCGCCCCTGACAGTATTCCTGTTGCTTACAAGGACCTTGTTCTGCCAGCCTCGCACCGAGATACGATCGTCAACGCAATGGTGCATATACACTACTCTGTCCAAAAGACCAACGATCGCTTGGAGCGACAGCAGGGTATTGCCACATACCTCACACCCCGCCACTACCTAGACTTTGTCACCCAATTTGGCAAACTTTTCCGAGAGAAGCGTGAAGACCTCGAAGAGCAACAGCGACATCTCAACGTCGGTCTCGAGAAGCTTCGGGATACCGTCGACAAAGTACGCGATCTGAGGGCAAGCCTGGCGCAGAAGAAGCAACAATTGGAACTAAAAGACGCCGAGGCGAATGAAAAGCTGCAACGCATGGTGGCCGATCAGCGGACAGCAGAATCACAGAAAACAACCTCGCTCGAGATCCAGACCGAACTAGAGAAGCAAGAGAAGGAGGTAGCAAGCCGAAAAGAAATCGTGTTGGGCGATCTGGCTAAAGCTGAACCGGCGGTCATCGAAGCACAACGAAGTGTCAGCAACATCAAGAGACAATACCTCACCGAAGTCCGATCGATGGCTAATCCGCCGTCCGGTGTCAAGCTTGCCTTGGATTCAGTATGCACATTGCTTGGCCATAAGGTCGACAACTGGAAGGCTATTCAAGCGGTGGTACGAAAAGATGACTTCATCGCGAACATTGTCAACTATGATAACGAGAAAGATATGACGCCCAGTCTCCGGCAGAAGATGCGCCACGATTACCTGTCCAATGACGATTTCACATTCGAGAAAGTCAACCGCGCCAGTAAAGCGTGCGGTCCGCTTGTTCAATGGGTCGAAGCACAAGTCAATTACTCTGAGATCCTTGACCGAGTCGGACCTCTGCGAGCCGAAGTGGAGCAACTCGAAGACAAGGCACTGCAGACCAAAGCGGAAGCGAAAGCCATCGAGAATACAATCTCCAAGCTTGAGGAAAGCATTGCGACTTATAAGACAGAATACGCGGCCCTCATCAGTGAGACACAAGCGATCAAGAGTGAAATGGCGCGGGTCCAGACCAAGGTCGACCGTAGTCTTCGTCTCCTTGACAGTCTTTCATCCGAACGTGTCCGATGGGACGCGGCCAGCAAGTCGTTCGAGACACAAATTCAGACACTTGTCGGAGATGTGGTCATCGCGTCAGCATTCCTGGCATATGGGGGCTTGTACGATCAACAGTTCAGAAAGTCCATGGTGGATGATTGGCTGCACCATATGTCTCAATCGGGCATCTCCTGCAAGAGTGATGGCTCAGTGCTGGGCTATCTATCGTCCGCTGACGAACGCCTGGAATGGCAGAGGCACTCACTCCCCGCGGACGACTTGTGCATGGAGAACGCCATCATGCTCAAACGCTTCAACCGGTATCCCTTGATCATCGATCCGCCCGGCAGAGTCACAGAGTTCTTGAAACAGGAGCACCAGGGCAGGAAATTGACAGTAACAAGCTTCCTTGACGATGCGTTCACTAAGCAGCTTGAGAGCGCATTGCGTTTTGGCAACCCGATCTTGATCCAAGACGCCGAATACTTGGATCCTATCTTGACGCACGTGCTCAACAAAGAATACCAGAAGACAGGCGGCCGAGTCCTCATCCAGCTAGGCAAGCAAGAGATCGACTTCTCTGAGCACTTCCAATTGTATCTTTCCACCAGAAATCCCTCGGCGGCTTTCGCACCAGACGTATGCAGCAGGACTACCTTCATCAATTTCACGGTCACACGAAGCAGCTTGCAGACGCAATCGCTAGACGATGTCCTGAAGGCAGAGCGGCCCGATGTTGACAGGAGACGGACCAACTTGGTTAAAATGCAAGGCGAATTCGATACCAATCTCAGACAACTAGAAAAGAGACTACTGCAGGCTCTCAACGAGTCTCGTGGTAACATCCTCGACGATGACAACGTCATTCAGACACTGGAGACTCTGAAGAAGGAAGCTGCCGTCATCACCAAGAAGGTTGCTGAAACAGAAGGTGTCATGGCTGAAGTCGAACGCATCACCCAAGGCTACAGCCGTATTGCCAATGCGTGCAGCGCCATCTTCGCTCTCCTCGAACAGCTCCATCATCTCAACCACGGATATCGATTCTCGCTGCAATACTTCATCGACATTTTCAACACTGTCCTGCACCATAACCCACATCTGACAAACAAGACAAATCATGAGGAACGAAGCGAGATCATCTTGAAGGACATTTTCGTGGAAGCTTACCGCCGAACCTCCTTGTCTCTACTGCAGAAGGATCGAATCACACTAGCAATGCTTCTTGTCCGAGCCACTCCCTACCATTTTGACCAGTCTGCGATGGAACTCATTCTGGAAGATCGCCCGCATTCCCGTGGCGCAGTGCCCGCGGATGGTCGTGACGAGGACATCATCCCAGCTGTGAAGCGGATCCCGATCTTCAAACAAGACAGGATTGATGCCACAAGCAGAGAGTGGAAACAGTTCATGTTGGCTGAGCGTGTAGAGCAGTGCGTCCCGATCCTTTGGGACGAGACCGATACCGCCATCGATCAGCACCTTTACAAGTTGTTGCTCATCAAGCTGGCTCGACCCGACAGGTTCTTGCCTGCAGCTCAAGCACTCGTCGCAGGCGTGTTCGGGCCAGAGATATTCCAGGGCGATGATGACTTGAGAACCATTGTCACCCAAGTCACGTCTTCGATACCGATTGCGCTTTGCTCCAACCCTGGCTTCGACGCAAGTTACAAGGTTGATGCTTTAGTTGAGAAGCAGAATACGGCCTGTGCTAATGTGGCTATGGGATCCGAAGAAAGTGTCGCCAGCGCAGACAAAGCGATCACGAGCGCTGCGGCAAGTGGCAGCTGGGTGTTGATCAAGAACGTTCACCTGGCTTCTCAATGGCTGCAGAGCTTGGAGAAACGTCTCTCGGCGCTCAAACCACACCCTGATTTCAGGCTGTTCTTGTCGATGGAATCAAGCCCCAAGATCCCGGTCAATCTCCTCCAAGCATGCAGAGCGCTTGTTTACGAGCAACCTGCTGGCATGAAAGCGAACATGAAGGACACCTTGACGGTGCTGTCGGACCGAGGTACACGAACGCCGGTGGAGAAGGCTAGACTCTACCTCTTGCTTTGCTTCCTTCACGCCGTGCTGCAAGAACGGCTAAGATATGCACCGACACTGGGATGGAGAGGCCTTTGGGAATTCAACGACAGCGACTATGAATGTTGTGCATTCATCATAGATGCCTGGGTTGATGCGATCGCACAAGGACGCTCAAATGTCGCCCCCATCAAGTTCCCATGGGATTTGATTCGGACACTGGTGACCGAGATGTATGGTGGCAAGATCGACGACGAGGGAGACTTCTCATTGCTCAATCAAATTGTGGGCAAAGTGTTCGACCCTGCTGCATACGAGACTGATCATGAACTGGTGTCTGATCCGGATGAGGGTCAGGCACTGAAGGTGCCTTCCGGTACCACGATTCGCGACTTCCTGGGCTGGGTGGACACACTGCCTGAGCGAGAACCGCCTGCATACTTGGGACTCCCTGCCAATGCAGAGAGATTGCTGTTGATGGGACAAGGCAGGGAGACAATCGGCAATTTGGCCAGGATTACAGATTTGTTGGAGGAGGGTGAACAGACCATGACGGAGGATCCAGAGAAGGCGTGAGTGAGGTTTGGCATGGAGTAGGGTCTTGGACAAGGGTTGGGCTCACTTTATGAAGATTGGAAGAGTGCTTCGGTTATGACCACAAAGTGTCAGCCTTGGTTTCTTGTGTTGGGACGGCAATTCAATGCACCCGCCTTCTGAGCGTATGGTGTACGGCGTTAGGGGGCAATCAATATGGGTATACCCCGTCTAGTACACGAGGCTTGCGGCCTTTGTCTTAGATAGATTTCAACGACTGATTCTAACCATGCTCCGCTGCCTCGTTTCCTCTCTCAACTTTCGCGGCTGATGGGCGCGACAAGGCTGAGGAATGCACGAGGCTGACAATCACGTGCATTGTGCCCCGGCTTACCTTCCTTCCCATTGGCTACCGCCATGTCACCTCGACGGTACGCGACCGAGGGCAGCGACAAAAGAACCAGGTGGCCACACTGGCTCATATTGTACAAACAGGTGTCATCGTCCTCTCTTCAGCATGCTTAGCATTTCCTGCATTCTTTCTTGCCTACCGAGTCGCCAGCATAGCCAGGGATGTGAGTTGACCGGAGCACAATAGCGACCTGACTACTCCTACACCTTGGCCTCAACCTGCCACCATGGGCGAGGGGCAGAGCAGCGACGTACCGCGTCCGAATGTCACAATCCCAGCGTCAATTCTCCCACAGGCGCAAATCATGACACCCTTTCCTGCGGATGTGCCTTTCGAACCCGCGCTGACCATCGCCGTCGACCCGATCGCTCTCATTACCCAAGAATGTATAACGATCACGTCCGCAATGCGGAAGCACGCCCGCTGGGCTCAGTCTTCAGTGTCGGCCATTCTAGGGGGAGGAGCATCAAGAGTGCAAGAGAAGGAACTTCTTCGGTCATCGTCACAGTCCCGCCGCACGGGCAAAGGCCCAGTCATGCTGGATCCAGGCATGGCCAGACTCAATGTCCCCAACGCCGGCGACGACGACAACTCCAGCCTAGCCAGCAGATGGGGCCTTCGCGGCCGCAAAGGGAAGAGCATGCAAGATAATCCACTCCTTACAGCCTTTGCCCGTCTGCGTCGGGACCTCGCCGGCTGTCGGGACGTCTCCGCGGTAGACGCTCCCGAACTCCTGCATCCGTTCCTGCAAGTCATACGCAGCTCGTCCACGAGCGCCGCGATTACGAGTCTAGCAGTCATATCCATCACGAAGTTCTTCGCGTACAACATCATCACGATCCGCTCGCCACGGGTTTCCCAGGCCATGCATTTGCTCTCGGCGGCCATCACCCACTGCCGCTTTGAGGCTAGTGACACGGCGGCAGACGAGGTCGTTTTGCTGCGCATATTGAGGCTGATGGAGTCGATCATCTCGAGACCCGAGGGCCAGCTACTGGGCGACGAGAGCATCTGTGAGATGATGAGTACTGGGCTGAGCATGTGCTGTCAGGCCCGGCTTTCCGAAGTTCTTAGACGGAGCGCGGAGATGGCCATGGTCACCATGTGTCAGGTTGTGTTTGGGCGGTTGAAGAGCCTCAGGGTGGAAGATATCCCAAAGTCACGAAGTCGGTCGAATACCAGGACAACGTTGGTCAGTCCCGCCGATGAGCTGAAGATTGAACCGCCTATGACGGGAAGTGTCATGGGGAATGGTCAGCCGGAGAGACCGAGTGTGGACGTGGATGGTCGGACAAGTGCCGAGGGTGCTGCTGCCGAACCCAAGACGTCGGCTACAGAGCCGCAGAACACGAACGCGCCGGCGACCGAGGACGAGTTTGAGAATGTCGAGCCTTACGCCTTACCGTCCATCAAAGAGCTTTTCCGGGTTCTGATCGATCTACTCGATCCGCACGACAAGACGCATACGGACGCTATGCGCATCATGGCGCTAAGGATCATCGACGTCGCACTGGAGGTTGCCGGACCTTGGATAGCGAAGCAATCCGTGCTTGCGGCCCTAGTCCAAGACGATCTCTGCCGCCATTTATTCCAGCTCGTCCGGTCGGACAACATGGTGCTGCTCAACAGCTCGTTACGCGTTGCGGGGACATTGTTGGCCACGTGCCGAAAATTACTCAAGCTTCAGCAGGAACTGTTTCTGTCCTACCTGGTTGCTTGTTTGCATCCCCGAGTGGATATTCCACAAGAGCCGGGTATTGATCCGTCGCTCTACGAAGGCGTGCCTCAAGCTCCAAAGTTGGTCAGGCCAGCGCCGTCACAACCGAGCAGCGGCCGATCGACTCCGGTGCCCATCAGAGACCGACAGAAGTTGGGCCTCGAAGGCGGCGCTAGGAGACCGGAGGCGCGGGAAGCCATGGTTGAGTCAATTGGCACGCTCGTGCGGATGCCAAGCTTCATGGTCGAGCTCTTTCTCAACTATGATTGCGAGGTTGACAGGCAGGACCTCTGCGAGGACATGGTTGGGCTTCTATCGCGGAACGCCTTCCCAGACTCCGCGACCTGGAGCACAACGAACGTGCCTCCACTGTGTCTCGATTCCCTGCTGAGCTTTGTGCAATTCATGGCGGAAAGGCTGGATCAGGAAGTGCCGTACTGGGCGGAAGAACGGATCCAACAGATCCGGCTACAACGAGTCAGGAAGAAGATCATCAAGAGCGGGGCATCCAAATTCAACGATGACCCCAAGGCTGGCGTGGCGTATTTGGTCAAGAACGGCATCATCAAGAACCCCGACGATCCCATACAGGTGGCGCAGTTCCTGAAAGGCACTTCTCACTTATCGAAGAAAGTCTTGGGAGAGTTCCTGACGAAGAGATCCAACGAAGCGCTCCTCGCGGCATTCATTGACCAGTTCGATTTTGTGGACAAACGGATCGACGAGGCGCTACGGGAAGTGCTTGGTTCCTTCCGTCTTCCAGGCGAAGCAGCACTCATTGAACGAAGTGTCACCACCTTTACCGATAAGTACATCGAGGCCGCGGCGCCGGAGGACATTGCAGACAAAGACGCGGCATTTGTGCTCGCCTATGCGATCATCATGCTGAATACGGACTTGTACAATCCCAACGTCGCTAAGACTCAGAAGCAAATGACTCCTGAGGACTTTGCTCGAAACCTTCGTGGCGTCAATGCGGGCAAAGACTTCCCCCAGGAGTTCCTGCAGGATATCTACGAGGCCATCAAACAGAATGAAATCATCTTGCCAGACGAACATGAGAATAAACACGCCTTCGAATATGCCTGGAAGGAGCTGTTGTTGAAAACACATGATGCTGGCTCCCTGGAGTTGTGTGACACGAACGCCTTCGACGCGGAGATGTTCAAGGCCACCTGGAAGCCAATCGTTGCCACGCTCTGCTACGTCTTCATGTCGGCTTCTGATGATGCTGTCTTCTCCCGGGTCGTGGTCGGGTTCGACCAGTGCGCCCAGATTGCCGGTAAGTATGGGATCACCGAAGCCTTCGACCGCATCGTGTACAGCGTCAGTCAGATCAGCGGGCTGGCCTCTGAAATGCCACCAAGCACGTCCCTGAACACGGAAGTGCAGGTGGGAAAGAAGAGAATCATGGTTAGTGAAACGGCCGTGAGACTGGGACGAGACTTCAAAGCCCAGCTGTCGACCGTTCTGCTGTTTCGCATCTTGCAGGGCCACGAAAACGCCGTTGGAGACACGTGGATCTACATTGTGCGCATTCTACGGAATCTCTTTGTAAACTCCCTAATCACGCTGCCAACGTTCGAACAGAGCAGACTCGGGGATATTGGTCCGATTCCTCTACAACCGCCTTCACAGGTCATCGACCGAGACGGCCGACTGAGTGAGAGCGGTATCTTCTCGACTTTCACGTCCTACCTGTCCAGCTATGCCGCAGATGACCCGCCTGAACCATCGGAAGAAGAGTTGGAAAATACTCTCTCCTCGGTTGACTGTGTGAAAGCCTGTCAGCCAGATCGCGTGCTTCAACATATGTTCTCGCTGCCTCCGTCGCAGATTAAATACCTGGTCTCTGCTCTACTGTCTCAACTGGAAGAATCTTCGCCTGTAGTGACGGTCAAGCCGGAACGGCCTATACCTGTTACTGTCAGAGTGAATGGCCATCGGATGCCCAAAGCTGGACCGGAGTACGATCCTGGCACCGTGTTCCTGCTTGAGCTTGCGACACTGCTCACAATCCGGGATGACCAAACGATCGCCGCGGCGGGTGAACAACTCACAGGCTCATTACAGAATGCCGTCAGGGATGCTTCGAACCTCCATCCTCTTGCAGCGGCCCGGGTGGTACACTATCTCCTGGAGTTGGTGCGATATAGCTACGTAAGTCATGATCTGCCTGCCCCCGGCGCCACGTCCCACTGACAGCGTTTCAGACTTATGACTTCATGCGTGCCCCCGTCGTCCTCCACGCAATCTCGTCCTTCGACGACCAAACCCTCGACCGCACCGCTTCCACCATAACTGCCGGTCTTTCATCTTCGATCTCCAGCGCCACCCCTCTGCGCAATGAGATCACCAAATCTCCCGATTTCTGGTCCACCCTCCAGCGTCTGCATCAGCATAAAACCGAAGCTAAGAAAGTTCTGGATATTTTGAGCCACCTGGCAACGCAGGACCAGGCGCTCACCGCGGACAATTTCGAATCCGCAGTAAGTTTGGCGAACGATTTTGCCTCCGCGGGCTCGATCGGGAGTATCCAAGAGAAACGCAAGGATTTTGCGGCGAAACAGGGACGGAGAGCTAAGGATGCCAGACCGGAAGATGCTGCGCTGGTGACGCGAGCGAATCAGGCCGTCTCACTGATCTACCAGCTGACCGAGCGCGTCCCCAGTCTGATTGACCAGAGTCATTTGGAGAGAAGTGAAGCGTGGGCGGCGTATTGGAGTCCCATTTTCCGCGCGCTGTGTTCTCAATGCGTCAATCCCTGCCGCGAGGTTCGCTATCGCGCCATCTCGGCTCTCCAGCGCACCCTTCTCAGCGAGAGCGTGGCGGATTCAGGGCACGAACACGCCGAATGGACCGCCATCTTCGACGAAGTCCTATTCCCTCTCACTCTGAAGTTGCTGAAACCCGAGGTCTACCAGCTCGATAATTTGGGCATGAACGAGACCAGGGCGCAGATGGGCGGGCTGCTGTGTAAGGTGTTCCTTCGATATCTTGATCGACTTCACGACATCCCTCTCACCGCTGAGACTCCCCCAGCCTCCGAGAAAGATGAAGACGAAGAGAGCGAGGACGGCACAGAGAACCCAAGCAACGAGAACGAGAAGCGACCCGTCAAAGACGATGCATCCCCGACGACAGCACGACACCAAGCCGAGAGGAAAGGCAAAGGAACCAAGATGGCAGATATCTACCTCAAAACGCTAACGCTCCTGGACCGCCTCATGAACGCCGGCACCATCGATCCAAAGTCCTCCCAGACAGATGCCTTATCCGAAGCAGTACGCGAAGGCGTCAAGAATACGCTGCTGGTCATGGACGGGGCAGGATACCTCCAGCGCACACCGGGTGAAGTGCTGCCCCAGAGCCCTAGGAGTCCGAGATCGGATAACAAGCTACAAAGAGGGGTGGTGGCTGACGACGAGATCTGGCCCGAGACCGTGAGGCGGTTGGAGAGGTTCCTACCGGGCCTGGTGGCCGAGTTGTTTCCTCGTGAGGCAGAAGAGAACGACGGCCAGGAGGAGGAGAAGAGGAAGAAGGAGGAGAACAAGGAAAGTGCTGCCGCCGTTACTGGTGCTGGTGATGAGAATAAGAAGCCTGGGTCGCGACCACCGACGAGGGAGCGGGAAAATGCGTGAGTGAAGTGATGGGTAGATGGGGTGTGTGATGCCTGTCGTGGCGGAAAGACAAGCAAGCAGGTGGACAAGCCAACCAAGGTGTAGTGCTATACATAATCGTGCAAATATAAGGGATGGAATGAGGTTGCCGCCATCACCCATGCAGCTGCTTGGCTTCCAGGCCCTCTCCTGATATTCACGAGGGACATGTTCGATCTGCTTTTTATATGTCCGAATGTTCAGCGCTTCACGCTGGCCCTTTTAAGGGTGAGGAGGGGGGGTGTGGGAATTTGTCCTCCTGAAATCACTTGCTCCTCTAATACTCTGTATATACCCTGTCTACTAGAGTGAGTGAGTATGTGAAGGTATGGAAAGTATGAGATTGTGGTCTTCACGGCTCGCGAGGAGATGTACGTACGAGTAAACCCCAACCTCGTCAAGTCAAGTCAAGTCAAGCCAAGTCGGACCTCGTTCTCAGTATTGATTTGCCTCGCTTGCATTTTCATGCTCACTTACTTGCCCACTTGCTACGTATTGCTCGTTGACTCAAGGCGTCAGTGCCAGTTGCTTCGCGTCCGTCACCCCTTTCGCTCCGATCCTTCTCGGGCCGGACAATCACATCCCCATTGCTTCCTGAATTCGTCCTTGCTCAGCCTCCCCAGTATCTTGAGTGCAGCCTTGCTTGCGCGGATCTTGGCATACTTGATGCTCTGGCCCTGGCTGACGGCCACGATATTGCCATGCACCACCCACCCTAAATGGCATTCCACGCCTGTCATGGCGTCGTCGCCTTTTGCTCCCGCCGGTCCACCTTCGTCATCATCACCATCATCATCTCCGTCTGCAGCATTTTGTCCGTCAGTATGCGTTGTCGGTTGGACCGAGCCTTCAACCGGGACGGGCGTAGCTTTGCGGCAGTGGAATTCTTGGGTCAGGAGACGGAGGAGATGCGTGACTGGATGACGATTCGCAAATGTATCGTATGCCTCGATGTCCTCGAAATGCCACTTGACGTGCTTTTCGAAGAACTTCTCGATCTCTCGGAAGTCGAAGTTCGAGTCGACCAGCACGGCTCCGAGGTAGCTCTCCACCAGGTCGGCGAGGACTTTGGGGACATTGGAGCCGGTCACCACACGAGTCCAGAAATCTGGTTTCGCGTTGCCGTCTGTCCATGCTTCTTGCACTTTGCTTGCATAGCTGCCGATTTCTTCGTAGACCGCGGTACTCGTAGCGTAGACGAACTTGTGGAATCCCAGAATGACAGCGAGCGCAGCAAGGAACTTGTTGCTCACCATGGCCATTTTATGCTCGGTCAACCACTGCGGATCTCGTGTAGGATTGGTAGAGAAGAGCCACCAGATACAGACCCAATCGAGGCAGGCATCACCCAGAAACTCAAGGCGTTGGAGGTCTTGCACGGGTGAGTTCTGGTCGGAAGAGTGTGTCATGGCCGAGCGGATCAGGCGTGGATGCTTGAATCGATAGCCCGTGACTTCGAAGATTTTGTCTGCGTAATCGTTCGCGATCGGATCGTTGAGCTCTCCGACCCAGGCAGCTGGCTTGTACATGGGCAACACTTCCTTCCACGAGTTGATTGCGTGGTCGGGATGTTCGACTAGCTTGGTGATGGCCTTGATTCCGAGGTCGAACTTCTCCTCCGTGGGTAGATGCTGGCTGCTCATGATACATGCTCCGATCGTCGCCTCGCATACATCGGCTATGGTCTTCTTGCCCAGGGCATGCTTGCGGTGCCTGTCTGTCAATTTGATAACACGACCCTTTCCGAATCTTTCCAGAAACTCGGGGTACCAGGTGTCTCGCCATTTCTCACCGGCGGATCGGATGTAACGGAAGAGCTCGTAATGAGGTGCGGAAGCCGTGTTGCACAGCCGACTGTTGGACAGCAAGTTCATGCGTTTGCAGTGCATGCCCTCTTCATTGCAAGTCGTGCGGTTGTGGACTGTGATAGTGGTCATCAGCTTGAGAAGCGAATCTCCAATGAATTCAAGACGCTCATAGTTCATGGCCCCTTTTTCCTCGGGTTTATCGGACTGCTCCTCCCCTTCTGGCCAGTGCTGGCTTCCGGCATCAGATCCAGATCCAGCAGCCTCTGCTTCGGCGGAAGGGTTCTCGGTATAAGCCTCCAGAGCCAGATCCAGAGGCACTTGCCCAAGGTCGAGCGTCTGGAACGCCTCTCTCACGATGAGGTAGCCTTCCAATCTGTGGAGAATAGCAGGCCAGAGTATGCAAGTCTGGGCCACTGAATAAGAGATTCGAGCGAGTTCCAGGGGCTGCGGGGCGATGTGACAGAAGGCATATCGTTGTTCTTTTTCGGGGCATTTCTCGGTGTATTTTCGACCTGCTATGACCATTTTCGCGGCTAATACAGGTTGATGTGCATCATACCTGTCTTTGACTTCTTTCTCGAAATCCTTCGTCTTTGCCTTCCAGGCTCTGTCCGAGAACTCGATGATCGTCTTGCCACGCTTCTTGTTCAAGACCTTTGCGCTGTCAGGAATCGCGTCGAAGATCGTCTTTTCGGGCACAACGTCCCCTGTGAAATAGCGGAACTGCCCGCTTCCTCGGTCGACGAGAAAGGCATTGCACCATTTCTGTGCATCGAATGGGTCGGTAGAGGATTGCCACCGCCTGCGTTCACGGGTTCCTGCAGCCAAAAGCTGCTCCATATCTACGACGTGGTCGAAAGTTCTCAACCCCGACTGCTCAGGCTCTCCTGGAGGCGCTAGCCAGTAGCTCATGGAGGTCGAGTCGTGGACATATTGCTTGTGGAAGATATCGTGAAAGATTCCGTGAAGTGTGTACGTCGTCAAAGCTTCAATTTGATCAGTGGTGACAATAAGTGGCTCTGGATACTGGTGAAAGGTGACATGCTTCTCGACGTTGTTGTCCACATAGACAGGGAATCTGGGAATGGCTGGGAGTTGTGCGCGAGTGAAGAGAAGTACACCGTCGGATGACCACGAGCTGGATTTCGGATCGACCCGTACGTGTGTGGCGAACAGCTCCGACGGTAGTGTCGGTGATGTGGTACCGCCATTAACCCAGAAGTCCGGTTTCAGTTTCTTGTCATATGTATCCTTTCTCTCGGACACGGCAATGCGAGCATTGAGATTGGCTGGCTTCACATTGGAGAAGATGCTGTCGAGATTCGCGTCTAGCAAATGTGCTTTCCGCAGTTTGAAGATGCAATGCCACGCAGCGGATCGCTTGGCCAACACCTTGTTTGTTCGTGGATCACCCTTGGCTCCTTTCACTGCAGCTGTTCGCGGGTCATCTGTTGGAGGAAGGATGACCTTATACTGGAACATGTTCCCTTCGGTACCGATCACCTCATCATAAATCTCAGAAGAAGCTGCCCCGATCTTCTTCAGCGACTCGGTGTAGCGCTTGAGCAGAAGTAGTGAGTTTGCGTAATTCGCCAGGACGCCGGTGGAGGTGACGAAGCTCTGGCAACTCGCATCTCTGGCCATCAGCTGTTTTAACTTGGAGCCTTGACCCAACAACCGATCCGGAGGCAATTGCTTACAGAACTCTCGGATATATTCATCCTGCTGCATGGCATAGTTGACGCCCGCTTCATGTGAGAAATTCCCTTCTTCAATCATGTGGGCGAAAATAGAATCTTTCATTCGCGCTCGACCTCGACTCTGCATGTATTGAATTGGAGTTCGGTAGAGGTCGAATCGAACGACAAGGTTGCACTGCGGAATGTCAATGCCCTCTTCGGCGACGCTGGTTGCAAAGATGATGTTAATGACTCCAGTTCTGAACTTTTGCATGGCGGTCTCTTGGCCCCTCCACGAACCTGCCTCTGTTCCAGACTGTGCATTACCGACAAGGACGCCAGGACGGAGGTTGGGGAGAGCAAGGGACGTAAAGAGGTCGCAAAGAATCAGGGCGGCCAGCCTCTCCTCGACGAATACGATCGATCGAGTAGTCGGGCGCGCCAAATACCGGTCTTTCAGCTCCTCGTATAGCTTTCTCACTTTCGGGGACAGTTCCCGGTCTTGGTCCACCTGCGGAGGACCAAAGGTGTGTCTCTGCACAATGGAGACAGCCTCACGAATCGAGTTCATCTTTGCCTGTCGCTGATCGGGGTCGGTTATCTCAATGTATGCTACACTCCGCTCATATTTTCTGATGATGGTGTCTGATTGGTGCTCAGAGTTGCGGAGTGCATATTTCCAGATTCTGTTTGCCGCCCATACTCCTAGCTGTGTTGAGGCGAACCGCGAAAAGGTAAAGTAAGGTGTCAAGTCTTTGACGAATCCACACAGTGGCGCGAGGGCAGAACACAGATCGGTTTGGAATCCAGCGTCTAGTGGAGGGTAGACCCAGATGGCGTCCTTTGCTCGAGGCGCAAAGCCATAAATGGACAGATCAGTCGTCGTGACGATCTTGCTCTGCAATAACGCCTCCAGATCGGAAACTACCTTGGCAATGTCTCGTCTCGAGTCGACAGGAGAAGCTGTCATGCCAAAGATGCGCGGTCTGTCACCTTTCCATTTGAGATAGTAGTCCCTGATGATGCGCGAATACGGGTGATTCTTCTTGCAATGGTGTGCTTCGTCGAAGACAAGAAGAGAGATCTGGCCGATTGTAAGGTACGAGTGCATGAGGCAAGAATCAAGCACAGCAGCAGTGCAGACCACGACGCTGTTTTCGGCAAAGATTCGGCTCCATTCAGCTTTTTTCCACAGATCATCAGGTGTGTCCCCGAAGAGGGGGAGGACTTTCTGTGGTAGGTTGTTGCTAAGAAACAGGGCCTGTTGTCGGGCCAGGTGGACGCTGTTGACCAGAAAGAATACGATCTTCGCCGTCTTGCCTTGGCTTCGAGCAATGACTTCTAGCTGGAGGTAGTGTCTAATCAGTAAGGCTGCAATGAGGGTCTTGCCGCTGCCGGTGTCGAGAACAGCGATGATATTCTCATCTTTGGCCTGGTCAAAGAGCTCTTGCTGATACTCGCGAGCCTGATCAATGATCTTGTTGGATTCACTGTTCTTGCTCTCTCTGGCTGCCCGGGTCTCGACACCATCATTGGCGTGAGCGATGATGTAGTTGTTCAAAAGGGCTTTGTTGGATTCCAGGTCTGCCCGGCTCGTGAAGCCCAATGATTCAGATTCAGACTCATTGTCCGATTCAGTGAGGTCCTCTTCGCCTGTGAGTCCAAGATTTTCTTCGAATCTGTCCACCATCTCTGCGGAACCGTCGTTGATCGCCATTGAGGCAGTGGCAAGCTCAAAGGCAGCTGAACGAGACCGGACTCAGAGACATCATTGAGGCGAATCTGAGGCGGCGATCGAAGAAATGCGAAATCTACCGATCATGTGGACGAGGGAAGGAGGGTGAGTGACAAGTGATGGACGCGGGCATTTAGCAGACAAACTTGAAATCGAAGCAAACAAACCCACAAGACAGCGCGGTGATGATGCCACTTAGGCTCACAGGCGCCTTCTACCGCGCTCTATCAATGGACGGTTTCCATAGCTGTTTGCCTCTTTGTAACTTTACACATGTTACAAGAAGCTGCAGTGAAGGATTGTACGTGGTCGAGTAAAGAGGTTGTAATGAGTAAGTAGCTGCCCCCAGTAGCTTTGCGTAAGTTGCCAGGCGCCGGATAGTTTAATTTAGGGCGCGTCGGTTAGGCTTGCAGATCGCCAGGCACAGACCCAACCTAGAGTTGTAGGCGCGCTGGAATCCTTCCCAGGGGCATTATGTCATTCCACTGCTACAGCCAGCGCTGCAACTACAATGTGTCAACCCTTCAGCACAAAATCAACGATTGACAGCCACCAATGTAAGCCAAAAACCACCTGCGGCCAAGATGAAGAGGATTACTACTGCTCTCCTCGCGCTCATCGCCGCCGCCAGCGCCCACGGTGTCCATCCTGACGAAAGAGTCGATCCCGCCGACGACTGGGCCCTGTTCCACATGCAGGAAGAACATCGTAGGTGTTCCAAGTCTGCATCTGCACCTGAGCCCCTTGGACTGACAGATACAGACATATCCAACTTCGATCCAGCCTCGTTCTTCTCGCTACACGACTTCAACAACGACGGGTCCTGGACGCCCGACGAGGTCCGCCGAATATACGGCCTGGACGACGAATCTCTAAAAGACACACCTGCAGACCAGAAAGACAAAGCCGTCCTCGAGGTCTTCAAGATCTTTGACCCCTATCAAAGCGGTGTCATCACTCGAGATCAGTGGACGAAGAAGATCAATGAGGGCAAGAAGCTCCCTGACTTTGGACTGGGACCAGGTCATCACGGCGACGACGAGTATGAATACGAGATCCACCACTTCGAGAAATTCCACAATGAGAACACAAGGGAAGAAGACTTGATCCATCCTGAAGACATCGAGCACTTCAGGAAACACGACATGATGGAAGATCAAGCCGACCGGATATTTAGAGAGCAACAGCAAACCATTGTCGAGAGGAATATCCCTCAGAAATTCCTACGGCGGCCGTGAGGCCCGGAAAAACGAAGAGAAAACTTGTACGAGTATGACAAAATAGGGACGTTTTTAGCCATTAGATTGGATTTCGACGTCAAAAACACAATGCATGACACCTGGCGCATATGTCTTGACCTGCTCAACATGTGCGCAAGATACGTCGAAACGGCGATCGCGCGCGTTGTCCTGAACCAGCCCGTTGACTTGGTCCACGACTTCTCCGGCCATATGGTCGATCTCGCGTATATCGACGTTTTCATGAACGTGAAGCCAGCCACCTTTCCTACACTCGCCCATGGTTGTGAGGATCTTCACGGCGTCGTGCCAGCTCGCTTTTGAAGTCGGCAGTAAGCCCAGGTTCGCATGTCTAATGTTCATGCTCGGCCTTTCCACGCGAGCATTGCCCTCCTCCATCCTGCTGAATTCAGACTGAATCTCCTGCAAGACATTTGCCGCCCACTTGTTGTCTCCCAAGAATGCCACACATCTCACCTTCCCTTGCCCGTCTTGATCGCCTCGTTGAATGTGTTCCGCCAGCCCCTTCGCGCCTCCTTCTCCTTCCACAGCCCCATCTGCATCCACCCTGACGACAAGACATTTCCATCCATTCCTATCACACCCCCTCCTCAACCCCTCGATGCTCCACGGATTGATATCCCAGCCGTAAACCCTCCTGACCCCCCTCTTCAAATAGCAAAACGCAAAGTATCCAATCCCGACGTACATGTCCACGACATCGAGCATGCTTACTTCGTCGTGACTATCGACCTCGACGCCGGTGTCGAGTGGCATCAACCCCGGGAACCAAGACTGCAAGCCCAGAATCCGCGCCTTCTCAGCGACATTCCCCCGGCTGAACATCGTGTAGAGAGGCGCCCAAACCTGCGTAATCCCTTCATGTTGGACCGTGGTCGTCCAGAACGCGTGCTCGAAGTCTTGCGTCGTAGGCCTTAGAATACGGTCTCTGTGCTGCTCCTTCGAGGGGAGCGTAGGACCCCAGTCGCCATACACGGGGAGTAAACCCGAGGGACTTCGAAGGACGTTTGGATGATGCCTTGTAGTAGTCTCCTGTGCATCATCCCTCACTTCTGGAGGAATACTCGTATCGACCGCCCCTTCCGCGGCAATCGGCGCATTGATCGCAATCCGCGAGATGCGTGAACCCCGAAACCCTTCCTCGGCAATACATCTGTACAGACTCGTCCTCTGGCTCTCGCTTAGCGTGCTGTAGAACCGCGTCCACGTCGTCGGGAGAGTATGTTGTCCCGCGCCAATGAAGGACGGGGGAAGTAGCAGAAGGGGTGCAAAGGCCGTATACCGCTTCGGTAGGTCTGAGATGGCGGGCACGGGCACGGGCACGAGCACGTTGGGTGGATTTGGATTTGGATTTGGATTTGTGCTTTTGTCGTCGTCGTCGTCGTCGTCGTCGTCGTTGGTTGTGGTTCCAATTCCATGTGCTGGTACAATATTCACATCCGCATGCCGGTCGCAAAAGGCCACGATCCCTCGGATCAGAGGGTTCGTGGGCGGGGTTTTCTTCTTTTTCGATCTCCGCTTCTCCTGAAGACGCGGCGGGTCGTCATCATCGTCCTGCATGCTTGCTTTCATTTCATTTTGACGGGGCGTTGGAGAGGTGTTTGGCCCAGTGGAGTTGCCGAGCATAGAGCAGACGTGAGTTCGAGATATGTACTCGGTACAAACGATACGGAAATTGTGATTGGTCGCGGTGGGTGCAGGTGTGCATCGAGGAGCCCATACTCCGTAATGGATACATGATTGTTATAATTTGGACTAAGGTGCAGAGGACGCGGTACGGTCGTCTGTTATGCTTCTTCATAATCTGCAGTCCTGCGAATGAGATGACAGGACCCTTGGGATATTTTGCTATCTATTGAATCTACTATCTGTGCAGTTCTAATCCTCAATTAGCAGACAAGTGTGTGTAAACGAAAGCAACACGATTTCCATTTTATTTCACTGCGTGCAACGTCGCGTTCTTGTCCGTCATGGCAATTTGAGACACAACTCCAGCAACTGCCAGGCCGGTGGCAGGATCCCATCTAGCCACAGTTGAAAACCTTTCATGCCATGTCTAAGGGTAGAGCCAGCTCCGAATGCCAGTCAACACCGCAGCTGCATGCGTGTACAATAGCAGGTTGACAAAGCCTAACGGGGCCTTACCCACAGCTGCACGCACAAGATCCATGAGTCTGAAGAACGCGGCGATCACTGGTGTTGAAGGGCTCGTGCGAACAAAGTGCCACATCCTCTGATTGACTATCGTGGCGGAGTTGGCCCCGTTGTCCGACAAGTCAGGGTACCCCCAACGATTGCGGTTGTAGAGGCCGCCATTCTTGCCGATATTAGTATCATCACCCGTGGCCTTGTAGGACGGATACCTAGGGCTGTGGTCGTCGAAGTACGTCTCCAATGCTTTTTCCTGGTAGCAAGGCGCGGCAAAGGCGTTGGAGAAGCCACCGCCTGTTCCCGCTTGGTCGGAGGTTGTCCGATTGTTGATCGTGTATAGTGCAGATATCATGCTCGCGTCTAGCTTCTTCCCGCACTGGGTGGCTATAAACGGTAAGGGGTGTGCGACTCATAGTTCGTAACTCGTGCCAGAGACGCGGCAGTAGAGGAAAGTCCTCGGGGTCCTGGAATCAAAATGTAATCCAAGGTTCGAAGAGTATTAAGAGTTGAGGGAAGCTCGATCACGTCGATGAATGCCATGACTGGTGGCACTGCAGTTTGCCGGAGACCCTAAGGAGGACATATGGTGTAACGCAAGGCGCTGGTTGAACTTGTGGCTGTGTAACATACTGGCCACACAGGAATTACTCCGAGAGAGTGACGAGACGATTTAGTTGTTTCTGGATGACTTTATCGTATCATCCCGTAGAAATAACGTCCGTGGAAGGCCGTGTCGACTGATACCAGCACCAGCGGGATCTCCCATCCAAACAAAGTCATCAGGCACAACTCATTATTTCGGCTTTGCCAGTTCCGCGCCTCTCTCCTTAATGGTCTTCCTTCTGGCGTACCAATTCCAGAGCATCTCCCAAGAAGCGACTGTAGCCATCAGAGGCGGACAAACGAGAAGGAGCAAGTTCCACCACCGAGGGCTCCCCGATCTCACTTTCTGCATCATGTCGGCGATCTGGAGCTTCAGGTCCTCCTTGCTGCCATCATTGTAAAGCACGAAACCTTTGCCGGCGTCTGCCTTGCCATTATTTCGCCGCTCACAGCGCGCAGCCTTTTCACGAACATCAACCTGGCTTTTCACTCTGTTTTCTGCGTCTTCCGGCGACAAATGTGGATCTCGCGCTCGTAGTCTCTCCATCTGGATCTTTGGATCTGAGACAGCTACCACGATGACGGTACTGCAGAAGATGTCCAATCCAGATTCAAATAGCAGCGGAATATCCAGCAGAACAGCCCAGTGTCCACACAGATAGTAGTATAACATAGCTCGAGCCATCAAGAACCGCACTGCGGGGTGTACAATGGCATTCAGCTTCTTTCTGTCTCGTATTCGCTCTTCTGTGTTCCCGAATACTCTTCTCCCCAACGCCGGTCTGTTCAACGGTCTCCCTTTCCCGTTAGGCCCATTCTCTTTGCCCTCGCAGAGAGGATCTGACGCCGGAAGGAGCAGATCTGGCGTTGTGGGACCAAATGTAGATACTATGCGACGATAGCCCCATGTTCCCGGTTCCACGGCTTTTCGCGCCAGCAAGTCCGCGTCTACCAAGGGTAAGGAGTAGGGTGGGGAGGACAATGTCTGGGAACAAGTTGATTTGCCTGTTGCGATCGAGCCTGTAAGGCCGATCACGCGCATTTTGACTGTTCAAGGGTTTCTTACTGCGCGGGGAGGAGTATTTGCCGTCGTACCGCTATATATTGCGTGATGAAGTGAGGTATCAGCTTGTTCAGAGTGTTAGGTTCGCGCCGCCCCTCCAGTTGGCCTGCACCGAGGTAGAACTCGGCTGACGGAGCAATGATATTCCGAAGGGCAATCCGCCCCTCGCATTATCAACGAGGCTGGTGTGCAGCCTGATGGATGAAGGCGAAGACTTTGGGCGGTTGTCAAGCAGATCGAAAACTCTGCATCAACATTGTTGAATCACCGCTGGCAGTGCTTCAAACAGGTGAAGTTGACCCTTGTTGATTGGCGCGGCAATTCAGAGCGTTTGTTTGTACTTTTCTGATTGCGGTGACTCACTGCTTGCTGAAAGGGACAGACTTCAGACTTTGTTCATTCGCTCTCTCCGATCACAGAATGTCAATAAACATGAGTCACCCCCAGTTGCGGTGAAATTCACTTCTGATCTCAGCGGAACACAAATAATGAGCCTGCGGAATCTCCGTACGATCAAGAGAATTTCAAGACTGAAGCAGAATATCCCTCGATCACGGACACACTCAGCCATGACTTCTGTTCAACTTCCATTGACACCAGCGGAGAAGCTTTTCCGACAATGTCTGCTGGACTGTCGGGACCAGATGCAACATACTCCTGGGATGAAGGATCTTGTGCTGCGATGGACAGGAGGCTGGGTCAGAGATAAGTTGCTGGGTGTCCAAAGTCACGATATCGATGTGGCACTGAGCTCCATGACGGGCTTGCAGTATGGCCAGGCCATGCAGGCTTTTCTGAAGGAGCACGGCGCAAAGTACGAAGAAGAAGCAATCAAGCAAGGCATCAACCCACAAGTCAAGGACATCCATACAATCGCAGCCAACCCAGAAAAGTCCAAGCACCTCGAAACGATCACGACGAGAATGTTCGGTCTCGACGTCGACTTTGTCAATCTCCGCAAAGAGGTCTACGATGAGCAGAGCCGCAACCCACAGATGGAATTCGGAACAGCTGAAGAAGACGCACTGCGTCGGGATGCTACGGTCAACGCGCTCTTCTACAACCTGGATACACAAACCGTCGAAGATTTCACCCAACGAGGGCTGGATGACATGAAGAAGAAGATTATCCGAACGCCACTTGCGCCGTTTCAAACATTCAAGGACGACCCATTGCGAGTCTTGCGCCTGATACGGTTTGCTTGTCGATTAGGATATCAGATCGAGTCCACTGCACAGCAAGCGATGAAAGACAAGAGCATCCACAAAGCTCTTCGTTTGAAAATCAGCCGGGAGCGCGTAGGAGTGGAGCTCGGCAAGATCATGGCCGGACCAGATCCACACACTGGGTTGAACTACATCAATGCATTCGACCTCTATCTGACCGTGTTCGGCGACCCGATGATATCTGATGACGATTTCCCAGTCGATGCCGCCCAAGCACTCCTTGCCTACGAAGGCTTGAGCCGCATCCTCGAAGAGAAGTCGTCGATCTGCTTGGTTTTGAAGCCCAAAGAAGACCAGTCTTTGAGTTGGTTCCTGGCTGCTTACACTCCCTTTGCGGGATCGTCGGCACGCGCTGAACAGGCATCAAGAGAGGGTATCAAGGCGACGAACAAGATGAGCAAGACCCTGAAAGATGCCATCGATCTGCGGCCAAAGATCCTCGAGGCGGTGAAATCAGTCAACGAGGACCGGGCAACCAGAGCAGATGTGGGCATGACACTCAGACAATGCAAGAAGGCGTGGCGGTCGCACGTCCTCTTCTCCCTGCTCTGTGATATTGTGGAGGAGGACTTCTCAACAGTGACAGATCGATATCAGAAGTTTGTCACTTTCATCCACGACCAGAAGCTCGAAGATGCGCATACTATTGTGCCAATTCTGAACGGCAACCAAATCAAAGACGCGTTGGGTGGTCCGAAGGGCGGTCCTTGGCTCAAGAAAGCAGTCGACATGCTCGCACAATGGCAATTCAATAACCCTGAGGCGCCAAAAGACGAAGCGATCGAGACAATAGCGAGCAAAAAACAGGAGCTTGGTCTAGGCTGAAGTCCTCTCACAGCTTCGAGGACGCTGCAAGCTTTGTCGCTCGCAGCTTCACATCCCTCGCCTCCTGACGGACAGCCAGCTCGAGCATGATCTCTTCACTGCCACCACCCACGACATGCACACGTACATCACGGCTGATCTGCTCAATTCGAGCACCTCGCCCAGTCTTGGAGTATCCAGCTCCACCCATGATCTGTTGCGCCTCTCGACAGACTTGCTCCAGACATCTGGTGCTCATAACCTTCAGCAAAGCTGTCATGCCCCCGACGTTAACTTCCTTGCCTGTGACGCGGGAAGACTCAATGATGAAGCATAGTTGTTCGAGGAAGGAGTGTGCGGGTTCGATCAGGATTCCGAACGTAGCAATCTTTGACTTGATGCCAGGGTGCTCGATCAGTTTCTTGCCGAAGGTCTCGCGCTCGCAGGCGTAAGCGTAAGCGTCTTGAGCGCAAACTCGAGCTAAACGCAGTGCGGCGGTCGCCAGAGATAACCGTTCGGGGTTGAAGTTCGACATGATCAGCTGGAAACCCTGGTTCTCTCGTCCGATCAAGTTCTCCACCGGGACTTCGACGTCCTCGAAAGTGATGAAGGTTGAACCTGGGTTGGTTAGCCAACAATACGAATATAGTTCTAAAGGAACATCATACCGCTGGCATTGACGCCCTGGTTCTCCATCCTTCTGGTTGAAGCGCCTTTCGCTTTCAGTGGAACAACCAACAGGCTAATACCTCCATGTCCCGGTCCGCCCGTTCTAACAGCAGCCGTGCAAAAGTCGCACCAGATACCGTTTGTAATCCACTTCTTACTGCCTGAGGAGGTTGTTAAGTCCGTACCAGGTATCACGCCAGCTAGCTTCACTTACCGTTCACAATGTATTTGTTGCCTCTCCGCTCGGCCGTCGTCTTTATGTTCGCAACATCACTTCCTCCATCCGGTTCCGTTATCCCCAAACAAAACCTGATCTCCCCTCGTGCAACTTTGGGCAACCACTTTTGTCTCTGCTCTTTCGTGCCAAACCTACTGATGGGAGGACATCCAATGCCATTTCCACCTCCTAACCCCCAAATCGGTCCGCACCACCCTAACCTGGAGAACTCATCACCCACGATCACACTGCACCAGGTATCCCACTCATCGAATGGGATGCCAGCGGGTTGCTGAATGCCACCTGCATCGGCAGGGTCAAGCACAGGGTGCGTGATTGCAAACCCCAGTTGGCAGTGTCGTAAGCGGACGCTTTCAGGGACTTGGCCCGCTATTTCCCACTCTTGGGCATAGGGCGCGAGTTCAGTGTCTACATAGTTGCGGACGAAGGCGCGAAGACGATGGTGTTTCTCGGTGTAGTAAGGGTTCACAGGTAGGTCTAACTGAGGGAGCAGTGGCTCAGAGAATGGAGCGGGAGCTGCGGGAGCCATAATCGATACGGAGTCTGCTGATGTGAGTTTGGACACCTAGGAGGCTTGGAGCTCCTGGATCGATTGCACTGCTACATCTTGATCAATAAATCCATGGAGAGTGAAGGCCAGAGCCGCGGGGAGGGGGGAGCAGAGGCGAAGGTACACGCCGAATCGAGCCTCGGTCAATTTATCTTGGCACTACTAGTCCTAATGGAGACAATATGTCTTGGCCAGGCTAGTCCCGTTGGAGAAACAATGGCATCATCAGACATTCGTTTCTCCAACGCGCATAACGAACAGGACAAGGATAAGCCAGGATCTCTCTAACTCTACTGCTCGTATATCTCAGCAACTCTTATGGTCTAGACCGTACGCCCGCATCTGATATCAGGGGATACATGCGGGGTGCTACCGCGATCTGCAACTTCCGGCCGCTCTAGCGGTGATCGACCAACAACTCAAGAAGCGAATGGGGTGAACTCTGTCTGATTGTTGCCATTTTGGGCAGCACAAACCCCGTGGACATTGGACGAGGGTGTCACATGCCTCGAGTTTGCGCTGGCATACCGGGATGGAGTCGTTCAAAGAATTCGTTGCAAACCAGGTGGCGGTCAGAGGTGACGACGACGATTCAGCGCATGAAGGAGATCATGTCAATAACGGTCCCGACGGAGAGAAGCTGAAAGACGAAGCACATTCGCAGCAGATCAAAATAGAGGATGGCCTCCCTCGAGCTTTAGAGGTCAACAAGTCCGACTTAGACGAGACGGAGAAGCTTGTGCCTCAGAAGTACCCCCATCCGAGTTTGTCAAACAATCCTCCCGACGAGCCACCTTTGGCACCCGGCCAGAAGGATGTCGAAGATGAGGAGGACGAGTTAGATCTGTCCAAGTCCTTCCATCGCACCGCGAGTCCATCTCCAACCGCGCTTCAACGCAATAGGGGTGCCCTGGTCAGCAAGGTTGGAGAGGAAGGCGTCGTCAAAATGCACAAGTTCACCCTCCACGAGACTGCAAATTACTATTACATTGTCGGCTCGGACCTTTTGGACTCTGCATTCCGGATCTTGAAGATTGATCGCACTTCAGAACCAGGCGAACTGAACATCACAGAGGATGACATTATCTACACCAAGAAAGAGACGCAGCAAATCCTTAATGCCATTGACGAGGGTAATCGTGCCACGGGCGGACTCAAGGTCAAGACCAGCTTTTGGGGCTTGCTTGGTTTCATCCGCTTCACAGCGCAGTACTACATGCTGTACGTGACCAAACGAAGTCAAGTAGCGATGATCGGTGGGCACTACATCTACCAAATCGACAAGACAGAACTAATGCCCCTGGTCACGGCGGCTTCTACACGCGCAAAGCCAGATCGACATCTCGAGGAAGCTCGCTTCGTCGGAATCCTGAACAATCTGGATCTCACGAGGTCGTTCTACTTCAGCTACTCGTACGATGTTACGCGGACGTTGCAGCACAATATCATGCGCGAGCGCCAGGCATTGCAGGAAGATCCCACCGCACCCCACAAACCCGATCACAACGATATGTTTGTCTGGAACCATCATCTATTGAAGCCGGCGAAAGAAGCCCTCAAGAACCCGTATGACTGGTGTCTGTCGATTGTTCATGGCTATGTCGATCAAAGTGCCCTGTCGGTATACTGGGGAAGAGTGGTCTACGTGACGATCATTGCACGCCGGTCGAGGTTCTTCGCTGGCGCACGGTTCCTGAAACGGGGTGCGAATGATCTGGGATATGTGGCGAATGATGTCGAAACGGAACAGATCGTGTCGGAGATGTTGACAACCTCGTTTCACGCTCCCGGGCCAACTCTGTTCGCAAACGACAAGTACACCTCGCACGTGCAGCACCGAGGCAGCATTCCATTACACTGGACGCAGGATAGTACGGGCGTCTCACCGAAACCCGATATTCATCTCAGCGTAGCAGATCCGTTCTTCAGCGCTGCGGCACTGCACTTCGATGACCTTTTCAGACGGTACGGCACACCGGTATATGTGCTCAATCTGGTCAAATCCCGCGAGCGGACTCCTAGAGAGTCAAAACTACTTAAGGAGTACACAGTCGCGGTGAATTACCTAAACCAATTCCTCCCCAAGGACAAGCAGATTCTTTACCATGCCTGGGACATGAGTCGTGCCTCGAAAAGTCGAGACCAAGATGTCATTGGCAGTCTAGAGGCCATCGCGGAAGACATCTTGCCGAAGACGGGATTCTTCCATAACGGCAATGACGAGGAATCCGGCCTCAGACTCCAGAGCGGTGTTGCGCGAACCAATTGCATTGACTGCCTCGATCGGACCAATGCGGCACAATTCGTGATCGCGAAGAAGGCCCTGGGCTATCAACTTCAGGCGCTGGGCGTGATCGAGCAACCGTCGGTCGAATACGACTCCGACGCCGTCAACCTGTTTACCCACATGTGGCACGACCATGGCGACACGATCGCCGTACAGTACGGCGGTTCACATCTCGTGAATACCATGTCCACGTACCGTAAGATTAACCAATGGACGAGCCACTCTCGCGACATGGTCGAGAGCTTCAAGCGGTACTATAACAATTCATTCATGGACGCCCAACGACAAGAGGCGTACAATCTCTTCCTGGGGAACTATGTGTTTGCGCACGGCCAGCCTATGCTCTGGGACCTGACGACCGATTACTACCTCCACCATTCCGACCCGCGGTCCATGTTCGGCAAGCGCCGACCAAGCTACAGGCACTGGTACACAGATGAATACCTCCGCACAGCGCAGATGCCACCCTCATTTTGGCCACGAGAACTGCGCGATCGACCGTTGGCGTACTTTGACGACTACTGGGTCGAGTACTACAAACCACTCGCCATCTCGTCGTTTCGCAAACTCCTTTCATTCAAAATGCACTCGAACCTGCGATATATACCGATCAGCTCAACGTCGGGAGGAAAGTTCGACCTCAGCCCGTTTAAGGTGCGGACCGGCCACGAAAGCGACGGAGAAGGAGGACACGACAAGCGCAAGGGAGTCAAGATAGTTGCCCCGTCGGATAATACGTCCGCCGACGGCGGACGCCTGGACTCCGCAGCTCCGTCTGTAATTGAGCCGACCCCGAAACCGAACACGCTGGGTCCTTGGCTCGACGCCCAGCAGCAGTTGCACAATACATTGGTGCGTCGGACGAACTATACGGGCATCATCAAAGAGCCGTCGTTTGAAGTCCAGTCCCCGTCGGCTGTTCCTCGAGTCCCGAAACTCCCCGCCACGGGAAGTACAGACCTGACCAACAGCTCGCTGCTCAGTCCGCCGACCAAGGAAGAACTGGCCCTTCAGGCATTCACCTCTCTGATCACCTCGTCGTTGAACCCCACCGTGCGCCAACTCTCCGAGTATGAGCGCTACGTCACCCACCCGAGCAAGATCCCGCTGATCACCACCTCAGCGACAGATTACTCCGCCGCGCCGCTCGAATACCTCGAGTATCTATCCAAGGGCATGTCGTCTCAAGATCCGGCCGAGGCGTATCCGCAGAACTCCATCCTCCGTCAATATGATGACGAGCGCGGAGCCGTGACATTGACCATGGACGAGAAGGCCGAGGCCAGCTTGGAGGACTATTGGGAGTATGTGGAATCCGGCAAGGTCGAGGAACCACTGAGCGTGACGGAAGAGGAAGAGATGGGCGGCAAGAAGAGATATAAAGCGTACAGGAAGTGGCTCCGGGGGAAGAGTCTGTTCAAGCAGAGGCCAGTCATGGGCGAGGACGTCGACGGTATTGGTCTCGATTCTTGACAGAAGAGTGTGTGTTGCCAACGCTTGGGAGTCTGCACCGAGTCCTGTATGAGTTTGGGTTTGAGTTTGAGGCTGTGAGTTCGTTCTTGTCATGAACATCTCTGTAATATCCCGGATAGATTGGAATAGAAGTGGGATACGGTACATCCGAATTGACATGCGACTGGCTTTCATCTCCTGGTTTGTTAAGTTGTGACATGGCTGGGTCGTGACATGGCTGGACCGTGAGTTGGCTGGACTGTGAGTCAGAATTGTCGAACGTCGGTTCGTTGCATTACGATCAAAGCGCCATGTAATGCAAGGTAATGTGGTTCACTGTATACTGTCTTGTTCTTTGTGCTGTTCTGTGTGCTGCTCTGTGTGCTGTTCTGTGTGCTGCTCTGTGTGCTGTTCTGTGTGCTGTTCTGTGCTGTGTAGTCAAGCCATGCTTGTTCGCCACTTTACACTCCTGCGACCATGTAGATAGATGACTCTTGTTGCGTCGAGATCGTCCGTCCATCTGGCGCGACGACTTACCGTGTTTTGATTGTGACAAGGCATCTCTCTGTCACGGAGTAGTAGGGGTAGGAGTAGAGGTAGGGGTAGTGCTAGAGCAAGAGCAAGAGCAAAGAGCTCTGTCTCTGAGGAACACGCGCGATGCTAGAGCTCTACCTCTATGAAACCGTCCCGACCATTCCCATCGTCGCTCAACGCCCAAACAAGCCTTTCAAGTCGTCTTCCTCCTCGACCAGCCTCGTCTGGACGGCCTTCCACTCGTCGGGGCCGACAATCTCTCCCAGCGTATTGACCGATCGGTTCAATCGCGCCATGATTTCTTCGAGGGGTGTGGGTGTGGGTGTGGGTGTGGTCTTCCCGGCCGTTGTAGACTTTGACTTCTCATCCTCTATCTCATCCACACAATTCACCCAACAGCCCACCAACCCCCTCAACACCTCGGGCCACCATTTCTGCTGGACCCTCGCCCTCCCGACATCAAAGACGCAGTGCAGGATGTCGAGGATGGCGCTCACCATCTCCGGCACGATCAGGACGAACGGATCCATCAACGAGGCTCTCAGCATGGGCATCAGGGCCTGGAAATGTTTGACGGCGTGAATTCCCATCCGGGCAAACACTCCGGGGATCTGCCGGAGGAGGAACACAGTCAGGGGCACGGAGATGGTGTTTGAGAGAGACCCAGCGGCGCCGCCTGCAGATCCTAGATGTGTCAACGAAGCCATGATCCCGTGCCTGTACACGAGCGTAAGCATGGCTTGGTAAGGGATGAAGTCCTTGTCGTCGTCTGCTGCGTGCTCGTCCCTGTCCAAGTCGTCCGAGTCGTCGTGCTTTGCCTCCTCCGGTGGTGGTGTCGCGGTCTGTATCGACGGAATCCCAAGCTTAAGTCTGAGCTTCACGAACCGCGCGTCCACGACACCCAAGAACGCTGCATACACTTCCCTCAGCAGGGCCAGACTATCCGCCTCGGGCGTCAACGTCGGGAGGAGCAGGAAATTCGCCCTGAGAGCGTCGACGAACACGTCTGCCAGACCTGAACGCTTGAGAATCTCAGAGTGCGTGGAGGTGAGAACCTCACACAGCAGAGCGAGGGACCGACATCCCGCGGTCTTGTACGGCGTTGGGGCGGCATCATCCATCATGTTGAGAATCGGCGGCATGAGGAGGTGGAAGTGTGCTTCGATGGTCGCTTTGCGGAGCATGATGTCGGGCGGGTCGTACGGCAGGGTGAGGTAGCTGGTTAGAACATACTCCAACAGCGGCACGGTGAAGGGGGTGGGTGTTTTCCATTGCGGGTTGTCGTCGTCGGGGTCTAGAAATGCACGGGCAATTGATGGCGGTGGTGGCGTGTTGATGAGAGATTTTCGGCCCGTCGACGTCAAGTTCGGGTGTTTCGTCTTGATGAAGAGAGGCCTGATGATCTGAGTGAGCAGGTCAAGCAGCGTGGGTGGTAGTTGCTCGATGTCGCGTGGGTCGGTAGCGGAGATGATAGAGTGGGCTTTTTGTCGGAGTGCCGTTGTTTGGGGTGGTTCTTTTTCGGGCGTGCTTTTGAGCGTATCTAAGATTGCATCTCTCTTCATGTTGATTTCGAAAGAGTATAGTGGTGCGAAGTACTGATTGGTAGACGAGCAGTGGGTGTCTTACAATATAACGAAGGGAGGGTTGTGGCTGAATGTAGCTTAATGAAGGGTGGGTAGGGGTAGATACTGCGCGCGGTAAATATCACGCAGCCAATCACGGCTCGTCTAGCCAAGCAGCCTTGCCCACTGCTCAGCCTTGTCGGGACAGATGTTCGACTCATTTCGTTCGGGAGGTAATACTAACTGATACTGAGGAGCGATATTACCTATCCTCTTGGATCACTGTATATTCTGCATCATGCAAGCATACATCTCCTGGGAAGGCAGTGAGACTAATCACAAAATACCAGGGCAATCTTAATTCAATCTACACCTAGGCACGGCGTGAGACCTGAGACCGGCACGATCATGTCTGGAACACCTACACTAGGGCGGCGGAAGCGACCCTGGCACTGATCTGGTCAGCTGCGGCGCCTGAGATTGGCACATACAGACCACTCACATTTCCTAGAGTGGGATATTTCGACCCGATTATTCATTAACCGGTTTTATCCCTAAAAAAATAGTTAAAGTATATAATAAGAGGACTAGGGCTAGTTATACCTACTAAGGATCTAATTAGATTACCTTATCTAATAGTAATTATTAGTACGAGTCACGTAATATAATATAAGCTTATTCTAGAACGGCCTAGAAGCTTCTAGAAGCCTTAATTTATAATTAAGCTTACTAATTAAGGCTTCTGAGGTCTTCTATATAGTTCTATAGCTAGCACCCTTTAAACTATATAAGGGTACGTCCTCTCCCTCTAGATAGCTATTCAGATAAGTCCTTCATTAATTAAGTTACCGATATTAAGAGTTTAAATAGCTCTATAATGAATATCTAACTAGTACTTCCGCGATCCCTATAAATAAGCTATAGTAGTGTCAGGAAGAGGTCTACAGCCCCTGAGGATCGCCTAAAAAGACTAAGTATCCTGGTAATTCATGCCCGGAACTTAGACCTCTTAGCTTATATGCCTATCTGAACTATATTCATAACACTATCCCCTCCTCCGCAGGCGGGTCGTCCTCGACTCGCAGGCACCCTCGTTGGACGGTCCGAATAGCTGCGCCTTAGCCGTGACCCCACACGTACTTCGCTAACCCTGTAGTATAATAAGCTAGGTAATCTAGAAAGATATAAAGAACTTTTACCTTTTACGTAACTCGAACCCTCGACCGCCGTACGTAGCTCAGTGGAGACGACACCTATACGTCCCACGTGCGATTCTCAGAGTAGGCGTCACATGAATTGCCAGGATAATGTCAGGAAGAGGTCTATAGCCCCTAGGGATCGCCTAAAAAGACTAAGTATCCTAGTAATTTATGCTCGGAACTTGGACCTCTTAGCTTATATGCCTGTCTAAACTATATTTATAATAAGTAGCTAATAACCTCTATAGCTTTCCCGCCTATCCTCCGGATAGGTTATGAGCCCAGGTTAGTTAATACTAGCTTAAATTAATATTATTCTAGTAACTATATAAGTTATTAGTTACTACGGTAACGGGAAGAGGCTTCCGATTAAAGGCTATACTAATAAGACCTTTATAGGCCTTAATAGTTAGGCATAAAGAAGGGGAGGAATATAGTCTTATATCCTTTACTTACGCTAAGACTAAGGTAGATTCTAAGGGTTAACTAAACTACTCTAGAAATTTCTAGAACTAGACTAGACCTAAATAGGCTTAGTGCTAGCGCTATACCAAAAAGGGAAAGAGTTATTCTAATAAAAGAGGATAACTAGCCCTACTAGTACTACTAATATTATTAACTATAGTGCGCTATTCGCCTACGAAGCGCACTATAGCGGAGTACTTAAACTATAAGGTATAAAATTAATGAATTCGATTATTAAAGGCCTTTATAGGTTAACTAGTTAATATTACGAGCTATATTAGTTATCTTATAGGCTAAATAAGTAACTAAAGCTTATTCCGGTTCCCTAGATTAAAGGGTTCTTAGAACTAGGAGTTCTAGGTACTCTAAATAGAAGCCTTTATTATTAATAAAGGCTATAAATTAGTATTATACCTCATGGCCCCCTATAATAAAGAAGAGGGGACTAAAGAGGAATATAAAGCTTATCTAAAGGATAGAGAGGCTAAATTAATAAAAGCCGCTACCCTTATAAGATTAGCTATTAAAGATAGCTCTCTTATTTAAATTAAAGAGCTAAAAGATACTATTATTATCTAGGATAGGCTTAAAGAGCTATATAAGCTAAAGGGGTTTAGTTTTAAGTTCCTAATATATAAGGAGCTTTTTACTACTACTCTTCCTAGGTATAATAACTCTATAGAGGCCTATATTACTTAGATTAAGTAATTATCTAATAAATTAGTCTCTAGAGGTCTAGCTATACCTTTTAAGATTATAGTAGCTTATACCTTAAATAACCTAATAAAGAAATATAAGTATATTATTACTATTATAATATAGAACTTATATACTAGTAGCGATAAAGAGATTAAGCTAAATACTATATTTAGCTATCTTATTAATAAAGCTAAGTATCTTAAGTCTTTAGAGCCTTAAGAGATAGCTATAAGCGCTAATAACTATTAAAATAACGCTTAAAATAAGCCTAAATACCTTTATTATTATAAATTAGGGTATACCCCTGAAAAATCCTAGAAGAAATACCTAAATCTTAAGCCTTATAAGGCTAAATAAGGTCTAAATACCGAAAAGAAGCTAGAAACGACCTTAATTATAAAAGAAGAGGGTTAACTAGCTAAAATTAAGGAATTAGTGTTATCTATCGTGGATATATATAATCTAAATATATAGATCCTTAATAGTAGCGCTACTAGATATATATATATCTATAAGATACTATTTAGCGATTTAAGACTATATAAAACTATCTTAAATTAGGGAAAATTAAATAATATACTTATAAACTAAATTAGGATTATTTAGATTAAATTTAAGTTAACTAGTCGAACTATAAAGATTAAGGACTACTTATTTATATTTAAAATAGGTCTAAACTTATTAAGTTTAGGCTTATTATAAAATAAAGAGGTTTCTATTAATATTAGGCCTAAGTTAGTAGATCTTAAAATTAACTAGACCGAAATTACTATAAGTTCTTATACTAGGAACCTTATAATAATTAAAATAGCCCCTATAAAGGAATAAGCCCTTATATTAACTACGAGTAGTTCCTAGTACGAAAGAATAGGCTATATAGGCTCTATAGTAGTAAAGATACTCCTAGAAAAGGCTATAGGGTATAAAATAAGCTCTAAAGAGGTAATTAAGATCTCTAATTATAATATATATATTTAGGTAAGAGCTACTAGGAAGGTTAGTTAATTACTAATATTAAGAGCCTTAAAATCGCTCGAAAACATTTACTTAGATATATATAGACCTATTACCCTAGAGACCTTCTTAAAAAGGCGTTATTTCATCTCCTTTATAGATAATAAAACATAATAGGTAATAGTTAGACTTCTCTCCTCTCGTAACTAGCTATTTATTAAATTTAATAACTATATAATAAAAGAGGAAAACTAGTAAAATACTACTCTAAAATATTTTCACTTAAATAATACTAAAGAGTATAAAATAGAGAGGTTTAAGGCCCTATTTAATAAAAAAGGGGTTATAGCGACCTATTTAGTACTATATACGCTTAAATAAATTAATATAAGTAAGAGATTTAACTAAACTATTATAAATAAGGTTTAAGCTATACTAATAACCTCTAGACTACTAAAGGTATTATAGAGAGAGGCTCTATTAATAGCGACCTATATATATAATAGGACACTAAATAGTAGCCTAGAGGGCTATATAAGCCCTTATAAGGCTAGAAATAGCTCTAAACCTAATATATTAAATATAAAGACTTTTAGGTCTATAGCTTATAAGCTAAGAAGAAACTAAATAACCTTCTAAAGAAGTTAGATAAAAGAGCTAATCTCTATATATTAGTTAATTATAGCTTAAACTAATATAGGCTTATTAAGCCTAATAGCTATATTACTATATACGCTAAGGATATTAATATACTCGAAGAGATCTTTTATTACGAATCGCTCTATATAAGGTAAGTTCTACACTTTAAGGGTTTACTCGCTAAGGGGTAGTAATATAATACTAGCCTAAGGTAAAGGTATATAGTTACTTATAAAGGCGTAGGGTGAAATAATACTCTTATATCTAAAGGTAGGGGTTAGAGTATAACTATTATTAACTATAGATTATTCTATAATATAGATTAATCTAGTTACTATATATCTATAGCTCTATTTCCGCTTTAGTATTATATTAGTATATTAATATAGTACCTATACTAATAGGCTAGTATTCTATTATACTAGTATTTCCTATCCTAGAAGTTATATATAGCCTTATAACCTTTACTTTTAGCCTTACTAGTGAGGCTTATCTTCTTTTAATAATCCTTCCTTTCTTATTCTAGTATAGGTAGCTATATAAGGGTTAGCTTATAATACTTTCTCCTCTCTTCCTTATTCGCTATCCTAGTATACTTAAGGTAAGTTAGGTCTCTAGGCTTATCTCTCTTTCTTCTTCCCCTTTTTATAGCTAACTATATAGACTATTCTACTTAAGTTCTATTATTCCTCTAAACCCTAGAAATTATAGAGTAAGTATTATAATAAAATAGCCCCCTCCTTAGAGTCGAACTTCTATAATATTATTATAGTCGCTTATTTAGTCTATATTAATAGTAGCGCTATTTACTATTATAACCGCGAGTAGTTAGTAAAGTGTACTTTATACCTTTAGTACTAGAGAGTCTATAATAGTATCTTTACTTTAGAGGAGTTCTAAAAAGTAGGGGAGTAAAAGAAATAGTTAGTAGCTAAGTCCTAAGCTAAGAGGCGTAAGATAGCGTATCTCTAAAAAGTTTTATAAAATATATATTATTATCACGAAATAGGATATAAATAGCTAGAAGTAGTTAGAATAGGGTAGATATATAAATATAGGATAAGACTAAGTAAGGCTAGTGTTTAGCTATTAGATTAGGAAAGGGCGCCCGCTAAGCCTCTATCTAATTAGGTAGGTTAGCCCGTATAACCTAGCCGTTTAATTAGCTATATATAATTAAGATTCCTTAGCGGCCTACGCGTATACTAAATCCTTAGCGAAGAATGGTATTTATCTAGGACAGCGTATAGCTAGCCCTCGGAAGACCTTTTCTTCTCTCTCTAGTTTAGTCTCTTTATATTAAGTAATCTATATCTTTAAGTAGTGTTCGTCTTACCTCCTTTTATTAGTATATTATACCGTTATATTAGACTAAACTTACCCCTCTACTATTCTAGGAAGGAATTATAATATCCTACCTAAACTTAAATTAACTAATATAAACTAAAGCTAATAATTATACTATTATAGACTAAATACGCTAATTATAGTACGACTAATTAAATTAAATAAACTTAAGGCTAATAACTATACTATCTTATTAATCACTAAATAAAATATAGACTTAGATATTTAGAATATAGAAATTAAACTAACTAATATAAATTAACGCGAGTTATATATCGCTAGTAATATTAGTATAGCCCTAGAACTCTACTAACTTTTATTTAGTAAGACTATTAAAGAAGTATAAGCTATTCTAGCTAATATTCTCTTATAAGCCGTTATATAAGGAAGGAATACTATTATCTCTTAGGAAGGAATTATTCTAGACCTTATGTCCTAGAATGAAGACCTCTAATAATAGATTACTAGCCTTGAAACTAGATTAATAAATAGATAAGTAGTTATTAACTACCTCGAAAATGTAGGCTCTACTAGAGCTTAGACTATACCGCTACTACTATAGAGTAAGCCTTTTAGCCTCCCGAACCCTAACTAGCTCTCTAACGGAAAGGCTAAACCTAGCTACGAAAGCTAGAAGACTTAGATTCTTAATAAGCTTAACGGAAATACTAACTAAGGTAAATATACTAAGATAGTGTATATCTTTAGCTATATAAAGGGAGAAGTATAGATTTTCCTATAAGCCCAATATAGTGCTAACACTACTAACCTATTTATAATCGCTATAGAAATACTAGTTTTTCTTAATAGTATCTATATTAACTTATATAAAACCTTAAATACTTAATAAGAATATTACTTACTTATATTCTATTATAGTCTAATCTAGATCTCCTTTCGGGACTATATAGACTCTCTCCTTTCTTAGGATAAAGCCCTACTTTATAATAGGGAAAACCTAGGGCTTACCGCGCGGGGCTCGGGCGCTAGTTATATATAAGTCGTGTCCTCCTTCTATTACCTTAAGCTTATTACCTATATAATCTTCTTCTTCGCTCTTAGGGAGTCTTAGTCTTTTTACTATCTTTTATAGTTAATAAATAACACTAGCTATATTATATCCTTCTCTTTAATTTTATATACTAGCTAGAGCTACGTAAGCGCGCTATATATAACTAGCTAGTATACTATATAAGCTATCGGCTTAGGTTACGAGAGGATCTTATCTAATTACTCTATCCTATATACTTATAGTAGGCGAGTCTAGTTATAGTTAGGGTAGTATAGTAGTAGGTAGTAAACTATCTAGTAGGCCTAGCTATAATAGTATTAGGGGTTAATATCTAGGATATAAACGCTTACTAACTAGGCGTTAAGGCTAATTACTTCTATATATATTAAGAATAATACTATTATCTATATCTTTAATAGCTATATATAGAGCTTATAGTAATCCTATATTTAGGGCGTAGTCTAGGCCGTAAGTAGGTATAGGCTTATATATTAGCTAGCTTATTCCTTTTATCTTATCTTCTAGTCTTTTTACGCTATAGACCTTAGGATCTAGTCATTAGTCGTATTTATTATAAATATAACTTAGTTACGAGTCGCTTATATTTCGTAATTAGTCTCTCTATAGTTTTAGATCTTTTAGATAGTTATAATTATAAGCTTAGTCCTCCTTAGTTTTAATATTAAGTTTAGGTTACTCCTTATCTTATTTTAGATAGCTTAGGCTATAAGTTATATATATCTTATTACTAGATTATATCTAGCTTATACGACCCTCTTAGCTATACTTAAGGCGATATAGATATTAATTAGGGGGGTCTAGATTTCCTTTTCTAGAGCTACTTATAAGGCCTAAAGGTAACCCCTAGTTACTCTTTATAGGTAGGTATTCTAGATAGCTTCTAGCGATTAGATTTATAATTTTAGGAGCGAGCCCTCTATAACTTATATCCTTTACTTCTATAATTTATAGAGAAGAATAGATTAAACTATAGCTATATAAAGAAGGTATATATTCCTTATAGAGGAGCCTTATATCGCGGTTATAAGGTATATAACTATAGTAGAGGCTACTAGGCCCTTATAAGCTATATATACTATATATTTAGTCTAGAAGAGCTTAGGGTCTAGCTATACTTTAAGTACTTATATTACTATTTATTTCGGCCTAATCTAGTACTCTATAATAGTAATACTAGATATATATTCCTTACGCGCGATTTAATAACTCTATATAAAGTAAATAAGCTAGTACTTATTTAAGGCGAACTTTACCTTATTATATTTTACTTATACTTTATACTATAAGTATATTACTTATAGCTTATAATAGTTCTCCTTAATACTCGCGCCCTATATAATAAGGTTTATATTATTAATAAACCTAAAGCTCTAAATATCTAGTATCCCCTCTATCGCCTTAGGTAGGCCTAAGATATAGAGGAGGAAGAGGATAGATAAGAGAGAGAACCCCTATAGGATACTTATATTTACCGCTATCTAGTCGCTCTAGTACTTTATATATATAATTTAAGTATATCTCCTATATAAGAAGCTTCTAACTATATTTATAAGCTAGTTTAGGAACCCCTTAGCCCTAAGGATCTAGAGGAGGTATCTATAGGGGATATTATTAAATACCCTTACTATATTAAGGCTTAGTATTAAGACTATATAGTCTAGTCGCGCCCTCTATATAGCCTCTATATATATAGTAAGTATACTTATAGCTAAGAGGGTTAACTAGTTACACTTTACGCTTATTTATATTTATAGGAGGAGATTATACTCCTTAAGTATATTTATAATATAGTTTATAAGCGCCTTCTCTACTATCTTTACTAAAGTATCCTTAAGAGTAATTAGTCTATAGCTACTAAGTAAACTATAGTTCTTCTTTCTCTTCTTTTATAGCGTAATTATTATTAAGGCCTTATATAACTCTAAGAGCTCCTCGCGCGCGAATACTATATTAGTTATACGCGCTAGGGGTACGTTAAGCGTCTAGTCTAGTACTTTAAGGACCTTATTTAGAATACTATTTAGGCCTAGGGCCTTCCTTAAGGGGAGTTAATTTAGAATATCTTATATCTCCTCTATAGTAATCTACTATAGGATATCTAAAGTATAAGTTAGCTATAACTCGCGCTCTTATTAGGCTACTAGTACCTAGGGGAAGAACTTCTCTATAAGGATTTATATTTTTACTATATTATTATATACTAAGTTATTCTCTTCTTATCGCCTAAGCGCTAGAATATAGGGATCTATATATAGCTCGTATATAGCTTACCTACTTTACCTTAAGAGCCGCTAGAGGATTTATATTATTATATCTAATAGTTCTTATACTAGGCGCCTTTAGTTCACCCTTATATTCTTTTATATTTCCTACTTTAGCTAGTTTAAGAGGTACTAGGCTTCTTATTTATCCTATTTAGCTCTAGTTATATTATACTTATATCTCGCTCGCCTTATACCTATAAGGAGCTCTACTACTCTTAGCGACTAGTTTAGTCTAGCTCGCGATAATAGTCTAGCCCTTAGGTAGTACTTTAGGAGAAGGGTTATAAGTATACTTTATATTATCTCTAGTATATTAAGCTATTAGCTATTAAGATTCGCTTAAAGCGCCTTAATATTTAGCTTACTAAGCGCGTATTATATACTTATCGCGGGTAAGTAGGTACTTATTATAAGGTTTAGGGAGATTTTAATTAGGATATAGTCTTTAGTAAGAGCCTATTTATTAATTATACTATAGTATATAACTTATATACTTAACGCGTATAAGGCGAATATTAAGTTAATTATAGTCTTCTAAGGGCCTTATTTCTATATTATATCCCCTTTCTATATTAGTAGCTCTAGTCCCTTATACCTTATAGCCCTAAGGAGATAATCGCTCTACTACTTATATATAACTCCTATATCTCTCTACTATAAGTAATATATATTAAAGTCTCTAATAAGTAGGACTTATCCTTTTATCTTTATTAGTATATATATTATTTACGACTACTCTCTAACTATAGGGCTTTAGTTTCTTTAGCTATATATATTAATAATTATAAGTTAAGTATTATTTATATAAAGATAGAGACTTATAATATTTAGACTAAATTAGCTATATCTTTAGTATAATATAAGTATATCTCGCCTAATTATAAAGTATACTCCTATTATTAGTAGCGCTTTATACGCTAGCTAGTATAGCTTTAGGTAGTATATTAATTAAGTATCTTTATTATAGTTAAGTTTCTAGATCGCGATTACTAGTAATTATATAAAGCTATTAAAGAGTATATATAATATATATTTATTACTATAGCTATAGTTATACTAGATAATTTATATTTTACTTATCCTTAAAGACTAATATTATATTTATTTTATTACTACTAGTAGGCGCCTATAAAGTATATATAAAGCTAATATAGCTCTATAATAAGGCTCGTACCGCCCTTTTAATATTAGATAGTCGGCTTATATATCGCTATAACTAGCTACTCTTCTACTCTAAGGGTTTACGCCTCCTCTTATTATTTATTATATTAATCTAGCTATTTAGTCGCGAATATTATCTTAGTATACTTTATATACTAGCTATATATACGATAAGCGCGACTTACTATAGCTATACCCTATTATAGTAGGCCTAGAAAGACTAGTAGCTATATTAGTATTATACTAGGTACCCTCTCCTATAGTTTATATAAAAGGATTTCTTCTCCTTATAATCCCTAGTTAGGTAAGTACTTATATATCTCTTATATCTTATATACTTTATATATATAGCTTATATATAGCTCTACTATTAGTATTTAAAGTACTAGACCTTCTTTAAAGACCTCTTAAATTAGTATACCTTATAGAGCTATATACTAATTATAAGGCTCCTCTAGATAGCCGTATAGCGTATCGCCTTTATCTAGAAGCCTATTAATAGTAAGCTTCGCTACTTACCTATAGTATATATATAAGTTAGTACTATCTCGCTATATAGCTATTAGATTCTTATAATCTTTAGGTTAGCCGTAAGTATTCTTAAGCTATTATAAATAGTTACTATAAGGTATATATTATTATTATCCCTATCTAGTATAACTTATATATTAAGCGGTACCCCTAAGGCTTTAACTAAATAGTCCTAGCTATAGACCTTTAGGTCCGCTATTAAGGGAATACTCTACGCCCTCTCCTTTATTACCTTATTTAGGACTATTATATTTATATCGCCGCTATAGAGTATATAAATTATAACTACCCCTATAATTATCCTTTAGACCTCCTTTAGGACCTCTTCTATAGGTTTCCCCTTTACCTTAAGTATAGTTACTCTAACCTAGTACCTTAGGGGGGGCTAAGAGGGAAAACCTAACGCGAGTAATATACCCTTAAGTTATATACTACTTATAACTAACGCCTATAAGGTCGTTAAGCTTATTACTATAAAGGGTATCCTTATTTTAAGCGCTCTTTTTAATATACCCTCTATCGCTATAAGTCTCTTCTCTAATCTAGTATTTAATATATATTCCCTACTTAATATGTATAAGGCGCGTATAATAACCCCTTCTAACTCTTATAGCTACTTTTATAATACTCTCTCTTACTTAAGACCCTCCTTAATTACTATTAGGTCTTCTATATATTTATTTAAGCTAAATTATTTAGGGGTTTAATACTAGTTTATTATTTATACGCCTAGTAGCGCGTCTCTATCGCGTCTTACGTACTAAGACGCCTCGAGGCCGGTCGCTTCTCGTGTACTAGTTATAGGGGTGTCGTAGCTTATTATAGAGGTGTTACTACTTATAGCTATTATAGTGATAGTTATATTATCTTCTAAGTACGCTATTTAACCGCTATTCGACCTATACTTAAGTTTCTTTAATAAGAATATTAATAACTAGTAATAAAGAGGGACTAGACCTTTTTCGAATTCTATATAACGTTTCTTTACCTTATTAGTATTATAAAGATCCCTATTAAGGACCTACGCCTTAACCTTTATAATAAGCTTACTATTAACCTCTAGATTATAGTCTTACCTATATTTAAGACACTCTTAACTTACTAAGATATTACTAATCGTTACTAAGTACTTAACTAGGGGCTCTATCGCCTCTAAGAAGATATTAACTAAATTAAAGCTAGATAAGCGACTAAGCGTATCCCTATAGTGGCGGCTCGAGCTACTTCCTCTCCTATACTAAACCCTTAAGTAATACTCGCCCTATTCTTAATATTAGAGCGAGAAGGTAGCTAAGCCTTATATACTTAATTAATCTACGATAATATAATGAAGTAGGCCTTAAGTCGAGTTAGCGCTTATTTTACTTATTAATAACCTAGATATATCTCTCGCGACTACCCTATAAAGGCGGAGAATAAGGTTATTAAAGTAGGAGAGGATATAAAGGACGAATAGGGAAAAGAATAACCCTAGGGGAAGTCTCCTCCTTAGGGAAGTATAATATTAGTATTTTATCTATTAATTTAAGTTAGCTACTAGGCGGAAAGTACTTTACTATACTATATAAATTATTATTTAATAAATATATAGTTTAAACCTTTATCTTAGCTAATTCTAGAGTAAATAGATTTATTTTTATTAATACGAAACTCGCGCGAGATCTATTCTAATTTCTAAATATTATTACTATATAACTAGAGAACCCCTATTCCGTAAAAGACTATAATAGGAGACCTAGTAAGCCCGTCTCCGAAATATTAACCCTATACCTAGAGATTAATGGGAGGCGATAGAAGGACCTCCCTATACTAGTTTTAGACTTAGGGAGTTATAAAGTTATCCTTAACTAATAATAGTTTACCTATTTTAATATTTAGCTAGATATATATAATTAGTATTTACTCTAGCCCTAAGACTATTAGTATAAATTAACCTTCGCGAGAGAGATATATATACCCTAAAAGAATCTCTAGATTACTACTATCTTATCGCGCTACTAGAAGGACGTAGAAAAGTACGATAAGATATTTACTATTAAGGATAAGTATAGAATTAATAGATATAACACCTAACCTAGAATAATATAGTATAAAAAGGTAGTCTATAGAATAGATCTAGCTACTGTTAAACTATAATTAGTAAAGGAAATACTTATTAGATTTAGTCTAAGGAGTACTACCCTATAAATATATAAATAAGATATATAAAAATAATTATATATTATATAATAAGAACTAGTAAAAATTAATTAAACCCGACTAGAACTAGTTATCGCTAAGGAGCCTTTACTACTATCGCTAATTAATATCTTAAATACTATAGTTAATATAGCTATAATTAGTACTATAGGTTTTTACTAAAATCTTAAGAGAGTAAAAGATATCGCTTATAGTACTAGTCTCTATAAGATAAATTAAATTATTAAGGACTAATAATAGATCGTTAAAGAGGAAATAAATAATTAGCTAGTAGAGTGTTTACTCCTAAAAGAATATATTAAGTTTAAGGATATATTCTTAAAGGTTAAATCTAATATCCTTCTTCCCCTATAATTATATAATTATAAGGTCTAGTTAAAGGGGGAAGGTACTCTAGAATATAGCCCCCTCTACTAGAAGAGTATATCGGAACTACTCCTTATTAAGAAATACCTAGAAGAGAACCTCCCGAAAGGATTTATTAAACTAAGCTAGGCTCTATTCGCTTCCCTAGTATTATTTATAGAGAAACTAAATAGAGGGCTATATTTCTATATCGACTATTAAAGATTAAATACTATAACTAAGAAGGATTAATACTCGCTACCCCTAATTAATAAAACCCTAGTACGCCTTTAAAGAGCTTATATCTTTATAAAGTTTAATATATAGTAGGCTTTCTACTATATTTAAATACACCCCGACTCTAAAGAACTAATAATATTCCGGACCCGTTATAGCGCCTATAAGTATAAGGTACTCTTATTTAGCTTAATTAATGGACTAGCGATATACTAACGATATATAAATAATATTCTTTTTAACTTCTTAGATAATTTTATTATAGTATACCTAGATAATATCTTAATCTACTCTAAGAACGAGCTAGAGTACACTAAATAGATTAAAAAGGTTCTAGAGCGCCTACGAAAGGTAGGCCTATAAGTAGATATTCGGAAAAGCGAATTTAGCGTTAAAGAAACTCGATACTTAGGTTTTATTATCTCTACTAAAGGAATTAAGGTAGACTCTATAAAGATTTAAGTTATTAAGGATTAGTAGGCCCTAACTACTATAAAGGGAGTCTAGTTATTCCTAGGATTCTATAACTACTATTATATATTTATTTACTAGTATAGCTGAATTACGAAGCCCCTAAAGCGCCTAACCCGAAAGGATTACTCTTTTATATTTAACGAGGAATACTAGAAGGTATTTAAGGAACTAAAGCTATAATTATTAGTAGCTCTTATATTAGGGTATTTCTACTTAGAATAATAGATAATACTAGAAATAGACGCCTCTAATAGTATTATAGTAGTAGTGTTATCCTAGAAAGACCTAGCTAATAGTCGCTAGTACCTTATTATTTACTACTTAAAGACTATAGCCCCCGCTAAATATAACTATAATATTTATAATAAAGAAATACTTATTATTATAAATATACTAGAGTATTAGTAGCTAGAGCTCTAGAGCGCTAAGAACTATTTCTAAATTCTTATTAACTATAAGGCACTAGAATACTTTATAACTAAGAGATAACTAATAGCTTAATAAGCTCGCTAGGCTATATCGCTCTCCTAGTATTATTTCTAAATCGTATATTAACTAGGCTAATAGAATAAAAAGGTAGATACCTTAACCTAATATAAGTAAGAATAGGAAGGCTAAAAAGAAGCTATCTAAAATAAAAGAACTTAGGTAATACTAGGCCCTAAAATATTAGACCCTTATATCTATAAAGAGTTATAGCTAGCCCCTATATAGGCGGAGCTATTACTCCTAATAGATCAAATCCTATAAGCTAATAAAGAAGATAATACTCTTAAGGAAGAATAAAAGAAGGCGTAAAGCTAATAGACCTTATAGGAACTATCGCGAGGACTATTACTAAACTAGGGCTATTTAGTTATCCCTAATATAGACTACTTATAAATAGAGTTAATAGGGGAGGTGTATAACTAAGTATTAATAGTACACTTAGGCTATAATAAGATAATAAAATTATTATAAGCCCGTTACTACTAGCTAAACCTTCCTTAAGATATCGCTTAATATATTCGAAATTATTATACCTACCGTTATACGACCGTCCCTTAAGATTTACCTCTAGGTATATTAAAATTACTACTAATCCCGGATTAACTATAGTAATATATTTCTATAGACTTTAAATTATTCCTAAAAGATATAAAGGGTTTTAATAATATCCTAGTAGTAATAGACTAGTTAGGAAAACGGGCTTATTTACTCTTATATATAAAGACTATAACTATAAGGGACTTAGTCTAACTATTTATTACGTATATATACTATAACTATAGACTACTAGATACTATTATCTCTAATTAAGGACCTTAGTTTATTTTAGTATTCTAAACCGAATTCTATCGTGTCTTAGGTATAAAGCTGAAACTCTCTATCGCTTTTCACCCCTAGATTAATAGTTAAATAGAAATTATAAACTAGTACCTTAATTAATAACTTTAACTATTTATTAACTACTATTAAGATAATTAGTCTAATCTCCTATTAATTATAGACTTTACTTAGGCGTTACTACCTTATAACTCTATTAGAATAAGCCCCTTCTATTTAGAATATAGCTATAAACCCTAGATATTATTCGACTAGAATAAGTTAGGCGCTACGGCTATAGTCTAGGAATGGCTTAACTAAGAAGAGGCTTAATAGTATACTACGAAGTTATAGGCCGCTTAGTAGTCGGCCCGTATATTAATACTAAATACTTAAGAATAGTAGAAGCGATAAGCTAATAAGTACTATTAAGAGATTAACTTTATAGAAGGAGATCTAGTATAGATATCTATAAAGAACTAGAAGATAGATTAACTAAGCTAAAAACTGGCCTACTAAATAGCTAGCCCTTTCCGAATACTGGAGAAGGTAGGCTACTCTTTTAAGCTAAAGTTACTAGACTTAATAAAGATCTACTCGGTTTTCTCCTCTAATCGCTTATAAAGAGCCGCGGATAATCTATTACTTAAATAACGGAATAACCCCTATCGCTAATAGTAGTAGATAAGGAAAATAAATAGGAAGTCGAGAAGGTTCTAGTAGTTTAAAGGAGGTAAGGTTAACTATAGTATAAAGTGTAATAGCTAGGCTAGAATAAAGACCTAGAATAGTACCTAGTAATAGACCTTAAGAACGCCCCGTATAAGGTACGCGACTATTATATAGTAAACCCTTTAAAATCTAGCCCCCTAAAGCGATTAAATAATTAGATCCGCTACTAGGAAAACGATAAACTAACTAAAGATTATAATGATAACGATAAAGCCTAAGGTTAGGCTTTCTTAAAGGGGGGTGTAATATTATAGAATAAGGTATAAGAGTTTCCTAGATCCCTTTAGTCTTCTTATTATATTAGTTATTCTATTTCCTAAGTAGCTAGGGAAACTAGCCTAAACTTATCTTATTAGAGTAATATATAAGGTAACTATTATTATAATAAGTAATCTAAGATAGCGCTATATATTAATTAGTTATAGCTAGACTATAGATTAAATAGTTTTAGGTTAGGTTATAGAGGCTTTTATTTAGTCCGATAATAGTACTCGAATACTTTTATACTATTTAAGCTCGAGTCTAATAGGACTTTTCCTAGCCTAATAGGGCCTAATAAACCTAATTTTTTCTAAAAATAGTATATTTTACTTCTACTTTTAGTAAAATTTAGGTTTTTTAGTATTCTATAGGGCTTATTACTAAAATTATTATATCTAAGTACTTTATTACTAAGTAAAACCACTATTTAGTAGGGCCTAAAGCCCTATAGGGTAGTACTATTCTATTAGACTATCTAATGTCTAATCTATAGTCTAGTTATAGCTTCTTTATATACCTATATAAGAGCTATTATAGCTTCTTTAGGAGTAACCTCCTTTAAGTAGTCCCTCTAGAGTTTACTATGTTCCCTATAGACTTCCTAACCTAGGTACCCCTACTATACTATTATACTCTAACTATTAGTAGTTATCTAAGTCTTCCCTATAGTATTAACCTTTTTTACTATAGAATTAGCTATATTATTACTTATTATATATAGTCCTTAAGTTATTTATTAATAATCTTTTAAATAATATTTAAGTTTTCTATAATTATAGTATAGCCCTTTCTTTCCTTATTAAGCTTATCGCTTATTTTCTTAACCCTAACTATAATATTCGCCTTAGCCTCTAGTACTATTATCTTTAATCCTAAGAAAGGAGAGAGTCTATATAGTCCCGAAAGGAGATCTAGATTAGACTATAATAGAATATAAGTAAGTAAGTACTATTATCTTTACCTCATTAAAAAGGAGCTTTAGTATATAAGATTAAGATTTATAGAATTACTATAACTACACCTTTCACTAAACTAGTAGCCTTAGTGAGTATACTTAATTAGATTATAGCGCCTATTCTATTCTAATTATAGTTTATAAAGCCTATTATTAATCTTAATTACTTTATCTACTATTTCTTTATAATTAATAAGTAAATCTATTATCTTCTAGTAAACTAAATCCTTAAGCCTATTATAGAAGATCTATATAAATATATCCTTATCCTCCTAGTTTAGCTTTTTAGTAATTTAGTTAAACTTAAAGTAGTATATAGCTATAGATCTCTTCTATTTAATAGTATAAATTACTTAAGCTACTATTAGCTTATTATTAATAGTTCTAAATACCTTATAAATAAAGTTCTTAAACTCTATAAAGTACTTAAAGTATATTAATATATCCTTATTAAGGGTTCTAGTATTTATATAGTTCTTTATAGTTAGCTTAAACTATATAAAGGCCGACCCCTTTAGGTATATTATAATATATATTACCTTATTAGTTCTAGTACTAAACTTAGTTAGGTTAAGCTTAAATATAAGCTTAAGCTAAATTAGGAAGATATTAAGTCTATTATAGTCCCTATAGTATAGATTTACCTTAAGGGTATTCTTCTTATTAGCTCCCCTAGCGATAACTAGACTAGTAGTAAATAGGTTCTCTAGGCTCCCTATAACTAGTTAATTAGTAGTTAGTAATATTAGTTAGTTACTACTAGATATTCTTATTACTACTTATTAAGAGAGTAGTTAATATATTATAAATCGCTCTATATAAGGTAAGTTCTATACTTTAAGGGTTTACTCGCTAAGGAGTAGTAATATAATACTAGCTTAAGATAAAGGTATATAATTACTTATAATAGCGTAAAGTAGAATAATACTCTTATATCTAAAGGTAGAGGTTAAAGTGTAACTAATATTAACTATAAAAGATATCTAGGGATAAGCCCTTAGCCTATATATATACTATTTATATACTCTATTTACTTAGTACACTTAGCACTAAGCCTACTAATTATATCTAAGTATCTTTACTCTATCTTACTTAGTTATATAAGCACTAAGTAAGACTAAGTAGCTATTATATAATACTATATAATTACTTTAAATAATCTTCTATAATATATCCCCTCTAAAGATCGCTCTAAAGATTAAGTTATAATAATAAGCGCCTTCTTTACTATCTTTACTAAAGTATTCTTAAGGGCGATTAGCCTATAGCTACTAGATAAGCTATAGTTCTTCTTCCTCTCTTTCTATAATATAATTATTATTAACTCTTTATATAATTCTAGGAGCTCCTTATATATAAATACTATACTAATTATATATACTAGGGGCTAGCTAAGTATCTAGCTAAGTACCTTAAGTACCTTATTTAGGATACTTATTAGGCCTAGAGCCTTCCTTAAGAGGAGTTAGTCTAGAATACCCTATATCTCCTCTATAGTAATTTACTATAGGATATCTAGAGTATATATTAGCTATAACTTACGCTTATATTAGGCTACTAGTATTATAAATAGCTAAGTATATCGCTATATAGATACCTAGTACTTCCCGCTAAACCTAATAGGTGCGAGGAGCTTATCTCTTATATACTTCTTATATAAGAGACTCTTCCTCTTCTCTTATACTTTAAGTCTCTATTAGTTAAGATATATTAGTTAGGGAATAGCTTAATCTTAAACTATTACCTAATCGCTATACTCTACCTATTTATATAGGTCTATTCCTAATAACTAGTATTTAGAGAAAGAACTTCTCTATAAGGATTTAGGTCTTTATTATATTATTATATACTAGATCTTTATCTTTTTATCTTCTTAGTACTAGAATATAGAGATTTATATATAGCTTATATATAACTTATTTACTTTATCTTAATAGTTACTAGAGACCTTATATTATTAAGTTTAATAATTCTTATATTAAGCGCCTCTAATTAGCTCTTATATTCTTTTATATCTTTTATCTTAGCTAATTTAAGAGATACTAGGCCTTCTATTTATTCTACTTAGTACTAATTATATTATATATATATCTTATATATCTTATATCTATAAGAAGCTTTATTACCCTTAGTAACTAGTCTAATCTAGTATATAGTAATAGTCTAGCCCTTAAGTAATATCTTAAGAGAAGAGTAAAACTCTAGTATAAGTAACTTACCCTTAAGTTATACGCCCCTCGCGACTAATATCTATAATATTACTAGGCTTATTATTATAGAGGGTATCCTTATTTTAAGCGCCTTCTTTAATATTCTCTCTATCGCCGCGAGCCTCTTCTCTAGTCTTATATTCTATATATATCCCCTACTTAATATATATAAGGCGTATATAATAAGTATCTCTATCTCTTATAGCTACTTTTATATCACCCTCTCTTACTTAACACCCTCCTTAATTATAATTAAGTCCTCTATATATCTCTTTAGGCTAAATCCTTCTCGGGTTTAGTATTAGTTCATTATTTACGCGCCTTTTAGCGCGTCTTTATTATATTCTATATACTAGGACACCTTAAGGCCTACTACTTCTTATATACTAGTTATATAGGTATTATAGCTAGTTTTAGAGTTATTATCGCTACTAGCTATAATAGCGATAGTTATATTATCTTTCTAGATATACTATATAACTACTTTTCGATTTATACTTAAGTCTTTCCTTAAGATCTTTATTTCCTTTTCTAAATATATAATTATAATAATTCTCTTAATAAATATTATAAAGATATATAATAAAGTCTTTTATTAAAGACTACTATATAATCTAAGAAAGAGAAGAGTACTAGAACTTCTTATTAAATAAATAAAAAGCTTTTTAGGAAATAAAGATCTCTATTAAACTAGAAGACTATATCTCTCTATTAAAAGAGGTCTAAATAGGGATACTATAAGGTTCTCTAATCTTACTAATCCTTTATCTCTTCTATAATATAAATCTTATAGAGGACTATATAGTATTAAGGCTTTATTCTAGTATAATAGTCTTTATTAATAATAATAATATATTAGTATATAGAAAGTTAACTATAACTAACTATAGGTAACTATAATAAGTTTATACTATTTATAAAGTTTAAGTAGAGAAGTATAAGTTTAGCTTTAATTCTAGTAAGTACTAGATAATCTATATAGTAAGAGCGTAAGAAGCTAACTTAGAAGGGAACCTTAAGATCTAGAGTATAATAGTTAAGCCTAAAGAGATAATTAATATACTTAAGATATACCTTAATAAGAAGCTATTAGATAAAGTCTACTAAAGGAGAGTACTAGAAAAGGTCCTAAGCCTTCTAGTAGTATTAAAATTACTTTAAGGGTTAATCTAGAGAGCTATACTAAATATAAGTAAAAGGGTCTACTAAGGAATAGTTTATATAGGACTTATCTATAGCTCTCTAGTATAGTATAAACTAATCGCCCTCTAGAGTACTATTAAGATAATTATTAATAAGTTTAAAGCGACTTAAAGTAAGTTCCTTTACGCTATAGCTAAAGTATATAAAGCTATATTTATAGAGGCGCTAGAAGTAGAAATAGAGATCTAGCTACTAAATCTCTTCTTAAATAAATTAACCTTAAGCGCGATAGTATAATATATAATATTAAAGGTATATAAAGATATTAAGTATTATATAGTAGTGATCCTTAAAGGAAGAGATATTAAAGGAAGGACCTTAGAATATATTAGTCTAATCTAGATATCCCTATAGACTTTAACTATTATATCTATAGCCTTAGTGAGAGCTAAGAGCTAAAGGATAATAAGTAAAGCTATACCCTAGAGTAAGCGAAAATAGCTATTTAAGTTAACTACTACTAAAGATAGTAGGAGAGGTAGAGCTATAGTAAAAAGGGGGTATATAGTAGAATTATCTAGCTATACCTTAACCTTAAAGTAAAAAAGATTTATAAGTCTCTTAAGAGATATTAGTCCTTACTTATAATTTAGTTAAGTATTAGTAAGGTAGGTTTCTAAGTATTCCTATTTAATAGAAAGGTCCCTAATATTAATATACTATAGTACTTAGTGTATATTAGCGAGAAACTAGAGACTATTTAATATATACTTCTATATTATCTAATATAGGTAAAATTAAGGGAAGAGTACTTTAAAAGTAGTTTAAAGGAGAGTATTCGCTCTTCTCTTAAAATACTCTTAAGTATAGAGAGAGGTTATTATATAGTAACTAGAATAATATAGAGAACTAGTCTACTTAAGTAGTATAATCTCTATATTATTAAGGAGAGCTAGTAGATTAAGGCGCGGCTTTAGAGCCTTTAGATAAGGGATTATATAGCGGTAGGTATTACCTCTTAGTAGGAGATATATACTATATTATAATTAATAGTACTAGTCTTAATATAATACTATTTAATTAACTATCTAGTATATATATATATTAAATATAAGTAAGTATACTACCTATAATATATACTAAAGGTATAGTACTCTAGCGCTAATACTATAGCTAATTAGAACCTCTATATAAATAGTATAGTTATATATAACTAATTAAAAGCTATAAACTTTAGTATCCCTATTATATCCCTCCTACTATCTACTCGCTTTATTAATATCCTTACTTAAATAGTAAAAGAAAAGTACTCGCCCTCTTATACTAGATTTATACCCTTAATACTCCCTACTAGTCCTTATTAACTTCTTAACTTTTATAATAAAGTTATTAATCTACTTATCTAATAAGGACTTTAGACTTAAGATAACTACTAAACTTCCTATACTATTAGAGACTATTAGAGTAGTTAGCTTTAGTTTATTCTTAACTTTCTAGAAGATATTATATAAAATCTTATAATAGTCTTTAATATTAACTATAACTAAAGTAAGTATTTACTAAAGGCGATATTACTTATATATATCCTTATTTATAATAGTAATAGTATTCTTAATTATTTAAATCCTATAGCTATAGCTATTAATCTAGGTATTTAACTAAAGGATAATTTTATAAGCTATAATATTAAAAATATACTAGTTTAACTATTTAATAAATAAGTTAATTATATATTAGATTTCTATATTATATTTAGGTTATAAGTTAATAATTAAGAAGGACTATATTATAGTAATAAAGACTAGCTAGTATATACCCCTACTAGTAAGATTATTATTAAAGATTAGAAGATATCTTATATAGTTATCTCTATTTATTATAAATATAGTTTAAATAAGTATATAAGCTAAGAGGTTTAAGTTCTAAGTATAAATTACTAGGATACTTAGTCTTTTTAGGCGATCCCTAGGGGCTATAGACCTCTTCCTAATACTATTTCCCTAAGCTTTAAAGTTAAGTATAGTATCTTATTATTAGTAATTTCATATCTAAGAATAGAATAAAACACTTAAGATATCCTTATATCTTACTTATTTTTCTCGTTAATAAGCTATAATATCTATATTAATAAAGGAGTTATTAATCTAGCTAAAACTATTTAGACTAAGGAGGGCTATATTTAGGCTATAAGAGGAAATATTAATACTATAGTAGTCTAGATAACTAGAAAGAATATAGTAGCTTTCCTTTCTTAGTTCTTACTTCTATTAATTAATTAGACTCTAAAGTCCTTTTATTAAGTCCTTAAATTCTACTATAAATCGCTAAATTCTATTAAGATATAGTTTAATTCCTTTTTTAGCTATATAGATATAGGTAACTAGGTAGGTCCCTAAAAGATTTCGTATAATTAAGATTATAGTATTAACTATTTTATTTACTCTAAAATAGTAGTATCCTTTAGTATCTTTTCTAGTTAAGAGTCGCTCCTACTTAGTATAATTAGTTTACTTAATATATCTTTAAATTATTAACTAGGTAAACTTAATAAGCTTACTTAAGTTTAGAATTAGATTTAGTATTAAGAATAGCTACTAGAGCTTACTAAGCTCGCTAAGGGGACACCCTTATCTCTTATATAACCTATATAAGAGTCGTACCCTCCTTCTATACTTTAAGTCCTATTTAACCTAGAGGTCTATAGATACTTAATACTATTAAATTCTATTACTATTACTCTCTACCTATCGCTATAGGCTATTCCTAATATTTAGTCTCTTCTTAGATATATTTAAGGTTAGTTTACGAGAGACTAATCTAGATAAGAAAGGAATATTTATAGGACTTATAATATATATTCCCTAATTAATAATTTATTAACTAACCTTAATACTATAGAAGCGTTATATAATCTTTAGCTTCTTTATACTTAGTCTTAGGGTACTAGTAGAACTACTAGGGGTTATAATTAAAGGATATACTTTTTTCTCTATAGCTTTAATATTAATTAGGTTATTCCTTATTTACTCTTTCTATTCCTTACTTCTAATTATAGGGCGGGGCTCTCTAGGCCTAGTAAGTTAGACTAAATCTCTCTTTATAGTATTAGCTAAACTTACTTAAACTATTAGGGTACCTTACTAGGGTCGTAGAGGGATTAAAGTAATAGTCCTTATAGATAAGGGTACGTATATAGAAGAGCTAATATTATTAATTTAAGACTTAGGAGGGTTAGGGCGTCTTATAGGTGTTCTTAAGGTATTAGTACCTTTAAAGTCCTTAATAATAGGTAATAGAAGGTTACTAGTACCTAAATATATAAGTAGCTAATAACTTACTAGTTTAGTAGAACTAAAGATCTATCGCTATAGCTTAGGCGGCGAAGAGTAAAGCTTAATTATTATATTATAAAGCCCTTTAGATATAATTAGATTATTATAGTTAATAGGAAAAGTACTAGTTTAGTATAGACTAACTTATTTAATAAAGCTAAACTATATAATTATCTTAGCCTATTTAGGGTAATATTTATTCGCTTCTCGTCCTTCTTAAGTATAGATATAAGATCTATCTTATAGGAACTATATATTAAATAAGCTAATATATAGTATAGTAATATAATAGTAGCGCTCGCCTTAGTTATATATAATTCTCGCTAATTAATAGATTATTTTATATAATACTACTTATAGTATTTATAATAGTAACTTATTATACTATCTTAAATATTAGTAAATCTTTATATATTTATTAAAGAATATAATTAAGTCTTTACTATATAAAATAATTAATTAATCTAAGAACTCTTTAGAAGTCTAAGAAGAGAGCTCTTTTAAGTCTAATTTTAGTTAAATATTTTACTTAAGATATCTTTATCTAAAAGTACTAATCTAGTTAGAATAGGAAATAAACTTAAGAATACTATCGCGAAACTTTATTTAATAGTTATACTTCTAGTATTACGCTTTTACTCTCTTCTTTAATTCTTTATATCTTATAAAATTCTTAATAATAAGCGAGTAATATTTAGTAAGCTTATAGATCTTCTCTACTAGAGAGTTACACTAGCTACTTATTTATTAGTATTTCTTATTAAGACTACTTAAGAAATACTTAACTTCTTAAGAATCTTAGAAGTTAATAGTAGTAATAGTATTCTTAAGAGTTACTTCTCTTAGCTTATTTAAATATTATATTAGTACTATAGATTAATTATTAAGAGTATTAGTATTAAGAGCGCTATACTTTTATCCCTTACTAGATAGAACTATAGAACTAGAATTTAGCTATATAGCTAAAGGCTTTAGTAGTAGTTAATATAGTTATTTAGATATTTTAATTATATAATAAGTAGATTAAGCGTTAAATATTATATAATTAATATACTAAAGAAGGAGAGAGTAGTTCTAAAGAAGGCGCTAATAGTTATAAAGAAGTTAAAGGCTAACTAAAAGTATCTCTTAAAGGATTAAAGGTTAAAGTTATAATAAAGAGAAAAGACTAGTTATTTAAGGTAAATATAAAGGAGAGAGAGAGATAAAGATTAAGATAAATAAATATAGATATAGTTATATAGGGGAGTAGATATAAGCTATAAATAGATAACTCTTACTCTTAAGTAAAGATATAATAATATAAATATTTTAGATATAATTAAAAATATTATTTATTCTTCTCTTATTATATTCTAACTCCTTATAGTTACTTACTTAATTAAATAGTAACTATAAGTAGAGTAGTTAAGAGGTAAGTCTAAAAGCTCTATAACTATATATAGACTAAGTCTATCTTCCCCTCCTTACCTTTATTACTTAGCTTTATAGAATATCTTATCTTTATAGTAGCTAAGTTATAACTTACTTTATTATTAGTAATATTTAATATAGCGATCCCTCTAAGTATATTAGGGTCTAACTAATTATAATATATCTATACTTCTATACTAATTATATAGTTATATATAACTAATTAAAATTAGCGCTAGATTTCTAGCGCTAACCTTAATTTATCCTTATCTTAAGTATCTTTATTTAAGTCCTCTAGTAAATTTAGCTTTCTCTATCTTACTATTAAAGTAATTTATTATTTATTTTACTATTAAAGCGATCTATTATCGCTAGCTATATTATAATACTTTATTCTCTTCTCCTCTATTCTTATTAGTAAAGTTCTATAGCTAATAGAAAGGTAAGTCTTTAAAGTATCGCGGCCTAAACTAATAACTTATTTATTTAAATAAAAGAATCCCTATTATAGTTATACTCTAAATACTAGCCTTAACTTTAAATCTAAGGAAATAAATAAAATAACTAAAAGAATAAAAGAAATATAATCTTAAGTACCTCCTATACTACTAATAGTAATATTCTATCTCCTCTCCCGCTTTATAATAGCTAAGCGCGAGGGGGAGAAGATAAGATATTCTACTATTACTACTCTATTAACTCTCTAACTATATCTAGTACTCTATACTATCTTTATATCTTATCTATTACTAGAGGAACTACTATCTTAAAATATAGCTCCTCGCCTATAAGCGATAAGATTATTAATCTTTAAGTAAGCCTTTTACTATATTAATACTCTAAATATCTTAAAGTTAGAGGTTCCTCTTTAGATATAATATTATTATTATCCTATAGTAGATTAAGAAGATCTTATATTCTCTAGAAGTCTTTAGATAATAAGTCTTTATCTTCTTATATAGTCTAAGGTAAGAAGTCTATATAGTATAAATAGAACTTCTTAAGCTAATTAGTTATATAAGTTCTCTATAATTATACCTTATTAAGTTCTACTAATATATAAGTACCTTTTTCCTAATTTATCTTTATAATTTTAAATAGCCTAAACTAGCGAAATACTAGTTTCTTCTTAGATAATATATTTATAGATCCTATAGTATTATAGCTTAGGATAATCTAGCCTTCCTTAAATAATTCTAGATATAAGCTATAGCGTCTATTAAAGTATTCCTTATTAGCTCTTTATATCCTATTTATATAAGCTATAGCCTTCGCTAAATCTCTTATTCGCCTCTTAAGCGCTTAAGCTCTTATTATAATTAGATTAATTATATCTATAATCTTATCCTAGTTTATAATATTCTAAGTTATAATCTTAAGTTTAATTAGTAAGATTAATTAATTAAGAAATTTAATTTTATATAGAGTTATACTAGTACTAGATTATATAGTTATATAGTTAGCCTAAAGAATAATATAAATATAATTTATTTAAGTACTAAGGCTATTTATTTAAGTTATCTTTAATAAAGTATTTATAACCCCCTTATACTCTATCTTTACTTAGTTATTTACTTATAAATTATAAGCTAAAGTTATAATATACTTAAGCCTATACTTCTCTACTAGTACTCTTACCTAGCCCTTATTCTTAGGCCTACTATTATAAACTAGTTATTAAAATAGGCTATAATAATAAATAACCTCTTTCTATAGGAACTTCGCTATAATAGTACTATTAGTAGCGGTAATACTATATACTTTAACCTATTTACTAAAGTTACTTTAAGCTTTTATAATATATTATTTTCTATATAATATTAGTATAGAAGTATAATTAATACTAACTTATTCCTAGTATATATTAACTAAAGTAGGAAATATTTTATTATATAGTCTTTTACTTTCTTAAAACTAATACTTAAGGTATATCTTAATAAACTTCTAGATATCTCGATATTAGTCTTCCTAAAAGTATTAATCTAAAACCCTTTAATATATTAATTCTTATCTATAATATCTAGAGTTATTATATAGGTCCTTAAGGATCTATTACTTCTCGATATTAGTATTAATAATCTATTAACTTAGTTAATTAGTAGTTAGTTTCCGAAAGAGATACTAGTAAATACGGGTAACTACTATAGTATAGTTAAGGACGAACTTAGCGATCTAAATATGAGTTAGTTTATATAATATTAAGTTACCTAGTAGACTCCTCTTTTCCCTAGGCTATTTAAACTCGGAGCGCGTATACTTAATAGATTAGCTCTTACCTACTCTCATTATAGTACTAGTACTTTTAGGAGAACTACTTATCTTAAACCTCTCGTATTAATAGTAAGTCTTCTATATAAATAGTTACTTCTTAGTTTAGTAGCTAGTTTATAATCTTTCCTATAATATTTAAATCTTATAAGAGTACCTTATAAAGAGGAATAGGTCTAGATAATCTATATTACGGCTCCTTTCCCGCTTTTAGGCGTATAAGCACTTACCTTAGGGTAATAGGTATATTATCTATCTTAGTATCCTCTAATATCTAGTTATATAACTTATTTCCCTATATATTTTAGTATAAGGATATTAGCGGCCTCTAATTACTAGATAAAAAGGCTTTAAAGCTCGGTTCACTAATACCTATAGGGTCTAGGATTAAACCCCTAGACGGAATAGTATAATCAGAGGACATAAAGGCCTTCTAGCAGCAAATAGGGGCCTTAATATACCTTACTACGAAGACTAGGCTAGATTTAGCCTATTTAGTAGGCTACCTAGCGAGGTATATAGCTAATCTAGGGCCAGCACACTTTAAACTCTTAATTAAAGTGTAGAAATACCTCTCTAGCACCCCGAAATTAAGCCTATATTATTAATCCGAGCCCTATAGTATTAAAGGCTACGTGGACTTAGATTAGGGGGGTAATAAAGGCACTAGAAGGTTAATAACTAGCTATATTATACTATTCCAGGGCTCCCCTTTATCTTAGAGCTCTAAATTATAAAAAACAATTATATTAAGCTCTTATAAGGCCGAATATATGGCCTTAAAAGAGGCTATAAAGGAGTAGCTTTATCTATAGGGCCTTCTTAGCGAATTAAGCCCTATTCTTAAGGGTAATATCGCTATTAAGTGTTCTAAGATATATACCGACTTAAATTCAGTAATCGAACTCGCTAAAAACCCGGTATATTACGCTAGAACGAAGTATATCAATATATAATACCACTTTATACGGGAATGCGTTCTAAAGGGCTAAATCGGACTATTCTAGGTGCCTATAGAGGGTTAACTAGACGATGGCCTTACTAAGGCTATATCTAACGATAAATGGCCACTATTCATTACCGGTATTGGCCTTAGAGATATTTAAAAGGGTAAAAAGGCACCTACCGCCTCCTACCCCGAGGATATACCTCAGGTATAGATGGCGGATCCGGCTAGAGTCCTCTAGTAACATACACAAGAGCCTACACAGTCAAATAATGGTCCCCCAACCACTATAAGACTTAATCCAAAGATGTGCAATCAAGAGAACTCTAACCGGGGCATTACAACACTAGATTTAACTCGGACTAACGTCAACGAGACCAGCCGGACAGCCCTATCCAGTTAACCAGCGCACTTGCACCGAATTAACCCCCTCAATTCCAGGGGCCGGATGAAGGGCTTATAACCACAAGGGTAGCCTAAATCCAACTGATCCTAGGTCAGCAAGAGAACGCCCCAAAAGGAGCAATTTAATCAATTTTAATTGGAATTCTGCGGCACAAATATATTAACATATAAATTAAATTAGTGTAATGTGATTAGTTAGAATACATGGGAAAGGACCCACATGCCTATTCGGGAAGATATAGGTTAATAGTTCGAATCCTAGTACGGTCATTTATTATTTAGCGGTCCCAGAACAAGCTTAAGGGGGTGTATTAGCACAGGTCACGTGATATGGTATAAGCTTATTCTGGAACGGCCTAGAAGCTTCTAGAAGCCTTAATTTATAATTAAGCTTACTAATTAAGGCTTCTGAGGTCTTCTATATAGGTTCTATAACTAGCACCCTTTAAACTATATAAGGGTGCGTCCTCTCCCTCTAGATAGCTATTCAGATAAGTCCTTCATTAATTAAGTTACCGATATTAAGAGTTCGAATAGCTCTACAACGAATATCCGACTAGTACTTCCGCGATCCCTACAAATAAGCTATAGCAGCCAACAACCTCTATAGCTTTCCCGCCTGTCCTCCGGACATACTCTATATAGGTAAACTTACCTAATTAGATAGAGGCTTAGCATGCGACCTTTCCTAACTAGGTAAATACACTAGCCTTACTTAGCCTTGTTCCATATCTGTACGTATTTAGCCTATTCTAACTGCTTCTGGCCACTTATATCCTATTCCGTGATAATAACTTACATTAACCTCCTTATAACTAGGTTAGGTTAACTTATGGATACTAAGCAGAAGCTGGATATTATAATATAGTATAACTATATAATATTCAATATTATTAGTGACTTAGCTTTCGGAAAACTATTCGGGTGCTTAGAGACTTCTGACCTTCATCCTTAGGTCAGAATGTAATCCGTATTCAACTGTACCATTCCGCTATTCCTAACGGCTTCGATAATCCCATTCGGGATGAAACTAGTGCAATTAGCATTACTAAAAAAGACGATACAGGTACGTAAAGATTATGTCGCTCTTACCGATGAAGCCGTGAGAGAAAGAGTCAAGAGAAACTAATAAAGGGTAGACTTTATTTATTTATGGATCGAGATATCGGCGCTGATGGTTTTAAGCTCTCCTTTAACGAGCTCGTCAGTAATGCATCAGCTTTAATCGTTGCCGGCTCCGAGACGACAGCTACTCTACTGTCTGGGGTTACCTTCCACCTCCTCACTCACCGGGACACCTTAGAGAAGATTACTACCGAGATCCGAAGTGCCTTTAAGTCAGAAGGTGAAATTAACTGTAGCACAGTATCTAACCTTAATTACACTCTGGCTTGTCTAAACGAAGCTCTACGGACCTATCCACCAGTCCCGACAGGACTCCCGAGGGTAATTCCACTAGGAGGAGATGTGATTATGGGAAGATACGTACCGGAGAAGGTAAACTACACACTACTATCCGCCTAAGCTCTACTACTACTGACCTTACTAAAGACTATTGTTTCCGTCAATAATTGGGCATGCTATCACTCGGAAGAAAACTTCCGGGATGCCGAAAAATTTGTCCCTGAACGATGGCTCGACGATCCTAGATATATGAACGATAATAAGAAGATCTGGCAGCCTTTCTCGATCGGGCCTAGAGTCTGCATTAGGCGAAAGTAAGTGATTCTGAACCTTGACTTAATTAACCAGAAGACTAACTTAGGTAGTCTCGCCTATGTTGAGATGAGGCTTATCCTGGCTAAAGTATATACAACTTCGACATGCACCTGGAGTCGGACAGCGTCAATTGGACTGATCAGAAGATGTGGGTTCTCTGGGAAAAAGGGGCAATGAATGTCACACTTACTCGAGCCCAACGACCATCTGAGTCCGAAACGAATCACAACCCCTAGAGTTCATGGAAGCGACATGCCAGCTACGTCTTCTCTTTGGCCCAGTTCAAAAGGACATGTCGAAGCTCCGGGCTCTTAAGGGTATCTCATCGGATCCATTTCCATGTAATACTCAGGCAATGTCCAGACATTCATCGCCACAACCGAGTGGTGGTAGGTTGTGTGGATGGCACTCGAAAACTATGATGGTGCTCTGGGTGCCTTGGAAACTGTGTATTTCCGTTTATGCGTCTGCTCTAGGATTTCCGCGGGTTATCGGTCTTGCTTAAGTAAAGATATCTCCGTCCCGACTGGACAAATAGACTTGGGCGGTCTATTTGCCCCACAATCGTTAAGCTGATCCTGACACCAATGATGGCGAGCTAGAATGGGTCAAACTTCTTTTCTGAAATGTCCCATGAGGAAGCTAGATTCTTGTCTGCAGTAACACCTCTAACTAAACTCGACGTCCGGACTCAAGGAGCACAGTGTCAGTCTTCCAAGAGATGAGACCGGTTTAAAAATCTTCCCCTGAAAATCGCTTTTCAAAGCGTGTTAGGCCAAGCAGTCCTATGCGGCATTCTACTCACTATAGCTTCGCTTGTTGGGGCTGCCGTTACTGTATAAAAATACTAATCAAGGTAAGACATCATAACCCGGGGATTATACTTGTCTTTAAGATATCTAGCGCCTCTATCTTGACTAGTATAGACATTACCGACGATAATGTAACGTTGGCTCTAGCATAGTCATGGACGCTTACTGAATAAGGCCAATCGTTCCGGTACTTCTCGGAGCTGTTTTCAAAGGCGGATATATGCTTCCTCCACTCCTCCACATCAGGTGAGAGCGTAGGTGTGCCTCGGCTAGATTCCGCGTCTGTGAGCTAAAGATGCGATGTTGGAGAAGTTCATACATTATACTCTTTCCTTTTGTGACCGGTTACTACGCCCTTAGGTTGTCATTTTAGAATTCAGAAATTATACCTGCCGTATACAATAGGCCAAGTCCTGGCGGTACTAAGTGAACACGCGCATCTTGACGAAGATGGACTTGACGGGAGTGGCCCTAATCACTGGTGCAGCGTCTGGAATTGGGAAAGCGACGGTGTTACTTTTTGCGGAAGAGGGCTGCAAACGAATGGTCATTGCTGATGTGGACGTGCCCGGACTTGAACGCACGAAAAATCTGATAGTGACACAGCATGCAGACGTCGACCTGCTTCCCGTTGCCTTGGATCTAAGGAGCGAAGACTCGGTGGAAGCATGCGTTACTCAAGCTGTGGCCAAATTTGGAAGAATCGATTACTGTTGTAACATCGCCGGAATCGCCATGGCCGGGAGAACGACGGACTTCAAGACAAGCCAGTTCGATCTGCTTTATGAGGTGAATTTACGAGGAGCCTTCCTCTGCCAGAGAGCACAGCTTCGAGTATTACTTGAGCAGGAACCGGTTACGCCGCCGCACTCGAGACACCCAGTTAGGGGAGTGATAATCAATGTGTCGTCCTTAGTTGGACTGATCGCATACCCAGGGCTTTCAGCATACTCGGCGATCAAGCATGGCGTATGCGGGCTAACGAAATCGGACGCCCTAGATTATGGTCCCCAAGGAGTACGAATTAATGCACTGTGTCCAGGGTGAGTTCGATGAAAACGTCGCGACTATTCATCAACACTGGTGCTGATTTGAAATAGTGCTGTCGACACTAATATCGCCAGCCACCTGACGGACGATGAGAAACGGGGGTTGGACGTAGCCATAAACAGCACGGGCCTTAGAAGGATGGCAGATGCTGAAGAGATTGCACATAGCATTGCTTGGCTCTGTAGCGGGCGGTCGTCCTTTGTTCACGGCAGTACCATCTCCGTGAATGGTGGACGAGTTGGTGGTAACTAGTTACAGATGATCGACTAGCACTTGTTTGAAGCATTGATGCTCCTTGAAGATAGATCTTAGATGGGCTCCAGTGGGAGACTTGTTTTCTCCAGAGCAGACAAGGACAATTCCTACAGGATGGATGTGGTACTCATGAAGCCCCACCAGCTATGAAGACGAACAGAATTGCCGATACCACGCAGAGAATAAAGATATCGATGACCAGGTAGGGGCGGGAGGCACTAATCAAGCAGCAGCCATGAAGCTGATGGGCGAGAAGTTCACTGATGTTCTCGCTTTTCAGCACCTTTTGCCGGGTCTTATGAGCCAAGCGAAACTGTAGGAATAAGGTCAAAGACAGAGGTGAGAGGGACATTGTGACCAATCTTGAGCAGAGCAAAGAGGTTCCTTTCCCAATGCACCTTTCCTGTGGAGGAAACTCTCACCATGCAACAATTCTGCCATGTACTCAGATCACAAAACATACCAACTGGGCTCCAGATTTCCGTCCCGAAATCTGCCTATTCTAGTGTGCGTATACTTCAGCCAGCCAATCATAAGCCGCAGTGGCCATCAACCCTCTATCAAGGCCTACATGAACGTCTAGGATGCAATCATCATGGACGTGTAACGGACACTCGATGTTCTTTACATGTACCCCGGCTTCTGACAGCGTCTGGCCCAGCACTGTAATGTGATCTCTGAACAATTCCAGCTCTCCAAACAAATTCAGAACACTGGTCGAAGGGAAATCTTTCCACCATGACACGGCTGCAATGTATGGGTCCGTCCAATTCGTAGGGGATGGGCGGCCGTAAGCGTCGGCCATTTTCTGGATTAAGGCAGGGGTGAATATATCCTTGTCTTTATTGCGTTCGTACGATTCTGTGTCTTGGTCAAAGGACACCCACGGAGATATCAACAGCACGCCAGCTAGTGGTTGTGCAAGCCGGATGGGTGTCAATGCCTCGAATGGATGCAAGATATGGGAAACTACTGATAGAGTGAGGTTCCCGCCCGCGGAGTCTCCTCCAATGACAATCTTTAGATATTAATTAGTGATATCACTGTGTACATAAAGTAGGCCCGGCAAGACATGGATGCAAAACCTACATCAGACGGTTTGAATCCCTTCCCAACGACATATCGCAAGGCTTCCGTTGCCTGCAAAATCTGAGCGGGATACTTCGCCACGTGTGAGAGAGCTACAATATTTAGGATCAGATGTCAGTAACATTGCATCTCAGCCGAACTTTCAATACCTTCCCACGCGCAATACATACTGTACTCGAGGAAAGCAACGGTAATCTGCTGATTCTTGTTTTGGAAAACTCGGTCTGCACATTCAAGGAGAAACTTGACATGGCCATCTATAGGAGGCAACGCGTATCCCCCGCCTATATATGCTAGTTAGTAAATGTTCGATCCGGATCCTATGAAGGCCACCGTAGTTACCATGGAAAAAGAGCAGCAGTTTTCCTGATGTTTGAGATCCTAGAAAGTGCAACTTCGCTCCCTCGCTGTTCGGAACATCCTCTACCTGGTGCGGCACATTCAAGGCCTTCGCTTGACCGATGACAATCGAGTTGGTAGATGGGAAGTCTTTTACCACTTCAAGTGTGTCGAAGGCTGTTCTGAACTGATCATTTCGGGCGGTGTGTGCGGCTGAACGAGATTTCGACATTATGCCGAGATTAGCAAAAGCTGAAAGTACGCCGAGACGTGGCTGACCTCGACGTCAGCCTAGGGCCACCATTTAATAAATCATCGGGATTGCCGCTCAGGCTGTGCTTGCCCCACGCTAAAAGAGACTGCGGGCACTTCGGGTTTTTGATGGAAAACCCGCATTGCCCATACTCTCCACAATGAGTCGGTCCTCGATTGCATTTCCCGTAACGATGCCCCCGCCTACCGTTGCTCACTGCGCCAACTCACTTAATTTGATTAGTCGTTCCTGCACTTTTCTTTACCCCAGACAAGACATGGTGCGGGATTTCTGCTTCCCCTTCCGCCTAGTAGATATAACGCAGTTACTCTTGACGTAATATAACAAAAGGTTGATTATGAAAACAGCTTGGCGGGGCTAGAGAGTCGACGACAAGATCGATATTATTACAATGATGGATAAATTGCCCTCCTAACTTAGCCATTACAGAGGGACCTTGGTGAGGAAGCCACGGATCTGCATGCCTGCATCTGCCAACTTGACAAGCTGAGATAGAGTGCACACCTCCCCACTTCGCGGTAACAGGAAATACGGGGCGATCCTTTTGTCTTACTGTACGTGCGTGACTAACACAACAGAAAGTTTGGAGACGACGCGCGCCTCAAACTCTGCAGGTTCCAAAATGCTTGCTGAGGGGTCAGCAATAAGCCACGACCCCGGATTTGGTTAAAGTCAAGGTCTTGAGGGGGATAGTTTGATGGGGCGCCAAATCTTCGGGAGAAATCCATGATTTGGTTCTGGCGGGCACAGGAACATGAATTCGATGACTTCTTTGCTCTTCTCTTAGCGACGCACCACTGTAGACATCAGTATCGTCACGCTGCATTTCATGGCAATGACAGATACCGCAGTATGGCAGGGTGTAGATCAACCCTTGAAACGAGGACGTTATGTTTCGCGCGCCTGGTAAGGAGCCGTGCCTGCTTGTGACAACAAGAGCTCATTGACCAATTCAGCACCGCCTGCCGGCGACGCAAAGTCAAGGTATAGCATGCGCTAGACGATGTTATTGGGTGTACTTTGGCTAACCCTATCGAGTGCTCTGGAGAGCAACCTTGTCGGCAATGTCGCTCTAATGGCGATCTTTGCACATATCAAACCGGCCAGTACAGGAAGCGAAGAACGGCCAGATCCTTACAAGCCCAACCCGCGAGGTAGAATGATCAACCGAGGACATGTGCTGTAAATATCTGACAAGCAACGCAGCCTCAATCAAATCACTTTCACCGAAGAGGACAAGCAAGACCACGAATCCTGGAAAGCAGATGTACTTTCCCGCCTGACCGCCATTGAGAGGAAATCAACTTCTCAACAGCATGTGCAGTGGGACCTCGCTTCTCATCAAGGCTCTGGTGCATGGGGCTCAGCATCCTATCTATCATCCACCGTGCCAGATGACGAAATCCTTTCCTTCTCCTTGACATGCGACGACGCAGATGACATGGACGATACAAATTTCCAATACCAAAGCGATACAGCTCTCTTGACCCCTACCTTGACCCTCCAACACACCCTCCTGCACGATCCTGAGGGGTCTAATCGCCGCCCAAGTCCCCCAGCCATCCCCAGATCTGATATGGAAACGTCGTGTCCCTTCACACGATCTGTGGATCCGCGCCCGTGCTATGAGATTTCCCGTCAGATGTGGAACGGCTGCCCGGGAGGATACTCAATCGGCAAGTTGCGCGAATACGTTGGAAGTTTCTTCGGCTGTGTACACTCTCATTGTGAGTGCACTTCTATTCAGCCAGGGAGACCATGATGACTTACCCAGTGGAAGCAGACCTTTGCATCCCCGAGGCTACCTTTTTGGCTCGCTTGGAAAGATACCTTGCCGAGGATTATGGCTCTTTCAAGGCTACAGAGCTTTGCCAGTTTGTTGCTCTCATCAACCTCGTGGTGGCCGTAATCAGGATATTGGACGAAGAAAGCCCAACACCAAGCGTCCCAGGATGGAACGAATTCATCCAGGCAGAACACCTCAGGCATATCACGTGGCTCGGGGGAGGCGACATATTGACCATACAGTGCCTTTATCTGAAGGCGTTGTATTGCATTTTTGCAGAAAAAACAAACGCAGCGTCAGACGCGATCAGTAACGCTGCCCGATTATGTTTTCAAATTGGCTTACATGACCAAAACGCATGGCACGATACCAACCTTTGTGAGAAGCAATTAAGACGGCGTATCTTCTGGAGTCTATATTGCTTGGATCGCCACGTCGCACTTGTCTGTGGTACCCCTTCCCTGATTCGGGGTTCAGAGTGCAGGGTTGATAAGCCTGTTGTGGGGAGAGATGAGCTTCCGGCCTCCATACCGTCGTCGCAAAGAGTTCAAGGTTATTCGCCGATTACATACCTCCTGGCCACGATCGGATGGGCAGAACTCTGTTCCGAAGCTTGGGACACCATCTTTAGCGTCAACGCCACCAAACCTCCAACTGAAGAAGCGATTGCGGCCTTGGATGCCCGAATTATCGTCTTGATAGACGATTTGCCTCGGCCCCTAGAGTGGAGCCGTGTTATATTACAAGCAAAAGCCGGCGAAACCTTGCTGTTAGACGCATGCCGACAGAATCTGATGATCCACTTGGTGCGTACCTTAGATCTCTTCGATATCTTTCGTTACATGCCCAGCTAACATCGAGCATGCAGCGCACTAGGTATCTGCGGCTGCTCTTAAGGAGGCAAGAAATGGTTGGAATGGGATACTCGGATTCGACGGCCGAGAAATGCGTTGCAATAGCCTCGGATTCCGTTGAAGCCATCTACGCGTTCCACTCCTCACGCCTTGGGCAACGCACCGACCGGTTCTCCTCCGTCGATTTTCTTGCAGCAGCGCTTATTCCACTCATTTGCGTCATAGTCAGACAAAACAACCACCAACAGATCAAAGCACGTGCCAAAGTTGTATTTGAAAAAGCCCTCAAAATACTTCAAGAGATCTCCCACGGTTTGGCATTCGCGAGGACGACTCTTTACAAACTACGCCAGCTAATCGATTTTGCCAAAACTTCTGCTTTGACAAGGCCAACATCACAAAGACAGATGCATCCAACCGCGCTCTCGATTGAACCAGCCGATCTTTCCGTCGACCTACAAATGCCTTTGCCGTCCACTGACGGGCTGCCGGTAGATTATGCGCTCCAGTCTCTTCCTGACCTTGCCTTTATAGATGCTCCGGTCAACCGGAATAGCCAGAACAACCAGCCCTGGGAATGGTCTGATGGCTTGATTACGTTTGACCTGGATGGGCTAGCTACATCCTGGGGGCGGTAAAACGGGAAGCTATGTACCTGGCTTCGGAAGTCTGTACTACATATTCGGTTGCAGACATACTGCCTAAATGTTTTGTCGGTGTTGGGGATCCTGGGAGGTGCACACCTGTTGCGGCCCCTCCAGCTAGTGACAAGTCATCGCAGATATAACATCCCTACCTCTAGATGATAGGATTCGTATAGAGGAATGCGAGCTCCCATATTGGCACACCACTCACGGGACCGGAGTATTGCCTATATTTCAGGCATTGTTCAGTCCTGACATTCTGATCTCGTCTATTTTCATCAAACAGTCGCTCGTCCTCTTGCTGCCCCGATCTTTCTTCAACATATCCAGCGGACAAGATATATCGTCGAACCGTGTCGTACTTGTATCCCGATGTAATATGACCCAGGCACACATGTCATCTATTTGCCTAATACAGTTTCGTAATCAAGTCAGGGGTCCCCAGGCCAATCAAGTCTGTGCCTTCGCGCCCGGGTTATCTAGAATTCAGCCTCGCGAGTAGAACATCGGAGTGCGCGGGAGGACTAGAAGTGGACAAGATGTTCAATATATGTTAGCTTAGGGATGCTTTTGCCGAGATAGGAACCTGCCGGTCTAAGCGCAGGGCACTTGGGCGTCGTCTCTACCACATGGGTTGGGCCGCATTGGTAAAGGCACTAACTTGGTAGAAGCCAATACAACGAGTCTGACGATAGGAGTTTCTGGATGGCGCATTCAGAGAGTCTCACCAATTATGGTGAACCTGACCCTGAGAACAAAGCCTAACCGGCCGGACAATTTGGCACAGAAGATAGAGTAAATGACACTGTCAATAAATGAATGTCGTATTGAAAGACAGTCAACAGTGCACACACACTTCTGGACTTTGTCTCTAGTTAGCATATTGCACCTTGAGCCCTTCTAACTTCTCGTCGTTCCTCCACTTGGCCAGCAAGTCTCTAAACTCCTCAACTCTTGCCCCATATGGATTGTTTCTTGCGGTCAAGTCGCTAACCTTTCCCTCATCGTTGTAGTATCCTGGCGTGCACATGCTGAGGTATTCGTTCCGAGCCCGTCCCGCTGTGACGACCTGGTTGGTCCACTTCTCCTCGGCTTCTTCCGTGAGCTCCAATCTGGAGATGCCTTCCTTCAGCGACTTGGTGACAACATACTCCATGTGTCCAGTCTGCAAGTCCAGGCTGTGATAGTAGTTCGCCGTGGCGGCCGTTTGTGACTGACTCATGAGGAACAAGTTGGGAAATCCACGGATAGCCCAGCCATGCAGAGTGATAGGACCGTCACGGAACTTCTCGCTGATAGTCAAGCCGTTGACACCACGAGTCGTGGAGTGGTGACGAACATACCAGTCGCTGGCGAACTCAAAGCCAGTGGCGAAGACGAGCAGGTCGACTTCATATTCCTTACCATTAACGACTACACCCTTCTCGGTGATTGCCTCGACACCCTTGCCCTTAGTATCGACAAGATGGACATTAGGTCGGTTGAATGTTGGGAGGTAGTCGTCGTGGAAACATGGGCGCTTGCAGAACTGGTTGAAATAAGGCTTTAGCGCTTCAGCAGTTTCCTTGTCCTTGACGATTTCATCTACCCGTCGTCGAATCGACTCCATCTTCTTGAAATCCGCGAGCTGAGCTTGTTTAGCGAAATCGGTCTCGCCGTCAATAGCTTGACCGAACCAGCCGTTCAAAGATGATGTAGTAGTTGTCCAGGCGTCGTTAACCAAGTCTTCACCTGTTGGAGAGCCACCGACCCAAGCAATAAAGTTGTCCATTCTCTCCCGTTGCCAGCCTGGTGTCAGGGACTTAAACCACTGCGCATCGGTGGACCTATTGAGGCGTACATCTACGGAGGCCGGTGTACGCTGGAAAACGAATAGTTCTTTCGCCGCCTTCCCGAGGTGCGGGATAATCTGAACGCCAGTAGCACCGGTGCCTATGATACCGACACGTTTATCTGCGAGTTTGGTCAGGTTTCCCGTGCTGTCGCCGCCGGTGTAATTGTAGTCCCATCTGCTGGAGTGAAATTTGCGTCCTTTATACGAATCAATACCTGGGATTCCAGGGAATTTAGGCTCATCTAGGGATCCGACAGCACTCACGAGCCAACGCGAAGTGAAATGGTCGCCTCTGTTGGTTTTGGTTGTCCATGTGTGGGTGTCCTCGTGCCAGTCCATTTCAATTGCCTCGGTCTGGCATAAAACCTTATCGTACAGGCCATAGTGATTAGCTAGAAGCTTAAGATAGCCGTGGATCTCATGCCCAGGGGTGTATTTCATCGAAGGCATAAAGTCCTTCATATCCTCAAGGAGAGGCATATAGATATATGATTCGATGTCGATTTGTATACCAGGGTAACGGTTCCAGTACCTGAATATCTCCTTAGCACTGAATTATTGTTTTCCATAGTGGAGACTTACCACACGCCTCCAAAGTCACCAGCCTTCTCAACAATCTGAATATTGGTGATACCTTTTTTTATAAGGCGACATGCGGAGACAAGTCCGCCCACTCCGCTACCAATGATTGTGACATCGACGCTTTTCGTCACGGGCTCACGCTTGAGAGGAGCAGCAAAAGGGTCTTTGGTCAAAGAGAAAAGGCCCTCACGGTGGACAGCGTGATGATACTGTTCAATGCCCTTCTCATTCAAGCGTTTCACACGTTCTTCCTCATACTTCTTCTGTAAACCTTCATAGTCGACTTGTAGGTTTCTCCAATCTTGCGGAGCTCCAGCAACTGCGGCAGCCGCCATGGTTTTCAGTTGGTCACAGTTTGTGTTGGTGGTCGATTCCCAGTGAAGCTTGTTGTCCTACCGGGGTGTATATGATTGTTAGACAGAGTCGAACTTGGATCAGAACATGGGCGGCCATGATGAGGGCGACCTCACAGGCACTAGATAAATGAAACCATGACCGTGCTATAGACCTGGGCTTGTATCATGTTGGCATCGCCCTACCCCTTGCGGAGGAAGAGTGACTAAAGGGGTGTTACTAAATCCCGGCACGGAGTACTTAGTAACTTGACGACTCCAGGTGTGGAGGCCCGATGCGCTAGCACGTCGGAAGAATTGAAAATTAGAGAGCATAATCACTGATGCCAAACCCAGCCGGGCGCTTGTGTCAAGCAAGAGACTATCCCGACCGTTTGAAGGGGATGTCCAATAACACAACACGCCTGACCTGGTAGATGTATCCTGCACCCCATGGTTCTCACTATTCCGAGCGTTTACTTTATGACTGCACAAGCAGAGCATCGCCACTGGCTTTGCTGCTATAGATCGGGTCTGCTGGGTGGACCTCATACTCAGCTGTGCATCCGATTAGGAAGACTCGATCCGTGTTGTGCACACAGTAGCCACAGTGCATCCGGAGAGCTCATTTACTACTCGCGATCGCTCTCTTTTCGGTGAAGTGCTGTCCAGACGACAGCTGTTATGGAGGACCTGTCCATCCAACCATTGCAACCACCGATACACATCAGGCAAGAGCTAAGAGAAATAACAAAACATCCAGCAAGTGACACTAGAGGTGACACGGATTGCCTGTGTAGGCATGATCTCTATATCTGAAATTTTTTTAAAGTCTCTCTACATGCTGCCTAGTTCTCATACCGAAGATTGAATCCTTCGAACTTATTATCTGCCCTCCATTTCCGCAGGATATCCCGGTGCTTGTTGAGGCCACCAGCATAGTACTGAGTACGCGTGGTTTTGTCTCCAAGATCGCCTTCGTTGTTGAAGAACCCAGTGGGGCAACTCTTGAGGAACTGTTGTCTTCCGGCACCAGCTTCAAGGACTTCGCGAATCCATTCGTCCTCTGATTGTTTGGTCGGTTCCATGCTAAGTATCCCGCGCTTTTCCGACTGCTCGAGCAGGTACACAAGGTGTTGTGTCATCTCGACCATGGTGAAGGTCATATTAGGGCTAAGACCGGCCTGCGTCCAGCTGAGAATTGCCAGGTTCGGGAAGCCATGAACTGCCCAGGCGTGGACAACGGCGGGCCCTTCGCTCTGGAATTTCTTGGTAAGCGATATACCGTCGCGACCAATAATGTCAGTTTGCATATGCTCTAAACTCCATTTACCACCCCATTCGAACCCCGTAGCGTAAATAAGGCAGTCGGCAAGGATTTCTTCGCCATTAACAGTAATTCCAGTTTTAGTGACTGCATCAACACCTTTACCATTAGTGTCGACCAGATGCACGTTCGGGGAGTTAAAGCTGCTGAGATATTCGTCATGGAAGCAGGGCCGTTTACAATAAAGATTGTACCACGGCTTAAGAGATTCCGCGGTTTTCCTGTCCTTGACGACCTCGTCCACCCGTCTTCGGATGGCTTCCATCTTTTTGAAGTCGGCCATCTGTAGCTTAAGCGCGCGTACCTCGGGAGTGTCGTTTTCGTCCCCTCCACCGAAGACACCTGGCATGTCACGAAGAGTGGTTGTCCAGCCATCGCTGATAAGGTCCTCAGAAAACTCACCGCCACTTGTGATATTGTTGAAATTAGCCTGGCGTTGTTCCTGCCAACCTCGGGGCTGGGATTCCATCCAAGATGGATCGGTCGGTCCATTAGCACGCACATCAATACTCGAAGGCGTGCGCTGGATGACGTAGAGCTCTTTCGCCCATTTAGCAAGCTGTGGTATAATTTGAACGCCTGTCGCGCCTGTTCCAATGATAACCACGCGCTTGTCCTTTAGATTGGTCATGTCTGGTTTTTCCGGGGTGCCCCCGGTGTACTTCCAATCCCATCGTGATGAGTGGAAGCTTTTTCCTGTGTATGAGTTAATGCCCCGAATCCTTGGGAATTTAGGAGCATGGAAAGCTCCTAAGGCTGTCACCAGCCAACGGGCACGGATCTTGTCACCCCGATTCGTTTCGATAGTCCACGAGTCATCCTCCAATGCCATCTTGTTCGCCAACGTCTGAAAGAGTGTCTTCTCCTTAATGCCATACTTATCGGCGAGTTTGCGAGCGTGATTTAATAGCTCGCTACCCTGGCAGTATTTTTGTGTTGGTATGGAGCCAACTTCCTCCAATAGGGGCATGTAGATATAAGCCTCTACGTCACACTGGACCCCAGGATAACGGTTCCAATACCTGAGAATTCGTGGCAGCGTAAGCACATTGCCGCTTCTGCGATCCCTTGTTCGCACAGTGAGGGTTAGGGAGATATCTTACCACGTACCCCCAACATCACTGCCTCTTTCTATAAGGCACACGTTGGTAAAGCCTTTATCAATGAGTCTCGCAGCGGCTTGGAGACTTGTGTAGCCGGCACCAACGATGACAACGTCGTATGAGGCTGTAATAGGTTGACGTTCGATGACCTTCTCGATATACGGGTCTTCTTCGTATGTCATGGTGCCGACATCCTCAGGGTGGAGATACTGTCCCGGGCCATTGCCGGCACGCTTTTCCCTCTCCTCAATGTACTTTGCCATAATTGCATCAGGATCGAAGTCAACTTTAATCCCATATCGTTGGGTCTGTGATTTGAGGTCCTCCCCGGTGGTGACTGGGCGCTCTCGCTCTGGCGGAGGAGCCATCGTCTCGGTGACTATACTGCCCATGACTAGGTGGAGGAGTTTCTCAGGGACACAATGATTCCAACCTCAGATATATGGGGCCTCGAGTGTGTACCGACAAGCTTACCTCAGCGGTAAGGATATCAGCATAGATTTTGGGAATGGAGCCGAGCTTTGTACCGAAGTATGCGCATGGTGGCTGCAGCTCATTTCTCCAAACCTCCCCTAGCGCGAAGGAGAATTGGCGCAAAGCGGGAGTGCGGTAAAGGTTTATTTCTCCCGCGAGCATAAAAGCCTACAGTCCGAGGTCTCCATCAATGTGGAGTACAGTATTCCTTCATTGCTCTTCCCGCACCGTATTAGAAACGGTTCGTGACCATGTTACGAGACACCAAGTGTCGAGTTACCAACCTAGCTCGCAACAAAATCATTGAGCGACGTTGAATTCCCACTGATCGATTATTTGTCACTGGGGAACGAAATGTGTCTCCTTTTTCAGACCATCTTCCCGGCCTCCGACGTAGTCACGACGGAGCATTTTGCTGAAACAAGACCGGCTTTTACAGACATGGGCATAGTGGCAACCCTGCTAAATAAATAACGAATTATCCATCTAACGTTACTACTTGTGATTTGGTCTTGTATTCCCTCGAAAGCTGGTGCCCGCTGTGATCCGCCCAATACAATCAAGTCGGCAGATCCCCTCCAGACGATTGGCGGTGCTGCGATAGTATGAGCATCGCGAGATGATGCGTTCCCAATTGACTGTTAGCGGAATGCTGGATGAGTACCGATATTTCGACATGATTAATCGTAGTAAACCGCAGAATGGGAACCCATGATCTCGGGTTGCGGATGGCGAGAAAGCAACGTGCAAAGCACAGGCTGATGTAACTATTACTTAGATTTGGACAAGATAATGTTTTAGAATTAAACAGTATTCGTTCTAGCCAACGCGGTCGGATCAAGGCAAACATTCGGGTTGGGGGATCCCTCGGTGTCGTCCTACAGCTCGCGGCCCCTTTGACCCGGTTTGCTTGCCCCTGGTTGTTGTTGGGGAATCAGAAGCTGAGGTGCCATGTGTCATTCCAGGCTTCGTCTCCACAGTTTCATAGTCGTCTCAAACTTCTGTACTGAGCCCAGCCGTTTACAGGGTGCTTGTGCCGACGGAGTTTTAGTTTTTCCTGTGGCTTGTGTGCATGTCGCAATACGAAGTGCCGGCCAATGTACTGTGACGCGCAAGAACCACCTACCTGAGAAAGTATTGACGAGAGGCCTGCAATGTGCAAACAGTCCTGACACATCCCCACCCACGAAAGATCGTATGTTTGGAGAAGCTGTTGTGGTTCGTTCGATGTCATTGGGCAAGTCCGATAGTATCCTACTCGGAAGTTAGTAAGCTGGAGTTATCTCACCCCTCGGTGTGTGGGTTATGTCTTCCACCTTCGAGGCCACCCAAATTTAACATTGTTCGAGGCACTCGGGAATTGTGAGGCGCCTAGGCCGGCACACGACAACCAGCCGGGGTGCTATGCCTCTACCACACAAGGCGGGCTCATAAGCCCCTAAAATCGGTTTAGTGATCCGGCAAACCTTGTAATTTCCTGGCTATAACACCGCCCACTCCTTCCATAACAGCCTGCTCACTGGTCGTGGTTTTTCCCCGAAAGCCCGGACCCAACTCACTACTTCAGTGCACTAGATGTGCCCATTCACTTCATCATTTTTGCAACCTTCATCTCCAAGCGTGATCTAACTTATAACGAGATTAAAAACGCACGGGGCTGAACCCATCAGTACTGTGCAACTCTTCCCATGGCAATCAACACAGGTGCTGGCACGAACGGGGTGTCCAATGGTGACCACGTCATTGAAACAGATGTCCTGATTGTTGGGGCTGGATTTGGGGGCATTTATGGCGTGTATAAACTGCGGAAACTGGGCCTGAAGGTGAAGCTTTTCGAGGCCGGCGGCGACCTTGGTGGCACCTGGTATTGGAACCATTACCCAGGTGCTCGTGTGGACTCAGAAGCTCCCGCGTATGCATTTTCTATTCCAGAGGTGTTCGATAACTGGGATTGGGACGAACGCTTCCCGGACCATATAGAGCTCCGGAAATACTTTGACAAGGTCGATGAGATATGCGACATACGTTCGGATTGCTATTTCAACGCTGCCGTGGTGGAGGGGTCCTGGGACACGGGGAATGAGCAGTGGACTGTCAGGACGGCCGATGGAAGGGTTGCCAAGTGTAAGTATCTCGTTTGCGCCACCGGGTCTTCGTATAAGACCTACATGCCGCAGTTCCCAGGCTTGGAGAGATTCAAGGGCAAACTATTCCATTCGACCGAATACCCCAGAGATAACCTCGATGTCAATGGCAAACGTGTCGCTATTATCGGAAATGGAGCGTCCGGCCTCCAGCTGGTTGAGCAACTAGGCAAGGAGGATTGCCAATTAACGACATTCATTCGCACACCAGTTATCGCCATGCCCATGCAACAGCGGAAGTTCTCTGACGAAGAAAGAGAACAAAGCAAATCATTTTTCGACGGGTTTTATAAGGCCTTGAAAGATTCGCAGACTGGCATTGGGTATAATATACCTCGCAAGTCTATCTGGGATCACACAGACGAGGAGCGTGAAGCACTCTTTGAAAAGCTCTGGAAGCGGGGTGGGTTTTCTTTCGTCATTCAAGCCTACCCGGACTATGCGTGGGATGAGAAAGCAAATTCTCTCTTCTACGACTTCTGGGCCCGAAAGGTGCGCGAACGCGTCACAGACAAGGCTAAAGCAGACGTGGTGGCGCCAATCCCACAGAAACAGTACTTCGGCACTAAGCGGCCAAGTCTTGAACAGGACTATTACGATGTAATCAATCGTCCGAACGTAACAGTGGTCAACCTGAACAAGAGTGGGATTAAGGAATTTCGAGATAGCGGCATCGCCACAACGGACGGGAAGCTATACGAATTCGATATCATCATCTTCGCTACAGGATTCGACAACCTCACGGGGAGCCTAAAGGCTATGGGGCTGTCTGACAAGAACGGTGTTCTTCTAACTGAGAAGTGGAAAACTGGTACCTATACGCATCTCGGACTGATGATCAACGGCATGCCGAATATGTTCATGATATACGGTCCCCAAGCACCCACCAGTTTCTCCAATGGCCCGGTCTTCGTTGAAATGCAGATAGATTGGGTGGCGGACGTCATCCAAAAGATGCGCAAGCAAGGTATCAAAACGATAGATGCACGCGAAGAAGCCGCCATTAAATGGCGGGAGAGCATCCAAGCTGCTGGTGCCAAAACATTGCTACCGTTGGCAGACAGTTGGTATATGGGGGCGAACATTCCGGGAAAGCCTCGAGAGCTTTTAGTGTATGTTGAAGGCGTGAACACCTACGGGAGGAGGATCAATGAAGCCCTGGAGAAATGGGAGGGCTTTGATCTCGTTACGGCATGAGGATTGACAGGTCAGGGTTCACCATTGGACAGCATAGAAAAATTCCTTCGGCAGTTGCCTTCATGTGACCTCTAGCTCTTAGTCCCTAGCAATATGCTCTGCAAGCTTGCATTCGCGTTCTTAAGCTACTAGATTGAGAGTACTGAGCTTTCAAATGGGGTTAGAAAGATGTTCGATGGACGGACAAGACAACAGCAAGGTCCATGAGCGTTTCCTTCGCGGAGCAACTCATTGCGGCTGGTATCTAGTGGTTGGAAAAGCCTGGTAGTTCATTCTAACTGCACCATTCCGGAAGCAAGTGAAGGTTGTCGAGTACCGGGCCGTTGACTCTGCTGAGAGTCAGAGGTCGACGATCTATTTCCTGCCACCGGCTTCCTTGTAGTGCAGCTGCTGCAACATTTAGGGCTTTTCCTGCCCATGCTTGAGACAAACTGTACGTCAGGACAACCATCGTCTTCGATATCAAAGGTCATTCGTAGTGGCGGCCGAGTTCCAAAAGCAGACAAACACGAGTGCGATATGGGCCGGACACCGAACCACGAAATAACCAACGAAGAGATAATTGCCTTCTACGAGCAAGGCTACATCGAGAACCAACATGACCCCTTCCTATCAGGCGAGACATTACACAATCGATAGGAGCCGTAGAGACGCGCGGAATGAGCTCAATCTCGACTTCACGGAGGCATGTGTCATCAACAATAGACAGGAAGACAGAGCGTTTTCACAGTGACTTTGACCCTCAAGATATCAAATGTTGATTCACACGAACCCACTTATCTGGTCGCCCGGGATTTCACGCTCGGACTGCTCCCCACTCATTGGCATTTCTAGATCCTGGACTTTTGGGCAAACTAGAAACATTCCCAAACCACAGGGGCTCTAATTCTCAATGCCATGTTTGAGAATGGCGTCATTATTCGCTTTCGTCCGGAATTTTCCACCAACAGTGTACTCGCACGCTTCGTTGACATAGGGATGTGGTGGTCTGAAGACAATGTCACTGCCACTGCATTCGATCGCCTCGGCTGTTATCGAGGAGTCCTTAATAATCTTCTCAATGGCATCAGCGATGAGCGAAGCAGGGGTCTGGTATGCCAGGGGAATAGCATTAATGATGCTCTCTGGCAGGATTGCGGTTGCGACGGCGCCGGGAATGATGGAATTGACTGTGATCGGCTCGCCCTGGTCTTTCAAACATTTTCCTAGGGACCGCGCCAACCCGAGAACCTAGACGCGAATAAATAATTAGCGATCTCTGCATCTATGGATAACGGTCTCCCACTCACCCCAAACTTCGTGGCTGCGTAGACCGGAAGCTCACCAATGGCGTAGATACCAGCTGTGCTGGAAGTCATAACCAGTTTCCCGGCTCCGGAGGCGTTTTTTCTGAAATAGTGTAAGGCCAGATACGATGACCAAAGCACTCCGAATAGATTGACATCAACAACCCCAGTATCGGGCTGTGGCGGTGCCCCAAATTCGGCCTCCGGAACCCTAGCAGTGAAATCAACCCTGTCGAGAATCCCCTAGCCGGATAATCTCAGTATATCTGACGAATTCGATGGCAGGTAAAGACATTGCTTACCGCGTTCGCGAAAACTAAGTCATTGTTAACTATTAATGTTGCGGTATTCAAGGGGCGGCTTCAACACCATAGGGATTATGCTCATACCAAGGTCCAGACGACCCCATCTCTGATGAACCTGGGAGAAGGCTCGAGCTTGTTGTTTGTACTCATTTACATCGGCCTTCAGAAATAAGTACGAATTTTCGTAGTTCTTGGTGACATTGCACTCTGTAATTGGCTGGCGGTCCACGATCGCCACATTCCAGTTCAAGGCGAGCATACGGCGAACGACGGAGAGACCAATGCCCGATGCTGGCGACTCCAGTATCAGCTTTGTGACAGTCGAGGTACATATGCATCAGCATTACAACTTACCACCACCTGTGATCAGTGCAACCGGAGACGTCGGCATGATGTCAGGCTGGGGAGATGTGCTTTGCTGCTTGTTGAGACCGTGAAAGTGGAGGTTGTTGCAGTTGAAAAAGTCGAGATAGAAAGATGACGGACAATCCAGCAAGGCCTGCAAGACCCTCCAGGCTCATTTGTAAGACGCTTTGAAATTGCATTGAAGAAGCGACTGTCCTAGTACAGGTCAAGCTGAAGCCTGATCTCTAGCTCCAAATACGTGCCGGGGACCGGTGAGGAGAAATTATTCACTATCCTACGGAATACTGCCTGCGGAGCTAATGTACTCCGTGTAAAGTTCCAAACACGGGCTCCAAACATCGCAAATGCACAGGTCCCAGTTCTGAGCCTTAAGAGCCTTACGCTGCGGTCCCTCCTTCTGAGGATTGCCCGAACAAAAGATTGTCCTTACCGACGTGCCTGGAGCAGTAGATCAATCATAACAAAGCAGGCCATCCGATGAAGATTTATGCATCGTGCTGGGCAGAAAGTGCAGGGGAGTGAGATCCGTGTTCAGTGGTTCTCCGTAGTGGGCCCAGCTAGCCGTTTGGTTCCATGTCGCATATTTCCCCCAGGTTGCCACTGGGACAGTTGGCTGGAGCCGCCCGGCAAAGGCGAAGTTTAGTCACCGACAAGGACTAATCAGCATTGTGGCAGTCTTGGTTTCTGATCAACCAGAGAGGTGATGTCTCACCACCGAATTGGCGACACATCCCCAGGATGGACTTACACCACTCTGATATTCCGTGCTGTAGGGATCGCTCACCAGCATAGCGAGGTCTAGCACTTCTTTGCCCGACCATTACGCCAATTCCTTGAGCATCTGATTTTCTTTTCAACTTTTCGGCCACTTACGTCGCCGTTTTGAGCGAGCGCGGGCTATGGCCAGATCAGCTCCGGCGGCATCTTTGGCCATCATTGTACTGATATTTGCCGTATATGTGGCGAGGAATCCTGTTCCTTTCCTGAAAGTGTTTGCCGGCCGAACCGAGCATGCGCCAAAACTGAAGTATGCGAACCATGGCCCGTTCAACAATCAAAAATGCTGGGTAAATCCTGGTATGTGCATTGCTTCTGCAGTCTCGGACCATCAGTCAACCCAGGAATTGACAGGTCAAACAGCAGGTGAAGCTTGTGAAGATGTCAAAATTCATAATCCTTCGAAAAGTGCATTTTTAGGTTGGTGGAAACCGCCAATGCTGTCGGCCATGGCTGGTCCTGATATATAACAGCTTGCGGTAATGCTCGAGATCGATTACAGTTTTATCCCGGTGCAGGGCGTCTCAGTCCACACCCTCATAGGTTCTACAATGAGTATTTCATCAAGTATGGGATCGAGGTGAGTCTGGCAAATACGAAATGTCCTAGGAGACGCGCTTTATTAAGCGGAGAAATTTAGAGCAATACTACGACCCGACTCAGGATAGAGAATTGGAGCAGCGATCATGATCTGGTTTTGCACGGGTTAGACATCTGGCAAGCCCAGGGAAACGATTCTCATGTAGGCTGAACTACAGATACGCTCAAGCAGTCGGATGAAGAAAAGCTAATCTTGAAATGCGGGAAAGATCACAATCTTCGCCGTGAATCATGACCGTCATAAAGAAAGCGTGGTGGCATTCTCTCACACCTTGGGCACCGACTCTTTACGGTACACTAACAAGTTCGTCCATCCATTAATAAAAACTCCTAACGAAGTCGCCGCCGCTGGACCAAGGTATATCTCCTTTTCTAGCCACCCTTTGCTAATACGTTACCTACTTTCCTATCTATCTCCTCATCTCCTCGACCATTGATAATAAGGGGCTTGATGATAACATGATATAAAGGTCCTTCTTTGTGTCGAACGACCATTACTATTATAGTGGTAAGTTGCGCCATTTCGAGGAAACATATGGTCCCTTTCGATGGGCGACCGACGTGGTGTATTGCGAGATGAACGGGAAGCTGGACTGCTGGTCAGTAACTCCTAAGTGGTCTCATCCATGGGCAAATGGAGTACTGGTGGTGGATCAGGGTCGAACCCTGATAGTCAACGACGTTGTCTACGGCACTACTACCGCCTACGACATCGACCCGGTCACCAAGAAACTGACTCCCAAGCAAACCATTGTAAGTTGCTATAAGGTCCCTTATCGCCGTCATAGAAAGCTTAGTGAAATCTACAGGATCTTGGAGCTTCGCCTGATAACGTATCCGAGGACACAGCTACCGGTGACTTGATTGTCTCTGGTAAGTGAAACGTGTGCCGAAATCACCTTGCGGGCGCCTTAACCGAGAATCCCTGCCCCGATCCTCATGAAATTAGCTGACAATAAAACTTGGGAACAGTGGTTCCCGACCTAAAACAGATTTATGGAAGATATCTAGGCGACGATCCACTCAAGCACGAGATACTAGTTCCAGCCGCGGCTCTCCGCCTGGTGAAGAGAAAGAACTACGAGGCCGAAGTCCTGTACTGGGACGATGGCTCAACGGCAAGCATGCTAACCGGGGTTGCTTATAACTCAGCATCTCGTAGGCTAGTGTGTGGCGGCGTTTGGGAGCGGCACTTTGTAGTCTGCGAGATCCCGTAACAAGCGAATGATCGGAATCAGCTAGACAGCCAGAATGCTGTGTCGCGTTTAGGCAGCTTATTATCGAGGAAGAGCTACGATCCCTCGGGGATTACCTCAAATGACGGAAAATCCTGCCACTTCATAGGTCATCTTAGCTCTTCAATGGATACGCTGTCAGAACCTCAGTCCCTAACAATCACTGACTCCTCTATCCTCTAATCTTCGGACTCACCTACTGTACTATTTTATATAAAGCCTTGTTTTTATTACACCTTGTCCATAATCCTTAGCGCTGGTCACGTACACTGCGTTACGCGCACACTATAAGGTGTTATTGTCGCAATTTCATATATTAATAGTTTAATAATAATAATACATAAAGTCTAATAGGTTATAAGCATCCTTTTACTCTTTCGCTGACCGTATATTGACCGTCTATAAAGATACAGAGTTAATACATCGCGTTACACGAATTCGCCGAGTTTCAGGCATTTTAGGTGTTGCGCAACACGAATAGGCATACTAGGCACTAAATCGCTAGGTTATTAATAATAACTACCTCTTAGGTCGCCTATATATATAGGGGCGTTATTTAATAGGGTATTATCCTTCTTCGATAATTATAGAATTAATAGGGCTATTTTAGGGACTCTTTTTCTATTAATTAGTTAATCTAAACCTTATTTATAAGTAAACTAACTAAATTACCTCCCCTAATAGCGTTTAGGCCTAGAAAAGGTAGAATATATAGTCTAAAGCTAGTAATACTATACTAGGTCTTCCTATTATATATTACTACGGGTAGTTATTATTATAGGGGGGAATAATAAGGGTAAAGTTATATTAAATAGTAAACTAAACTTTATACTATAGCTACTCGTAATTTATATATAACTCTAAGTATAAGAGTACTATACGGCGCTTATAAGGATACCTAAGAGGGATCTATTATAAATATCTACTAAAGAGATATATAAGGCGATAAATAACTTTATTATAGAGTCTTAGCCTTACGAGAAGAATAAAGATAGTAATATAGTTATATTTATTAGTATAAGTTATATAATATAATATAAGCTTATTCTAGAATAGCCTAGAAGCTTCTAGAAGTCTTAATTTATAATTAAGCTTACTAATTAAGGCTTCTAAGGTCTTCTATATAGTTCTATAGCTAGTACCCTTTAAACTATATAAGGGTACTTCCTCTCCCTCTAGATAGCTATTAAATAAGTCCTTTATTAATTAAGTTACTAATATTAAGAGTTTAAATAGCTCTATAATAAATATTTAATTAGTATTAGGAATAGACCTATATAAATAGGTAGAGTACAGCGATTAGATAATAGTTTAAGATTAGGCTATTCCCTAACTAATACGTCCTAACTAATAGAGACTTAAAGCATAAGAGAAGAGGAAGAGTCTCTTATACGGGAAGTGTACGAGAGATAAGCTCCTCGTACCTATTAGGTTTAGCGGGAAGTGCTGGGTATCTATACGGCGGCGTGCTTAGCTATTTATAATAACTAGTACTTCCGCGATCTCTATAAATAAGCTATAGTAGCTAATAACCTCTATAGCTTTCTCGCCTATCCTTCGGATACTAATATTAAGAGTTTAAATAGCTTTATTATAACGAATATTTAACTAGTACTTCCGCGATCCCTATAAATAAGCTATAGTAGCTAATAACCTCTATAGCTTTCTCGCCTATCCTCTAAATATATCTAAAGATAGAGGTTAGAGTATTATTATAAATCGCTCTATATAAGGTAAGTTCTACGCTTTAAGGGTTTACTCGCTAAGGAGTAGTAATATAATACTAGCCTAAGGTAAAGGTATACGGTTACTTATAATAGTGTAAGGTGGAATAACACTCTTATATCTAAAGGTAGAGGTTAGAGTATAACTAATATTAACTATACTTCCTATAGAAGTAATTCTAGCTATAGCTATATATATAAGTAGGTTTTCCTATCTAGATAGGTCTAGGTATTATATTATTACTCCTATTATAGCCCTTAGTATTATAATAGTATAATACCTATAATAGCCTATTTCCTTTTTAGGTTATTATATAACCTAAGTTAGCCTTACTAATAAGGCTATCCTTCTCGCCTAACTTTCCGTCTTATACTAGGTATAGTAGATTATATAAAGGCTAGTTTATAATACTTTCCCCTCCTTAGCCTATTCGTTATCCGTAATATACTTAAGGTAGGCCGTAGCTCGCCCTTCTATTATTCTTTCTTTCCCTATAGCTAACTATATAGGCCTTTAGGGTATATAAGTCTATCCCTAAGCCTCCTAAGTCTTCTAAACCCGTTATTCCTTAGTAATAGTGTTAGAATAAGATTACTAATTATACTAAATTCGTAGAAAAGATAAAAGCTATAGTTATCTATATTAAGTATATAAACTATAGTAAAGCCTACTTCTACTTAAGGGAGTAGAGCGTTAAGTATATAGTATATCTATAATACTAGAGAGAGTATAATAGAATATTTTCTATAGAAGAGCTTTATAAAATTAGGGAGTAGAAAAAATAATTATTAGCTAAGTTAAGGGCTAAGAGATGTAAAATTATATATTTATAAAAAACGCTAGTAGAAGCTTACTAGTCCCTAGTAGCCCTAGAATATAAGATAGCTAAAGTAGAGAAGGAGGACTTCTCCCTTTAAGACTTTATTATAAAGTTAGATAAAGTATTTAGTAATATATTAAAATAAGAGATAATAGCTTTAGGCGCTTTTAATAATATATCTCTCTAGGATAAAGTAGCTTTAGCTAAGCTAGACTTTATCTAATAGAATATACTACTAATTAAGTCTATTAATTAAAATAAAGTCCTAAACTTTTAAGATAGTAGTTAATAGATAGCTATTTAGTTTATATCTTTCGCTATTCTCGCCTAGTAATACTATTAGACTATAGATTTTAGTAGATTATTTCTTAATTCCTATATATTTTCTAAGTTATTATATCTTAACTATTTAATTAGATAGTATCTTAGTATTTTATCTAAGTAGTTAAGAATATACTCTATATTATATAGTAGTTCCTAGATTTCTTTATAAACTAGTACTAGTTCTAGTTTAGTATTTAGTAGTACTTTCTCTAATAGCGATTTATAGAAGATTAAGTAAATATTTATACTAATAAGTAATTTTATTTTAAATATAACTAGGTCTAGCTTTCTTTTAATTTTATATAATCTAATCTTTATATAATTAAGTTTATTTAATAGCCTTATTATTTTAATATTTTTTTATAAAATATAAACTTTCTCTCTCTTTTAGAAATTTAGTCCCTTAGATCTCTTTATATTTACTTATTTTATTATTTTTTATTAAATTTTCTATAGTTCCTTTTTAAGTATCTTATATAATAATTATAGCCTCTTAACTAAGATTTTTACTTTTTATATAATTAGTTTTACTTCTCTTAAGTCTTTATTAATATTTAGGTACCTCTTATAGTTTATATAAAATAGTAAAATTCCTATAACTAATATAGAATTATTATAAGTAAACTATACTATAAATAGTAGTTTAACTTAATTATTCTATTAATAGTTTATATAGTATTATAAATACTATTTTAATATTTAATTTATTCTTTTTATTTATTTATTTATTTATAGATAATATACTATTAATAGTTTTTAATATATATCTATTAAGTTTATAAGTAACTACTAAAATTATAATATAAAGAGCTTATCTTTATTTAATTTAATTATATCTAGTATATTATATTATATAATTACTATTTTAGTTAAGGTATATACTATATCTTTTATTATACTAGATTTCTTTTATAACTAGAAATAGATATATTTAGTTAACTTATCCCTTATAACTAATATTAAGTTATATTTCGTCTCTATTAATAGTTCCTTAGACTTTAGTAGCTTAATAATAAAGTTTAATATAATAGTTAACTATACTTTATTAGGTAACTCTACTATTTATAATAATTTATATAGTTTATATCTAGTATATTTAGCTTTATACTATATATTATAGTTCTTAATATACTCCTTAATCTTCTTCCTAAGTTATAGCTATATATAGTCTCTAGTAACTAGCTTAAATATTTTATTAATTCTCTAGTAGCCTACTATCTTATTATTATATCTTACTAATATAATCTCCTATTATCACTAGACTAAGAGCTTTAGTTATTTAGTTATTATTATAATTATCTAAGATTCCCTTTAGTAAATTAGAACTTCTCTCTTTTACTCTAATAGTATAGCTAATATAGGTTTTATTATTCTTATATAATTCGCCCTTTAGCTAAATATATTAGCTCTCTTATTCTTTATTACTTAAATATAGTTAATTCTAAAGTTATATAAGACTAATATTTTAGCTTATCTAACTTATCTTCTATTAAGTTTCTTTATAGTAGTTTAGTATAGTAAATTCTTATAATCTATAAATACTTATACTAAGTATTTAGTACCTTTAAGGTATACTTACTATTACTAGAATACTTTTACTATAGCTAGAAGTTCTTTATTATAAATATTATACTTTAATTTTAGCTTTATTATCTTCCTAGATAGACTAGAGATTAAATAGTTTTAGGTTAAGTTATAGAGGCTTTTATTTAGTCTAATAATAGTACTTAAATACTTTTATACTATTTAAGCCTAAGTTTAATAGGACTTTCCCTAGTCTAATAGGGCCTAAAAAACTTAATTTTTTTCTAAAAATAGTATATTTTACTACTATTTTTAGTAAAATTTAGGTTTTTTAGTATCCTATAGGGCTTATTACTAAAATTATTATATTTAAGTACTTTATTACTAAGTAAAACCACTATCTAGTAGGGCCTAAAGCCCTATAGGGTAGTACTATTTTATTACACTACCTAATATCTAATTTATAGTCTATTCCTAGAATAGTAGACTACTAGCCTAATTTTACTATTCTCCCCTTTTTAGTTTAGGTATATACTAATTATCTTATTAGATATATTAGTTTCTAAGAGAGCTTCTTTTTTACGATTAAAGATAGTAAGGATAGGGGCGCTAGTTAAGTATCCCTTAACCTCCTTAAAGGTACTCTCTTCCCTTATCCTAAATTTAAAGTATATCTCTCTCTTTATTAGATTATTTAAGGGTATAGTAAGTCTTAAGAACCCTTTAATAAACTATTAGTAATAGTTTATAAGGCTTAAGAATATTTATATCTCCTTAATTATCTTTAGTTATAACTATTCTTTAATAGCTTAAATCTTTACTAAATTTAGTTTTAGCTATTCTTATAATATAGGATAGCCTAGAAATACTATTTCTTATTAGTAAAACTTATATTTACTAAGTTTTAATAGTAAATCTTTTCCTTATAACTTCCTTATTATCTTCTTAATATATTTTATATACTCCTTATATATCTTAAAATAAATAAGTATATTATTTAAATAAGCTAGAGTAAAGTCCTTTAAGTATTCTTTAAGTATATTATTAATAAGTACTTAGAATATTATAAGAGTATTAATTAACTTAGAGAGTAAAGTTATTAGTATAAGAAAAAAGGACTTAAGTATAGGTCGAATAGCGATTAAATAGTGTACTTAGAAGATAATATAACTATTACTATAATAGCTATAAGTAGTAACACCTCTATAATAAGCTACGATACCTTCTACGACTAGTACACGAGAAGCGACCGACCTTAAGGCGTCTTAGTATATAAGACGTGATAGAGACGCGCCACTAGGCGTATAAATAATAAACTAATATTAAACCCCTAAATAATTTAGCCTAGATAGATATATAGAAGACTTAATAGTAATTAAGGAGAGTCTTAAGTAAGAGAGGGTATTATAAAAGTAGCTATAAGAGTTAGAAGGGGTTATTATACGCGCCTTATACGTATTAAGTAGAGAATATATACTAAATATTAGATTAGAGAAGAGGCTCGCGATAATAGAGGGTATACTAAAAAGAGCGCTTAAAATAAGGATACCCTCCGCGATAATAAGCTTAACGACCTTATAAATATTAATTATAAGTAATATACGACTTAGGGGTATATTACCTATATTAAGTTTTCCCTCTTAGCCCCCCCTAAGGTACTAGGTTAGAGTAACTATACTTAGGGTAAAGGGGAAACCTATAGAAGAGGTCCTAAAGAAGGTCTAGAGGATAATTATAGGGGTAGTTATAATTTATATACTCTATAGTGGCGATATAGATATAATAGTCTTAGATAAAGTAATAAAGAAGAGGGCGTAGAGTATTCCCTTAACGGCGGACCTAAAGGTCTATAGCTAGAACTACTTAGTTAAAGCCTTAGGGGTACTACTTAGTACGCGAGTTATACTAGGAAGGGATAGTAATAATATATATCTTATAATAACTATCTATAATAGCTTAAGAATACTTATAATTAGCCTAAAGATTATAAGAATTTAATAGCTATATAGCGAGATAGTGCTAACTTATATATATACTATAAGTAAGTAGTAAAGCCTATTATTAATAGGCTTCTAGATAAAGGCGATATATTATATAACTATCTAGAGGGGTCTTATAATTAGTATATAGCTTTATAAGATATATTAATTTAAGAGATCTCTAAAGGAGGTTTAGTACTTTAAATACTAATAGTAAGACTATATATAAGCTATATATATAAAGTATATAAGATACGAAAGATATATAAGCGCTTACTTAACTAGGAACTATAAGGAGGAGAAATCCTCTTATATAAACTATAGGAGGGGGTATCTAGTATAGTACTAATATAGCTACTAATTTTTCTAGGCCTACTATAATAAAGTATAGCTATAGTAAGTTATACTTATCGCGTATATAGCTAGTATATAAAGTGTTCTAAGATAGTAGATATAACTAGATAACTAGATTAATATAATAAATAATAAGAGGAGATATAAACCCTTAAGGTAAAAGAGTAGCTAGTTATAGTAATATATAGACTAATTATCTAATATTAAAAGAGTAATATAAGCCTTATTATAGAGCTATATTAGCTTCGCGGGCGCTTTATAAGCGACTATTAATAGGGATAATATAGATATAGTACTAGTCTTTAAGGATAAGTAAAGTATATATTATTTAGTATAACTATAGCTATAGTAATAAATATATATTACGCGCGCTCTTTAATAGCTTTATATAATCGCTAGTAATTATAGTCTAGGAACTTAGTTATAATAAAGATACTTAATTAATATACTACCTAAAGTTATACTAACTAGTATATAAGGCGCTACTAATAATAGAAGTATACTTTATAATTAAGCGAGATATACTCGCGTTATACTAAAGATATAGCTAATTTAGCCTAAATATTATAAGTCTCTATCTTTATATAGATAATACTTAGCTTATAATTATTAATATATATAGCTAAAGAGGCTAGGGCCCTATAGTTAGGGAGTAGCTATAGGTAACGCGCGCGCTAGTGGAGATAAAAGGATAAGTCCTACTTATTAGAGACTTTAATATATATTACTTATAGTAGAGAGATATAAGAGTTATATATAAATAGTAAAGTAACTATCTCCTTAGAGCTATAAGGCGCGAGGGACTAGAACTACTAATATAGAGAGGGGAGATAATATAGAAATAGGGCCTCTAGAAGACTATAATTAATTTAATATTCGCCTTATATATATTAAGTATATAGATTAAGTACTATAGTATAATTAATAAATAGACCCTTATTTAGGACTATATCCTAATTAAGATTACCTTAAGCCTTATAGTAAATACCTACTTACTTATAATAAGTATATAATATATACTTAGTAAGCTAAATACTAAGGCGCTTTAAGTAGACCTTAATAACTAATAGCTTAATATACTAGAGATAATATAGGGCGTACTTATAACTCTTCTCTTAAAGTACTACTTAAGAGCTAAATTATCGCCGCGAGCTAGACTAAATTAGTTATTAAGGGCGACGGAGCTCCTTATAGGCGCGAGATATATAAGATATAGGTATAATATAGCTAGGGCTAAATAGGATAGATAAGAGGCCTAGTATCTCTTAAGCTAGCTAAAGTAGAAAATATAAAAGAATATAAGAGTAAACTAGAGGCGCCTAGTATAGGAACTATTAAATATAGTAATATATCGCCTCTAGCGACTCTTAAGGTAGAGTAGGCGAGCTATATATAAGCTATATATAAATCCCTATATTCTAGCGCTTAAGTAATAAAAAGAGGATAACTTAATATATAATAATATAATAAAAATATAAATCCTTATAGAGAAGTTCTTTCCCTAAGTACTAGTAGCTTAATAAGAGCGCGAGTTATAGCTAACTTATACTCTAGATATCTTATAGTAGATCTCTATAGAGGAGATATAAGATATCCTAAATTAACTCCCCTTAAGGAAGGCCTTAGGCCTAAATAGTATCTTAAATAAGGTTCTTAAAGTACTAAGCTAAATACTTAGCGAACCTCTAGCGTATATAACTAGTATAGCTTTCGCGCGCGAGAAGCTTCTAGAGTTATATAAGGACTTAATAATAATCGCGCTATAGAAGGAGGGGAAGAGGAACTATAGTTTATCTAGTAGCTATAGGCTAATCGCCCTTAAGGATACTCTAGTAAAGATAGTAGAGAAGGCGCTTATAAACTATATTATAAATATACTTAAGGAGTATAATCTCTTCTTATAGATATAAATAAGCGTAAGGTGTAATTAATTAACTCTCTTAGCTATAAGTATACTTACTATATATATAGGGGCTATATAGAAGGCGCGACTAGACTATATAGTCTTAATACTAAGCCTTAATATAGTAAAGATATTTAATAATATCCCCTATAGACGCTTCCTTTAAATCCTTAGGGCTAAGGGGTTCCTAGACTAGCTTATAAATATAGTTAGAAGCTTCTTACGCGAGAGATATATATAAATTATATATATAGGGTACTAGAGCGACTAAATAGCTATAAATATAGGTATCCCATAGGGGTCCCCTCTCTTATTTAGTCTCTTCCTCCTTTATATCTTAGGCCTACTTAAGGCGATAGAGGGGATACTAGATATTTAGAGCTTTAGGTTTATTAATAATATAAACCTTATTATATAGGGCGCGAGCGCTAAGGAGAACTATTATAGACTATAAGTAGTATACTTATAGTATAAAATATAGATAGAATATAATAAAGTAAAGTTTACCCTAAATAAGTACTAGCTTATTTACTTTATATAAAGTTACTAAGTCGCGCGCGAGAAATATATATCTAGTATTACTATTATAAGGTACTAGATTAGGCCGAAATAGATAGTAATATAGATACTTAAAGTATAGCTAGACCCTAAGCTCTCCTAGACTAAATATATAGTATATATAGCTTATAAGGGCCTAGTAGCCTTTACTATAGTTATATATCTTATAATCGCGATATAAGGCCTCTTTACGAGGAATATACGCCTCCTTTATATAACTATAGTCTAACTAATTCTCCTCTATAAATTATAGAAGTAGAGGATATAAGTTATAGAAGACTTACTCCTAAGATTATAGATCTAATTACTAAAAGCTATATAGAATATCTACCTATAAAGAGTAACTAGGGGCTACCTCTAGACCCTATAAGTAGCTCTAGAAAAGGAGACCTAGACCCCCCTAATTAATATCTATATCGCCTTAGGTGTAGCTAAGAGGGCTATATAAGCTAGATATAATCTAATAATAAGATATACGCGACTTATAGTTTAAGCTATCTAGAATAGGATAAGGAGTAACCTAAATCTAATACTAAAACTAAAGAGAATTAAGCTTATAATTATAACTATTTAAAAGATCTAAAACTATAAAGAGATTAACTATTAAGTATACGCGACTCGCGGCTAAGCTATATTTATAATAAATACGATAAATAACTAGATCCTAAGGGCTATAGCGTGAAAGGACTAAAAGATAAGATAGAAGGAGTAAGTTAGTTAATATATAGGCCTATACTTACTTATAGCCTAGACTATACTCTAGATATAGAATTACTATAAGCTCTATATATAGCTATTAAAGGTATAGATAATAGTATTATTCCTAATATATATAGAAGTAATTAGCCTTAATACCTAGTTAGTAAGTATTTATATCCTAAATATTAACCCCTAGTGCTACTATAGCTAGATCTACTAGATAATTTATTACCTACTACTATATTACCCTAACTATAATTAGACTTATTTACTATAAGTATATAGGATAAAGTAGTTAAACGAGATCCTCTCGCGACCTAAGCTAATAGCCTATATAGTACACTAGCTAGTTATAAGCGGCGCGCTTATATAGCTCTAACTAGTATATAAAATTAAGGAGAAGAATATAATATAACTAGCGCTATTTATTAACTATAAAAGATAATAAAGGGATTAAGACCTACTAAGAGTAAAGAAGAAGGCTATATAGGTAATAGACTTAAGGTAATAGGAGGAGAATATAACTTATACGCGACTAGCGCCTAAGCCCCGCGCGGTAAGCCCTAGGTTTTCCCTATTATAAAGTAGGGCTTTATCCTAAGAAAGAAGAGAGTCTATATAGTCCCGAGAGGAGATCTAAATTAGACTATAATAGAATTAATAATAATAATAATAATAACTTAAAGAGTATAATTAAGTATTTATAAACTCTCTAGCTAGTTTAAAAGACTATCTTCTATTCTTCTTTAGCTTTTATCTATACTTAATAGTAGATATCCTATATATTAAGTACTATAAGTTACTTAGCTTTCTTAAGCTAGTTTTATAGCTTCTAGATTAGTAATATTAAATAAATATTCTTTTTAGTAATTATATTTAGTAATCTAAAATTAATATAAGGCTTTAGGGTTTTATTCTTCTTATTTATAAAGAGTATAATATAGAATATCTATATCTTATTATTCTTTTAAATAAATCTCTTAGCTTCTAGATCTTATATATACTTCTATAGAAAGTTTAACTCTTTCTTAAATAGTTCTCTTAACTATTCTTTATAAGAAGAGTTTTCCTTTCTCTCTTAGAACTTTATTAAGTAGTCCTAAGGTTTATACTTAGGTAATATAATAAGTTCTTCTTACTTCTAGAATAAGTTCTTAAATTCTTTATATTTTAGGGATAGCTTATATATCTCTAGTCTAACTAAAATATATACCCTTAATTATACTTAAATTACTTTAATAGGGGCTCTTAGAGATAATTAGTCTCCTATTTCTCCTGTATAACTATATTCTAGAAACTTAAGAGTTCTTTTTCTTTAGTTAATTACTAGATTATAGTTAAAGAGCTATATTATATTAAGTATTATATTATACCTTAGTAGTATTATTATATTAAGAGATATCTATTCTTAATATTATTTAATTATTATAAGTATATTCTATATCTATTCTATAATTATACTAGTAGTTTATTTATTTACTATTAATAGGGTATAGAGTAGTTATTTCTTTATTATATATTCTTATAGCTTCTAGCTTATTTCCTTACTAATATAGTTCTAGTTAGCTCTATAGTTTATTAAGGCTTTAACCTTAATTCCTATAAGCGTAACTTAGAATAATATATACTTTATATATTACTCTAATAGAATTATATTTATAGACTAAGGTCTTCCCTAGAGATAGTTTAACCTCCTTAGTCTATCTCTAAGTTATTTTTTAGTAATAGCTAATATATATATCTTTATTTATTCTACTTATAGTTAATATTAGAATACTTATTTAAGATCTTAAATATCTTAAGGTATACTTAAGTTATTAAAAAGTTTAGATTTATATAAAATAAGTACTAATATTCTAGTATTCTACTATTATAACTAGTAAAGTACTAATATTAGAAGTATTTTATAATAGAGTCTTAATAGATCTAGTAGTTTATTACTTCTTTTATTAACTTTAAATTATATACTTTTCTAGTTATTATAGAGTAATTCTTAATTTTATAATAAATATAGAGATATTATTATATAGTATATTTTAAGTTCTTATATCTATAGCCTTCTTTTACTATTTACTTAAAGGCTTTAGAGTAGATTTTCTTATTATTTATATTAAGGTTAATATTATAGTAGTATTAATATTTAGCTAACTTCTTATAAGAGTATTCCTTATTATTATATAGAAATACCTTTACTAGATAGAACCTTTTTACTCTATTATTAGTAATTACTCTAACTTTTTAAGTCTTTCCTAAGATATAGCCTAAACTATATTATACTTTATACTTACTCTAGATTTACTTCTCTTTCTCCTTAGTATATTAGATAGTAATTAAGATTAGAGTAATCTCCTAGTATATATATATTTTCCTAAAATCCTTATATTAGCTATTAAAGTAATAGTATAAGTTAATTTACTTTAGATATTATTACATTAGTACTTCCTTATTAAATATAATATAGATATATTATCTATTTATATATCTTAACTAGTAGATTTCCCTAGTTATCTATATATTAGTAATAATTCTAATTTATTTTACTATTTACTTTATTACTATAAACCTTTACGCTTTCCGATTATTATTTAATTCTAGTAGTAAGTTCTTAGCTAGATTAATATTTAAACTTATTTCTTAGTTTATTATTCTAAGTATCTATATTATAGTTCCTTATATCTAGTTCTATATTTCTTATAGTAGTTCTACTATAATAACTTCTTTAGCTATATAGGTATATAGTTAGGATTTATTATAGTTAGTTTATTTATAGAACTAGATTATTATTTAGGCTAAGCTTTAGAATTCCCCTTAAGGGTTAAAAATAGTATACTAGTACTTTATTTATTCTTAAAGGTACTTAGGCTCCTTATACTACTTAACTTCCTAAAATAAAGTAATAATTTTTATATATTTTATTATAGTCTTAATAGTAATAAATTAAATAATATTATTATTAATATTTATTATCTAAAAGCTATTATTATTTCTTCTTTCTTTAGTATCCTATAGATCTCCTTCTTAAGTAAGAGTTTCCTAAATCCCTTTAGGCTTCCTATTATATTAGTTATTCTATTTCTTAAGTGGCTAAGGGAACTAGCCTAAACCTATTTTATTAGAATAGTATATAAGATAACTATTATTATAATAAATAATTTAAGATAGAGCTATATATTAATTAGTTATAGCTTCTTTATATATCTATATAAGAGCTATTATAACTTCTCTAGAAGTAACTTCCTTTAAGTAGTCCTCTTAGGGTTTACTAAGTTCCCTATAAACTTCCTAACCTAGATACCTCTACTATATTATTATACTTTTACTATTAGTAGTTATTTAGGTCTTCTTTATAGTATTAGTCTTTTTCACTATAAAACTAGCTATACTATTACTTATTATATATAGTCCTTAAGTTATTTATTAATAATCTTTTATATAATATTTAAGTTTTCTATAAGTATAGTATAGTCCTTCCTTTCCTCGCTAAGCTTATTATTTATTTCCCTAACTCTAGCTATAGTGTCCCTCTTAGCCTCTAATACTATTACCTTTATTTCTTAAAAAGGAGCTTTAGTATATAAGATCTAAATCTATAGAATTACTATAGTTTCGCCTTTTACTAAACTAGTAGCCTTAATAAGTGTATTTAATTAGATTATAGCGCTTATTCTATTTTAACTATAGTTTATAGAGCCTATTATTAATTTTAATTACTTTATTTACTATTTCCTTATAATTAGTAGGTAGATCTATTATCTCTTAGCGAACTAAATCCTTAAGCCTATTATAGAAGATCTATATAAATATATTCTTATCTTCCTAGTTTAACTTCTTAGTAACTTAGTTAAACTTAGAGTAGTATATAGCTATAGATCCCTTCTATTTAATAATATAAATTACTTAGGCTACTATTTATTTATTATTAATAGTCCTAAATACCTTATAAATATAAGTCTTAAACTTTATAAAGTATTTAAAGTATACTAATATATCTCTATCTAGGGTCCTAGTATTTATATAGTTCTTTATAGTTAGCTTAAACTATATAAAGGCTAACCCCTTTAAGTATATTATAGTATATATAACCTTACTAGCTTTAGTACTAAACCTAGTTAGGTTAAGCTTAAATACTAGCTTAAGCTAAATTAGAAAGGCGTTAAGTCTACTATAGTCTCTATAGTATAGGTCTACCTTAAGGGTATTCTTCTCCTTAGCCCCCCTAATATTAGCTAGGCTAGTTATAGATAGATTCCCTAGGCTCCCTATAACTAGTTAATTAGTAGTTAGCGATATTAGTTAATTACTACTAGATATTCTTATTACTACTTATTAAGAGAGTAGTTAATATATTATAAATTACTTTACGTAAGGTAAGTTCTACGCTTTAAGAGTTTACTCGTTAAGGAGTAGTAACGTAATACTAGCCTAAGGTAAAGGTACACGGTTACTTATAATAATATAAAGTAGAATAATACTCTTATATCTAAAGGTAGGGGTTAGAGTATAACTAAGATTAACTATAAATTATTCTATAGCGTAAACTAATCCGACTACTATATAGTTCCTTCTTAGTAGAGGGACCGAGGTAGACTATTTAGGACTACGATAGTCTAGAGTAGTCCCCTATAGTCCTCCCTATATAGGACTATAATAGACTATAATAGTCTACTATAGTCCTTCTTAGTCTAGTTAGTTACGTATTCTATAGCCTTACTAATAAGGCTATAGTTTTTAAGGCCTCGCCTGACCTTCCGCCTATATCTCCCTAGGCGGCCGTATAAGAGGTCTCCTCGCGGCACCCGTAATAGCTAACTTATATTATTTACTTATACTTACCTTTAAGTATCTAGTATCTTACTATCTATTATATCTATCTTATATTATATCCCCTATACCCCTACTAGAGCCTTATAACTAGAGATCTAACCTTTATTAGTTAGTCGAAAGGAGTAGCGCTAATAGTCGTCCTCGACTTATAGGCTAGGCACCCCTATTAGTCGGTCCGGATAGGCTACGCATTAGCCGTGACCCTATATATACTTCGCTAAGCCTATAGCTGTAATAGCTACGTAATCTGGAAAGATATAAAGAACTTCTACCTTTTACGTGACTCGAACCCTCAACTACCGTGCGTAACTTAGTGTGGCCACCCAGTACACCTATACGGACCACGTGCGATTCTCAGAGCAGGCGTCACATGAATTACCTGGATAATGTCAGGAAGAGGTCTACAGCCCCTGGGGATCGCCTAAAAAGACTGAGTATCCAGGTAATTTATGCCCGGAACTTGGACCTCTTAGCTAATATGCCTGTCTGAACCCGGTTCATGACACTCTTAGTGTTACGTAAGTCTAATATAAGATAGTAATACTTAATAGCTACTAGCTTATATCTTACTCTTCTTCTATATATAATCTAACTCTTCACTTAATTTAGGTAAGGACTATAGTACTTCTATAAAAGTACTATATCTTATTTCCTATTACTCTATCCTATTATCTCCTCCTGTACTATTCTCTAGTGCGATTAGGTCTTATATCCGAATTAAATAAGAGGTCTAATTAGCCCTATAATAGCGTTAAGTTCGTAACACTTACCCTCCCCTAACAAGCGAAAGCCCGTCAAAGAGTAGATGGGAGCGGAAGAGAGTAGGGGGGAGCAGAAAGGGAGCGCGAAAGAGTAGAAGGGAGGAGAAGAGAGCGGACGAGGGAGCGAATAGGCTAAATAGTCGTTAGCGGGAGAGTAAAGTGGCGAGGGATGAGTTAGTGAAATGACCTTAGGTGTTGATTATTCGGGGATTATAAGGATAAAGCTTATTCCACCTACTAAAATAGACTTCGCGACGTATAATTCTATCCCTTTTTATATCTATTTATATATAATTTAAGGTTAGTAAATTAGTTCTAGAAATTTATCGTATAGAGTATATATATATTATAATAGGGATAATAATTTTTACAGCTTTTGATTGGTCGCATGTGACCGTGCCATTTGCACGGGAGTTCTGATTAGCTGCGGCATTAGCGCCAGAGTGCTGTGCCTTCAGCATATATTACAGGCAGCATACTTGCTTGCATTCAACATGCATGCATACCAACAAGTCAATTGAACAGTATTACCTTGAGACCAGTGCTACCAATTGCAATGTAGTGTGTATGTGTTACCAAGAGGCAATGCCCGCCGCCGTACGATTCCTCATCCATAGGCTCTGAAGCCGCGCCCCAGTTCAATATATTTATATATATATATATACCGGAATGTCGTACTGGTACAAGATACACATGTCCAGCCATTTGTGGACTTGCAGGCCATAATAGCCTCCCCCTCCTTCGACCACAACTCCTTGTTCTATCCCCACTGGATTCCCCTCCTGTACGTCCAACCACATCGAGTCGCGAGACTCACAACCACGTGTATACTTGTTTGACGTCTTATATTGCTTCCTTTGACTTTCCGATTCGAGACACACACTCCATTACGCGTCCAGAGATGGCGAAGCCACTAGCTCCAGATTCCAACACCCGCGTCGCATCAGACAATTCCACACAAGCTTCCACCCTCGAGAATTGCAGTTGATGGACAGCATAGCAAAGTTTTTCGTCGCAGAAGCAAAAGTATGGCCACCCATAGTCATATTTCGTATGCCGGAAAATAGAAGCGTCGAAATCATTGAATAACACAAAAAGAATGTCCAAGTGCCATCCAGCATTGCAGAGTTCCGTGAAGTCCAAGTCATCCCGTAGTCGAAATCGCTGCTTTGCGAAACATAATGTAGGAAAGATGGGAAAGAGCGCTTATATTCGACAATAAATGATACGGCCGAGGAAGTAGGGTAATTTTTTTTGAAATGTGAGCGGAACGTCCGAAGTACTGTAGCCTCCGCGGAGATCGGAAACCAAGGCGGAAAATCAGAACATGCCGCCGTCTTGATGGACGCTCAGAGAGGTTGTACTCCGGTTCGGGAAAACAGGCATTGCCGGACTACGAAGCCTTTCATGACCAAACTCCGACAGCATAGCCTGGTTCCGTGCACGAGCAGCCATACTGCCGCCCTCACTGCTGATCTTCCTAAGACGATTGCGTGGACGTGGTTGAGGTTTCTGCTGTAAATGCTGGTGTTGATCGGTAAACGCACGCTGGGCGGCAGGGAAACCCATCGGGCCACGACCCGGAGATTCAGGCGTTGAGACCATCTGGGAAGCGTGCATCCTGGGACTCGGATATTCCTCAGACTTTTCCGTCGTGGTATTTCCGCGTCGACGTGGATTCATGGTCGGAACTGGTGGGCTTGCAATTTGGCTTGGTCGAGGATTGTTCGGCAAGCCGACCAGAGGAACTGACGAGGTGGAGGAGATAAAAGTCGGCTCGGAGATCATGCCCTTGGTGACTGACTTCTTGCGGCTTCCTATAGGCGTGGAGCGGCCTTCGGCAGGTGTGAAGCGGCCGGATGGTGGTGGTTGTGGAAGAGGACCAGACGGAGAAGGCAAAGCAGATGGTACAGCAGAGTGTGGGCCAGAAAGGGCCGGGGACAATCCAGGGTGAGGACCAAATGGGCTGATCGGTGAATGTGGGAAAGGAGGGCGAGGAGACGGCCTCGGCGCGCCCATCGACGGCAGAGCACCAGTCCCAAGTTGGGGAGTGCCACCCATTGTCGGGGTTTGAGCACGAACATCGAAATAGCTGGATGGTCCAGGTCCAGGTCGGGGGCCAGTTCCACTTGGTCGTCGATTCGACATTGATGAAGCGGACCTCTCATACGTGCGCGGATCAACAGGGGGAGGGCCACGTGGCGGACCACGGAATGGACGGGACCCAGGATAGCCATGTGGGCCATCGCCAGGACCGAAAGTACGGTGTTGCTCGCGATATCCTGCTCCGTGAGGTGGACCAGGTCTACCATATTCTCCCGGCGAGTATGGGGGTTCTTCTCCGTGGCGCCCTTGGCCAGGACGGCTCCTTGACCTCTCGGCAGCTTCAGACTCAGCTCGATCGCGTCGTGGTCTTCCCGAGCTCGGTGTCGCTGACCGTTGTTGATAGGGTCGCTCAAGTTCTTCGTTGGAGTTGTTGGGGTGAGGTCCTGGCCTGGCAAATCCTGGTGTCCGTCTTTCGCTGGGTGCATCAAACTCACCAGGTCTGGGTCTGGGGGTAGGTCGATCGCCATAATCATCGTATCCATGGTCCGACTCGTAATCGCGCCTTGCACCCATATTTGGGGACCGAGCGACAGGCTCAGTCCTCGGGCCACCACCAATTCCAAGCATTTTCATGGCTTTGGGCTGTGGCTCGTTACCCCGGGGGATAAGAGCCGTTTTGCTAGTCTTGTGGCGGAGCGCATGCAATGCTTGCGTTGCAGGGTTGTGGCGATCTTGACTCTGAGAACGCTTCCCTGCCTCCGCGACTCCTCTCAAGCCTTCTTGAATTCTCCTTGCTCGCTCGGCCAACTCATTGCCAAACTCCTTCTGGGTCTCTGTGCTTTCTCCACGGTGATGAGAGAGCACATCATGTTGCCATGGTCGGCTCGCAGGATGGTCGTCCATACCGGGAGCATCATCGCCGAGAAGTTGCTGAGCTTTGCTCATGGCCTGGTTCTTATGAGAAATTGCCTGGCCGAGGATCTGCTGGGCTTTTTGAGACATAGGTGGTATGGCATCGTTCTGAATCGGCTCCAGAGGGCTTCGCTGGGCGCGGTGAGCGTTGTCAAATTCCCAAGGATCACTGTGTGTGCTCTCAGGAGGATTAATCGTGCGAGCAGTCGAGGCGATCGACGGCTCGCGATGACGAAGAGACGTAGGGTAGTTGCCATGGTGTGCGGAGGCGAAAGAAGGCTCTCGGTCGCGGCTAGAGGCTGGATAGCTCCCATTTTGAGCCGAGATAATCAATGATTCTCGGTCTTTGAGCGGACTAGAAGAGAAGCTAGACTGATACGGCGGGTGCACAGGTGAAGGTGGTGGAAGAACAGATGACCTATCGCTATCGTTCCTCAAGTGAGTTCTGATCAACCCGCTCAGACCCAATCCGGTCGTTGGGCCCAGGGTGGGCGAGTCTTTGACCTTTGTCTGAGAGTAACGATGGAGTGAGTCTGACGTGTCTGGGGTATCTTGGACCACCGAGGGAGAGGATGTGTCAGCTGAAATATCCGACTGGGGTCGTGTTGATTCAGCAAGAGGCGCGGCGGTATGCTCTCTGAAATCGAAGGCATGCGAGTCATCGCGAAGCGCCGGATGGACATCCAATGGAGCCATTCGCGGGGCCGGCTCATATCTCCCCAGCATTGGACTGTCTGCGTCATCGTCATCACTGCCATCAAAGGTGTCGAAAAATGTGCCTCTGGATGCTGCCGGCTGCTCCATCAGAGACTTAGGGATCTGCAATGGTGCAGAGCGAACACTTGCTTCCACCGCTGGTCGTTGCGCTTGCAATGTAGAGTACTCTTGGTTTTGGCGTTTGATTAGGGCTTCGGCATGTGCTTGAACTTGTGCTGAGTGGACGGAAGAGGCGGTGGATTGTGCTCTTGACCGACTTGCAACAGAAGTACTGCTCGAATCCCGGCCTCGAGGAAAGCCTTTGTGGAAAGGCGATGTCGAGATGCTTGGAAAGACCGCTCGCCCAGGCTCGTTCTGCCGCTCCGCGATGCCGCCATAATCTGGACCTTCGGACGTAGGTGGTGAGACTCTGCCACCATGCATTTGCAGTTGCCTCTCCTCAAACTTCTGCTCGTCAAATTGTTGCTGTGGTCGGTTGAACAGTCCCATCGCGGTCGCTTTACCGCGATCGTTGGGCTGCAAACTCCGGTTGTATACGTTGTCCTCCTCATCATCGTTGGTTGGGGAGGCCGTCTGATATTTGCGGAGGTGATTGTTCGAGCTCTTGAGGCCGAAGTCGAGCGATGCCAATGCCTGCGTTTGAACAGCAGGCGGTGGACTAATTGCCCGTGGAATGCCTGGGGAGAATGGAGATGCTGTACGCCCATACTTTTCTGACAGGTTAGTGACACTTCTTGATTGCGGAAGCTGCCGACTGTTGATTGGCGACATAGGTAGAGGAGGCTGTTCTTGATTATCTGCACCAGGAAATGCTTTTCGAGAGTCAGAGGAGAGATTCCGGTTCAGCAAGTTCTCTTCACTGCCATACTCCGACCCATGCGTTCTGGCGTTGGAACCAGCGCTCGTGTTGCTCTGTCGGGGGTGAGGCCCGTCTGATACCACCGATGTAGCAGCTGTTGAGGTGCGCCTGTTGGAAGGACCTGAGGCCGTCGAGGATGTCGTCCCTCTGCTTTTACTGAATCCAGTAGAGGGTGTATTGATGACGCTGCTACGGTCATGTTCCGGGCTGGTTGGTCTCTCACGAGATTCATCACGCTCTTGTTCATCCCTGGCTTTCGCGCGCATCTGCTGATATGGAGACAAAACAACATCGCTCTGGTAGACATACTTTGAAGATGTCAACGGCGCAGCAGTGGGGGCAGCGGTTTCTGTCAAGTCTCTTGTTGAACCAGACCCACTTGCGGCAGGTACTCGATACATCTTCTGCCGACCACCAAAAAGATTATTCCCCTCTGTTGGCCTTGGTCTGGAGAGGACGGCCCCGGTATCATCGCTAGCATAACCTCCGCTCTCAGAGATCGAGTACGATCTATCGTCGTCGGAGAATGGGGCCCTGAAAGTCGTTCGGATGGATTCAGTCTCAGCAATATCCGTCAACGGGTTGTGTGCGAACAGATTCATGCGAGATGCTCTTTTCGGAAAGAGTACGCTGTCGTCGCTGGCCTTCCCCACCTTGGTATTAGGGTCGTCCTGCTCTCGGAGCATACTGAATCGTGCATATAGGCCGGGCATGAGCAAGCTCGTCCGGAAATCGTTTGTGTCTGGGAGCGCCGTAGTGAGGTCAATCTGTGGCATCGGTTCAACGACATTCTTCTGCTTCCGTTTGAGACTGCGAGATAACTTCGCCGGCAAGGCCGGATCGGATGACGCCGCCGAAGGTATGATATAGGTATCATCCTTGGCCTTGCCTTTCTTCTTGAATACGTTCATACTGAACGTCTACGGCTTGTCGAATGGAAGGAGCGTATGGAGTGAGTGACCTGAGAGGTCGGTCAGTTGACGCTGTGGCTGAAGAGGAATCCGTGAGTTGGAGTCATACAGACGAAGGAGCGACTTTGCAAAAGTACTGGAAATAATCAGTCCATCTGGGAAAATATGGACGAGGCTGGATATGTTGAAAGCGCTCCTAGACGGGGGGCGTCGTTCGCCTCAGGCTCCGGGGTTGAGCCAGTCAACCCGCAAGTCTATTGCCCTTCGAGGGACTGCGGCTTCAGTGACAGACGTCAAATGTTGAGGAAGGCCGGTTACGGTTGCCGATGAGGGTGGTTTGATAGTTGTCCGATTTCCTCCTCTTCGAGTACGGTCCCCAACAGCGATCGCGGAAGCCTATGTCAGGAAGGGTACGGCGTGTCTGAGACGGTGATGGCACAGGTGGCGTTCAAGGCGATATGCGCAGAATTGGACCACGAAACGAGCGTCTTTTGCTTGTCGCAAGTGAAAGAGAGTGACAGTGATGAGCCGAGAGGAAGTGAACTTGGTCAACAGTTCATCACTGGGAAAATAAGTTGAGAAGAGCGCGTGGCAGTTGGGAGTGTTCGAAGTCAGCATGGACTTGGTACCCCTTCCCACCGGCCGGTGAACAAGGATGAGGTTCGAGAAAAGATGCAGGATGTAGTCAGAGGAAGGCAGGTCGTTCTCCGGCAACGTCCTTTTCGAGACAACGGATATCCTGCTTCGCGAGTGACGATCTTGACCTGGGACGGCGACGTTTTGGTAGGTTGCGCGTGGCTAAGCGATGAAAAAAGAAGGGATAGCTGGACCAGCCGACAAGAACAGCGAGTGTTGAACAGAAACAGCTGCGATAGCAGGATCGAAAAGTGCGCGCCTAGCCACTTGGTCGAAGAGTGCTGGGACACCAGGGAAATGCGAGTGTGCCTGTGATACTCCGGACGCTTGACGGTGGAGCAGGTCCAGGTCAAGGATTGATGATGGAAGTTGCGACCCTGGCACCCTGGACCTGAACAGGGAGCGACGCGTGCGGTGGAGGGGAACAGGGTTGAGGGCGCTGAGAAGATGCTGAATTCAAAGCCTGAGCAGCCTTGACGCGGAGTGCCTTTCAAGCCACGGTTGGGTTGTTTGGCGATGAGTCCACTCTGGGAATAGAGCCAGGTGCCAGGTATCCAGCCCGGTCCACAGTGATGGCCCTTTGAGTTTGAGGAAGCGGAAGATTCAAGTGGAAACGCTCGACGAGCTAACCTAGGAAGGTAACAAGGGCCAAGCTAATCAAACGCCTCGTGTCGCGGATGAGGAGCATGGGCTTTTCCTAGACAGGGGAGTAAAAGATGGGATGGAAAGTGGTTTCTTCGCAAGGCAACGGCAGACGTCAAACTTTCAAATGGGAAAGCGGAAAGGAGCGCCGACATTAATACGGTTCGATGTCGATGCTCAAATGTTTGAACGGTAGCACAAGCGGAATATCGATTGAGAAAAGAAGGAGTATGCGAGAAAAGTGACTCGAGGGACGATCACTTGTGCCGGTAACGCCGTTGTCAGAGCAATCAAGAGCCAGAAAACCACGATTTCAAGGGCTGAGGAACGTGGGTGGAAGGATGTCGCAGGTGAGATTGTGGCTGCAACCCGAGCCAGCGGATGCGGAAGCGGCAGTGGGAAAAGGGACGCCGGTCGGATAGGCCAGAATACATGATGAGCAACGATGATTCGAAAGGGAAAAGGAGAGGCTTGTGTAAAAAATTGAGATGAGGACGAGGATCTGCTAGCGTGTCACAGATTAATGTGACAGATGCCCGATTGGACCACGAAGATGCTTTCGCCGTTCCAGCAGATGCATGCAGGGACGATCGACTTTGCGCCTCAAGCCCACGAAATGCGTTGACCTGTAGCAAGCAAATCCTGTCCTCTTTTCACGCCGGGTTCTTGCATATGCGGCGAAGCACCAAGTGCCGGTGACTGCATTAGGCGCAGAGTAACAGCGTCGAGGCACAGGAGAGAGCATAGCAGGGAACCGTATCTGTTCGCAGATGACTCCATTAAAAAGGATCTTTCAGCCGTCAGTATTTCGCCGATAGTACCGAGTAGCACTATTGAAGCAACAGGTCACTAAGAAAGCTGAGCTTTGTTCTCCTGTTGATCGTGTGCCTCCCCTCCTGTCGCGCGCCCGTTGAGCTGGAGAGCAAACCGTACCAAGTACCCGGCGGAACGTGTCCGGCTCGTCGGAACCACCCAAGCATCATTTTCTGTTCGGTCATCCGAGCACTTACGTCCAGTGATTGGATTGCGGATGTGAAACTCAGAAGCAGCCACAGACCCTTGTTGGTGGGCGTCGAAAGGCTTCTTCGGTGGCGCTTGCCGGCGTCCGGGAAGAACCTTAGGGTGCTCCGAAGTTCAATAGGTCTTCTCGAGAGCGCCAATCAGCAGCTGTGCCTAACCATCACCCCCCTGGCCGCGAGATTGTTCACTCCACCGTCAGCGAAGGCCGTTCAAAAGCCTTTTCGAAGGTTCAGGCTGGTGACGATGATGGCTGTCGATTCTTCTCATTCTTCCAATGTCCATTGGTTCTTTTTTCTGATTTGCGCTTGACTTTTGGGCTATTTCAGATCGACGACCGCCAATAGGATTCGGAACAGGCCTGAGTTTCTCAATGTCAAACACTTCAGCGCGAGTTGCCGTTCTTTTTATATACCACAGTACTCGGTACACAGTACTCCTCCGTGCCACTTGCCTGCCTGTCATTATAAGGCGGGTACTATATATTTCTCTTCCCATGTTGCATTCTTTCCGTTTGCGACCAGCATCAGCTGCGCATTACTGATTTCTGCCCGAGCGCGTTCATGCAAATCTCCTTTAGACTTTCGGCCCCGGTTCACGGTTGGCGTAGTAAGTGTAAACAATGATTTCCCATCAACGCGACACGCGTCTCAATTCGATTCCTGCCCAAGATGCGCCTTCTCTCCACCGTCCTACCTGTGGTTTGTTTAGCGCGTTTGGCTTCACTTCCAGAGTCCCGCCTCCAGCTTCTGGCCTGACGCCGCTTAATTTGCCATCAGATTATTCGCTCACGTCATGATCGGCTTTGGCAGTGAAATCTCCGGCGCAGGTAAAGGCCTCGGTGCCTCGCAACCCCATGCTGGAAATCTTGAGGCGCTCCGGAGTATACAGCCACAGCGACAGAAACGAGAGGGTATTGGATGTTCATCGCCGCAAGGAATGAGATAACTGAGCAATGACACGCAGCACCCACATCATGCTTTGCAGTACTCGCGCTTGCGTTTCGCTAAATGCCTGTGGGTAATTTCGCGCTTCTCCCACATGGCTCGCACGCCAGAAGAAGTGGGGGAACCAGATGTACACGGTAGTAGTGCTCCATGGAATAATTCCTCTCTGCATCTTTTCGGTCCAAGCTTCGTCCAGTGTGTTCAATGTGTGGACCGCGGCATGACGTTGAGGCAAGATATTACCTTTTCCCCTTGCGATGTTCAAGTATGAGTAACTGCTCCGGAGAGGACGACAAGCTAGTTTCTCCTCGCAGGTCTGATCACTTGCCTGACCGTAAATAGTATCATTATTCGTAGAGAGCATTCTTCGCCTTGGGGGTCTCTGCCCTCGAATGATCGGCTGGTTCAGTCCAGAGATATCTGCTATCGCTAGAAAAAGATCGCTACCACCGTCATAGCCCTGAGTCACCGAAATACCATGTCGACAAATGCAATTCCTCCGAGGCACGTACGTATCATGGTTCTAGTCTGGCCCCCTCGCTACTGTCAGATCAGCCTGCCTAAATGCCTAGTGAAGGTTAAACCTTTCAATATCCAGCTGATTCCGCCCAGCCCACGGCAGTGCCGACTACTACTTCTTAGGCGTTGAAAAAATGTACTTAGGTCTTCAGTGGGGGCGTTAGACAGACGAGTAAACACGTATGGAGACATGACTGACCAGTGTAACATATGTCGATAGAATGCAGGAAGTCTAACGCCTCATTATTTGCTTCGATGGTGTCGATGCCATGGAACGGACAGTCTCCCCGTCGGATAGTGCTGAACGAGAGCCTGCACACAAGCACCGACCAACTCGAGTGAAAGACACTTATGGCTGTCATTAGACCAGTCGTGATTGAATGAGTCAAGTAGATCATCCAGATGGAGTGGTCCGCGGTGTCGACATGTGCGGATGGAAAACAGATGGAGAAGCTCGCCTTCGCAAGTGCAGGTGCTTCTTTCAGTAACAAGGGTTTTGAGAGCAGCAAGCAAACCACCGCAGCTTGTGAAGCGCTTGGTATGTACCTCCCATTCCGGAACTCATCTCCGAGATGGTGAGGATTGTAGACTCCTGATTTGTATCGTCCTAAGCGTTCAGCGTCTATGTCCAAGACGACGCGAGGGTGATTACCTGTGCCCCTTCTTTTTTGTACTGCTACCCTTTCCGCCCGCGACGCGCATTGACTGAAGGTGCAGTAGTGATCGCACCTGGGCTTCTACTCATCCGATACCGTTTAAGGCGCGCTATCACGACGCAGGACGTTGGTCGAAAGAAGAGTGATACTACATTGAAAACGCCCCCAAGTCAGACATCTTAGCGATTTAAGCAGAGTAAATTCTGCTTGGAGATCACTTACGGTAGGGATCACGTTGTTCTGGAATTAGGTGGGAAAAACGGCTTCATTATTTTTGATGGTGTTGATGTCGATTCTGCCGCAAAGGAGGCCCTCGAGGCTGCTTTCTTCAACAAGGGAGAGGCTTGTACAGCCGGCTCGAGGATCCTTTGTCATGAAGGTATTCACGATGCATTCGTTGCGAGGCTGAGCAGTTATGTTGCAAGGCTTCGTTTCGGGAACGGCATGGATGGCCGCACCCATGTAGGGCCTTGTGTCAGCAAAGCCCAGCAAAGTCGCGTGCTGGATTATATAGCCATTGCCGTGCAAGAGGGAGCGAATATCGAGGCACAAGCCGCTTTGGCCGCGGATCCTGAGTTGAAAGATGGTTACTATGTCCCAGCCACCCTACTGACAAGGGTCACACGTGGTACGACGGTTGCCAAAGAAGAGATGTTTGGTCCCATCGTCACGGTCACCAAATTCGCATCAGAAGATGAGGCGGTGTCCACCACGAATGCATCTCAGTATGAACTTACTGCCTGCATTCTCGCCAAAGACATGGAGAGAGGCCTGCGAGTCAGTCGGAAGGTGGAGGTGGGAATGGTGTTTCTAAACAACTATCGACGAAACGTGATTGGATTACCTTTTGGCGGCGTGAGGCAAAGCGGCCATGGCAGAGAACACTGGATCGAGACACTAAATGAGTGGAGTGATATCAAATTTGTTCAGTTCCCCCCCAGCCTTGGAGAGGTCAAAAGATGGGGGGTGGTGGATGAGATATGTTGTAGCTGAACGAGGGAGTGGGTTCCCCTTCTCTGCAAGACCTGTGCTCTTAGGCATTGACCGCAATAAACGTTCATCGATGAAATATCTTGGAAATCTTAGGCGAGCCTCCTCAACTTTCATCCTTCATCGGGAAGGGTTGCATCTGACCAAGCTACGTTACTCCAATCGATTTGTTCGAATGCATCCAAGTCTATCTCGTAGACTTCTCGTGCCGCAGTGTCCGGAGCAAGATTCTGCATTGATGCGGGGGCCGAATCTGGAAACAGATATGCTGCAAGTAGTGGAGTCGAATCTTGCAAGTCGATCGCAGATTCGTTCAAAACCGCTTCTTCGAGGTATCTGATGACGGGCCCAGATAGCTTCTCGATACAGTCTGCGCAGGAGTTCACAGCCGGCCAGAAACTCGCGACCTGACGCAACAGGTTGGGAAGACCGGTGATACAATCAAGGACTTTGTTAAGGTCGATACACTCTCGAAGCCAACCACTGCATCTCCAAGCGGTTTCGAGGAGTACAACAGCCATTTCGAACAACAAGTGACCGGCGAACCATGGATAGAATAACCTTCGACGGTGGTAGTATCTGGTGTAATCCTCAATTACATCCATTGCTGCTTTGGCACATTGAACTCGGCATTGCCTCGAGCGGTGTCTGAGCTTGGGACAAGGTCTGTTGAGTCTGAATTTGAGATAGTTCATAAGTAGTGTGCTGATCTCCAGTTGCTGTTCTGGGCCATCCTCTGGTTGCTGACGTGCAGCAAATTCCACTGCACCCGAGTACCAATCCTCCACTCGAGTTGATATATTGATGTACCAGTCGTCTAGTCGCGCAAACTTGCACGGCTCGTCGATCCAAAGAATGCTATGTATCTCGCTCTCCAGAAGACGGAATCGTAATATGTGCAGAGCAGGAGCTTTTTTAGGCAGGCCGGTGCGCACGCCGTCGGGGGTTATGCAGGCATCGGCAAGGGCTGACGGGAACTTCTCAAAAGATTAGATCGGAGCGTTCAGTATCTAACGGCTCGGAACAGCCACCGTGACGGTACACACCTTTGGCATGGTTGGCGAGTCCCTCAGAGTGAATGGGAGTCGTAAATGCGAACAGATTGTCCTTCTTTCTATCAGTTTCTCCCTCGACGCTGGGGTCCTGCACATTACATACCTTTCAAACCCGCACGTTGTCCAAAAGAGCTTTCTTCGTGAATCAAGCTCACGTGGGTTCAGAGTTGAAGCCCAGCTCAGTTCTTCATGCAAGCCCAAGTGTATGCACAGCCTTACGGCGTCGCCAATGCAGTACCAAGGGTCACAGGCGGTCGGGTTGACAAATGAGTACTTTGTCAGCAAAAGAGCGACCTCAAGCTGCCTCCTCTCGGTCCCGGCCGTTGCCGGGAGCAGTAATTGATCCTTTGCCCGTCTGAAAAACCATGCAGAAGCGGCCACGGCGTTCCGCTCATTTTTCCATATAAGAGTATTGGAGCTGATTGCTAGGACCATGTAAATAGTGAAAAGGTCATATGGTGAAGCCTTCGAAGGATGGTCAAAGCAGATTTCGAAGCTTTTGGTCAGTTCTTCTTCGTTGAGACAAGGATATTGGGCTGCGTAAATGTCCACGTAATTGTCGAACATAAATTGGGCTGCCGCTTTGGGTACATGTGAGAGATCGGTGCCGTTGTAAGTATCGATATCACCAAGGTCGTCTCTGCGGAGGTGCCAGGCTTTTTGGGAAAGAGGCAGAGGTAGGCTAGACTGCTGAAAGTGCAAGGAACTGTAGTAAACAGCCGCATCCTCCGGTTCCGCATCGATCAGAGCAACTGGACTGACGAGCGCTCTCGCAAGGTCAAAAGTCAAGCCAGATGATCCAGCATTGTCGCACTCGCTGAGGCTTGGGGGTAGCAGTGCTCGATTCTGATTTTGTAGATCGCCAATCCGGGTCTCCAGGAGCGCTACCTTTCCTTCCAGATGATTCAAAAGGCTTCTCGGCCTTTCGATGTCAGATACCGGGTCATAGCCCTTGCAAGGCTGCGAGGTTATTCTGCATGCCGAGCAAACTGGCCAGGCACCATCACACCGGATCTTTCTTCTCCGGCATCGTGCGCATGCTTTGTTGCGGGAGGGGATAGGACCACTTCTGGAGGATGAGACCCTTTGCGAACGGGATTTCATTGGGACAGCATCTGTCTGCAAAGAAGGCCAATAAGTGGTACCGTGGCACTGTAGACCCAAATGGTCCAGGAGATCTCGGGAAGAGCACAGAGGACGTTGGCCCAAGTGGACGGACTCTGTCGTGCGCGGGCGTCTTATCGCCGAGCTACAATAGGAGGTCCTGTCCATGATGCAGCATCGTACGAACATGTACGAGACATTGCCCCACTTGCTGATGCCTATGGGAACCGACTGGCGTCCGCTTTGCTCCCTTTGTCGGGCCAGCGTTTCCCACCAACCGACGGTGTACCTAGATCTCTCTTTCTCTATCCGTCAACCTACCTTTTTACCTTCAAGGCCTACAGCGTATGCTTTGAATACACCACTATGGCTGAATGGAACCTACCCACATGCACAAGGTGTCGGAAAACAAAAAGGAAGGTCCGTTTTTGAACTTTCTGAAACATAACCGCAATGTTGACGACTATGTGCTCAGTGTGACAGAGATTTGCCCGGTTGTGCTCCATGTGTGGCGGCAGGCGTGGATTGTTCCTTCACCGATCTTTCCTCGTCCACAGTTGTCTCAAGAAAGTGAGTACGAAATGACTTGCATCTCGCCCTCGAGGGGTTGTTAAATCTTCCGTGCTAGACACATAAGCCGGCTACATGACCGGTGTCGAGAACTCGAAAAGAACCTCCAAACACTTCAACGCTCTGCAGTCGTAGAACCAAATCTGAACACTGGCTCCCGCACCCACCCGCAGCTAGCATCGCTCTATGTGACCACAGGATCAAGTATCGTCTACCTTGGCCCAGGAAACGCAGCTTCGCTGGGGGCCTCTATGTGCACGAGCCTGTCCTCGAATCCGGAGGAGGCGCGATCTGCCGGAAAAGGTAGCGAACACCAACGCCTGGATGGCATGCGCGTGGTGAGAGAGGAAGGATTGGGCAACAATATCGTCGAACAATCCCTTATATGGAGCCTCGTCCAGTCACATTTCCTGCCTGTTGTGAACATGCTCTATCCTGTCATTGATCCACAACAACTCAAATTGGATGTGAAGACGACCGGCTACCGCACAATTGTCAGCTATTTGTGGTTTTGGCAGCTGCAATTGCCGCTGCCCACCAAGCGAGGTCTCTTTCTAGATTGAATGTTGCATCGATCGTTCTCCGACGGTGGGCCGACACGTTGCTACCACGAGTGCTCCAGGACCACGACGACAACTCGCTACAGGCAGTATCCCTCCTAATCCTATACGAACTAGTGGATCCTTCGCGGAAACAAATCTGGCGATTGTTAGGCTTCGCGAGTCGGATGATCACAAGGCTCCAATGGCATTTGCCTTGCGACGATGAGCCCAGGCCCATAGAGATGGATTCCCTGGACACGGAAGCTTCCTGGCAGCAGTATCCGGTATCCTGGAGACGCAGAATCTTGAAAGTAATCTACGGATGGGAAAGGTGTGGAGCAAATTCCAGGGATGATTCCTGTTTGTTGACTGTTGACCAGATCGGTATGCCGAACTCTAAGAAGGGACGCACTGTTACCCAGCATGAGGGCGTACTTTCCGACACTAGCTGAAGGCAGTGCTCATGCTTTCCGTAAAGAGCAAACGCTGGAAGAGATTTTGCGCAACTCGCACGGTCGCGCTTGCCCGGTCACACCAGACCTTGTGCATTTTGTAAACAACAATCTTGGAGATAGTGAGAGCGACATCCCACTTCTGCTCAGAATCGCACCTGTGGCACATCACGTCTGCGGAGCATGTGCCGAATACGTGCAGCGCTCCCACAAGTGGACTTCAAAGATCTGTAAAGCAGCCATGTTGCAACTCGATATCTTGTTCGAAACCTATCGTCGAGGAGAGATAGTCAGCTACTGGATCAGCACCGTTGAAGTGTTCACGGCAGCATCAGTGCTTCTAAACACCACGACGCCACTGTCACCCACAGGGCGCGGCGTTTTCGCGGAGTGGTGCCGCGGAGTACTAAACGCGTCCACAATGCTAGCAGCATTTTCGGAGGTCTGGCCTGATGCGAAAGTGTTTCGAGACAAATTCCTCCCACTCTCGGAGCAATGGCTTTCTCAGACCTGGCAGGCATGAGGGGCAGGCAATCGGCGAAGCACAATACCAAGCACGGCGTTGCTTTATCTTGATTCAATGGCTATCGCGGTAACTACTTCTCTAAGAGGACTTGGTTTGTTTGGTCGTGTTGGCCCGAAACTTGACATACTCGCCGGCAGTCATGAGCGGGTACTTTGCTGGATTGTCCTCTGACACACAACTCGGGACTGGAGTCAGGTCCATGTCTCTGTTAAACCCAAAGAAAAATGGCACCGAAAACCGTTCAGCACCAGCCCTGTTGATGACCCGGTGGACCGTCGAGACAAGGAAGTCGTTCGTCTGTCGCATCAAACAGTCTCCAATGTTGATCACGAAGGAATTCGGTATTGGTTTGGCCTTGATCCACTCTCCAGACTTTCTGAGGACCTCAAGCCCGCCGATATCATCTTGGGTGACGGTTGTGAAGGCTGTGAAGTCTGTATGTGCACCGATACCATTTTGGTCGTCCAGTGACGCTTCTTGCTGGGGGTAATGCATGATCCTCATGGCGGCTTCAGGTCTTTTGACATATTCATCAAAGTAGTCCTCGGGCATGTGCAGCGCCAGTGCCAGAATTTGTGACAGCTTTCTCGACCAAGACAAAAGCTGTTGCCAATAGTTCATCAGGTCCTCCTTCATCTCTGGAAACTGCTCAGGCCATACATTCGCACAACGGAGGTCCCTGTTTTCGGCACCGTATACGGGATCATAGACAGCTTCATAGCCCCAGTTGAACGCTTCGCTCAGATCTGCGATGCCGTCAGCCCAACGCAGATTAGGTTCAGCACACCCAGAACGTTGTAGATCGTGCGAACGTCCGACGATCGGTTCGGTTCCACATACCTCGAAGCTTACAACCGTCTCTTCGGTAAGAACTGAGAGGGTGGTATCCTATAAACTCATCCGGTATCAGATCCGTATGCAATTTGCATTTCTCTTCCATGGGCAAGTCGAAAAACTTCTTCCCATGTTCGATGCATTTTTGGAAAGAAGTTGTGTCAACTCCCTGCGCACTAGTTAGCCATTCGCTTCCAACAAGATCTCTCGAGACTGCATACATGGTTGATCGCGTAAAAGAAGCCAATTTTGGAGGCAGCCTCTCGAACCTGGGCGGCCACAGCTTGTCGGTCTTCAAGCTTGGGGCTATAGGTGCCTGCGAAGTCGATGATTGGAATCTGATCTGTCTCTTTCGACACATTCGTAAGGGTTGTGATGGTCATGCCATTCTGGAGGGTTATCTGTTGAGGAGCTGATGCAGGCTTGGAGAGCTCCGTGGCCGTCATCTTGGTATGTGCTCGAGTGCTTGATGCAACACCTGTGCCGAGCCATCATGGTCGGCCTGACTTATAATATGCTTGTTCCCCTCGTCTGTGCAGCCATCGCAATGCACAATTGAGGACCTTCAGCGGAGAATCCCCTGGTAACGGGATTTCCCGCGGAGACGAGGATCGATCTCTCAAATGCTCCCCTGTATGGGTATCAATAATCTCCGTCGCAGCGGTCACAGTCTTTCCACCCGTCCGCTGGTGTCTCACAATTCGGACGCTTCCGTGGCCGCGGTGTTTTCCGACGTTGTACAGATAGCTGCCTTGAGCTCGGACGTTCCGGCCCTTCGTCGGGTTCTTATCTCTTGCAGACTCCTTATAACTCTGCCACTCTACTGTCTGAAGCACACAATCCCAAGCCACCTTCTCCAAGGCTCCGTATCGCCAAAGCCTAGGTCCAAATGCCATCCACGCGCCAAGCAGTTTGGGTCTCGAATGCTCCGAAACCTAACGGAGACTACAGCCATGCTATCAAGTCGAAGAACGGCATGATATATCTAGCAGGTTGGATGGGCGATGATCCCCAGACTGGAGACATCGTTGCTGGCGGAGTTGCCGCTCAGACTGTGCGTTCTTTGTGAATATATTATCGTGATTGTACTTATCGACGCTGATTTTTGTGTATCTACAACTAGGAGAGAGCGATTCTGAACATCAAGGCATGCTTAGAGGCTTGCGGCTCATCGCTGGACAACGTTCTCACGAGAAGGATTTACATTATCCCTATGGATGACTTCAGGCAAGTAATTAAGGTTTGGGATAGGTAGGCTTCTCGCGAGACATCCAGCGGATGAACGATCTGCTCACCAATAACTCGCAAAGATATTTCGAGGAACCCTATCCCGTATCGACGTTGATCGGAGTAATGCTTCCCCCAGCAGCATGGTTAAGGATTTCCTTAGAACAGTACTGATTCTAGCATAACAGGTCACTTCTCTCGCAAAGAACGGTGCTCTTGTGGAGATCGAGGTCGTTGCCGAGCAGTGACTACCTTCAGGCGCATGCTGTGATAAAGATTCTGGGGGACGACTGTAATCCTATAGAATAAGATTCTCATTTGCTTGGGCCTCGCAGCAAGATATTCTGAGGGTGCGAAATGGTGGTTCAATTAGCTGTCGCTCCGGTCACAGAATATGGAGGGAGTGGTTGCCAGAGTACAGGGGCTTTGATTGTATTTCCCACCAATCTTTGTGCCATCTGAACTTCTTTAAACATTTCGTAGAATTAGCACACAAGGAATTATACCACTCCAAGGAAGGCACTTTCCGCCGAAATTGTGTGTGTACGTGCCTGACTCGATGATTCCACTTGTACATATCTAGTGACCGTGAGCTTTTACAGGCCGGCGCTAACATGCACCAAGTTCCCATTGACCGATTTCGCACCACGAGCCGGGTACGAGGACGATGCCCCCCAAACCCGTCCATATGTGCGAGCTCATCTTGATTACAAACCGAGCAATAACACGTAACGAAGACGTGTTTCATACTTCTGTGCTATCAAATCTCGGATAAGTCAGAAGCGCGATCGAGCGACCGGAAAAGTGCGAACCCGTCGGGGAATCCCATCTCTTTGATAATCCTGCCCAGACTTGCAGGACTTGAACCTCAAGATAAAAGCAATGGTGGGACTTTGAGAAACGCCTGAGCAGAAGAACCGGTCTCTCGCCTTGACAGCTGCACCTTCATAGACGTTGATCTTCCCTCCAGGACACAACGAGCTTATGAACCCGAATCGGGCAGCTTCAAGCACGACCCAAAGCATCACCCTTGAACGAGACCGACTATGGCGGCCGTCCGTGTGCACTTGTCCCGCTTTCGTTATCGCTATCGCAGTCCGTTCTGCATGAACATAATCTCGGGTATCGTGGTTGCATTCACGTCTGGAATCTACCTGTGCCTTACCTTGTTAGGGTGAGTGGAAACATTCTCTGCATATGTGTGCTTGATCATACTGATGCGGTTGTAGCGCTGGCGGTGGTCAGGAGGATTCTCTGGCGCTGGCAACTCGGCTCCTTGCCATCACCAATTCCATATGGGTTTTGTCATCTGCACTTGGGTCTATGATCCTCCACACAATCGGCCCGGGGCCTTGTGCGGCCATTGGCGTCAGCGGCTACATCTTGTATGTGGGCGCCCTCTGGTATTTCGGAAAGACCGACATTAGCACGTTCCCATACATTGCGGCCGTCATCTTTGGCATCTGTGCCGGGCTCAACTTCGTTGCCAATGGCTATGTCATGCTCTGCTACCCACAGGAAAAGGAGAAAGGTTCATTCATCACAGTGAACTCCGGCTTGATGGCAATGGGCTCCGTGATTGGTGGTATCATTCCTCTGTTGATTGACCGGAATGTCGACAGCGAAGGGGGCGTGCCAGAGTCGGTTTACATCGCCTTCATTGTCATCATGTCCTGCACCATGATCTGCGCGTGTTTCCTTCAACCTCCCAACGAAATCACCCGCGACGACGGGACCAAGGTGGCGGAAGTCCAGTACCGAGGCCTTTACGTGGAGCTCAAAGAAAACATCAAGAGTTTCAAAGACCGAAGGTTTCTGATGATGATTCCCTGTTACTTCGTATCCGAGACATACCTGGTGTTCTTGGGCTCGACAAATGTTTGGCGCAACAATCTTCGGACACGCTGTCTGTCGAGCTTCATCGCCGTCGTCCTGCAAATCCCTTTCTCTGTGGGACTCCAGCAGATCTTGGACTGGCCCGGCTGGAAGCGCAAGAAGAGGGCTCTCTTAGGCCTTGCCTATGTTGCTGTACCTCTTTGGGCCGCCTGGATATGGGAGATCATTCGGGTCAAAGATTGGGACAGGACCAGTCCGCCAACACCGATGGACTGGACGGACGACGGGTTTGCCTCGGAACTTGTGCTCTTTATTCTCAATTGGGTCAGCTCAACTCTGTGGCAATACCTGGTTCTCTACTATCTGGGCGCGATGACCAATGACCCATATACCTCGAGTCACTACGGAGGTGGTTTCCGATCTGGTCTTGCAGCAGGAGAGGCTGTCTTCTTCGGCATCGACAGCTTGGAAATTCCCTTCATTCGAGAGGCCGGCGCAATCTTCGCACTCTATGCCTTTGGCACTCTCATATTTGCCTACCTGGGTGTATTTGAAGTTCAGGACACAATGTACTTCAAGGAAGAGCACGTGGTGGTGCCGCTGGAGGTCATGAGTGAAATGAGGCCCGACGTCGTTCTCGATGGGGAGGATCCCGGCAGTCAACCCATCGAGGCGCTGAAGAAGGACTGAGGAGGTCGAGTACGGAGGATAGTGCAGTAGATGCAGGTTGTCCTTGGTGGATGTATGCAAGGCACAAGGACTTGCGGCGAGGCGGAAAGTCCCAAGGAGAGCGCGAGCAAGGAGTATAAGAATAAGGCAAACGTAGAGGGAAAGGCAAGGAATGGATCTACCAGCATGGCTTTCATCTAATCCCGGTCGTACGTATTCCGGATTTCAGACCATGTAGCTTTCTGTGTGGGCAAAAAGATATACAGCCTGCAAAGGCGATCGTTCGAGGGTAAGAATAGGCTTTCAATCCGTCCCCGTCGCTCATCTCTTCCCCCTTCTTTACCCGCACACTCTTGACTCCGTCCTCTTGCCCTCCCCTTCGAGTGCCCTTCCTTCCTCTTTCAGTCTTCATTCCCTTGTTTTCCTTCATCACGGCTTGCCTTGTAGCCGGCAGTTTAAGCTGGAGCGTAATCTTGCACAGTGGTTACGAGAGAGGTACACCTGTTGAGGATGACGTATCCTAGATAAATATGTTTGATGAAACGAAAACCCCTCAAAATGATGTTCTGGAATATTATCTTCGGTACGGAGATCGGACTAAATAATTTCCTACTATTCTCCAAAGCTCACTTCTCTCCAATGAGGTACTAAGGTTGGCAATCAAAAGCCTATAAGACGAACATAAAAGAAATCGCCTCCGTCCGTCGGACGAAGACATCGCCCGTCATCATTTTCTGGGCGAGGGAGTCCCTGTTCCTGAAATCATGGCAGGAAAAGACTTTCTGCGATTTTACGCTGCGTAGGGCATGGGAAAACCTCGTCTGGGAACGGAGCAGGTGACCGCCGATTCTCGATGCGTCGTTGACGAATGGTTCTTCGCTGCTATACTCGTCTCACCGAAAGCGAGCTCTCCAAGCAGAAACGATGAACGACATCGTTGGGGAGACGGATTTTGACAGGGACCATTGGGACAACATTTTGAGACCATCCTTAGACTTCACGCCTTGAGGTTCTAAAGCTTTGGATCGTGGAGATGGTCTGCCATTCTCTTGGGCAACTTACATGCCTTCCTACGCCCACGCCTGCGCCCTAGTTGTCTATGTGATCGTACTGTCTCTCACTTCTGGGGCAAGTATACGCTCATTTCCAAGCCCTTGCTAAAGGGGATAGTCATGTTGATGTACCCACTCTCCGGGTTACGGAGGTACTCCAGCATATCCTTGTAGCCCCAGGCGGCGTCGATTGTGTTGTCTGCGACGCACAGCGCCGTAGCGCATCTTGGGTTCCACGACCTTCGGCGTCGGGAGGACCATGGCAGTCTAGACTAGAGAAAGAAGAAGTCAGACTACTGTCGGACAAGCCGTAGGAGGGGAGGGAGGCAGGGTGGGAAAGCAGATGGTTAGAGGGAGCAAGTCCCGCAAGGGAATATCCCAGAGAGTGGGATTATGTTAAGGAAGAAAGAGACGTACTGTCAAGCAACAACAGGTCGCACGTTCTCCAGATCTGTCTTCAGCGTCTCTCGCAAATCGCCTTCCCGCAGGTCAATCACACTGGTGACGCTCTCGCCGCACTCCGCCCAGTGCTCCCTCGCCCGTGCCGCATTGGTGGGCTCATGCTCCGTGGCAATGACGCGCGCACGACCACCTGTTCGCAAGACGTTGGCCGCCGCCGCCAGAGCGAGGTAGATGGTGCTGATGCCGAAAGAGGTGCTGGCTTCGACGATGGTTTGGGCCCCCGTTGCCCGGCACAGCTGGTAGATGAATTCGCTCTTGTCCCGATCCAGGGCGATGGACTTGTCGCGCATCACCTCGTCGAGGGTGTGGAGTTCTGGAAGTCCTCGCGCGTCAGGGCATGCTCTTGCCGTAGAGACTCGTCGTGGAGGCGGGCGAGGAGGTCGAGGATGTGCGAAGGGACGCCTTGGAGCGGATTTGCTGCGGGAGGGGACCACCCTGTCCCTGCGGACGACATCGCGTGTGCGAATGGATGTGGCTGTGGCTGTTTGTGTTGTTGCTTCTACTGATGTTGGAGATGGCTGGGAGCTCGTCGTGCATACCTCGTATACAGGCGTCTATATTTCAACTTCAAACCCCTCATGGGGCCTGTGCGATGTCGGCCGGTCGGCTTTTTGCGTTCCCTATCTTTAGACTAGTCAGCCAGAACAAGAAGAGAATGCTCTTCGTCCACCCATATCTAGCGGAAGAGAAGGTGGCAAGTGTCATGCTGAGAGATCCGAAGAATCCTACCCGTATGTGTATATGAGTACCAGGGTTAGATTACTCCAAATCTGATCATCAGATGCCGACCAGCAGTCCGGATCAACCAGGACCCTCAGATATTATTATCCTAGATAAGATAAACTGATGGAAATGCTTTAGATACAATATTGTGCACCTCCGTGCGCAGCAGACTCGCTAGTACTGTCCACTCGGCCTCTATTTTCGCCTACCTACTCCAGAGCTTCCTATACAAATTGGGATACTTCAACCTTGCCCATCTGGGCAGTTTAAAAGAGCAGCTTTGGTCTTCGAGTTACAGTAAACTGACAGCACTCGTGAAAGCGCAAGTCAACGCGTCTGCTTCGTTCTCTCACGCCAGAACAGACCCTGCTTGCGGCTAGATGTCACGCCTCCGTGTGTGCCCGATGGTGCAATTCAGGCCGGGCGGCTTGGGGAGGCATAACCCCGACACCCTCGTTTTCCACATTATTCTGTCGTTTGTCCTTCAACACGTGGTCGGGTAGGATCAAACAGGTGACGAGATTCACCGCGGCTAGCGTCAGGGCGCCGATGATTAATGGGTGCATATTGTCGGCCCACGCGTAGACGGTCGCGTCACGAATAGGGGTGCCAACGGAAAACCGGTGACGGCTCCACTGCCCTGGGCATAGATGAGATTGACCACCGTGGCATTGCCGCCCGTGATGGGGTCGAGGTAGTGGTGCAGGCTCGCGCGGAGTATCTGTTGCACGGCACCGACAACGGCGCTGCCAATGGCGGCGCCCAGTTCAAGAACCAGGAGCACGAAACCGGTCACGATGGAGAGCTCGTCATGGGGAACCGCGGCTTGAGCGACCACGGTGATGTTGGCTGTCATGAGCCCACCACCAAGGCCCATCAGGACCTGGGGCATCACCACCTGGAACGCGGTGGCGCGAGACATCCGGTATTTCATCATGAGGCCCAGGCCGAGCATGCGAATGCAGGCGCCGACAATACACACGTGTTTATAGCGCCCGGTGTATGTGGCGAGTGAGCCAGCCAAGATGCCGAAGACGCCAGACATAGCGACTGGGCGTAGAGGAAGTAGGTCGCGTCGCCTGTACTCCAGCCGTGGGTGATTTCAATCCATTGGAACGCTAGCGTCATCGTCATGGCCACGGAAAACTGGTCCACGAAGAGGATGGCCGCGGGGACAATCACGTCGGGGTTGGCAAAGAAGGTGCGCAGTCGCACCAAAGGGCGAGGCGTCCGAAGTTCAACGAGAGGCCACGTCAGGAGCAAGCACCCACCCAGGACAAACATGGCGATAATGTAGCCGCTCTTGTAACCGTGGGGAGCCCTCTCGGCGATGGTCAGAGGAATCAGGAGAAGGAGGAAGCCGCCGGCAAAGCACACCAGTCCGAGAAGGTCGATGTCAATGACAAACGATCGAACAGCTCCGAGGAATCCCAGCCCTTGGTACGGGTATTTGGGGATGACGCCTCGACGGGCTGACTGATATTGCTGCCACGCCAGTACGGCAACAATGGGCCCCGTCACGCAGGGGTTGATGATGGTGAATATCCCAACCCCCCACCGCCAGTTTTGAGGCACCAGGGCATCGGTGATTTTGGAGGCGATCCCAAAATTGATGACAAAGTGAATGGCCAATACGTTGGAGATGGTACACCGCCATCGAGGGGACGTCAGATCGGCCACCAGGACTTGCAGGCTGAACGTCACCCCGGTGTTCCCCACAGAAAAGAATACCATCCCGGCCGCCAGACCCCCAATATTCTGCGATCACGAGATGGTGATGTTGCCGATGGTGAAGACGATCACCGAATGGGCCAGGGTTGAAGCTCGACCGATGACCTCGGCCACTTTGGCAAAACCAGGTTTACCAGCCGCCAGGATCATGCTCTGGACCACGGCCAGCGTCGAGTATTGTACGATGCCGTTGAATTGCGAGGCCGCTGCGTTAGGTACACGGACATCGTGAAGTTGTCGAGCCCATTGGCATAGGCTGTGAGAAAGACACTTTCACCAGACGTATCTTAGCGACTGCGAATCGAAGCTGCACTTCAAGGAAATAGTAGAGGATAGCTACACACCTCGTCCAGAGGACAATTTTCTGCCATGTCGCTATTTCTACCAAATTGCTCAACGATTCGGGGATACTAGCATCGTTCTTCGGAAGGTGAAGTTTAGGATACGAGATGTAGAACATTTGATAATCGGACAACTTGCCTATCCTAAACAGGAATATCCTGTCGAACAAAGCTCTCAGGTGTAAATAGGATTAAGACAGGTCCACAGTAAGTCTGGCAATCGGTCTTCGGTTTGATCGGAATCGCGAAATAGAGGGGCTCCGAAGAACGGAGTAGAAATTCTTCTGGCCGGTCACAGAAGCCAATATAGGTTTGTGACCACGAGTTGAGGTTGCGCCATTTCTGTCCCTTTTCAGCCCGACCTCGCTGTATGTAGCCATCAACTTCTTGCTTTGAAGTATTTTGTTCGAAGGGAGTTGTAAATCTCGACGAAGGTGGTACTTTCTGTTGTTAAATTAGACGATTGCTTGATTAACTAAGGCTCCGAGAAGCAGATTTAGGTTGACGGTGAGTTGGGAAGCGCGGTCCTTGAATAGTAATATCAACACCGTCCTTGGAACAGGCCACGTACGCCGGCCCCTGACTCCCTCCATAGGTGGTGTGGCGGAGGCTAGCGAAATGCCATCAAAGTCAACCACTCCCTCTCATCACCCTCGGCTCTTATCCTTAGATACCTGTCTCTTCGCGACGTACTTTTCAGGAGAGCAAGGTCAATTCCTCTGCTTCCGGTGCCATGGGTTTTCCTCGCTGCTAGTAGTCAACTCACATGAATTATTTCCCTCTCATAACTCACTCACTTCACACTCTCGCTTCACTCCTCACTCTCTCATCTTTCTCTCGCTCTAGAGCCCGGTGCAGTGTCCGTCTGCCTTGCCCACTGGTCAGCCACCTAGCCGCCACATCAAAGCTCTGCCGAAGAATTTCTTCTTCTGTCTCTTGGTCTCGCATCAAAACATCCATGTTATCGCTAGGGCACCCTAGTCCCATATAAAGTCTTTCGCACCATCTGCCACGAAGAGCTCTAAAGACCATCACCAACTTCTCCGCACATAGAGATGCTTGTGATCTGTGCTCAAAGTGAGACTGTCTATGCTTGCTATGTCTGATGTGTAGCGCTGGTCTGCAGTGAATTGTGAAGGTGACCAACAGGCTTCTTCGTTTGAATGCGCCTAGAAGGAACTTCATTGTCGTTGAGAAAGAAGGATCTTCTCTCGGTTCACGGTCTCTCGGTATCTGTTTCGCCGTGTGCTCTCAACGATGCTCGAGCTCGCAAGTTGCCGTTTCATGTCAAATGGGCCATGACACTAAGAGCGCGGAAGTCCAGACGGGCGTACAGAGCGAAGCGACTCCTATGCGGCTGATGGTTACTGAGGGATTTGAACATTTCCGCAGCGGTAAAAGTCGACTGTTGAGAAGCTCGATAAATACTCGCTAGGGTCTCGTTGGTGAGGTCACCAATGTTCCCGACCGATAGCGGTTATTCTGGTCGAGCGGATTAGATCCTAAGCTGTAGCGGAATATCGAGCTTAAACCGAATTTTCCCATGGTTGTACTTTCGTCTCCGGGCTAGTAGCAGGTAGAGTATAAGCCTCTAGTCCATCTTCTCGTGTCCGTCTAAACTCCAGGGTCGCGCCTCCTTCGAGGGAAAGCACTGGTGCCTAGATCCACAGAGCTAGGAGATATACCGCTGATCACTCCGTCGGTGGTAGAGTGTAAGGCTGCGTACTAGTGTCCCTGGTCAGGACCTCACCTGCATTAGTTTGAGGAGGGTCGTTCTGAAGTGTTCAAGCTGAGTGATTGGATCCCACAGTCTGTTTCATTTCATCTCGCAACAGAGGCATAGAGCTCAAAAACAGGAATCTAGCCTGGTGTCGTAGACAGAGATAGGCAGTCGGCGTAGACAGGGCTTCACGCAGCGTGTCGTAGGGTGAACTACATTAGTAAATGAAGACTTAAGTGCTTAAGTGAGATTTAATAAATTGGAGGAGGGGATATTATGCCGGCTTCGAAATAAAAGCGAGGGTGAAAGTTGGGACCGATCGTGGTGGTTTCTGGAAACAAGTCCAGACAAGTCGAGACGGCACAACCTCCTTTCCTGCAACGCTGCTTGCGCGCAGCTCTACGCTATGATTGCACGGCTCCCGCCCCCCACCCGTGAGGCGAGGGTGATCGCTCAACCCTGGCAAGGGCGGCATCACCCTCTTTCCGAATTGGGTGGGAGCCACGAGCAGTTAAACCACACCTTGGCATTACCCCGAGCAGCCCGAGATGACCTCCACCCGCGTATCAAGGCAACCGAACAATATGTGGTAAAGGCAAGGTCCTCTCTGAGAACCCAGGCGATACCAGCTTCCAGCTACTTGTGTTCTACATTGCTGACATACATGAATCCTCCCTTCTCGTATATCGGTGCTATCACCTACTATACTAGGCAGTATTTCTAAGGATGCTGTGATCAGCTCCTGACGGTCGAGTCAAGCATACATGCTCGGTATCTGCGGGCCTGTTCCGCTATGCCGGATATGGATAGGCTTGGCCCATTTACCAGCCGTGCATGGTTGAGAGCACCAAGAGTGCGGAGTAGTTTTTCTGTAGTCCCCAGCTGGTCGCAAAGTCCAGAGTGACTGCCCCTCCGAGGCTTTCAATTCAGACGACGTCCTCATCCTCGTCCACTGGCTGTTTTGTAGCTTGCTGCGGCCTAGACTACTCAGCTTCCAGAGCAGCCATCGCTGGCTTCGGCCCATATCCCCTGCTGGCTCGTATTTCTCTTGCCGCGCTCGTTCACGATCTTCTCCATGGTTTGCTCTTGGGGCCCGTCATTTGGACCGTCATCTTTCCACCAACATGGCTTCTAATTCTGTCGGTAACAAACAGCCGAAGAAGGTGCGCACCCGCATGGTGCAACCCGCGTTGCCATTGATACTGCAGTCAAGGACTCAAAAGGCAAAACCTGTCGCAGTCGAGCCTGAGCCCGAGTCCCAGGTGGTCGGCTCAGAGCCAGCACCGCAAATCCATACCGATGATGGAGTCACCGATACAGAGACGCAGTCTGTTATGGAAGAGTCTAGTGCTGAGGCGCCTGAAAACACAATTCCTCTGCGGAAAGACGGCACTACGGTAGCAGGTCAGTACACCTAGTCGGCATGTCGGATTTGGCTAATTCATGGCAGAAGAATCACAACCGGTCACTCCGCACAGCGCTGTCTCTGAGGAGCTTGCCACATACTCGGACGGTCATGCTGCAGAGAATAAGGAAGAGATGGATCATGTCTTGGCTAGCCAGGGTGGCGGAGGTGATGTCGGACATGGAGAAGTGGTTGAAGCGGCAAACAATGACACATCAGATTCCAGCATTCAATTACATGTTCAAGAGCCAGATGCTGGACAAGGGGACAACGTTGACACAAATGGCTGCTTTCCAGAGTCTCCCAATGGTCCAGTCGGAGACGTTGGCAATGGAGAACAAACGATGCCCCCGGCTCCTCAACTCCCCGAACAGATTGACAACCCTGCCTCTACGCCCCCTTATGCGAATGGAACCAGCCCGTCGAACTCCACGCCGACTGAGAATGAAGCCCTTCCATCGCAGCAGGGAGAGATCAACCATGGTTATGAGGGTAGTCGAGCTGCTTCTACCGGCGAGGCAGCCCGCGAACCTGTAATGAATGGTTACCATCAAGCAGCAACCACCCCGTTTGCCCCGCCTGGGAGTGTCTCACGAACGCTCAACGCTCTACCCTCACTGCACGAGCATTTGCTTCTACTCAACGCGACGAAAGAAGGTGTTGACATTCTCATCCAGATCAACCCGAGCAATTCACAGCCTTTTGTTAGCTACGCTCACTCGGTTCTTCTCTTCCGAAGCCTGCGACTACGAAGGCTGGCGACTCGTCAACAACAAGCCAACCACAATTATGGCAGCAACGTTGTAACTCTGTATCCACCCCGCTATGTCATGCCTCATGCTTTTGAGGCTGCGTTACGCTTCCTCTACTCCGACACGGTTTTGGGAAAGGATTTCTTTGTCCAGCCGCACCCTGGCGCAGAATACCAGACCATCAGAGTTCACAACCTTGACTATCTACTGTCGTACTGGGTTTCTGGTATCGAACTTGGTCTTGAGCCAGTCTCTATCTGTGCAGAACGACTTCTGACCAACTACCTTGACTGGGATATTCTCGAGATCACTTACAAATACGCCATGGAGCTTGCCAGCCCACCTTCCTCAACCCAAAGCAAGAGCATGATCGGCTCCGATTACATTGTTGCCAGCAGCTCCATCATAAAGCAGATCCTTCAGTTTTTGGCCAATCACATTGATATCAAGAGTTTCAAGCTGGACACTGCCTTGAACCACACCCTGATCCCTTCACGTCTCCCCCAAGTTGAAGATGGCCGCCCCAAGCACAACCCAGCCCTAGCTTCTATGGTGTTTGGCTCCATGCCGTCATCCGCGGATATGTCACCATCTTCGCCGCGGTCTGAGATCCTCCCTACGGGATCCAGTTTCAAAGACACCGTCGCCTCAAACATCTTGCTGAACGTCGATTTCGAGAATCTATTCGCATTCAACAACTTCATCCAAGCACCAACCATCCGCGACGCTGCAACCACTAAACTCATGGTCGATGTGGTCAACGAACGCGAACTTCGCCGCCAGAGGATCCACGACTCCCGCGTCCCTAACAAAGAGCGCATGGCGAATTCTGCAGCGTGGGAACCTGTGGGCATCAAGGAGTCGATCCTAGAGACCAATGTGCTTCACCGCGATCGTGTAGGTTTCTTGGTGTCATCCAAATGGGCTGAAAATGAGGCCAAAGTGAGGACTTAATGAGAAAAGCAAAAATGCATGAAACATGGGCTATGATAGCGTTACAGCAGGCGGGCTCCTTTCATGTATGTATGTGTGCGATGTGTTGTTCGAGCATAGCAAGGGGGACCTTCCAAAACGGCGGTTCGGCAATAATTGGGGTGGTTAGAAAATATGTACGGCATGGGGAGTTTCTTGAGCTAGGCGGCAGCTTGGATCAGACACAAACTGAGGAGATACCTATGACCTGGGCATTCAACGTTAATACAATGGCGATTCAAAACTGAAGATCAGGTGAAGTTTCAACCGGTTATGCTCATTTTCAAGAGCGAAATGCCGGTCCCGGGTTTGAGCCTGATGGCACGCCCGAAACTATATCAACGGCGTCTTGATCAGCATGCATGTCTTCATCATAAGGGCCGACGGTGAATGGTTCTCCCTCATCCTCGCCTCCTCTGCTCCTTGCACTTGGGCCTCCCGCACGACCAGCGAACCCTGCGCGTCGAGGTGTTTTGGTCGACCCGGCTGCAACGCCACGGGTCTGTCCTCGATCATGTCGTCCCAGCGGCACAAATGTATTCCGCTCTCGCAACCGATCAACCCAGGGTTTCACCGCGGCCCAAGCCAGGAGTCCCGCCGTCGCGAAGATGAAGATCACGACCACGGTCTCGTCTTTGAGGGAGTCGCGCTCTATGCCACCACCATCAGTATTCTTCCGCCGCCAAAGGAGGGGGTTTGGGGGAGTGTCGTACGGAAACATGTTGTGAAAACATCATCATCCCTCGCATTCTTGCATATAGGTAGGTTATAATCCAGGCAGAATGCGCGGGTGCAGTCTGCGCAGGACAGTTTGCGGTGCGGTCGCTTAGGCTCTCCGTCCGAGTCGGAGGTGTCGTCGGCCGGGGATGGAAGAGGCGAGCGGATGTCGAGGTTATGCAGCGAGGCGGCGCTTGTGGCGGAGGGAGGGGGGTTCAGGGCGATGATGGTGCTGTTGTCGAAGCAGATACACTTGCAGAAGGATGTCGCTGTCGACTTTGCGGATATGGAGGGGCTGGTCAGGGTCAAAATGAGCGTGAGGAAGACGGGCAGGACAGTGAACAGATGCATGGTCTGTGAAGTTGAGGCCAGCACAAGCCTCCGCGACGGCTTCAAGCTTTTGGGGGAAAGGTTGTCGATGCCGGACCCGAAGTCGAGGGCTGTTCGATATTGCATTTTGACGTCAATATGGTCAGACGTAGTTGACGCGGGCGGAGCAAATTGGTCAGTTCGTGCTCTTTCATGTGCCAACACGCTTCGGTCAAGCCGAGGCTTCTCACCACGAACAACATGTCTATCGCCGTTGTCATCGACTCGACAAGGCATCTGTTCGGTTTCCATCGTGCACTGAGTTTGGAAACGCCAGAAAGGGCTGATCGATGATCTCTTGATATCGAGCTAAGCTTCTGGTGAGCTTGCGCCCACCACTACAGTGTGCCACCGGACTCGATTGCAGTCTCCCAAACGGATACGAGAAGCGCAACATGGCGATCGACAATCTTCCTATCAGCTTGCTCGTGAACGAACACGAGTACGCGTTGCTACGGAGACTGCTCTTGAGAAGCCCGCCGGCGAAGACTGCTACCACCACCAATGAGAGCCGGCCTCAAGATGGCGCGTTAAGCTCAGATGCCCAAGACGACCACCACAAGGCTGCAGCATTCCGCTCAGCATCGCGGGTGTTCGTGGTCACATATGGAACGCTCAAGACGCTTGGTGCGATTCTAGACCGTCTCGCAACACGAAGTGCTCAAACAGCAACTCGGTCGAGAAAACCGCTTGTCGCGTCCCATTCCAAGATGGCACTCTCATTATCGTCTTTGCTATTCTTCCACGCGACACTCTATCGCATATTCGTCCGGCTAAGATTGCAACTTCTACACGAGAAAGTTCGCAGCATCAGGGAACGGTACCCGAGGATCTACGCCATCCTTACCTCCCGGATCGCACCGGCGGTTGCAGCTAGTCTATCTGGGCTCGCGCTGGGAATCTGTCCAGCTGACCAACTCAGGATGACCGTGGCAATCTACGTGGGTTGCCGGGCGTTGGAGATTGGGTACGCTGCTATCGAAAACACGAAGTTCATCCGAAGCAAACCATCTTGGGTGGGAAGCTGGCTCTTGTTCGCTCTAGCACAAGGCCAAATGCTCCATGCTTTTGTATTCGATCGTGACTGCTCCCCCGAAGCTTTTGGACCGTTCATCGTCGGTTACACGCCAGAGTATATCCAGCCTCCACCAGAAAACATCTCCTTCAGGGTAACCTGGCCGAGCTCCGATAACATTGTCGATGCTCTAGGACAGATGGCACGCCTGAGATGGCCGACGTTCGTGTCGCCAATCCTGTATCCAAAGCTGGCCACCACTTTACCGGCATCCATTGACCCCATCATCTCACCAATCACCTCACGAGCACATCCAGGGATTCAGAACTTGTCGTGCGCTCTGCTTCACCCATCAGATCCGTCCTGTTTCCTGGCCTACCTACGACAGATGCTGTTGTCCTTCCCACAGATCGCGAAGTTGTTCACCAAATACTATGGAGCACTTGCATTAGTGCGGTTCAAGAAAGTCATGGAAGCGCCAGTGGCGAGCTTGAATCGCTTGTCAGAGTCCATTTTGAGGTCGACGGTTGCGGTCGCCGGCTCGATCGGGGCATCCTGGGGGACAATATGTCTGTTCCAGATCATCTTACCCCGTGCATTCCTGCCGAAGTTTCGATTCTTCCTGGGCGGGCTATTTGGAGGGCTATTCCAGCTGTTTGATCGCACAGCAGCTGGACATGCTAATTCTTTATATGCGGCAAGGATGAGCGTCGATTCATTGTGGAAGGTTGGTGTCAAGCATCGATGGTGGAAGGGTATCAAGGGCGGAGATGTGTGGGTTTTCGTGGCCTCGCTAGCTCTGGTCAATGTCGTCTATGACTTGGGCAAAGAGACCCCAGCTGGGCAGGACCGGGCTCTGGCGCTTATCAAGGTGCTGAGAGGTGAGGTTGAGCTTGGTTTGCGCAAGAAAAATGAGCCTTCCATCGAAGCGACGACAACGGAAGAAAAGGTTACAGAATCCTGATATATGGTAGGATCTCCTGTCCTTGGGAATAGTCACTACTGTCAGGACGCGATATGGGACTCCGTATGATTCCGGTGCTCGTTGGGATGCTTGACCTTGGTCGATTTTTTTTTTGGCATTCAGAACTTTTGATAAGTGCTCATTTCCTCTATCACCGCTCCCTTTCCTTACGATGGGACAAATAGTAGAAGCGTGCTTGGAACTGCAAATGGGAGTGTTAGTCCTTGACAAGATGGCGCTGGAAGCTGTCAGCCGAGTACGAAGCGGCTGATGCGCACCGGGGAAGGCTTTCAACGGCCGACAGGCTAGGCAGCTTGGGGTAAAGCTGACGAGCACGGCTCTCGGCTGCCGGTGCCCGGCGTGCGATGGCGGGGCTCTGGCCATAGAGAATTCTTGGTTCTGCCAGCAGTACCTGACGTTCCACAAACATGCGCTCAGTTGACGTCTTCCACACTTTTTGTTGCACGGCATTGGCGATTCAGTATCTTTGACAGATTCTCTCAGAATTGGCGATTAGACCCTGACTCTCTTCTTACCCAGTACATCCATGAACGCTCTGCTGTCCACTTCGGTGCCACTCGACATGAGACCGGGATGCCGTCAGCGAGCCCATGACGTATGCTGGATTTTCTTGCTTGGTCGCTTTGACCAAGTGCCCCATCCGTGCTTTGGGATAGTCTCAAGTCGTCTCGCGCAGCAAAACCATTTGGTGGCTCAAGCACGGCAGATAGTGTAGCGCACGAAGTGTCTGTGCAACACTGGCTTCTGTACCTGCTTTTGGACCAGCCTCGGCCCTGGTAATGGCGTCGTTAGCTGGGTCACTGCGGGATAATCTTTGCTGCAGCGGGTAGCCGGGCCACAGCCCGCAGAGTACGAGCAGACCAGCTGCCTTGGATAGGAAGCCGAGGAATATCTTTCGATTTCCAGCAAATCAGAGATATGGGTCGACCTCCGAATAACCGCCATTGTCACTGCTGTGACCACTGACACGCTGTTGTTCTCTTCACCGCCTGAGCGGTGAGGAAGCCTTCAACTGACTTTAAACACCGCAGGTTCAACCGCCACTGCCTCAAACAGTTACGAGTACAAGTAGCCGTGATCGGGGAAAGATGATCCATGAAAGGAGAAGCAGGAATGGCATCTTTCAGAATCTCGATTGCAGTTCCACATGTACATCCTTTCCGCTTTGCGATGGTTTCCTGCCAGCCACCACATTCACGCACATTCCTCGAGATCGGATCGGTTTTCCGACACGGGTTGGCCACCGGTTGTTCGACGCCTCCACTTCACCATCGTTGTACTCATAGTTCCGTTTTTGTTTCATTTTCACTCTGAACTTGTAGCATCTATCTACCTTTTCACCATTAGCCGCACGTCATCCAACGTACGCCGTCCACATCGTATTATCATTTCCCTGCGAGCACTTGCTTGTGTCCAACATTACAATCCAGCCGGCCTCCCACCCGACTTCCCACCCGACTTCCCACCCGACATCGCCTCGCATTTGACTGACTAGAACTGAGACTCGAAACCGGAAACAGCAGAGAGGAGGACTGGTCGTAAGAGATCGGGCTTACTCAAAAAGATGAGACTTACACGGTCAAAGAATCACTCTCCTTCACCAGACGACTCCTTTCCCACTGACCAATTCCTCATAATCGGTGAGTCCTCAATCTCGTCGTTTCAACCCTCACACATACACTTTTCTGACTGAACACCTACCAGCGATATGTCGTCTCGCCGAGCCGATCGCCGTTACGGCCATTTTTCCCTACGCCTGGATCATGACCAAGCAATTTGGCATGCCTGATCCTTCCTTCTGGGCTGGCATCCTAATAGCCTCCTTCTCCTTCTCTGAGGCACTCTGCTCGCTGCTGTGGGGAGGGCTTTCCGACCGCATCGGCCGGAGGCCGGTCCTTCTTCTGGGCTGCTTTGGAACCATGATATCCCTCCTGATCGTCGGATTCTCTACGAGCTTCACCATGGCTCTCGTCGGACGGATCTTCGGTGGTGTGCTCAACGGAAACATTGGTATGTGTCTCAAGAACAGGTACGGAAGAGAAGCTCGCTGATATATTGACAGGTGTCATACAAACCGTGGTCGGGGAACTCACTACCAAACCAGAATGGGAACCCAAAGCATATGCCGTCGTCCCCTTCATCTGGGCCATTGGCACCATTATCGGGCCAGCTATTGGCGGTATTCTCGTAAACCCCGCTGTCTCTTACCCAGACCATTTCTCGAAAGCTGGTCTATTTGGCCGGTTTCCTTACCTACTTCCCAATCTCGTCTGCGCTTTCTTTATGCTCTTTAGCATGGTGAGCGCCTACATCTGGTTGAGGGAGACCCATCCCGATCTTCAGAACGGCCGACGAGCCCGCCGTGGTAGCATTTACCAAAGCGTTACCGAGCAGACACCGGTAATCAGCGCTGGGGGTGCCACTGCTGACAACGCCGTCGACCTGAACTCGGACTCCTATGGGACGTTCAACGGAGTTGACGTTCAAAAGAACGAACAATGGCGACTGAACGAAGACGGAACCTCCCGAGAGCCGTCGATCAGCGACAAAGGCGGAAGCAAGTGGCTCACCAAAAAGATCGTCATGATTACATTGGCCCTCTCGATCTACACATATCACTCGATGTGTTACGATCATCTCCTTCCCATCTTCTACCAAGACAAGGCCGCTAAAGATGTTACGGTCTTGGCTACCAGTCCATTTGATATCCGGGGCGGCCTAGGACTGTCTACCAAGGCTGTTGGGGTGATCATGTCGGTCAATGGCGTCATTGCGCTTTTCATCCAGGCTGTCATTTTTCCATTTGTCGCCGAACGCCTTGGGACCTGGCGGGTTTTTGTCCTGGTAACAGTGTTACACCCAGTTGCATTCTTCATTGTACCGTACCTGGCATTGCTCCCCTCGAACCTCCTCTACCCTGGTATCTACACCTGCCTAACGATCCGAAACATTCTCTCGATTCTCGATTACCCGGTGATCCTAATCTTGCTCAAGCAAGCCAGTCCTTCTCCCGCCTACCTTGGGCGCATCAACGGCCTTGCTGCTTCAGCTGGTGCGGCTTGCAGATGCGTGGCGCCTCCTATTGCGGGAATTCTCTACGAATGGGGTTCAAACATCGGATTCACTGGTCTGGCGTGGTGGGCTGCTGGCTTTGTCGCAATTGTTGGCGTTTTCCAGTTGTATTTCGTGCCGAGGCCGATGGACGCAACAACTGTGTACAAGTCGATTGTGCCTTGTCTTGAAGACCCTGCGGAGAACAGGATTTCGGACGTGGTTGACGTTACCGTTATTGATGATGAAGAATAAGCGCAAACTTGATTTGAGCCTTTGCTTTTAAGACTGATACCCATTGGGTTTACGGAACAGGCATGGGGTTGTGTGCGGGCGCTTCCAGATGAGTTCTCAATTTGTTACTGACTTGGGTGAGAGGCACTTGCGTACACGTGGTTATGGGGTATTGGCCTTTGCAGCATTTTGGGATGGCGTTGACAGATGGGATCTGGCTGTTATTTGGGAAAATGCAGGATACGACGCATGGACAATACGATACGATACGCGTCATGGGAACAGAACGGCGTCGGCTGGCATTGGGATTGTCGAAACCTCCGCGATCTTAGCTAGAGCCCAGAGGGATGACAGCGCTGGGAATCGCTATCCAACAATGGAGTGAAGTGTAACTTTCAAGACAAGTGCGGCTCCGATTTCAGCCAGGAGTAGTTGCGCGCTGACGGCATATAAAGATCGAAATCAGACGCAGAACAAGAATGGAGCACACTGCGATAAATCTCTACATGTACTCGTAGACTGCGCTGATACTCACAACTCGGCAGCCGGCAAGATGGTGGGATATCAGGTGGTCGCGTGGGTGTTGGACTGCCAGATGTGTCAGACAACCAACTTCTCATGCGAAAGCCGTGAGAGTCGGTGGAAGTCACATCTAGACCCTTCGTCAGACAGACGAGATATCCTCATTGCTTGAGGATTGCTAGCGTCAGGGCTGTGTCCAAGTTTCAGCCAGCTTTTTCCAGGTTCATCCAACACCAACCATCACGAAATCCCAGCTCAGCGAGTTGCAGGTGGGAAGGCTGTCGATCCGGCGAGCAAAGCCACGCCCATGGTTGTCTTGCGAGATGTACATTCTGCAACACTTCGTCACCCTGCATTCGGCTGGTACCATCGCCACAACCGTCGCCAGTCTGTTTTGCCCTCTGGCCATGCGAGCCACTCGTCGATATCATACCACGGCCTCTCAAGCTGATAGTGTGAAGTCTCATTAGGCAAGTATCGACGTGATGCCTCCATTATCCTTGCTTGCCACGTTCTGCGTTTTCTTGCACTGCCTTGGTTGTTGATAAAATTGCTGGTGCCCCCATCTCTGGTTCCAGATTCTGTCTTGGATTTTAATCAATGCCTGGCCCTGTGTCCGTTGACTATCGTTTCATCGTTGAGCCGCATCAACGCCGTGTTCAGCATGTTTGGGAAGAGAGGAACAAGCACGCAGACAACTCGTCCGTCGCTTTCGACTGTACACTCCGACGATGGCCGCGGCTACATGGAACCTCAATCCGTCAAGCGCGCCGAGACCGCTCCCGTCAATAGGACGAAGACATCCAACTCTCTCAGGCGAAAAGATTCTGCTAAACCCAGCGCGTTGAGCCGTTCGGACACTCTCTCGTCCAAACGGCCATTGGCCCGGGTTCCGTCTGTTCAGACAAGATACATGGAGATGCTACTTCACCTTGACGAGATCCCTCGATTTTACAACATCTTGGCTAGTTTGTTTACCTGGATAATGCTTGCCGGCTTCCTTGTCGTCCCGGGAACGTTTACGACCTTCAAGGAGTCGCAGGCGTTTCAGGACGCCAACGACAACGATGATGACGAGGTCGCCCATGCAATCGTCCATTCCATTGCCAACATTGGACTCCTCTGGCTCGCCGGAGCATTTTGCATTGTTGGAGCATTAGGATGTCTTTGGTTGTGGTATCGCTGGCGTGAGAACTATGTCTGGCTGATCAACAGGGTTTTCTTGTATGCTCGTTCCGCGAGAACACATCCCCCCAAAACTAACCAGTCGTCGATAGGCCCGTCGCGATGAACTCCGTCGCTGGTATCATAACCACCTTGGTCAATATCTACACTGCACAGCACGGTGTCTGGAGTATAACGGCGAGGATCACTGCTATCGTAATAGGGGCTTGCATGATTGTCGCGGCGTTGCTTTTTACCTTGTACAATTTTTGCGCATTACGTCGGGTTCGTAAATTGCACGAGAGGGAGTTGGGATTGAACGCCCAGCATCAGCATGAGACTCTGGTCGAGAAGGTGAAGAGGAAGGCCCATGAGCCGCCGTTGCAGTCGGGAAGTGTTGTCTGAGAGCAAAGGTTGCGTATGTGTGGTTTCAAGTTCTTCTGATAGACATTTCGCCCTCGCACCTTCCCGTCCCTCGCATCTCCCTTCGTCATCCCTGTTCGTGCTTGCTTCAGCCTCAACTGCAACAGCATCGGAAAGAGCGGTTCCAGGTGTCCGCGTCGACTCAAATTCACTTTCAGTCCTCAATCCTCCTTGCAACATTCACACATCTCTTACCGCCTCTTCCCTAAGCATTGTCCTTGAATCCTATTTTATCGCTGCTCAGATTGTTTTAGATTGTTTGGAGAATCTTTACACCCATCATCGCTTCTTCTTCCACAAAAACAATGGTCGGCAAGTCCACTCGCCAGAAACGCAACGTCAGGCACCGCAGCCAGAGCCTCAGTTCTCTAGGGATGCCACTCACGGCCCGAAATCGACGTGCACCCAAGCGAAGAAAGCTTCGTGACCATGACTCACAGAACCTTGAAAGCTGCTATTATGCTTGTGAGGATCAGGGCTACCACGTTGATCCAGATGTCCACGTTGGTCGTGAGGCTATTCCCAGTGGTTGGTCTTTCTGTACCTCATCTTTGACTTCAGGCTAATATGAATGCAGGAAACAAATACTGGGTCCTAGATGCAGACATCACAGACCCAACGGTGAAGATCGATGAGCCGCCGCCTGCCTTACCTGGCCTCCCTCAACCTGTGGCGTCTGCTTGCACGAGCACTCTGCCTCACCCAGACACCGAGAGGAACCCAGTCCCGTCCAAGAGTATGCAGACACATGACGGCCCTCAAATGGACCTCCTCACCGGCTTTGGCTACGACATCGGCATTCCAAGTCCTTTCCTCTACCATGATACCTATCATGGATACGTTCCCCCCTCGAACAGTACTCAGCCAAACTGGGGGATCCCGTACTTTGAATATAGGTGTGGCCAGGCACAACCAGAGCCGGATTTTGTCAGCTACCGGTCACTGTCGGCCGCTCCACAGCATCGACCTGCGTTTGTCGAGCGTCGGGAAAGCCTAGGCCTGGCCCTCTGTGCGCCTGCATCGTCAAAACACAGGGCTGAAGCAAGCTGCATCTCTGATGAGAGCCATGATACTTCCACACATGGTTGTCCTTTACCTCCCCTGCTGGACCGTTCAGAAAGTGAAGAGAGCCAAGTCACCGTTCACTGCAGTCCAAGCAATACTGACAGCATCGTCGACTGGCAACTTAACATTCCCCTCGATCCCGAACGGTCAAGTACTGGAGACTTCGAGGCACGAAGGCGTTTCTACCACGTGGTGGATCAGCCTTTTATATTTTCCAGTACGTCCGATAACCTGATCGAACCCGAATCGTCATCGGCTAGAGACTTCGTGGCACGCCGGCGTTTCTACCACGTGGTGGATCAGCCTTTTATATTTTCCAGTACGTCCGATAACCTGATCGAACCCGAATCGTCATCGGCTAGAGACTTCGTGGCACGCAGACGTTTCTACCACGCGATGAATTGGCCCTACATGTCTCCCGGTACGGCTGATAACCTGGCCAATTCCGAATCGCCATCGGCTGGAGACTTTGTGGCACGCAGGCGCTTCTACCATGTGGCAGATCGGCCCTACACGTCTCCCAGTACGGGTGATGACCTAGCCGACAGTGAACTGTCAACAGCTGGAGACTTCGTGGAACGCAGGCGCTTCTACCACGCGGTAGATCAGCCTTCTATATATCCCAGTGCGGTCGATAACCTGATCGATCCCGAACCGTCATCAACTGGAGATTTTGTGGCACGCAGACGTTTCTACCACGTGGTAGATCGGCCCTATATCGTTCCTGCTACCCATGACAACCTGATCTATCCAATCCTTCCGACTTTAAGGGATGCTCCAGGGGTGACAACGGCAAATTGGAGCATTAACAGTGTTGTTCAAACCTGGAACGATGAATCAGTCACGTATTGGGAGGAGTCCGCAAGAAAGTTACGAGCTCTAACGGCTCCAGACGATCACATCATGGTTGCTCCTCCAACTATGATTCAAATATTCACCAGTCCAAACAGTTATACCACTGGAACTCTTGAGAACGTCTATGGTCACGACGATAGCGGCCCTATCTCCTCAAATGTACACATTGGCACAGCAGTCCAAACCTCCCAGACGGCGTGCATGGATGTGGTCCCAGCCCGACAACACCAGCATCAATACATCGCATGGCCTGCAGCTATGCCGGCTGCGCCTGCGCCTTCGGGAAGTGCTATGTCAAAGAACTTAGAGGACCCTTGCAACGACTCCGAGAACGTAGACAAGCTCTTCAACTGGCTGGATCAGCTGAACTCGACAGGACTCAAAGCTGAGCACACCCAGAACGCGTCGGAGTCATTTTCCGATCATCTGACCGAAGATGCTGGCTATCAATGCTGCGAAGACGTGCCAACGCCCGAATCCGAGCAGGGCGCAAGACCATGTGCGTCCTGGCCAAGTGCTCTACAGCGGGGTGACGAAGGAATCCAGTTTTCGCCACATGACGAAGGATATGCTACTGCCAGCGACCATTACTCGGAAGTTGACCTCCTGAGCCAAAGCCAGAGTGAAGACGGCTGGGTGTATTGGGACTGGGATAGTGAAACGGAAAACGGGGACAGAACTGACCCTGAGATTGAAAGCACTACTGGTGAACAGGATGTGAATCATGTTGAGACCGGACCAGAGACACTGTGGGGCATCCTGGTGTGAACTACCGCGGCGAGTTGATATCGATCGATTGGAGGGCGGAGATCCAGTGGCATCTCCCTGGTTAAGGAGAACCAGCATCGTTGAATGGCATGGCGTCTCGAAGGGGTTCTGACTATTGAAAGATGGCTGTGGTAGCTTGCTGATATGCGGTGTCAATGATAATGTGGACGTTGAAATACTTTTACCCACAAGTCACAGACCCAGGGACAGTGATCCTGCCACACCCCTCCAGTTTCTCATGTCCGCGCTACTGACAAGCCTATGAATATGCACACGCCGAATCCTTGACCTGCACTTGACCTCCACTTCCTACTTCACAACTCTGGCCTCGGGCCTTGATCTCGTCCTTTGCAAGAAATGCCTCCACCTCACCGGGCAGGTCATAACCGAACAACTCCTCATTATACCTCTCCAAATCACTGAGCCCAAGTCGCCCCAGCGACCAATTCAGCCAGCGCCAAGTCATCATCCAGATGAAAAAGTACATCACATACTCCATCACGACATTCATATCCGACTTCAGACCCGCCATCTTCTGGGAGCGTACATAGATCTGATGCACACGCGGTGCGCGGAATGCATGATACGCGGCGAGAGCGCGGGCGACCCGCGAGTTTAATCCATCATGGTCGGATGCGGAAACAAGAAGGAGAGGAGTAGTAGCGTGGACGTCAGCGGCAGCGGCAGCAGCAGGAGCAATTGGAGGAGAAGGGGGTGACGATGACGGCACATCAACGAGATACCGTCTCAGGAACAGCACCAGGGCCTCGGCGTCCTCGAGGCTCTGACAGGCCCCCTGTCCGCTACTGGGTTGCAGCGCGTGGGCCGCGTCGCCGACGAGCACGGCCCGCCCGCCTCTCGCCCAGGTCGGCAGTTCCGGCGTCGTCCACGTGGGGTAGCATGCGTCGAGAGCTTTGCCGGCGCCTGCGTAGCTATGGCTGTGTTCATGCTCGTGCTCGCGCTCGCGTTCCTGCGCGCTGACGTATTTGATTATCGCGGACACGGGGCCGTTGTTCCACGTCGAGTGCCGTTGGAGGAGGGCCTCGAGGGCGCGGTGTTTGTCGAAGGTCTGGGTCTGCGTTGAGGCGGTGCCGTGTGTATCGGAGTGAGAGTAAGGATAGGGCGTTGAGCTGGAGAAGGTGGACCACCAGACGGAGAGGGGCCCGACTGTTGGGTCCTTGCTCGATCGTGGGACGGGGGTCTCAGAAGACGTCTCCCCTGCTGGCTCAGGTAAAGACAATGGTGGCTCCTCCTCCTCCGCCGCCGCCGCAGAGGTCAAGTAGCCGTATCCGAAGAACCCGTTCGGTCCGAACACGATGGACATGGTGCCCGGCTTGTGGCCCGCCGATTCGAGCACCGAGGAGGGAATAAACCCGCCCACGCCGACGAGCCCTTCGTAGCGAGGGGAGATGAAGTCTGGTTCCGCGACGGTGGAGGCGTCAGATCGCGTGAATGGGAGGTAGGCATTCAGAAGTTGGACCAAATTTCTTCTCGCCCCGCCACCACCATTACCGTCACCGCTGCGCCGGACTTGTGAAGCTCGATCCTTCCCGGGTCCTCGAAACATAGCCCTACGCAAGACACTCCGCAGGCCGTCCGCCCCAATAACCAGGTCGGCGAGTTCGCGGCTTCCGTCCTCAAAGGTGATGATATTGGGACTTGTTTCGTCGCCGATTTCCACGTCCGTGACCTTTTTCCTGGATATGATATCGGGGGCGATTTCGAGAACACGATCACGTAGGATTTCCCAGCACGACTGTCGCGCGATCATGATCCCGCGGTAGAGATCTGTTTGCTTGGTCGTATCACTATCGTGGTGGGCTGGCGGTCTGGTTCTAGTTTTCCCTCTCGTCCTCTGGGAATGTCGGTCCGTGTCGTCGTCTGTGTTTGTACGGCCAAGCTTCACATCCACGATGTGAAAGCCCCGCGCTGTGCTGATTTGCCAGCAGTCAATAGGATGGGCGTGCGTGGCCAGTTGTCGCATGATAGATGAGCCTCGCTTTGACTTTGGCTTGCGTCCGTCTCCGCCTGGGATCTCGTCGTTGTCATTGTCGTCGTCATCGTCATCAAGACGCGACAACACGCTCAGTCCGTTCTTCGATATCCCGATCGCAGAACCAATCGCCTGGGGTGTGAAGATGGGTTGGGTCTCGTCAGTGGGGAGGGATGGGGCTTGCTCGCCGTGCCTACCACCGGCGAACGTGTCGAGTAGGGTGCTGTTGAATTTGGAGGCGTGGATGTCGTAGGCTTCATAGATCTTGATCTCGATTTCGCCCCCAGCCAAGGGGTCGGTGGGAGGGTTGCGCAAAAGATGCTTCCGCAGGAAGAGGTAGGTGCTCAGCCCGGAGATGCCGGCGCCGATGATTATGATTTTGACCATTGTTATGGACAAACTACATGTGGGAGATTTGTGGTGCTATTGTTGATTGTGGCCGGAGGCGAGAAGAACAGATGGACATACGGTAGAATACAGGACTTTCCTTACTTACCTGGCTTGCGTGGTTACCTACCGTGCGATTGGGAGCATACATGGATAGATATATATCTAGCATAATTGATACTGGAAACGTCGGTGCCTGTGCCAGTGCGTCAACTTGTGGGTAGAATGTTTTCCCTGGTAGCGATCCCCCTGTGTAAATGAGTCGTTCCGTCTCTTCGGTGTCTCAGTTTTGCATGGTATATGGGACACCCGGAAATTCAGTGGTTGTGGAAGAAGAAACTGAAGGGAAAGAATGGTGATGCCTGGGGTCGCCATTTCTGATTGGCCCAGAGTCAGTCCCCTAACACCCCTTGGCGTTCAATACGTCGGATTCAACTCCGCCGCTGACTTCACTTGTCGCTCACTCTCTGCCGAGCTGTCAATCTCGGCCACCTGGTATGTATGGTACTACCTCGTTTCATTCGGCATGATGGAATGAAATTCTCATGCTATGGCCAGCGGCGACCTAGCATGGCACGTCCGTGTCCGAGGTTGCGCTGTACCCTGCTCTTTCTGAGCATGGTTACTCTGTAAGACTCAGCGTGAGAGAGCAAGGTATCGAAACCCCAACGACGGTGCTTTCGTCGTCGAGTCGAGAGCCCAACACAGGGATGACCGCAAATCGTTGGCCGCCTTGAATACCTTCCCACAGCTCATGTCCTCCGCTTGCGGGAGAACCGAACTGGAGGTTGGAACAGCAAGCGCTTCACGGTGTCATCGAGTCCAATAATCAAATGGTTCAGAAGACAAGTTGGTCCTTGAGCGACAAACAAGGCTGAGTTTGTCTGCACGACGCAGCTATTCTAGTCAAATAGGAGTATAATGCTGTCGACGGGGAGATGCAGCTGTTCTCGAGTTGTCAATCGCTATGCTCGCAGTAGTACAGCCACGCTTTGAAAGCCGCCGCTGAAGACAGATTAATCGCACACCATGTACAGCTTAGGCATGGTGCGTAGCACTGTGTCTACATTCGCGCGACATTATCTATGCCCTTCTGGTGGTGGTACGCCGTCTTCTGGCCCTGTCCCCAAGATCCGCGTTGGCTGTTCCTCTCCTGTAGGGGGATTATCGGCACTCCGTTTCCGCAAACTGAGCTTGCTAACGGCATTTGAGAGTCTCCCTGCCAGACTGCGCCTGGCTTTGAGTTCCCGTGCTTCCCGTTCCTCGGCTTCACGTTGTTTTTTGAGGTATAGCCTCTCTGTTTCCGCGCTCTTCGACTTATCTCTTTGCGCCTCTTCCTCCATTCTGACCTTATCGGGGTTTAGCAGTTTGTCCTTCTCATGGACTACTGAAGCTTCTGCATTTTTCAGCTGTTTGTGTGCCTTGGTGTACGTCTCAAGACCGACCAACACAGCATAGCTTCGGGAAATCGATACGTGTGACATGTCGACACCTTCGTCGCGCAAGCTGTGCACAAAGGCTCGAAAATTGGCCGCTGGTGGGCGGTAGTGGCCGCTCAGAGGTGACAGCCTTCTCAATTGACCGTGCTTCACCTTGATGAGACCTGCAGACAGGATGCGTGCCCCATGTAAAAATGACGAGTGCTGAAAGGCACCCGATTGCTTGTACCCGATATACAACCGAAACGAGGTATCAGCCACGAAGATCCATTTGTGGCCCTTTTTCAGGCTGGTTCTTATCATGTGGTTGAAGAGCACTCCGGCGCTGACATGTTTTACCTTCGACAGACCTCTGGCTCTGTGGAACTGTTGTTCGGTTAGCGGCCAGCCGGAGTCCAACGTACAGATCCGACTACCTACCTCCTCATTCACATACCTCTCGCCTTCATCCCCTGCTGTATGGTCGTCGTCATCGTCGTCATCTGAGTCGTCCGAGGAGCTTGAGCTGGAGTCCTCCCCACCAGGTGGCGGCACGTTGTACTTCCACTGAGGTGAAGGATCATCAATCGGGACAATCCCATTGACGCTGTCCTTGAAAAGTTCATCCTTGGTCCACACGAGCTCACCGTTCTTAGCCCAGACGAGCAAACCTTCAGCATTGACCTTGACCAGATACTGCAGGCGTTCCTCCCGCGACAGATAGCGCACCTGCTCCATGTCTAACCGTGCTCGACTGCACTCGGGAAGATCCACGGCCCTCCCATCGCCCTGGTCAAGCCAGTAGAAGTACGACTGATCTGTATCTTGCGTCTTCCAGTAGTTGTGGTATTTCCGCAGGTTCGAACCATAGCGATGCTTCTGGTCGACCATTTCTAGAAAATATTGCAGGTCCATCATCTTGGCTGTCTTCTTCCGCACGGCATTGGCTTCGGCGCGTCTTTTCCTCGCGGCTTCTTTCTCTTCCCGTGTTGCGCCCGTTGCTAAGCCTTCACCCTCTTCACTTAGATCGCCCGAAGACTGATCTGACACGGACGGAGAGCGGTCGTCGGCGCCCGCCCTGCGCGCAATCTCTGCGGCTCGACTCCACTTCGACCGTGCAGGCGAAGACGGGTTAGTCGTTGGGTCCGATTTGTTGTCTGGAGAGCCGCTTCTCCCGCCTGGGCTCGGAGGTCTCGGTGTGGTGAGCTCTCTGAACCGAGCATCTCGAAGAGCCTGTTGAGCGTGTCTCAGTGGCGGTGGTGTCGCGCGCGCGCTGTCTCAGACTGACCTCATACCACCTCGTAGAGGCATCAAGACCAAATCCGTCCAGCTGACGACGAGTACGATGTCCTCGATAGGTTCTCTGGTGCTGGTCAACCCTCGATGGATTCTACAGAGGTTGGACGCAGCCGGACCTGAATTAGAATTGCGGCTTTTTTGGCTTCTTCCGCACTCAAGTCGGTTTTCGACTGCAAAGCTCTCTGCGTACGGTCAACCGTGGCGTCAGTATCCATCGTCGAAGGACTTCACATGATGGCACGTCCGATTGTGTACGGGATGCGCATGTGCTTGTTTGGGCCACGCGGCCAGGTGAACGATAGCCAGTCAATGACGAGGCTGAAAGTTGGAGAAGCAACAAGGCTCGCAGCCGCCGCGGCCGACTTCGCTCCCCAATAGATGAGTCTGGACACATTATCCGCGTTGTCTCCTCGGGATTTGGACGAACTCGCAGGAACACCATGACTATCGCTGAGGCTTGGTTGCACATTGGCGCGAATCGCATGCAAAAATGGTGAGCTCGGGCGCTATTGCACCGACTTTCCACGATCACCAGGGTCTTTTACTCATTGGGCCCCGGAGCAGACGCCGACCGGCACATACGGGGGCCAAGCCAATGATCAGAGCATGCTATGAAAATTGATCTGCCCTGTTGAGCTGTAATTATGAGATGTTGGAAGTAGACGCGAGGTCCAGTCGCTGGCAGAGCAGGGCCTTTGTGAGCAGAATAACTCGCCATAATCGTAGCCTTCTCCATCACAATGCCTATCAACTATGTGCTTGTCACAGGTGCTACAGGTTTCCTCGGAGCTCATGTTATTGACGACCTGCTCTCGCGTGGGTTGCGAGTACGTGCTGCTGTCCGTAATCTGTCCAAGGGCAATGTTATGCGTGATGCAAGACCACAGTATGCGTCAAAACTTGACCTAGTCCAAGTCGCCGACTTCACAGCAAATGCATCGTTCGAGGAAGCTGTGAAGGACGTTGACGGGGTCATTCATGTGGCCAGCCCGTTGACATTTGGCGTCCAAGATAACGAGAAGGACTTCCTCTTGCCAGCCATCAACGGTGTTACATCGGTGTTAAAGGCAGCGGCTCAAGCTCCGCAGATTCGGAGGGTGGTCATTACTTCTTCGTTTGCCTCTGTCATCGATGTCGACCGAGAAGCACCGCCGCATTTCACCTACACCGCCGCCGACTGGAATCCTCTGACATACGAGGAAGCGGCAGACAACAACACTTCCGAGGTCGTCGCATACCGCGGGTCGAAGAAGTTCGCAGAGCTGGCCGCATGGAACTTCGTTCAAAAGGAGAAGCTCGGCTTTGACATAGTCACTCTCTGTCCTCCGTAAGTGGGCTCGTTGCCTTTCATTACCCGTTCCCATATTTCTGACATCGCCGCTGCCAGCATGATTTTTGGGCCTTTCGTCCACCCAGTGGCCAGGCTGGAAGAACTAAATGACAGTGCAGCCAAGCTATGGGAGGTTGCTTCTGGTGCAGACCCGATACCTCTCGCAAGAGTCCCATTCTGGATCGATGTGAGAGATCTCGCTCAAGCACATGTCGAGTCTCTTCTGAGACCGGAAGTCGGCAATAAACGTTTCACCATCGCATCGCCAGAGAGATTTTCCTACCAAAAGGCAGCAGAGATCATTATCAAGGAGTTTGACTGGGGACGAAAGCGTGTCCACCTGCCTGACACGGAGCAAGAAATTGATCAGTCGCACGATTTAGATGGGGAGACTGCTGCAAGAGAACTGGGCATCACATATCGGTCTTTCCATGATTCTGTCGTCGACTTCGTAACGCAAGCGCGGAGGCTCGAAGCAACTCAGAAGAGTTAGACTGGGGTCCCAAGTCCCGCTCGTGTCTTGTTCACAAAGACAGCAAATTGAGGACACGAACAGGCGAGTCAGAAGACCCATGGCAGAAGGGCGAGAGCAACAGAATCAGCACGCACGAAGTCAGAGAACACTGACTCGTCATCTTTTCCCCACTTCTTCGTCGTTCTGACGCCTTCGCCATCATTCCACCCTTTTCTTTCTTCTCACGAGACCCCGCGCCACTCGCTTGTTTCATTGAGCCACCCGACCGATACCCGCCCCTTGGGGATTTTGTTTCCCGTAGTCTCCTCGCTCAGTGGTCAAGTCGCAACAAGCCATCGAAAGCGAATGCGTGTCTCGAAAACAGAGCAGCTCTCGGAAAGCGCCCATGACGCTAAGTCATGCATCTCGAAAAGTTTGTCTCCATCAATGCGGGGGCGCAGGCTCCAGCTTGCCTTCCCCAACCATCCAGCAGACTTTTCCCAGCGAGCTAACTGGCTGCAGGCGCCCCCATGTTTGTCGAACCGTGTCAATATCCGACTAGTCGGCAATTTGAGTCAATCAGCTTCGAGAGCGAAATCGCTTCGATAACCGAACACGCTCATCCACCGGCACAAAACCGCGCCTGGACACTTGAAGAGCAGGATAAGTCGGCACGGCCGTACGGCCGGATTTCTTATTGTTGGACGGCTTAAGTCCTAGCCCTCCTGCACAAGTCTTGTTCCGCACCCGGGTACACAGTCGGTTTGCACAAACAGCCCACACGAGGTCTGATCGCGGCCGCCTTTCCCACCATACTGGGTCGGCGAAGACTGGCACTGGATCACGAACCTTCATCCACGTGGATAGCATTCTTCCCCTGCGTTCATCAAAAGCTGTTGAGTCGAGAGCTTTGTTCGTGGCCCTGGGGTGTACTTGCTTGTACACAGTAGGTGACATGTCTCAGAAACCTGAGGGCTACGATCTCGGTGATGCTCTCTTGTCGGACAGTGCCACTTTTGCACAGAAGTCTGGACATCGACCCCAACCGCATGGGCGGAAGCTATGCCAATGCAGCTAGGACCCTGCTCGTGGGGATATTCCCCTGTCTTCTCCACGTGCGGACTAGCGGGGGTTTTGCCTTTGAACGCTTCGAGGACCGTAGCCTATGAGATGTAAAGCTCCAAACCCTGCTCGTGTCTTGCAGCCTCTCGCCTTTCCTTCTCGTGCTAGTATTGAAGAAAGTGAACGCACAAAGCTGGGAGATGTCCGCCAAGGTAATGGACGATGCCGATAGTTTTTCGATTCTCCACAGGCTCGAGCAACCCCGGGCCTGATCGCTAGGTCTTCCAATCGTTGCCCCCCGACACTGTTCGCCATCAAGCCGGGGTAGTCCGGGGTATGGGTGATGATCCTCTTTTCAGGTTCCGTTAAATGTGTTCGTGCGGTCATTGGGCACCGTGGCGGTGGACCAGGGTCATGTCGGATCCGGTGAGATTGTCTCCATATCAGTACCCACGACCCTCGCTCGAAATCATCGCTTGGGTTGTCTTCCTGTCCGTTGGAAGCTGCTCGTAGTTCGATTGACATGACCTTTCTGACACGACTTTCCTTACAATTCCCCTGACCTCGACATCTCAAATCTCTCCCACAACTCTCACCAGGAACACCATGGCTACCATGACTGCGCCGACCACTACCCAAACCTCGCCAAAGAGAAAGTCTTCGGCGGCAGGCTTATCCGCCGGAGGGAGGACCGTGAAGCGACGGGCTTCCAAAGCTTGCCACTGTTGCCGTGGTCGGAAGGTTCGTTGGTAAGCTCTCCCTCTCCAGGCTATGTAGTTGAAATAGCGATCTTGCATCGTCGTGGGTGGCGACTAACTGATGTCCGCAGTGACGTCGTCGAGAGTGGCATTCCATGCACAAATTGCAGATTGGATGAGGTTGAGTGTGTGGTTACCGAAGGAAAACGGCGGAGGAAAACATATTCGGAAGGGGAGCTCTTCCACCAGTCCCCATGCAATTCGGCAGAAGACGAGAAGGAATTGCCACAATTCCCCATCTTCGAGGACATCGACGAGCTCAACAACTTTCTCCCGGCCCTCCCCTCCTGCGAGACAAACCAGACTCTGAAGGACTCGGAAGAAGATATATTCCACCACAAACCGCACATGCTTTGTAAGTGTCTCCCGGCGGTCATGTCTGCAAACCATGCCAACAGAGTATCTCCAGACCAAACGCAGGGACACCGCTTGAGCCAGGAGGAGCGGTTTCGACGAATGTCCGTCATCAGCAGCAAGCATCTGTCTCCGCCATTACCTCTGTCCTCTGCAATGTCTTATTTCCCCCAGCAGCCAGGCCGGGCAAATATCGTCCTGCCACCATTCATTCGGCCAATACCCCCGAGAATCTTGACGGAAGATCTTGGATTTCTACAGAGTAAGGGAGCCTTTCTGATTCCTGAGACGGGCTTCCGAAATGAACTGCTCCGGTGTTATGTGCAATACGTGTACCCGTTTATGCCGATCATCGACCTCCAGGACTTCTTGAGCACCATTGAGAATAATCAACCCACGGACACGATGAGCCTGTTGCTATTTCAGGCCGTCATGTTTGCCGCAACTGCGTACATCGACATGCGTTATTTGCTTGCTCAAGGCTATATGACCAGAAAAGCGGCCAGAAAGGCTTTCTTCGAGAAAGTCAAACTTTTGTACGATTTCGACTACGAAGTCGACCGCGTCACGGTCGTGCAGGCAGTCTTATTGATGACCTACTGGTATGAGAGTCCCGATGACCCGAAGGACGTCTGGCATTGGCTGGGTATAGCGACCTCCGTCGCGAGAACCATAGGACTGAACTGCAACACATCCAATGCCCCTCTCATGACACCACAACAGCGTCGATTGTGGAAACGCATATGGTGGTCGTGCTACATGCGAGACCGATTGATCGCCATCGGTATGCGACGTCCCATGCGGATTACCGACGGGGAGTTTGATGTGAAAATGCTCGAGGTGACTGATTTCGAGACGGAAGCATTATCCCCCGAGCTTAGCAAAATGCTCGGAGGGTGTCCCGCGGTGAAGGACAGTTCGAAGCGAGTCACACTGGCAAAGATGTGCATAGGTCTCGCGCAGCTGTGCCTTTGCATCAGCAAAGTCCTCGCGGTCCAGTATTCCACACTCGGTCACAAGATTGGCGCCACTCAGGAGACGACGATGAGATTGGTCCCGAAGAAATCAGCGGCCGAGCCAGCCGATGTGATACAGTGCGACCGGGAATTCGATCAGTGGCACAAGGCCCTCGCTCCTGGGATTGCTTACTTTGCTCCAGAAACTCGTGAGCGAGTAGCGACAAACGACGGAGAAGTTATCCACTTGCACCGTGCTCTGTTGAACGGGGTATACCTGACAGCAATCAGCGCGCTGCATCGACCACAAATCCTGCCATCGGCTCCCAACGTCGTGGTGGCGCCAGAGTTGAGGGAGCTATCGAAGAGGAAGGTTCGCGAGGCGGCCGACGACATCACCGAAATGTACAAGGAGCTGTTCGCCCACGACATGATCCGTTACTTACCCAACACTGGGGTCACCTGCCTCCTCCCAGCCATCATCATCCATCTCCTCGACATCAAATCAGCGGACAACAACATCCGCCAAGCCAGCATCCGGAAATTCCACTTTTGCATGCAAGCGTTGCAGAGGCTGCGGGAGATGTACGCGTCTGCGGACTTTGCCTTCTCTTTCTTGGACGCGGCCGTTCGCAAGACAAATACGCAAGTCTCCGCTGCCGCTGCAGCCGCCCCAGCAGTAAAATCGTCGCCCAATCCCCCTACGGACGAACAGAAGCTTGGCCAAGCTCCGTTGTTGCTGACACCGCCACCTGAAGCCATGCAAACGGCCAGCTTGTTGCTTATGAATTCAACTCTGGCGCCTGAAGAGCGGAGTCTCATTGCCGCATATACTCCGAGGACGCCTGCGGGCTCAGATGTGAGCTTGAGCTCCCAAACAACGGCAGGAGCAGCGGTTGCGTTGAATGACCTGCCCGAGGAACACAGCGCGGAGATCAAAGACGAGCTCGAGCAACTAGACCAGGCTGATTTCGACACGCTCCTCGACCTGGAAAGTGGGCAAGACCTGTTCGCAATGGCTGAAGACGACATGGACCTGAGCATGCAGTGGCTGCAGGGCTTTGATGCCGACAAGCTCTCACCGGGCACGGGCGACTTTCCGCTACAGACAATCGAAGAGAGGGACGAGCTAGGCTATGCGGAGCAGGCTCTTGATATCAATGACCATCTTAATCTCGGCTTGGGCATCTAGATAGATCTTTAACCCAAGGAATAAGACATGTATTCTGCCTCCGTATTGAATACTCTTGGTTCTTGGTACAGTTGCTCGTTATGTGGCTGACTGTGGGCAGCTGAAAGAACGCGCGGAAACGAGGGTGGCTTGCAGATCCGGCTGCTTTGGTTGATGGTAATAGTAATATCTTTTCTTTCAACCTCACTTTTCTTTTCTCTCCTTCCACTCACTTGCTCCGACCAAATGCAATTGCCAATGCTGCTTTCTCGCCCTTCTATCACGCCTCAAGGAAGAGCCGACTTGTTCAAACATACATATCCTAACGCCACCCCTTTGCCGAGGTTGCACTTTCAATGCCCAGGCCTGCGCTAGCCTAGAAAGAAGAAGCTCAATTCACAAATTCATAAGGCACAAGGAACCCATGCTGACCCGTTATGTAGCAGCTATCTGGCTACACTTAACCCCGCCTGCATTCTACATTTCCCTTCGTCTCTCTACTTGGCTAGCTTCGAATCCCCGCCAGGTGATCGGCATCTCCTGGGAGAATTCGTCCCTGCGATGTTACCTTACGGGCCACCACCAGTGGCAATAGAGATAAGAGAACGTCATTCGCCGGGCTAGGAAGATCCTTCGGACCCGACCGTGATCCAGCGCTGATAACGCCGAAACGGCGAGATAGCTTGCTAGCAACACGACACCGTCCGAGTCCCCAGGCGGGCGGGCAGGCTCCTACTGGCCCGAAGCTTACCTGCGGAACACCGGGACCAAAGCCAAGCTGCAGAGAAGCCTCAAAAGCAATGCCACCCGACGCTTGTCACATAATGTTTGCTAGGCCCAAGACATCTCACAACTCGGCCCGTTCGGGCAGGCGCATCACTTCGAAATTGTCTCATATGGGCACACAACCAACCAGCGTCTGTCGACGAGCTGCTAAACTTTCTGGAAATACATATCTTGGGCAGACAGTGGAAGGAATCCAATGCCAATTGGCGGCAAGGGAATCGGGCTTTCGTGACGGAAATCTGGTGTATTCCGTGCATGAAATCATGACTGGCTCTCACAAGCTGTTCCTGGCAAATTGACGAGTCACAGCTTCAGGATCTGCGAGCTCCCTGATCCGGTCACGCGGTACATGCCTCGAAAGGCACAAATCTTATCTCAGGCTTGCACATATGCAGTTTCCCTTCTCACGCATTCCACCTGATGCCTACCTGCCGTATGAGGATTGGGACACGCCAAGGAGAGTGACCTCTCACCACCCACTAACCTACGACGGGTATGTCGAAAGCTACAAGCTTCTCCAGACGACCTCCACACTTAAAGTTTGGCTACTGGGTATAGCTTGGATCCTTGCTTCAATGCTACATCTTGTCGTGGCGAACGTCATCGGACCTCGACAGACCCCAGACAGCTTTCTCCTCCGACAAATGGTTTGCCCGCAAAGCAGCAGGGCAAGATCATATCTCGGTCTATCCGTGAACTGCAATGAGGTCCAACTTAGTGCCAGCGCTAGGTTGATTGTTCGCAGCCATGCTTGTGCAGAGGTGCTGCGGGCGGTGGCAGATGGTGGTCAAAGGAGGCAGGTCACTCTTTCTAGTACTTAAACCTGTGCGCGTGCTCGAAGTCCAACCTCCTCTTCCCTCTGGAGCGCACCCGTCTGTCTTGGAGCTGTGATTTACTGGTTACACTACATTCACTTGAAATTGAGCGCAGAGTAAAGTTTTGGGGACAATCTCTTGCGCTTGCAGCTTCCTTTCTCCCACCTCGCCGTCCGAACAACATTCAAAATGCATGCTGCGAAAGTCCTCTCCCTCCTCGGCGCACTTGTTGCTGGCGTCTCTGCAGCCAAAGGACCTGTCGTTCATAACAGGAGAAACCCAAAAGGCCCCAAGCTTCAAATCTCGCCTCGACAATTACCAGCGGAACCCGCGGGCGTACAGACCATTACCACACCCAATGGCATCAACATCACTTACAAAGAGCCAGGTAAAGAGGTTAGGATCCCTGGAAAGCCTAAGCGCCACTGCGCCGGTTTCCAAGCTTTTTTCCCTTCATGCCCTCTTGCTTTGCTGACAGTTGAAAAGGGCGTCTGCGAGACCACGCCAGGCGTCAACTCCTACGCAGGCTTCATAAACCTTGCGCCGGATATACACAGCTTCTTCTGGTTCTTTGAGTCAAGAAATGATCCGGCCAACGACCCAATCACGCTGTGGCTTAATGGGGGACCGGGCAGTGATTCCTTGATCGGCATGTTCGAAGGTGAGCACAGCTTCAATCTACTACAGTCGATTCCAAGTAAGGGCTAACGATGTTCTATAGAGCTTGGCCCCTGCAATGTCACCGAAGACCTGGTCACCCAACTGAACCCGTACGCTTGGAACGAGGCTTCCAACATGATCTTTCTCAGCCAGCCACTGGGTGTCGGCTTCTCATACGGTTCGAAGGTGAGGATCAAGGCAAGCTAGTTACAGGAGAGGGAACTGACATATCGATTCAGGGCCCTGGCTCGATTGATCCCAACTTTGGTCAATTCCTTCCCGCGTCAGAGGCAAATGTGACTGGAAGATACCCCATCATCAACGCGACCGCGATCGGTGAGCCGCTTTTTGACTGCTAGGGCAATACTACAGATACTAATGGAGCCTCCAGACACGACTGATCTTGCCGCCATCGCTGCGTGGGAGGTCCTACAAGGGTTCTACGCGGCGCTCCCACAGCTCGATTCGAAGGTCCAATCGACGCAATTCAACCTCTGGACCGAGTCTTATGGAGGTGAGCGCGCTCTTGGGAGATCATCAGCATGCAGTCACTGACGGTTGTCCTAGGTCACTATGGCCCAGCCTTCTTCAACTACTTCTACCAACAGAACCAAGCAATTCTCAACGGCACTCAGTCAGGCAAGGCCTTCGAGTTCGTCAACCTGGGCATAATCAACGGCATCGTCGACGAATACATCCAAGCTCCCTACTATCCTCTTTTCGCCAACAACAACACTTATGGCATCAAAGCTGTCAACGACACCGTCTTCGACTACATGAACTTTGCCTGCCACATGTACAACGGTTGCTTAGACCAAGTCTCTTTGTGCGCCGCCGCCGACACCACGACACTAAACGGACAGGCCGTCTGCACCGAAGCCGAGGACATGTGCCGCGACAACGTCGAATCGCCCTACTACTTCTATGGTGATCGCGGCGTGTACGACATCCGCCACCCCTACGACGACCCGACCCCGGCAGATTACTTTGTGGATTTCCTCAACCTACCCTCAACGCAACAAGCCCTCGGCGTCGACACCAACTACACGCAGACTGCCAACAACGAAGTCTACTTCGCCTTCCAGCAGACAGGCGACTTTGTGTACCTCAACTTCCTCTCCGACATTGAACAGATCCTCAACTCGTCCGTTCGCGTCACCTTGGTGTACGGTGATGCAGACTACATCTGCAACTGGTTCGGCGGACAGGCCGTCTCGCTCGCCACCCAATATGAGCACTCGGCAGAATTCAAACAAGCCGGCTACGTGCCCTTCGTGGTCGACGGCGTCGAGTACGGTGAGACCCGCGAGTACGGCAACTTTTCATTCACCCGCATCTACGAGTCCGGCCACGAGGTCCCCTATTACCAGCCCGTTGCCGCGCTGGGCTTCTTCAGTCGCGCCATCAACGGCTTGGACATAGCAACAGGGACCATGCCCGTAAATGGAAGTCAAGGCGGCACATCGGGCGCCCCGACCGCCACGCACACCGAGTCATTTGTGCCGCTCCCGACGAGCAGTTCGAGTTCGGCATCAAGCGCGACGGGGTCGTCTGCGCCTGCGAAACAGCCCATCATTCCGAAGGGCCGATTTGCGAGACGGACATATTAATTACTGATTGACTAATTGTTCCGGAGAGATGAAGGACGATAATGTGACGACGACAGGACAAGAACAAACAGTGCATTAAAACTGCGGGTTATGAGTAGGTACTGTAGGACTTGCTCCAATTTAATGTAAAGAAGTTGGAATCAATCCTAATGTATTTCTGTGTGACATTGTGCTTGCTTGTCGACGACTGCGGTGAGCAGAACAGCTCCTGCTGTCCTTCCGCCAATCAAGATGCCCGAAATGCGGGCAGAAAGATGGCACTGTAGCGGGACACGGAGATCCTCGCCCACCACCAAGGTCAGGGCATGCACTGCGTGAAGAAGAGATCCGTGGATGCGACATCCTTGGGCATTGTAGATACAGCGACGTATACGGCTTGGGTATTCTGAGCGCAGTGCTGGAGTGGTTGAGGGCAGAGGGAATTCGATCGTTGAGATTCGATTCATGTTGCGTGCGGGACGGCAGTGTCGTCTTTGATATAATATTCACGAGAGAAGAGGCCTGTTAACCTCGCCCGGTCTATACACGTGCATGATATATCCTAATCGTTAGAGATTCCTCGGCCCTCTCGCGTTGTTACGAGTAGAGAATCACTCCGTACGCCCTCTCAAGCCAACTGCTCAAGCGCACACAGGACGTACTTTTCTCCAAACAAGTCCACCACATCCCCCTCCTTGGCACTGTGCACCCACGCTGGAGTCGTGCTTGCGTCTCCGTCTCCTCCCCCCTTTTTCGCCTCCCAAGCAACCATCCCAGGAAGAGAGGGCAGATTATCCCGCTCCCCGGCCTCAAGCTTGACCATCCAGCGCTGTTGCGCGCTGTCCCAAGTTTCCCTGCGCGCGCAGAACCCGACCTCCCCGACGGGGCCCTCGCTCCCGCCCTTCAGCGCCAGGAAGTCCCCTCCCACCTGGGCGAGGAAGGTGCGTTTATCCTCGCTGCGCAGGATCCACGCCCAGGGAAACCGATCGGTCGCCGAGGCGCGCAGGGCGCGCCACACCTCCTCGTAGGGCGTGTCGACGTTCGTTTCGGGGTTGGGCATGCTCCCTGTTTCGACCGTGTCGGTGGCCGGGTCCGTGTCCGGGGTGGCTGACGTGGAGGGGTCGACGGGATGGAAACTGCCCACGTCCGGGTCCGTGTAGCCTCGCGAATCGATCCAGTGGGTCCATTTGCAGGTCACTGTCATCGTGGAGTTATCAGTTGCGTGGACTGGACTGGATTGGATTGGGGACTCTTCCTCTTCCTCTTTCGCTTTGCGATATCCTAACCGTCCGAATATTCGCACTTACATGGTTCTCGTGACAATATGATCCTCTCCCCCGCCATGCCCCACTCGATCGACCCGTCGGCCTTGGTGATGCGCAGGTCGACATACCATCCTCCGACGCTCATGACCAGCGTGTCGGTCGGTTCGGACGGTTCGCCGGGAACCCAGCGGATGCTCAGGCGCGTGGAAAGCCGGCTGGACATGATTGTTGTTGTTGTTCGCGTGGCGTACGGTATGAGATCTAGTGATTCAATTAATTACTCTCGTACGGAGTTCTGTGCTAGTGTTGAGAATGTAGAGTCTGTAGAGTCTGTAATAGGATAATGAGTAGGTTGATCGCGGGGGAGACGAAAATCTTTCTGCGCGGCGGGCGGAAATGTGCGTCGGCCGAAGGAGGAGGAGCCATCGGTTTGGATGGAGCATTACGTTTGCGTACATCTGCTGTACGGACATATTCTGTGGTGCGCAGATACTAAAGCTTTTACGTATGTTGTCGTGCGTGTCTAGCTGGAAGAGGGCGAGATTGATTAGGTCCTATGTGGTTGGATCATCTTTTTCACGCGGGACGCAAGGGGTCACTTGCATCTACTGAACAGCGTACAGTACATACGAGGACCGTGCAGTGTATACTTGTTAGAGTACAATTCCTCGCTGCAGGTACTGTTCGCTCGTCGTGGGGAATACACGATGGCGATCTGAGCTGCGACAAAATCTACACTTTTGACTCGGTGACTGTTTCTGCCCTCTCTATTCGACTTTATCGCAGTCGTAGTTATCAACGGTCGGAATTTGGCAGCCCTATTTGCGCCGCGCAAACTGAGAAGAGCACCAGAGAAGACACAATATGCCGCTCTCTAAATTCCTCCCGCCAATCAGGTACCCCAGATTGCGGCCAGTGAAGTCCTGAAAGTCTTGCTCGGAACAGTAGGATACGTGAGTACATGTCTATTCTGGGCTTGACGTAACGATGACTTGAACTGCCCTCGCGGTGAGTTCTCATTACTTTTGACTGTATCGTCTGGTCAGAACTGATCGGTATACCTCATCTACTGAACCACAGAAATACAAGCTTCTGAGTAGACGAATCACCCATCCGGACCTGCGCCATAACGTCCTCTTTCATTACCCTAGATATAATAGGAACCGACAGGCACGTATTGCCTGCTGGAACGACTGACCACGAGCGGCAGCTCGCGACCATGGCTATGCGTAACAGGCTTGTATCTTAAGCCCTGGGGGAGCAAGGTCCATGAATCATCCTTCGTGATCCCAGGGGCTCAAGATCCATGAATCATCCTTCGTGAGGAAGAAATTCCTGTTCTGGCGGACGTTTTCCGCGGCCTCGCATATGAGGAGCAACAATTGACTCCTCTGTCAGGGATGTCCATAGCCTGTCAGCCGACAGCCTCGAAGGGGTTCTTGGTTCTGTTCCTGCACCATGACTGATCGTGTCTGAACCGAGAAGAAACACAAACCCAGAAGCAAAGTCGTAGGAATGTTGAGCCACGGCATCGCTGCAGAATTCGGCTCGCCCAAATCATCACCGGACTCGTCGTCGTTCAAAGTTCTGCAGTATGCTTGAAATCGTTGTATTCCGGTCGGATGGATCAACCCCTCTTGGCCCATAACAAGTTTCATCCACCATGGCTAGATGTCGCGGATCGTGCACCCACGGCGGGAGATCTAAGAGATTCTCCGTCGGTGGGTTTGGGTGTTCAATTCTAGCACCTCCGAGGATTGAGATCCGAGGCCTGTCCTAGACAAAAGCACACGCAAAGTCCGTATATGCGTGTACACCTCCGTCGAATTTCCTTAGTCAGGGCTGACGGTCACATCCCGACACTGTCGATCCAACGACCCGTAAAGCCTATCACGGTCATCCTTCAGCTCATTCAGGATATCAGGCAAATCAAGCTCAAGTGGCCCATGTCTCCGGCATTGCCTGTGCCTTCGAACACAGGAGATAGGTCGCCACGGAGGCATCGTACTCACACTTATGGATCATCCTTATTTCCTCGTCTCTGAAGTGGGACGACATCTCGGCGTGGAATGCGACTTCCATGCCGTTCTGGATCGCAAGATTGAGACCCAGTTGCAGCGTTGTGTCCCACAGATCTTAGCTGGAGTAAGGAACACTGCTATGTCCTGGGCCGCCCACACCTTGCACCACCAAGGCCGCTTGAACAGTTGAGCAGTCACTTTCCAATCCCTTGGGCGGAACCTACGCGTTGCCAGGTTTGAGAGAACCTGCGCAGGAAATCCATCGGCGTCGTGAAGTATTTTACTCCATGATCGACTTGGGACTTATATAAGTATTGTAGGGACAAATTTCGATAAGAGGGCCGATGTCACGGGTCGTTGACGGCATGGAGAAGGCGCCTACAAATGCAGTCGACAGTTGACTGGCACCGGTGACTGGGAAAGTGATCCAGAGGTGACGGATGTACGAGTAATACTCACTTGTACTCAGCCAAACACCGCAACCTACTTGAGCAGTCTGGCCACAGCTCCAACAATGGCCCAGTTATAGCAGGTGAGATATGCGCGGATTGTGACCATTGTGTGAGAAGAAGGATAATAAGGACACGGTGAATCCTTTTGGTGTTCTTGCTTCCTCTGCGGTGCTGCATTAAACCTTTTGGTACCAGTACCAGTACTCGTACTCGTAGCTCTCTTCATAAGTCGATCAGCAAGGCTGGGACTACAGTCGCCTCTACGAGCTGAGGGCTGGAACCTGCATATATCCGGAATAGCCATAGGCAAGATCACATTCGACGCCCAGTGAATGATTTGCAGAATGCATAGTACTGTAGAAAGCAGCCGCGGGTGTTCCTGCTTTCTCCAGGACACGCCTTTTCCATCTTGAATGCGACCGTCTGCATTGATCCCACTGGAACCGACGCTTGATGCAGCCTGCCTTCTTCTCCAGAGGGAAATAACGTTAGCACCGATGATAGAATCTGACATGGCCCCCCCCTGAGCAGTCCGCTTCTTTGTTGGTTGATGATGTCAAGCCTGCATGTGGCAGGTGTAAAAGTTGGCGGCAACCTGGAGTTCGGCAGGGTTGGCCAGTGGAGGCCAAGGGCGCCCATATTGTCGATCGGGGCACCATGTGCTGCCGATCGCTAACGGCGGGCCTGGAGAATCCACTGCTGCTCGCCTATCGGCAGGCGACCGCGCGTCCTGATGTGCCACACTCACCTTTGCCTGCGCTGGGCGACAACGCTGTGGCGCTGCCTCATCTATCAGTGGTGAGTGAACGCATTATCATTGCAGCTGCAGCAAGGCGAGTCGTGGATCGCCATTTCCGAGCTCATTCTGACATGGCACAGATTCTAATTTACCGCCCAGTTGCGCTGCACGGCCGATATGACCTTATCACGCACCTTCAACCCCACGATCGCGCCAGCTCTTTCGAAGGAGGAAGTGCATCAGAAAGATGAATTCACTCCCCCGACGCTGCTACCGGAAACACAAGTAAGATGAGATGATGCATTTGAGCATCGCGATGACGACCGAGGACAGCAGTTTTGACTGAAGGGACCCCGCAAACGCACACTTAGACTTCCAAAAACCGGTTCTTGGGCTCAATTTGCGGCGGTGCGTTCGAGGGTCAAGCCTCAAGGGTCCCCACCGCCGTGACTGTTACGCCACTAACGAGCCGAAAGTCTCGGTCGACCGTCTGTGCACGGTTCGTCTACTGATCCGATTCCCCCAAGCACCGAGGAAACACCTCTGCGGACACTGGTCGTGGTTGATTCCGCGACATTTGTCACTTCTTTTCGCAGTCACACCGGAGGGAAGGTCAGTGGACGAGTACATAGTAGCTGGCAGCCTCAGCCGTCGGATGAGACTGTCAGCATATCCGCCTGAAAGGTGGCGGGCGTCAATCTCGTGATTGGCACGGCATCGACATCAGGACTCGTGCTGGGCTAGATCCATTGGCTGTCGCCCCGCTGGTTAAGCCTGGGACCCCCTGGTCACTTGGGTTTCAGGCATGGCCTTTCCCTGTCAACAAACCTTCTTTTTCCTCATGCTATTCGGACGATTGCCCATCACCACTCGATCACCATTTCGTGTTGTCCTCAGAACCCTGCATGTCCTACCCCCTCCTCATCGACGCTTGATCTCATTCGATGGACCGTCTTTTCGATCGTCTCCAGGCTCCGCATTCTGAAAACTGCTGGCGCCGTCTGCCTCATTGTGGCTGACCCGGACTGGTTCGCACAATGTCATTGCGTCAGAGCGGTTGATGGCAGCTCGAGGAAGAAGGAATGTGGCACAGGGACGCAGAGCTCTCAGGAGCTCCCTCCATACCAAGGTAATGTAAAGCGATGACGTCGAAGGTTTCCCGTGTACGTGTACGGGGTACTTGACAAGATGCTTCTCCCTTCTCCGGCGCGTCTCTTCTTTCTGGTCCTTCCATGTCCATCCAAACAAATAATCTGTACCCATATTGTATAACATATCCCAACACGAAACGAAATACTTGCGCCAAACTGAGCCTGACAGCAAGCGCGACCAATCCATGAAACAGCACCTTTGAATGACCAGCAACAACAACCGACTGTCATCGGCTTCTTACGCTTATTATTCCTTTCCACCTACTCCAAGCCGGGAATCTCGTTCGTCGAAACAGACGACCCCAGAAACGGTCAGAAGCTACAAAAGCACGATGCCGTCTCCAGCAGCAGGTCGAGCGACCAACGCTCCCGAGACACCCACAAAGACCGGCAAGAACCCCGCTTCGTCCTCTACTTCCAAGCTGACTGGTGAAGGTGGAACTCCCGGTCGCAAACCCCCCAAGCTAGGCTCCTCGAAAGCGACGCCCAAGAAGCTTGACACACCTTCTCGCCCGAAGCCGGAAGACAAGCCCAAGCCCACGGAAGAGAAGCCCGAAGACGAGAAGCCTGAGGAGACCGAGGAAGAGGACCAAGGTCAAATCAGTCTGAAAGACACCGAGGAGCCCGGCGGCAAGGTCAGCCAACCAGGCGACGACACAGGCGCCAGCGAGCTCTCCGAGGCTAACCCGGAGCCTGTTCCGGACAGCGACGAGGAAGAAGACGACGGTGAGACCGCCCGTGCGGGCAAGCAGGCCGCTAAGGACGAGGGTACCGAGGGCGAAGAGGAAGAAGAAGAAACAGAAGCCCCTACCGAAGGAGGCACTACCGACGCTGCTGAAGAAGCCGAAGACGAAGCCGAAGACGGCGGCAAAGGAGCTCTTGGCAGTCTCGGAAAGGCCGCCAAAGGTGTATCCGGAGCCGGTAAGAAGGTGGCAGGCAGGGTCACTGGCGCCAAAGACACCGCTATCAATGGTGCAGGCAAGGCCGCGAAAGGTGACGTGCAAGGTGCTGCTGAGGATACCGCCGATGACACCAAGGGAGCGGCCGAAGACACAGCTGGCGACGTTCAAGACACTGCAGAAGACACAGCTGGCGACGTTCAAGACACTGCAGAAGACACTGCAGAAGGTGCAAAGGATACCGTCGAAGGCGCCGCCGAAGATGCACCGAAAGACACAGATGATGTCAAGGACACTGCAAACGGTGCCAAAGACGAAGCTGAGATGGTGGCTGGTGATGTCGAGGAGACAGCAGAAGACACCGCAGAAGATGCCACAAAGGATCTACCCGTCGATCTCGCTGCCTTGAAGGGTCTCAAGGTCAGCGAAACGGGAGAGGTCAAAGACAACTCTGGCAGAGTGGTTGGCAAACTCGAGGAAGGAGACCCGGCAGACCTCGAAGGATACGAGATTGGCGACGACGGTGAGATCCTCGACGAAGACGGTGATGTGGTGGGTCGTGCCAATGTCATCGCCGACAAGGCGAAAGATGCTGCTGGCGACGCCACCGAGGATGCAGATGCTGAAGGTGCGGTCAACGGAGTAAAGGATACTGCCGAAGAGTAAGTCTACACACGGCTTGAACAGCCGGCATTCCATGTCTCGAATCGTCGCTCACGTGCTAATAAAAAAGCAGGACGGCAGACGGTGCCCAAGAGCAAGTGAACGGCGTCAAGGAAGACGCCGAAGATGCAGTTGAGGACGTCCCGGATCAAGCAGAAGGCGCAGCTGAGGATGTCCAAGACCAAGCAGAAGATGCTGTCGAAACTTATCTTCCTGACATCAACGTCCTCGATGGCCTGGAGGTGCAAGAAAACGGCGACATTCTCGACAAAGAAGGAAACGTTCTCGGCAAGCTCACTGAAGGCGACCCGGCAGACTTGGTAGGCATGACGTTAAATGCTGACGGCGAAATCCTGGATGAGGATGGTGATGCCGTGGGGCGTGCCGAGGTGGTTCCTCAGCCAGTCAAGCAAGCCGCCGAAGAGGGCGCTGGGGAGCTGCCTGGCCTGGATGCCCTTGAAGGCCTTGAGGTACAGGAAGATGGCGCCATCAAGGACGAAGCGGGCAACACTTTGGGCAAGATCACGGAGGGCGACCCGGCTGACCTTGTTGGCCGAACTCTCAATGCTGAGGGCGAGGTGCTCGACGAGGATGGCGATGTCATCGGTCGTGCAGAGGTCGTGCCTGAAGCCGCCGAGGCTGTGAAGGACGAAGCCGAGGATGCCAAACCAGAAGCCGTCCAGCAAGCGCTTGACAAAGTCGACGAAGTTGCAGAGCAGTTGAAGCCCAACCTCACAATCGTGGAGGGCCGCAAGCTCAACAAGAAGGGCAAGATCCTCGATGATGACGGAGAAGTGCTTGCTGAGCTTGTCGAGGGCGATTTGAAAGCTTGCCAAGGCAAAATCCCTAACGAGAACGGTGAGATTGTCGACAAAGACGGAAACGTCATTGGTCGTGTCCAAGTTGTCGAGGGCGAAGCTGCCGAAGAAGCCATGAAAGAACTCCACCCCGACTTGGTTGAAGAGCTCGAAGACGCCCAGAAAGCCGCGGACGAGGCCGAGAAGCAAGCGCAAGAAGCTGGCGATCAGGCCGATGCGGCCGGTGAGGCGAAAGAAGCAGCCGAAGACGCCCAGGATGAGGCTGAGGGTGCTGCTGATGAGGCCAAGGACGCAGCTGACAAGGTAAGCAAGCCAGACTTTGCTCAGCTTGAAGGTCTCAAGGTCAACAAGAAGGGTGAGGTGATCAATGAAGACGGTGATCCCATTGCCAAGCTGTCTGAAGGCTTTGATATCGAGACCGTGCGCGGCAAGAAGATCAACGAGAATGGAGAAATCCTTGACAAGGATGGCAATGTCATTGGCAAGGTCGAATTCATTCCTGCGGCTGTTGAGGAAGGCCTCGTTGAGACCATTGAAGAACCTGCTACCGACGGGCCGGACACTTCTGTGCTTGAGGGCCTTAAAGTGAACAAGAAAGGCCTTGTACTCAACGAAGATGGTGAGGAGATCGCCAAACTCGTTGAGGGTGACCTCGCAGACGTCGCAGGCAAGAAGCTAAACGACAAAGGGGAGGTCTTGGACAAGGACGGAAACGTCATTGGCAAAGTTGAACTCACCACTCAAGAACAACCGGAAGAGGAAGAAGCCGGCGAAGAAGAAGTCGACGACGGTCTTCCTCCACTCTCCACCCTTGAAGGCCTCAAAGTCAACAAGTCTGGCAAGATCATCGACAGCGACGGCAACATTGTCGGAGAACTAATCGAAGGTGATGCCAAGAAGATCTGGAAAGCTGGCACTGTTTGCGATGCTGAAGGTCAATTCTGGGACAACAAAGGCCACGTCATTGGCCGTGCGAAGACTCTTCCTCGAGAAGAAGCCGAAGGAGAAGCCGAGTTCGCTGGCCTGGAAGGCCTCACTGTCGTGGCTGACGGATGGGTCGAGGACGACAATGGCAACAGAGTCGGTCGTATCGTGGAGGGTGACGCGAAGAAGCTTGTCGGACGCGCTGTGGATGAAGACGGCGATATCATCGACAAACGCGGCAATGTTGTCGGCCACGCTGAGCGATACGAAGAGCCGGAGGCAGAAGCTGAACCAGAGCCCGAGCATATCGACCTTTCGGAGTTGAAGGGCCTCAGTCCTAATAAACAAGGCAACGTTATCGGACCTGACGGAGTTCCCGTCGGTCGCCTGGTCGAAGGCAACGCCAAGGAACTCGCCGGCCGCAAGATCGACGGTGAGGGTCAGATCTGGAACGACCGGGGAGAAGTCGTCGGCCGCGTGGAACTGATTCCCGCAGGCGAGCGCGAGGCCAAACCTGAAGGTCCCTTCGCCGGCCTCGAGGGTCTCGTCGTCGTGAGAGACGGTTTCGTTGAAGACCATGAAGGCAACCGTGTGGGCAAGGTCGTCGAAGGAGACTGGAAGAAGCTTATCGGCCGCGGTGTTGACGAAGACGGTGACATTATCGACAAGTACGGCAACGTCAAGGGTCACGTCGAGCCATACGAGGAGCCTGAGGAGGAGGTCGTTGAAGAAGACCTCTCGAGCCTTGCCGGCAAAACAGTCAACAAGCAAGGCAAGGTCGTCGATGAACATGGAACGATCTTTGGCGAAGTCGCCGAAGGAGAAGTCAAGCGCCTGGTCGGGTGCAAGGTTGACGGACAAGGTCAAATCTGGTCCAACGACGGCAAGGTCATCGGGCATGCCAGGCTAATTGTCGGAGGCGACGATGGTCGCGCTGAAGGCCCTTTCTCAAACTTCGAATCCACAAGCATTGATAAAGAGGGCTACGTCAGGGACTCGGCCGGGGAGATCATTGGTCGTGTTACCGAGGGTGATGTCAAGAAGCTCGTTGGCCGCAAGGTTGACGATGACGGAGACATCACGGACAAGAACGGAAATGTCATCGGCCACGCCGAGCGCTGGGAACCTGAAAAGAAGGAGCGCGAAGTCTCCCCCATGGCTGGTCTGCGTGTGAACAAGGAAGGTGAGATCCGCGACAAGAACGGCGACGTGATCGGAAGACTCACCGAGGGTAACCTGCTGGCCTGCATCGGCAAGGAGGTTAACGATAACGGGTATGTCGTCGATCAAGACGGTAACAAGATCGGTGAATGCACGCTTCTCGAGAACATCCCTGAGGAGGAGGTTGAAGAGGAAGGGCCCACGCCCGAACAGATGAAGGAAGAAGAGGAGAGGGAGGTTGCCAAGAAGATCTCCAGCATCATCAACCAGACGTTGGAGAAGATGGAACCCATCTGCAAGCAGATTACAGAGGTAAGTGCCCATGTGCAAGTGGTTGGTTGGTGCTCTTTCGATCCCGTTGCTGACTATCTGACGCGTAGATCATCGAACGCGCCGACCGCACCCCCAAGGACGAACTCGATGAAGAGAAGCTGGTCCAGGATGTGAAGCCCCTGATCGAGGAAGGCGGTCGCATCCTCGGCGAATGCAACGGTGCCATCCGCGGCCTCGATCCCGACGGCCACATCGCCGCCAACGCGAAAGCCAAGGCGGCGTCTGGAGAGGCATCACCGGAAGAGCACCGCGTCGCCGAGGGTCTCAAGGAGCTGACCACCCAGGTGGTCAAGACGGTTGACAACGCGAAGAAACGCATTGCCGACATGCCGCACGCGAAGAAGAAGTTGAATCCTCTGTGGGGATTGTTGACCGAGCCGCTATTCCAGATCATCGCTGCTGTCGGGCTGCTCCTATCGGGTGTGCTGGGCCTGGTTGGCAAGCTGCTCAACGCCCTAGGCCTCGGCGGCCTGGTCAACGGCATCCTCGGCGGCCTCGGTGTCGATAAGCTGCTCGGGGGGTTGGGACTCGGCAGCGTTGCGGAAAGTCTCGGGCTCGGGGGCGGCAAGAAGAAGAAATAAATCAACACGCGGGAGAGAGATGGAGGTGATGGAAGTGCTCGGGATGAGTGACGATGCCGAAGAGTTCCTCTCCTCTTTGCAGCGTGTTACTCTTGAGAGCACAAGAATGAGACCCCAAGTTGGGAAGACGAAACCCTACTCGGCGCCGCATCTCTCCCCAAACTCCAAACCAAGCCCGCTAACGGATTTGGATGGACACCAACGTCAACGCGCCGAATTGGAGCAACGGGGAAAGTTGCAGCCGCAGTCGAATGATCCAAAAGAGGGTTATGCGAGGGCTTGGAAATGGACCTGGCGTGAATGTGTAAATGATCTACTCTTGTCTCTGTTTGCTGTCTTGGTCTTTGGTTTTCCGGCCTTTATTGTCGCGTGTTGGTGGTTTGGCTAGGAATGTATCTGTTATGTCTATGTGTATTTGCCGATGTAATATAGCAAACCTCTCCTGAGGATAACTGGTGTCTACAAATAAAAGCATGTCAACAGTAACCCCTGTGCGAAGGAGGACACCAGGGTCCAAGATAAGGCAGAAGCGCCGAGAGTACGTGAGATTCCACTGAGCTGAACATAGACAATGCAGAGACATCACCTCACCTTGAACCCTCCTTCTCCGGCCATCTTGTCATCAAGACATGCTTGTGGACCCCACTGCCTCCCCAGTCAGCCATATCGCATTCGATCGCGCCGCCGTCGGGCCCAACCGGCACAAAGCCATGTTTCAGGTACAGCGGGTATCCCGGGGGCGTCGCCGCAAGCACCACGGGCACACCCAACCGATCCGCCCAAGGGAAAATCCAGCCGAGCAGCGTGCTCGCGATGCCGCGGCGAAGATGTGATGGCGACAGGGTGGACAGGCCTCGGACCTCGAAGCAGTGCATCCCGCCGAATTGGCGCTGCAGGGCCGTTTCTACGAGATTGTCCCAGTGGGTGCGGAGCTCGTTATGGACTGATGGTGGTGGTTGGGGGAGTGGCCCCCGGTCCCCGTCTTCGTTGCCGCCCGGCGTGTCTTGGGGAGGAGCCTGGGACGTGACATCCTCGCGCGGATGATACTTGAATTCCGCGAACGCCACGATTCGTCCGCCAGACCCAGATTCAGGTGCCTGGAGTTCATCACTATTGTTCGCGGCGGCCCCCTTGTCGTCGCTCAACTGTTCCATATCCAGATCCCGCACAGCCAGATACTCCATCCGCATCACGTTCGGACCGAGCCCGTCGGTGTCGAAATCGGCGATGCGAGGCGGTCGCAGGTCACAGGGAAGTTCGCATCTCCAGCACGCCTGTAGCCAGCTCGAAAGCTCGGCCTCCGGGGTTGAACCGTATCTGAGTTGTCCCAGCGGAGTCATGGTCAACGAGGATAACGCGATCGCTGCCATGTCCGGGATGATTGCGTCGGCGTCTTTTAGCGAGAGGCGGATTGGGTCTGTCAATTTCATGGTGTCAGCGTCGCGTGGTCGCGTCCACAGTATTACTAAGTGTATCTAGATGTCAATGTTGATTGTAAGGACATATGTAAGTCGTCTCTCAGCGATAACAAGGTGCTCTACATGATAGCCGGCCAAGGTGGTCGGAAAGAGGAAACGGTGCCGCGCCTCTCGTTGGACTGCCTCCAACACAGAGACGGAGACGGGGACGGAGACGCACATGTCTCTCCATGCGGCTTGCATTGTGGGGAAGTGAAGCCTCCGCGCTTTGAGACGTCGAGACCTCGGTATCGCTTCGGTTCAACGCATCGAGTTCCCAGGCCGGCGAGCTTCTCCCACAGTGCTTCCATGGAAGACGGGGTCATTTCCTACTTAAGCTCATGCGCAACGTAGGACTTACCTGAAGTTGGACTTACGGACGGCTTACACATATTTGTGTTGAGAGTCACGCAGTTCCACTGTTAAATACTAATCCATCAGAGGGCCGACGCTGCTAAATGCTGACAAGAGACCATCGGAACATTTCTCACTCCGTTCAATAAGCGACGGCTATTACTACACAACGTACCGTATATACACCTCTCGTCTCCATCATCTATTCTCATCCGAATCAACATTGGTTACCACCCAGCGCCAAAGGACAAAATGTCAATCACCACCCCAGTCACGCAATTGCTGGGCATCCGCCATCCCATCCTGCTGGCCGGCATGGGCCAAACGTCCGGCGCCCCCCTCGCGGCCGCGGTGTCCAACGCCGGCGGCCTCGGCGTGATCGGCGGCGTGGGCTACACGCCGCAAATGCTCCGGGAGATGATCGACGAATTGAAAGCCGGGCTCAGGGATCCTTCCTTGCCGTTCGGCGTCGATCTCCTGATCCCCCAGGTCGGAGGCAACGCGCGCAAGACGAATCTCGACTACACCAAGGGCACGCTCGACCAGCTCGTCGACATCATCGTCGAGGGCGGGGCGAAGCTGTTCGTCTCCGCCGTGGGCGTGGCGCCCAGGCACGTTGTCGACAAACTGCACAGGAACGGGATCCTGTATATGAATATGATTGGGCATCCCAAGCACGTCCACAAGGCGTGTCAGGCTGGGGCGGACATTATCTGCGCGCAGGGCGGAGAGGCTGGTGGTCACACGGGGGATACGGCGACGAGGTAAGCAAAGCATGAAGCATGTGTTGCTGTTTTGGGCTGGCTGGTTCGCTTGAGTTTCTTACCTCTCCTCTGACCTCTCCTCTGACCTCTCCTCTGACCTCTCCTGTAGTGTCCTCATTCCCGCCTGCGCCGACCTCGTCAAGAAGTACACCTCCCCACTGACGGGTCAACCCGTCCAACTGGTCGCAGCAGGTGGCATCTACGACGGCCGTGGCATTGCGGCCGCACTCATGCTCGGCGCATCGGCCGTGTGGGTGGGCACCCGCTTCGTCACGGCCAAGGAATCCGGCGCCCCCGAGGCGGCCAAACGCGCCATCGTCGAGGCCGATTTCGACAGCACGATCAAGTCGACGATCTGGACGGGCCGGCCGTTACGCGCTCTCGCCACGCCGTACGTGCGGAACTGGGAGACGAACCGAAGCGAGGAGATCAAGCAGCTGACGAGCAGTGGCATTATCCCGTTGTATCATGAAATGGACAAGTTGGACAAAGTCGGCGGCATCACCGAGGAGATTGAGGATCAAAGCACCCTGAGGCCAATGGGGCAGGTGTCAGGGCTGGTGAACACGCCGAACCAGACCGCCGAGGAGATTGTGCGGGAGATGATGGACGGCGCTGTGAAGGTCCTGGAGGGCGCGCAGGCGTTCTTGAGGGTCGGCTCGAAGCTCTGAGTACCTCTGGGTTCTGAGCAAGTTCTGGGCTCTGAGTACCTCTGGGTTCTGAGTAAGTTCTGGGCTCTGAGTACGAGCTGGGTTCTATGAGACCGTCAGCGGCAGTGCGGCTACTGGCAGCTGATAAAGTGTTACGATCGTCGGCATCAGTGTATCTATCCGTCATTCTCGACCTTTCAAAAGTCCGCAAGATAAAAGTCCGCATGGATAGAAACTCGTTTGATCAAAACGTGGCTGTAGCAGATGGCGGGGCGCGAGGTCATCCATCGAAGCTGTATGTGTCTGGCAGTGTCTGACAAAATCCTTCAAGAGCGTCACCAGTGGTCGGACACGGGTTTGGTGTCAAATAGAACGCGTCTGACACGAACATTCCAACGCTCACTTTCATCTCAGACCTCAGGGAAATCAATTCATTCGACCACAACCTACAGAGTACTCGCACTCCGTGAGGCTTCTTTATTGAGCAGTTGCGATACAAGCTCTTCTGTCAACTGCACCTATGGGATGACGCCGTGCCGTCCACCCACAGCACAACCACCACGCGCGGACTCGCAAATCCGGGTGCTTGCCGTCCAGCCTGGTTCTCGTGATGAACTGGCAAATGGTCGATTGGTTTGCCATCCTTTCTCTAGCAGAGGACACTATGATCGAGAACAACATACCAGAGCAGCTTCGACCAAAATACCAAACGCCCGTGGCTCAGATCTTTGCGGACTTCCCAAGATGGTGCATTGTCGAGTATAGATCATTGGCAATCCTGTCCGTCGTTCGCTACCACCGGGGAGCAACATGGTAACGCATGTTCTGCGACCCAGACTTGCCGCCACTCTAACTAGACCTAGCTGGGCCGTTCCCTTCGAAGGACGCGCAAGATGGGCGAAAAGCAACCCTCAGATCGCCTTTGACTTCCGGGCGAGCGACAAAAATACCCTCGGCACGGAACTTCTGCAAGAAAATTCTCATTCCAGGCCGCTAGCAATTGCTCGCTCGGGATATAAAGTGGCTGCTCTCGATCACCTTAACCATCTCCCCGTGGAAAATAAGCACAAACCGGTGGATGAAGCAAGCGCGAACTCTTCAGGGCCTACCATGCGATATTCGACCCTAGTAATACCTGCCAGCATTGGAAATCCAGTACGGCCAGCGGTTACCAACTCGACTCCAGAGCCGATCAAGCACGTCACGGCTGGGAGACCACATCTGGGGCCATTTCGGTACTGTCCCAGTAATCGATCCTGTCAACAACAAGAAACAAGAAGTCGGGTGCAACATATGTGGTTGCCAAAAGCGGTTTTGTCAGCTATTGCACAGACCCGTGTCTTTCCACCACAGCTACCAAGATGGTGGGCGTGTGTCTCTAGAATGCGGAAAGGGGACACCGTTGCACTGCTGTCCGGAGCCAGCGTTCCATACCTTCTCCTTCCTGTGCCAGCTAATGAGGAGGAGTTCAAATTTATCGGTGAATTCGTCGTGTTGGGTATCATGCAGGGCGAGTTCCTGGGCGGGCAGAAGAAGAAGTGCATCAAGTCGGCGACATTCTCGTTATCGTACGATGCAGCGACAGGACCTAAGCGACACGGAGACCGGCCGACCTGATCCCACAGTATCTCGAAGCGCCATTTGCCTCGATCGAGTCAGTGCTTGATCCTTTGGCTGCAACGATGCCTGAGGCACAAGTTTGCCCTTGTACTCGCACCGTTTCAAAACGAAGGAGATTTACAGTAATCAGGGAGCAAGAGCAACTGGTCCGCTGTAGGAAGACCTAGGTACAGTAGCCGTTGGCGACATGCGCATGATGTTGCCGTAGCTTGCAATCGCCAGGTGCCTACGGATTGAGATAAGAGCATCGAAGGCCACGCAATGTCCAAGAAACCTTGCTCGGCATTGTGGCTTCTCTATGAACTGGCCCAACTGTCGAATCAGGAAGCTCGCTGTCTCGGTGTCACCACACTCCTTGCTCCCGGGTACCTACTGTTGCGCTGCCCTTCTCGACTCGGATTCCTGCACTCCTGGACTCGGCAGACCCGGATCTTCAGGCCAGCAGCGACGCGTTGCACATCTAGGGAGCATACCACTGCTCATCGGCTTGTTTCAGCCTTGGGTTCTGCGTGTGGAAGCTCGCTGCTGGACATGACGACCCCGCACCTTTGCGGGGCGGTCGACGGTCACTGCCATTCTCCTCAACACCGCGGCGAACATCACGATTTCTCAGGAACGAATTGTGCTAGTCCAGAGTTTAAGTCCATTGGTCGAAGGATGGTTGGTCTGGTGGGCTAACCCGGCTACCGTGACCACATCAGTGCAACACCGGCTGGAGAAACCTGCGCATCCTATCTCATATCGTCATGCTATCTGTCGCATGTTCTCGTGGCCCTATCATCGTGTCTGCCCGGGAATGCTTCTAACTGACAGAGTGCGTCGCCATTTGTGCTCTCCCATAGTCTGGCGAATTGGATTGCCCCTTGCATCTCAGAAGGATTTTTTACACTTGACCACCCTTCGGCACTAGAACGAAGGTGTGATCAAACGTTCTGGCATGGGCAGTTGCGGAAAAGCGCACCTCACCCGGAAGTTCAAGAAAGCCATAATGCTCCAGATGGACGCAATCTTGCTCTTGTCCACCCCTCCTTCTCTGCTGTTCTGGCTTCCGCCGTCCACTGCCTCGAGTCTTCTCTCTGCACACCACAAACGGTACAAGCCAAAATGCTCCGACAGATTTTTCCAGCTGCGATCCTGCTTGCTTTCGTAAACGCGCAGAATGAAGGCATCATTGAGACTCTCAACACCATGCCGGAAGTCTCCGAGCTCGTGACATATCTGGACAAATATCCCGGCCTCACTACATGGCTCCAGGGATTATCCGATATCACATTCCTCGCGCCAAGCAATGATGCATTTGCCGCACTGGCCGACTCATCAATCGTACCGAGTCTGCCAGTCGATGAGATCGATGCCGAAGCCTTGATCAGCTACCACGTGCTAGACGGAACTTTCTATGGCTTCGGCGACGACGAATACATCCATGTTCCGACGGCTATGCTCCTACATGCGGATGCAAACGAATCAATGGTCACTGGTGGTGACATGGTCATCGCCAGAGGCTCGTCGTGGTCCAGTGCCGTCTCATTCACGTCGGGAGGCCTACACATATCTGAGAGCTATGGAGAACCATTAAACTTCACGGGCGGTGTCATTTATACCATTGACTCCTTCCTGACTCTTCCGCCAACGTTCCAGGAGACCGCCGAGGAACAGGACATGCTCGGAGCACAGGCCTTCGCCGATGCGGTCATCACAATCCCTGACACCCTCAAGAACGTGACTATTGACGACTTGTCCGGGGTCACCATCTTCTTACCGATGAACTACTCTCTGCAGGAAATTGGCAATGTGATTGAGAACATGTCCAAGTCAGAGTTCGATCGACTGGTCTCGTATCACATCATCGATGAGGTCTTGGAGATCAATCCGGATGCGCCACCTAGCGGATATTACTCAACCTATGAAGGGACCGGAGTCACCATCTTCAGCTCCAACAACTTTGTATTCATCAACAATGCTCGAATTGTCAGCTCGCCGAATTGGATCTTCAGGGGAGGCATGATCTATACGATCTATGGGTGGGTTAAGAGAGCCGGCGCCCGCCCCAAAAGTCAATGGCTAACGTGATCCTTAGAGTCCTCAATCCCAGCAATATCACAATCGATGCAGATGCGAATGACGCCGAAATCGCTTTTGCCGGCGCAACATACACTCCCGACTTCACATTCCCAACCTCGGACTTTGGCTCGGCACCCACCAGCTCGCCCTCATCAATCCCGAGCTCCAGTTCAAGCGGCTTGTCTACCGGAGCGAAAGCAGGCATCGGAGCAGCCATCGCGGCTCTTCTGGCGATCCTCATCGGAGTCTGTTTCTTCATGCGCCTGAGACGGCGGTCCAAGCGAGAGCTCGGCATGGACACGAACACCAAGTATCAGTATCCCATGAGCTACCCCATGAAGGACCTGGAGGTGTCCATTTCTCACGAGGAACTAGTCGCCAATGCCGCGAAACCAGCCCGCGCGCCAATCAAGGAGTTTACCCCGAACGTGAGCGTCCATTCACTTGGCTGGACCGTGAAAGAGACATCAATCTGAGTGAGTTAGTGCTTGAATGAGTGAGTGGGTCTGTGAGTGGATTCTCTCTTTGGACCAGTACGCACTTATCCACCGCGCGCCCGAGTCGAGCCATAGAGATTTAGAGCATGCGCGCGCGGGGATGGGGGAGGAAGAGGAATGTCGTACTTGAGCGTGCGAGAGGTGAAAGTGAAGGCCAATGCATTGATTTTTTTTGTCGCGACGATACATACGATACCATTCGTTTGGCGCAGGGAGGAGCACGATTCGTTGTGCTCAGTACCACATGGTGTGGAAATCCGGCCATATACATATACGAGTCCATGTGTATATATGAGCATATCCAAATGATCTGCAATTCATGCTTTTCCCATAGCGTCCACATCCCGGCCCTCCCACTCATTCACTCGGTCGAAGCGGCGCAGAAATAGGTGGGAGCAGTGCCAGCCTCGTGTAGCCGAGGAAGTGCAGGTGTTCGGCCGGATATACCCCCTGCCCGCCCTTTGCCCGACAACAGGCGACATGCTGTGATGACGAGCGTGACAAGCTCGTAGGATCTGTAAAATCGAATGCGCAGTCTGGAAAGTCGTGATATTGAGCGGGGATGATAATACATTTCTCTCGATCTAACGGGGCACACGGTCTTTAGGCCCGCTCGGAACCTCCGCCCTGTGACACTGACGCATGATCCCCCCTGGGATTTATTCCATAAACCCAGCTGTGTCTTCGTGATGGAGAAAACCTCATTCCACGGGAAACCGAGGCCGACACCCCATAATAGAAAGCAAATCATTAATTAGCAATTGAAAAGGCTGATCATGGAAAAGCCATTCGTGCCCTCGTCAGACAAACCGGTCATCGCGGTGGCAGGCGCGACGGGAGACCTGGGCACGCGTCTAGCAAGCACACTTCTCTCGCCCGAACTGCGAGACCGGCTCTCGGGATTCGTGTCGCTTGCCCGTCGACATACCCCGAGGACGGAGACGTGGAAGGAGCTGGGCGCCGAGGTCCGCATCATCGACGACCGCCAGAGCGATGAGGATGACTTGGTCATGGCACTGGAGGGGGTGGATGTCCTCGTTAACGCGTGAGTTTCTTTTTTACCAAGCCAGACAGCAAGCTAGACAACCTGCCTGCAGCCTGCCAGCCTGCCAGCCTGCTAGTCGGCGAGCCTGTGCGTGCCAATGGCGGATGATACTTAATAACGCGGGTGGTCTTTCATTAGGATCTCGACCGCGGGGGCCACGCTCCGGGATAGACTTGCCAACGCGCTGCCGAGGACGTCGGTCAAGCTGTACTTCCCGTCGGAGTTCGGGGTCGACCACACGCTGCACGACTTCAATGTCCCGGAATGGGATGGCAAGAAGCGGCATTACGAGCTGGCCAAGGAGAAGGTGCAGCGCGAGGCTTCGGGGATTCAAGTCTGTAGGCTGTTCGTTGGCCTGTTCTTGCACAGTGGGGTCGCGCCGTGGTACGGCTTCCACACCTCCAAGGCCGTATACCAGGCTGTGGGCAGTTTGGATCAAAGCATCAGCTATACCGACATCGGCGACATTGCTCGCGTGGTGTGTGGTCTCGCCGAGCGAGCGGTGCGAGGGGAGAAAGTGCCTGAAGAGTTGCGGATCGCTGGATCACACGCTAGTTTCCGTCAAATCGCCCAAGTCATGTCCGCCGCTGGTGCTGGAGATGTTGAGTTGAAGACGGTGGAGCTGGACGCGTATCGAGACAAGGCCTTGAGTCGCCAGTACGAGGATCGCGGTGCTATTGTATGCCTGAGATTTGTCATGGGCGATGGGAGGGTTGACTACAGGCCGAAAGACGAGGGCGGACTGGGAAATGATAATGAGGTGGTCAATCCGGGGCAGAGGCAGTTTGTGTGGAAGACTGTAGCGTACTTGGCGCGTGAGACGAAGGGAAGGCCGAACAGTGACGCATAGCGATCGAATTGTCGATCGATTGATGAGGTTCGCCGTCGGTGCGGGAGAGCTTAAGGTGCCAGCTTCAACGCGCCATTCGTGCCGCGTTCCATGTCTCGAACTCCTCCAACATTCCGAGAGTAATGCTCTTTGGCGTATTTGCGACGGCTGTCCGGATGTCCTCGAGCCCGATGGTCTCCCGGTCCTCGTCAAACGCCACATCTCCCGCAGCCTGACAGATAGCAACGACTTCGGCTCCAGAGAATCCTTCTGTCCATTTCCCGAATTCTTCAACATCTGATTCTAGCCCGGTTTCGCTCTGGTAGAGCCCCTCCCCGCCAAGCTGCTTCTTGAGGATCTCCTTTCTCGCCTCAAGATCCGGCGGACCTATGTAGACAACGTTATCGAACCTCCCAGGGCGCATCAAGGCAGGGTCGATCTGTTCTGGCTTGTTGGTCGCGGCAACCACAAACACGTTTCTTAGTTCCTCGAAGCCATCCATTTCATTCAATAATGTGGTCAGAACGTTTAAATCGCCGCCACTTCTTCCCCGAGACGCGATCGCGTCGATTTCGTCGAAGAAGATGATGCTGGGACTTGCAGCCCTGGCCTTTCGAAAAACCTCCCGAGTGGCCCTTTCGCTCTCCCCGACGTACATGGAGATCAACTCTGCTCCTTTGACCGCCAGGAAGTTGAGGCCGGCTTCGGTAGCTAGGGCTCGGACCAGCAAGGTTTTCGAGCAGCCGGGCGGACCGTACAAGAGTACCCCTTTCTTCGGCTTCAACCGGAGCTTCTTCATCCGGTCCGCGAACTTGAGCGGTCGTTCGATAGCATTCTGTAGCTGGCGTTTGACTTCGTGTTGGCCGCCGATGTCGGTCCATCGGACATTTGGTGTCTCGAGGAATATTTCCTGCAAGGCAGAAGGTCTCACGCGCTGCAGAGCCGTGTCCAGATCAGCAGAGTCGATGGCGGGCATCGAATCTTCACCGACCACCTTCTCTCCAAGTGGCGGTGGTTTGTCCGACACCAGCTCAAGCGTCACCCGCAGGAGGCGTCTGAGGTCAACGCCCACGTAGCCATGGGTCCTTTCTGAGAGCTCCTGTAATTGTTCGTCTGCGGGATAATTCCCCGGACCCCGCAGCGCGAAAAGGATGTCCTTCCTCTGAGGAGCCGAAGGGATGGGCAACTCGATCTCAGCCGCGAACCTGCCTTCAGTCCGCAGCCGTTCGTCAATATCATTTGGATGGCGAGCTTCCGCGACCACAACGGTAGGACTCCCTATGATTCGTTTGAACATTGACTCGAGTTCGTAGATCGCTGTCGATGCACCTGGAGCCCCCGCTTTAGCAAGGATGTATTCCGAAGGCACAACGACTAAACAGGGTTCGTTCGACGAACCGACCTGCATGCCTGGTTTCCAAGATATTATGGATGGCCACCCGGATTCCGAAAGAGCTTCAATCAAGGCCGTCTTACCAGTGCCTTTGGCGCCATACAGCAGAATGCCTTGCACTGGCTCATACGTGGACCAAACCTGTCTCACCAGTGGCCGCAATATTCGGTTGATTATTGCCTGCAACTCCTGAATCTGCGTCTCGATACCTCCTAGGCATGTTGGTTTGAGCTCAACGTTGACGACGCTCCCCGGGCCATCATCTGTGACAACGCGAAAAGTTGTGGTCGGCGCTACCCGCGCGATCATGGCGTCGTGCAGCCCTACGTCTTTGACCACGAATTCAACACCGTTGCTGGGCCGAATCCTCTGTGATGTTATCATATAATCGCCCGCTGGTGGAATGCTAGGTGCAATGTTTTTGCTCCAGAAACGCATCTCTTTGTCGTCTAGTGGAGCGTCCAGTTTGCGAACTGTCACCACCCCTGCCTCATCGATGGGTCGTGACGAGCGAAAGATTGTGATCTTATCGCCCAGCTTGAATCCGTAGGCCTCTTGGAGAAGTTTGGACGTTTGGACGATGGTGTCTTTCATTCCAGGTCCTAACCCTTCCCAAGCAATGGCCAACTTACGTTTCCCATTCGATTCTTGCCCGGTCCGAATTTCGCAAACGTCGCCTGACTTCAACTTGAGGCTGAGCATGGACACAGCGGTCAGCCGGACTCTAAACGGATCTTTATCCGTACCCGCTGGGCGTACGGTGAAGAAGGACATTTTAGCAAAGTTGGAGGTTTAGTCAAGGTCATCGTAGCTGCTGGTGAGAAATATTGAAAGATGAAAGTGAAGAACTCATGAACTCCCACCAATCTTGGCAAAACGGGTCACGTGAGGGTGAAAACGGTTGCGATATGCCCATACATTGCTGCTACCGTTACGAGGTACAGTGCACAATGAAAGCTTTTGTCACAGATCTGAATCATTCGGGTGATTCGAAAGAGCTTCGCCGGCCCGCGCTGCGAGTAACTCGCTTGGTAATGCCACTGTCATCCCCTCCCTCGAGTCCCGTTGTTCCCTCTACGCCTGCATGCAGCTCGTCAGTAGTCTCTTCCTGGATTTCAGATGCTCTAGGGACTTTCTCCCAGCCTTCACCAGTGTCCGCTTTTGAGGCTCCGGTAATTTCCTTGACCACTTTCGTCCCCTCATTCTCAACTCCATTCCAGGCACCGCAACCACTACACCTCCAGCGGCCCAGTTCTTCTGGCGTCCTAATGCCAGGAGGTGCTTGACCGTTGACCAAGCGACATTTGGAACATAGCAAAACCAACCTGTTCTTGGCGGCCGTCTCATCCTCACCAAGCAGTACGTCGAGGATCCGATCGTACCAATGAGGCGTCTGTTGATACGTTGTGCTCGTCTGAGGTGGAATTTCGGAAAAGGCATTTGGCGCAAATCCTGGCGAGTCGGGAGTGATATTCGTGGGACTGGTTGCCACTGCGTCTACCATATCGGGAGATGTGCTATGGGTGGGAGACGTAGCAGGACGGCTGGTCTCAACATTAGGCTTCTGGGGAGGTGGAGATGGTACATTCCTGCCCGGAATATTGGCCGTAGGTGGAGGAGCAATTCCAGTCCTTTGCTGAGGCGGCGTAGTATTGACCTTCCGCTTCGTGCCCTGTTGTGTTTGTCTCGGGGGTGTCTTGTTCGGCGGAGCGCCACCGTATTTGCGCAGCAGCTCCTCAGTGCTATCATATCTTGTGGCTTTCTTGAGATCGGTAATCTTCTGCTCCCTTTGCTTCTGCAGATGTTCTAAATATGCTTGCTGACGGCCCGTCCTCCAGTCGAAGAAAGCAGTGATGAGCCTTCGGACACCATAGATGAGCGCCGGCGCACCGACGAGGCCGGCATAGTGATAGAGGGTCCAATTTCGGGGCCCGAGGACAAGGACGATAATAAGAGTATAAAGGAGATATGTGAGGGTGGTGTAGAGCGTCCAGAGGGCTCTGACTCGACGGCCGCGGCTTCGACTGGTGTCGAGTGCAAGGTTTGCGGCGGAGATCTGGGATGCTAGCTTCGAAAGAGCCTTCTCAAACGAGGCTGGGGAATTTGCATCGCCCTGGAGGAGGTTGTCAGTTGAGTTTCATCGGTGCTGTTGTCCTCGTGCTCACCTTCCAGAGCCACGACATACTGGCTCGTCTCATTTGTGCTAGGTCAGGATGAGCGGCTGAGGGATTCTCGTTTCATTCGCAAGTGAGTTCATGTCAACGTAAACTCAGCTCCCTTGAGAACAACATGGTGGGTTGTCTCAAGCGCATGCAGCTATTGAAAGTGAATTCACAGTGCGCCCATTAATGATGCCTGCGTCAGTGGTATTTGGAGATGCGTAATGTGGCCCTCGTCGGCGAATCGGCAGGAACACGTAGCGAAGCGAGCCCAGGCCCGACGCGCATCGCAACTCACTTGAATTTCATCCCATCCCCCCAGTTGAGGCCAGTTCAACGGTTTCTAAAGCAGCTTCCACCGTGGCAAGTACGTTTCTAGAGGGTGCAGTTTCAAGTGGACTTTTCCTCTTCCCCAAAACGCTTCATATTTGATTTGTATCCCATTCGACCCTTGCCCTCTCACTCAGCCATCACTCCACCTCGACCAGGCTGAAGCAGCTCAAGATGCCCAGCATGTGGTTGACCGATATGCAGAAGATCGGGGTGGCATTTTGCTCCGGGGGCGGTCTGTTCTTGTTTGGAGGAGTTCTCATGTTCTTTGATCGGTCTATGCTGGCAATGGGAAATGTACGCCCCCCCGACAACCCTACAAGTTACGAGCGCATACTGACATGCTTCAGATCCTGTTCCTGATCGGCCTCACCCTCATTATCGGGATCCAGAAGACGTTTGTCTTCTTCGCGCGACGCCAAAAACTCAAGGGAACAGCTGCCTTCATCGCTGGTATCCTCCTCATCCTGATACGCTGGCCTCTTACTGGCTTCCTCGTTGAACTCTACGGCATTTTCGTCCTATTCGGGGACTTCTTCGCTACGATTGCATCTTTCGCCGGCAACATACCCGTCATTGGTCCTTACATACAAATGGCCCTTGAAAAGATCTCGAGTGGTCGGCGGAACGCAGAACTGCCAGTATGAGAGCTGCGAGCAAAGTTTGGACGCTTCACGATCGGCTCTGCAATGCGCAAAAAATAGCTAGCGTGGGACCTCACTGAGAGACACTCGTCAGAAACTTCTAAAAGCGCGTGCACCAAGGGCGGCCGCGAAGATCACGATGTCAACACTTGTTATGCCGGTTTTGGGACTGCCGTCACGCTCGCATGGGCAAATACCCGATCGGCTCTGCTGTGGTCTGACTACCGTTCAGACCACACGCATCTCTGCGACAGTATCATATCTGACCTGACCAGTGGGACTGACCGGTGCACATGCTCGACATGCAGCGGCACTGAGACAACATGCCATTCTCAAACAGACGGTCCAATCCCATTCCCTAAAAGGTCTCAGGTTCCCTCTCTCCCGGTCGGTCTCACCTTAATCGAAGACAGAATCGCATCAGGTCCGTAGAACGTTTAGGAAGAATTGGGATGGTGTGAGGCCACGATGACGTCGCTGGACTGTTCGAGGCACAGTCAAAACGACTGTCGAGTCAAGAATCCCGCGAGAGGCGGAGCGGTGAGAAGAGAAGATGTTTGCCCAAGACCTTGAACCAATGTTGTTGGCACCAATGCCACGCTCTACAGTACGGGTGATGATTATGTCGCGCTAGTCTTCAGACAAACCATGTACATGAACTTCCTGTCATCAAGGCTGAAAATCTGCCATTCCAATTTCACCTTTTCGCTTCTGGTTGGTCTTACCCAAAGACCGATCTCGCTTTCGTCATAACGTGGCATAAACTGACACTCCGTGGTCCGGTCTCCTCAAATCTCTTCTCATAGTTGGGAGTACCCTCCCGCTCCGCTTTCAATGCTCCCTCCAGGCCAACCCACGAACGCGCCCAAACCATGGGCATTGACGTCCGGCGCCGTCGCCAACAAGTCATACCCCATGCCCATACTCCAAAGCATGTCGTCTTCCGTCTGCCAGCCGCCAAACGTGCCCGCCGACGTGGGCTGCGAGTGTGGCGACAGCGCATACGGATCGAAACCAGCGCCATTAGGAGGTTGCTGCTGCTGCGTGCCCGTGCCCGTCGGCGTAAACGGCGTAGGACTCGTAGTGGTGTGCTGCGGATGCAGGAGACTCGGCGTGTTGGTCTGGCTCGAACTGGCGTATATCTCCGGAGGTCTGGCGTAGTCCTGTCCAGCTGCCTTTGCGTGACCCGGATGCTGTGCGGAATAGGGGGTGCCTCTTTCGCCATTCTGGGCCCGACCTGCTGCCGTAGCGTCAAGCGATCCATAACCGCCACCAGCTCCGTTCTCCCCGGGCTTGCCCATGTTGCGCTTCAGCAACCGCTCAAACCCATCTGCCATGGCGTATAAGATGTGACCCTTCCCGGCCTGGCAGCTGCGAAACAAGCTAATAACACCCTCGATCAACGGTTTTGTCTTGGTCTCGGCGTCAATGGTCACGCCGATGCCGGTCCAGCGACTGCTCATTTTGATGAGAAACACAACGGCAAAGGCAATCACTGTGTGGAGATAGAGAGGCACGCCGACCATGCTGTCGCGGATGTAGGGCTCTTCCAGCACGAGGGACAGGATCTGGTGCGCCGAAGAGATCGCATGGCTAGCGAGAGGGCGGAGAGCTGAGGGGAGTGTATTGGTGTTGGAGATTGTGAAGAGCGAGCGACCTCGGAGAGCGAGAGAATTGAGCATCATGGAAGCAAAGTAGTAATGCAGCTCCACGCCTACATGCATCGCAGATGTTAATAGAGTCGGGGCAGGATTGCGAGGGTCAGAAGGGAAAGGCTAGGGTGAGAGGTATCCAGCTTACCAACGGCAGGATAGTCCCCGACATGGGCATCCCTGTTCAGCGCGTGCCGAAATTGATATCTCCAGCGATCCAAGTCCTCGATGAAGCGCTGATGCGTCAACAGTGTAACATCATCTCCGTCCATCAAGCGCTCGGCTTCCAGTCCGAAGTGGTTGTACGCTTTGCTCAGGATGATGAACAACGTCACCTGTGATAATACCCGTCGGTCGGAGGGTGTGCATTCCGGCGCATTGAGAAATGCATCATACTCTTTTATGGCTTGGAGTTCAGCCGTAACGGGTGGTCGTCCATACGCGATGCTGAAATGATGATCGAGGACGTAGAGCAGATACCATAATCGTGCGCGTTCAAAGGCATGTTCCCGCTCTGAGGGGGATTGTTTCTGCGAATACAGTGCCTTGAAGAATGCTTGGTGCAAGTTCAGCTCGGTGGCGATGCGCACGCAGTGGCCGGACAGTTTCCAGCTCAGATCCGGGAGCCAGAAGGCCGCGATGCATAGCGCGCGGATGTCTTCCAGGGTATGGAAGCGATCAAAGAAGGACGCTGCGATCAAGTCGCGGAGTTGCTTATGTGCCAGGGCATGGATTTTCTCCTTGCCGGGGATATGCAGTGATGTGACTGTGATGATAGCGGTGAAGAACAGGGTTGACGATTCGCGTACGGATAGTAAACTGCGGGATTCATGGACTGTGGCGTCGAAAAGATAGCGGGAGAGGGATCTTTTGAAGAGTTCAAACATTTCTTCCGCTTCTTCCACGGACATCATGCCCGTGGAGACAAGATCGTTCTCCATGTTCTTCTTGGAGTTGCGCCGCGCAACTTCGCCGTACTTTAGGCGGCTCCGTAATGTGTTGAGCTGGGTGACTTCGAACAAGCTGCCCATCGGTGCCGGAGCGACTTCATGGGCATCTTCCTGGTTCATCGGTTCCCGGGAATTTTCTCGCGTCGTCTGCGCGTTCGAGTCCGCCGGCACTGGGACCGCCAGCGACGGCGGAGGAGGCTGTAGATGTTGAGACGGATGGGTCCGAGAGTAGGACTCCAGGGCCGGCATCTTGAGCCGGGAGAGGATGTCCTCGACGGCTCTGTCCAGACGGACGATCGACGGATGTGGATTCTCGCCATCGTCGTCCAGACTTACTCTCATGCGCTTGGAAGTGATGCAATCCAGACCGAGGCGTTGACATCTGGAGCAGCCGGCGTCGCCTCGTTCGAGACTGTCGCACTTGACCTTCAATTTGCGACAGGCGAGACAAGCCCGGCCTTTACGCGATACGTGAGGCTCAGCGGGCAGGTGATCGGCCGACCTCTTGCGACCGTGCATAGGTGATGGGTTGGTCGGGCTCTCGGCCACAGAACCGGTCCATGATGGTTGGCGCGCAATATGGCCACGCTGTGGACTGGGTTCGGGTGGGGGTTGCTGAGCGTGGTCCTTGGTGTCGGTCATCTTGGCGCGTGCGTCAAGCGACAGCACGACTTCGGTATGCGCTGGGGAAAAGAGCGAACTCGAGGTACAAGTAGAACTGGAGACCGATCCGATGTGTTCGTGTATTGAAAGAGTCAATTGAGTTTGACTGGTCATAGCCGACGCGAAAGCTCAGTTTCCCCATCGGCAGGAAAGAACGGGCGATCCCCGCGCCGCCGCAAAGAACGCCGCCATCCTGGCCAATCAGAGGCCGCAATCTCTGCAATTAGCCGGGAACTAACTTGGCCACGTTCAAGCTGGCAAGTGCCCCGACAGTGAGCTTCGCCTCACAAGCTTTTCTCTCCAAGTTCACCTCATCAACCATTCCTCTCGAGGGCTATGCTGTAGATGTCTCTTCTGCCTGTCCTGTCTTCCTGGTTAGGCCAACTTTAGTCATCTCCATTCGAAAGTCATGCCCTCACATCCAGCTCAATCCTCAGCTTGGGTCTATCACAGTTTGATTGTCAACTGCTGTCGTCGAGACGATAGTCGATGCTCTCCCCCCTTGCTTCGGGTTTCGACAGTATTCGTAACAGCACCTTCCACGCATCGTGACCTATGCCGGCTGTCACTCCATTTTCTACTGGACCAATTGCAATAGAGCACGCATGTACAATGTACCGCTGGTGCCCTTTCCTTCTCTCGGCCAACTGGACTCGATTGGGCGCATATTCCCCAAACGCCGACCAGATATTTTTCTTGGAAACTAGCATCCCAATACCCGGATGTGCAAAGAACTCGTTGCCGAGATGCCGATTCGCCGACGTCTGAGGGAGCCAGTGTTTGGCTTCCTTGTCAACAGCAAACCATATGTGGAAGACGTGCTCAATTATCGAGGCCTTTAATAAAGGGACTTCTTCTTGGAAGGTACGATGTTCTTTGATGATGGCCTCTTGCTGGTGCCTCGGTTGCTTCAGTGGTGTAAACAAGGTTGTCATGCTTGATTCTGGGACATAGTTGGCCTTATAGTGGTTTCCTGGTAAAGCAGATGCTTGCACACACTTCTGCTGGTGAGTGGTCTCGTTCGATTCATGATTCCTGTTCTTGCTCGAGTGTAGATCTGGAAACTCCAGCATAGTTGGTCTCTCGGTAAGCCATTCAAGCAATGTATGCTAACAGTCTGGCACCGGACTATTCAGATGCGCCTTTTCTTCCCCATTTAACCCTTATGACCCATCTTGAGCACCAGTAGAGCGCTCTTTGGCAGCCGCGACAAACTTTCAGATATTCATCTGCCTGTTGTGGTGATTTGTGGCAGGAGCTTCGGACATGTAGCAGAACTATGATGTCGACATTGAAAGGCAGGGGGGTTGTCTGCACCGCTCTCCAAACCCACTTACCTGCAGCTCTCGGTCCGATCTCATAAATGTGGCCCAAGGGAGTGGTCGTCCAGATAGACTGAGTAGGACAGACGAGAAGTGCGTCTAGCAATCATCTACGGACGACTTGACGCTATGACGAGACGCGAATCAGGAGACTGAGCGTGCAAATTTGGATTTGGAAGTAGTGGACACCCGCAAAGATCTCCAAGCAAGTGGAAGTGAGCAACGTTGAGCCGTATGCGCTAATATTTGGTAGTGAATATTTATCACATACCCGAGAAGCCACAGTGACAAACCACTAGCAGGCGACAAAGCCTCTACACAGTATGGTCAAGCACCGTCTGAGCTTTGTGCGCCAGGTTGATGTCTGTTCTGGACTGCTCCACCCATTCAACACATTGAGGGACACTGCACATCATGGTCAATCAACCTCAGGCCAGCAAGACAATACACTCCGCCCTCCGCAGACCGAGATCAACAGCTGCTGTGATCACCTATCCATAGCCTACAAGTATCCCGATATCTCTGGTGTTGGGTTCTTTCTCAGCTCTGCTGATACAGATTCTTCCCCCACCTTCCAGCAGCCCCTCGAGCTCTCAAGCATCGCCAGCGTCTGCAGTATCCTCAACCTGTGCTGTGTCCATCGCAACGATTGAATAGGCATATTCCAGCAGACGGTTCAGGTCGATCACAAATCGGCAAAGATCGTTCTTCTTTCTATCAAGGCCCGCCAGAGCTGCAACCAGTCGGAACGAGATCATGTCGGCCCTCTCGTTGAGAACTTCGAATTCCCTGCTGTCGGATTCGGAGCTTGTAGGATCCACTTGTCGCCTCATTCTTTCAATGGACTCAATATGCTGGCTTAGGCCATCAATGGCGGCTTGTCCGGGCTGAAGGCACGCTCGCAGTTCTCTCGCTTGCTGGATGACAATCGTACACAGCGCAACAGTTCGAATCCGCTGATCGCCACCCATCTGAATACTGACTTGTCGGGCCATATTGATGATGTTTCGGGTCTCACGCTTCTTTCTGCTGTATTCTGCGGTGCTGATTTCAATGGCGGCGATCGATGCTTCCAGGCTCGACACGGATGGCGAGACCGCCCGGACGACTTCTGCTTCTGCGGTGTCGACGTCCGAGGCACTCATTTCTCCTTCAGACCGGCTTGGAGAACTGGGTACTTGCTGAGTTTCCGCAATGACTTCATGCATGGCATTCTGGTCTGTGTCCGTTCTCTCTGACGCGCTCTGCTGGGACATCGCGCACTGGCTGTGAAATTGTGTGAAGCTGTGTGAAGCAAGCGAGGGAATGAATTTGGATCGAGAACTACCAGTAAGTTAGCCCTTCCGCTCTGACGCTGAGGATGGTAGTTTCCCAGACCAGCCTGCAAACGAACTTTGTGCCGGCGTCCACCTTGTGAGCGCTCGCTACTGGTAGTTGACGGCGCGATCTGTAAGTATTATGCCGCCTCTCGTTGTTAGGCTCCAACGATAAAGGAGCATAAAATATTTGGCGGAGGTAAAGTGCCAGTCAAGGAGGCGGAATGAAACTTACAGAGGTCATCGAGTACAAAGGATATAGCGACGAAGGCGCAGTGACAGCGGTGCAGAAATATATACACTACACACTAAGGGCTCACCGACCACGTGCCATTCTGGCACATGGCCCTTCGCCTTTTGTGAAGAGACTGATACAGATGAGACGAACGAGAAGGATCATGGTATTGAACAGTCATGGTACGTTGTTCTTTGTAAGAAGACTGTGCTTGCTTGTTGCTTACTGAACAAGGCTGAGACTGTTGCCTCCATGGTACAAAAGCCCTGCTCTTTGGCACAAGTTGTCCAAGCCTTGTCCGGTCGAGCCCTCCAAAAGCTCCTTGATTGCATGCCATTGCTGATTTGCCTTCCGTGTTCTCCCTGGCGGAGGAGCCTCTCATAGGTCACCCATCTTTCATTCAATCATCTTCCCAGCCAGTTGGTCTGCCCTCAGGATTCAGCCTATTCACATTGATGGGATATTTGAGGTCATGTGCTTCCATGTCCGCGTTAAACTCATTGACCCGACGGGTCAGAATGTTTGTTGCTTTGAAGAATGCCGAGAGCAACTCTTGCAATTCCAGCAAGTCGTTCTTCGCTTCACCCTCCTCTTCCAATATCTGCGCGATGTCATCCTTCACCTTAGTAATGACATCTAGCGAGGGCTTTGCTTTACCATCAAGGGCGCAAATACGAGTCCACAGGTCGAAAATATCTGCCCGGTGGACCTCCAACGCCTCTTCCATGAAACGGGGTCCAACCAGTTCATTCCCCGTCCTTGCGATGCTGATTTGATAGATGAGGCACGTATTTTGGACGGCACCGCCGAGTTTCTGGACGTTATCCGCAAGAGACAGTGCTTCGCCGGCAAGAGGAAGAAGGATTCGAACAGCTTCACGGTACACGTTGTGAGCATTAATTGTCCTCTCAGCAGCCCTCTTCTCAGCTGGAGGGATCACGCTCCAGAAGTCTTCGATCCCAGAAGTGAGATCTTCCTCCAATGATGACAAGCATCTAGCGACTTTGCGAAGACTGGCTGTGCTGTTGGAATCCATCTCAGAGGCTCCCACAGTCGGCGTCGCTGCACATGTCGCCTGCCATTCGTTCGACGGCGCTTCATTGGAGGTCGATGCGGGATTGCGTTTCGGCATATTGAGAGTCGTAGACAGACTTGACGCTGAAGAGCCCTTGTATCTTAGACAAGATGCGAAGTCGATCTGCCGCGAACGCCGTTAGTGACCTGCAGAGAAGCGAGAGGGAGCTGACGAGACCACGAAGGTTGAAAGCTCTTACCTGCAACCAACAAGGCGATTGAGCGGCCGAGCGAGCAATGCAGCTGTGTGCAATTGATCAGAAGACTTGGAGATCAAAAACATCGAAGTAGAGTATGAGGCAGAATTGAGGATTGAGAAGTTCATGAGTGTGAGCAGAAGAAGATTCGGCAGTGAGGGTTTGATGAGAAGTCATTCGTAGCTCAATAGAAGTACAGTTGGACGCGACCAAGCTGTCATCTGATTTTCACTAATCAATCAGGATATGGAGAGGCTCAATGCAGGAACGCTCGATACTAATACTTGCTTTACTCTCACGAAGCTGTCGGGCAGAGGACGTTCGATTATTTCATGCTATGATGACTTCGCTGCTCGAGCTCAACGGTTCTGTTACACTTTAACTCTTCTATGACTGTTCCCATAGGAGAGTTCCCTGTCACGTGCACGCTACCACACAATGCACGCTTTGCAGTTCATCATAGCTATTGCGCAATTATTAATTATTTTACAACCGCGCATCTGAATAAGCTATTATTTTACAATTATCGGTATAAATATCTAACTATCTTATTAATATAATTTATAACCCTATAAATACCTCGGCGGTATAACATTCCTCCGCGGCCAAGCAGCATGCTGTTTAGCACCCTCCACCTCTTTATCGCTATTAGTATCGATAATAAGCTATTATTAGTGCGCTAGTGTAATAGTCAATACTATTAGTATACTGTCTTAGTAGTTAAGGCCTTCTTAAAGCTACTAGTTAGCCTATTTAGTATATATTATCTTATACTTTTAAGCCTACCTTTCGAGGCGCTGCTAGTCTCTCTATTATCGCCTTTATAATACTAACTACTAGTTCTCTTTCTTCTAAAGCTATTATTAGCGCTTAAGCTTAGCCTTCTAAGCCTACTTTTAGTCTTTTTAGTCTTATTAGTCTTAAAGTTATTATTAGGCGGACTAGATTTTAGCTAGACTAAAGAATATTACCTTACCTTTATTAATCTTATTAAGATTATAAAATAAAGGCTTCCCGCGCTATCTCCGCCTCTTTTCCGTATATATAGTATACTATAAGCCTTTATTCTTAGCCTTTAGAAGCTATATTTATACGGATAGCTTCTCTAGTAAGCCTTAAAGCTTTTATACCTCCGGATTAGGCTATAGGCCTACTAGTTATTTAAATAAGCTTTATACTTATCTTATATTATTCGCGGAGAGAGAGGAGGCTATTAAATAGCTAGGGGCTCTCTATCTTTACTATATTTACTAGTATATCTATTCTAGATTAAATAGCTATAATCCTATCCTCTCCTAACTACTTAGTATATTAGTATAGATTATTATATAGTACTAGGCGGTCTTAAATAGGCCGAAGAACTCTCTCTTACTAATATAGTATAAGCCTTATATTTTATAAATCTAAATATTAAGTTCTTAAGAGTAATAGTTCACTAGAGGGCTAAATAGGCTAATATTAAGTAGCTAAAGGTGATATATTAAATATAGAGGGTATACTATAATAAGTACTTTATACTATTTATACTAGATTAAAAACTTTATATTAATATAACTACTATACCTGTCTAAGAAGAGAAGGCGATAATTACATCTATTTCGCGCCTTTAGCTTAGTAAATTAGTTAAATATAGTACTTAACTATATATACCTAACTTTATTATTTATCTAGCTAGTTAGAGAGGAGATAAAGAAGGCTTTATCCTTCTTAGTATTAAAATTATCTAGCTAGCTATCTTAGAGGTTTATTATAAGTACCTAGTAGATAATAGAAGAGGGTAAATAGCTATTATCTATATAGATAGTTATAAGGACTATAATCTACTTATAGTTACTATCTTAGCCTATATTAAGTAGTTTATCGCTATTAAAGTAGCTTTTAGTAAAGACCCTCTTAGCCTTTTAAAGAATACTAAGTAAGAAGCCCTTTTTATCTATATTATAGATATTCTAGGGGAGGATATTATATTAAGTAATCTTAGTAATTACCTATAATATATAAGTATTAAATAGATATAATAATAAAGCTCTAACTAGCTTAAAATAAAGGTAATACTATTATATATTATCTACCTTTTTACGATTTAAATTAGCGTTAGCTAAATACCTAGATACTAGTATATTCTTATTAGTCTAAATGAACTAATATACCTAGTTCTTTCCGGGTCTTTTTTAGTAGATATCTTATATAAAGTTATAAACTATTATATTAGTTAAAGGAATATCTCTCTTAATAAGCTTATTAATATAGATAACGAGATTCTTCTATTAGTATTTAGTAAGTAATAATATAGAGTCGAAATACTCTTATCGACTAGAGGTTTCGCCTCTCCAGTGTCGTAAGAGGGTCGAACACTTAATACCGTACTTTTTAGCTGTCGTAGCAATATTCGGGGCCTCTTACGATGCTAGATTAGTAATTGCGTCCTCGATTAACCCTATAGTTATTAATTAAATAAATTTTAAAGTATTATGTGCGAAATATTCGAATATATATATTGTGTGGTAGCGTGTACATAACAGGGAACTCTCCTACTGTCTGTTGTAATTAGACTGCGATAAATAACTAGGGTGACATAAAGTAAACCCAAAGTTTAAGAAGTAAAGGTGGGAGGAGTGGTGAGTCTAGGCGTACGCAAGAATCAGTGACGGGAGTAAGGGATATGTCTATTTACTATAAGAAAGGCAGGCGCATATATGTGGAAGCTAGATCGAAGATATACCTTTATTTATCGATCACGAAGCTGCGGCAGAGTCTCAGACCTGACGCCGGAACCGCAGATGCCGGACAGTTGGTACCGCCTCATAAAGTACCTAGCTCTAATCTAAGCCTTCGCGACCAGCGGGGCGAAGGGAAATCTAATGCTGCTTTGCGTAGATTCGACTGGCAGGATTGGCTGAGAAACAACTAGACAGCAGCAAGAGCACCAGGAATCTACCGGGTCGGGATGATGTAAGTTGAGATGTGCTTTTACGCTTCACTCTCATATTCTTCTCCCCTCCGCTCTGGCGCGGGTTGCTGACTTGTGAATACTCCAGCTCTAAGCCACAATCAGGCTTCCACGAGCCGACGAGGTATGCTCGCTTCTCATACTTCAGCATCCACATTCCCTTGCTGATTATTCAAGACTTTATCCAAGCCCTGAAGCTCCAAACAGCTGGCTCGACACTCGTCTTCCTTGTCATGATGCATCACCGATTGCTCATTGCCATCCTCGCCTCGTCTCGAGCCCTAGTTCAATTCTCATGAAGACGGGAAGTCGCCCACAACCGAACGGCCTTGCTAAGGTCGGCCATTATATCCACTGCTGCCTCAAGCTTGCCATGAACCCTTCGGAATACGTTGATGATGTCGATTGCCTCGTAGATGGTACCATCTGTGTCTTTGAGGACACGCAAGTCTCGACGCTCAGATTTGCCGATGCTACGGTAGATGTCCATGCCGTTTTTCGCGTTCTGCCTGAACTCCGACAATTTCTGAATGAGGGTGCTGATCTCGGGCTCGAAAGTCTCGAAGGCGTCGGCGATCATGTTGATTCGGGCGTTCCTCATTTGGGCGGCTCCCCCAAGGAAAGGAAGGTCGGCGACAGGTCGAGCGAGCCTCATGGTTGAGCGGATCTTCGTTGTCAGAGCCCGAACTTCCTTTCTCAAGGCCAAAGCTTCTCCAGTCAGGGGTAGGAGGATCTCGGCGGCTTCAGTAAGCTCTCCCAGTCCTAGAAGATCTCCTTCATTTTGAGCTACTGTTTCACCACCAGCCTCGCCCGCAAGTTCCTTTTGCTCATCTTCGCCTGCTGGTCCTGGACCCCCTGGAACTTCTTCGCGTGCCTCTTGCATGATTGTCGACTGTTTCGTCTCTTTCTCACCCTCAGGAGCGGTGTGGAGTGGGGAGTCTTCGTTAAGAACCGGTAGATGGTCGTTGAGTTCGAGGGCGAGTAACCCTTCGGTTGCGGTAGAAGGAAGATAGTAGGAGATTGAGCAGTCTCGCCCGAAGACCTTGTGAAGACAAAGAGATGTTCGACGTGCAGAAAGATCGAGACGTTTTGAAGTTGTGGAAATACGGAAACAACTGTGTGTCGACGGCGTCGTGGCCAACGCCGGGGCGACGAGCAAACTTGGGTGCTTGGCGATCGCGTTGTCCTCACTTCCCGTGTCGTTTGACGGCAGGTAAATGTTGTTGGCTTTCCAATGACAGTCGTCCTGCTTCTATACCGACGTGCTCTGAGAACTTCAAACCAAAGAGGTTATGCTGTGTGACCACATGGCTCACGCCTCTGCTGTGTCGATCCTTCATCGGCGGCATGTCTTCGCGCCGTGAAAGGCAATGAAGCTCCTTGTTTCCATTCACCCATTTCCAGCGCGTCCGTCCCACGTAACCTGTCTCTGGACGCTTTGAATGGGGACGCCGGTCTGAGCGTGAGTAGTCGCACGGAATTTCGTACAGATGGCAACGCCCCAGGAGCGCCATACGCGTATATTAGACCCGGAGGGACGTCGTTTCCAAAGCGTGGCTGATCCACCAGCTGGTGAGCTATAAGAGCGAAGCTATCTTCCTGTCGCCTCGTGGGTATTAAGGTCATCTCAGTCTGATGAAGTGACTAGGGAATGGGAAGGCACCAGAGAATTGACCTGCCGCCTAAATATCAGTCCAGGTATCGCGGTGTATATATATATATATATATAATCCCCGAACAGGCGTCGCCTAGGACTTTTTCGCTGACTTATCCCTCGCCGCTTTACTCTTTCGCTAACGACTATTTAGTCCATTCGCTCCCTCCTCCGTTCTCTTCCACTCCCTTCCTCTCTTACGCGCTCCCCCTCCACTCCCTTACTGCTCCCTTACTGCTTACTTCTGCTCCCTTCTACTCCCTTACGTACCGGCGAGGATCCCGTTTAGGCTCTAGTCCTATAGGCGCTAACGTTACGTACATCTAGCCTTATAGTAACTTTACCCGATTACGGTAATAAGGGCCTGTTTCTGCCCTAATAAAAGGTGGGATCCCTAAGAGGATCACTAAGAGGATCTCTAAGAGGATCCCTAAGAGGATACCCTACTATATCGCTAGACGAGGTTAACGGAATCCCCTAGTTCTATATAATAATACTTCTCTTCCTCTCTTCCTCTCTTCCTTTCCCTCTCCCTCTCTCGATCCTTATATTTTCCTCTACCCTCCCTCTTCTTATCGTATAAATTACTCCTTCTATCCAGTCTTCTAACTACCTAAACACACCTTACTGGCGTTTCGTCCTACTTTAACCCTCCCTCCCTAGTTATCTTCTTTTCCTTTCCTCTCGGCGCTCGTCTATCCTTAGTCTTCTACTATATCTAGCGCTTATAGCTCTACCTACTATTTCCCGATACTAAAGAGAAAGAAAACCGCGGTAGAAGTGTTTAATGAAGCGAAGGAGAATAGCTAGTAGCTAATTATAAATACTAATATAAATAGTGATTAAGTTAGTAAACCTATTAAACCGAGGACTAGACTAAACTACAACTAAATAATTAACCTTTAGGATAAGTAAGTTATTCGCCCGCCTAGGTACGAGTTATACTTATCTTTACTAATAAGGTAAATACTAGCGTGTAAGTATATAAGGCGAAATTCTAGTGTAAGCCCTTATAATTTATGGTCCGCGAAGTATTTTATAGAAGATATTATTAAGGATAGTGAGTGTTTAAGCTACGCGAAGTAAAAGTAAATTAACTTTAGCGCTACTTAGAAGCGACAATCAGATAACCGTAAGATCCCCTATAAGGTATTAGAGTTAGTGTACTATATTCGTGTCCTATCTCTTTCACCCTACTTTACTTTCGTCGGCTACGCTAAGAGTTCGTATTAGTACATTAAAATAGAGTTAAAGAAAAAGCGCAACCTCTTAACCGAACAATAGTAGCTATATTTTATAATAGTACCCCATTTTATTATCCTAACTAAATATAAGTAGTAAAAGGATTAGCACTAGTATACCTATCCGAGAAGCCTAGTTTAGAACTACGCGGCCTATAACCTCTTTATTTATACGCTATCTAGGGTAAGAGAAATCTTCAAATCTAATATACGCCGCGGCTCTAGGCGAGGTTACTATATAAGGTAAGAATACCGTACTATTTAACCGAGGACTAGCCCGCGCTAAACACTTAGACGTAGGATATCGTCTTCGTCGTCTTTAAGAATGAGAAGGGAGAGGTAGAACTCGCCGTACGGGCTACGCGCGATACTAAAGGCTTTACTAATAAGCTATATAAAAGGTTAGTCAACCGAAAACTTCTCCTTAGCTTAAATAGAAAGGGGTATTCTTCTAATATTAAGCTTCCACTAGGCTATAGTATAGAGTGTACGAGGATATATAGCTACTATACGTGAACTCGGTCCTACCTCTTCTGGCTATTACCCTCGCTAATGGCGCCTTCTAAGATTACCTTACCTTTAAGGAAATTGAGGCGATCCCGCCCCTAGTCAATAGGTCCTTACACTATCTTCGTATTCGGAAAGAGCTGCATCGCGTGCCCTTTTTCTAGACTATATCCCCTAAGGGCCCGATAGGAAAGATCTAACCTATAGCGTCCTTTAGTAGTAGCCTAGTAGGCTAGGGCCATTAGGCTAGGTATAAAGAAAATATTCGGGTTCACGATTTTAGGAAGGAGGTCCTAGTTAGAGCCGACGGTAGGTCCTGCTAAATAAGGCTATAAGTAGGGAACGTACTGACCTTAGCGTAGATAATAGCTACTCGATCGCCGAAAGGATAAAGTTTATAGGCCACGAAAATTCTAATACCTTCTTCGGCTCGTATATACCTTAAATTAGCACTATTAATGAGTAATCTAGCTACTAGGGAAAGGCGCGCCGCACTATCTACCTTAAGGGCTTTCGCGGCCTCTCGCTATAATACTATCTATAAATACTATAATCGCTACTAGCGAAAGTAGAGGCGAATCTAAAAGGGCGCGCCGACTTTATCGCGCTTAATGAGAAGATTAAGTCCCTCGGAGAACGAATCCGCCGCCTTCTAGCCGAGCACAATAATTAAAGAGAATAGACTCGTCGGGAGGAACTATACTAGTAGAAACGCTAGATTATATTAGAAGAACTTAGTAGGTAGTAGGAGATCTAACCCCGGAAGGTTAATAAGGACACTAAAGCCGAGGCCTCGCCTATTATATCGCTACCTAGCTTCTTCGGCTGTATCTAGCGGCTAGATCCGCCCCATGACCGTCTAGCCTCCTCGCTTTTTCTCGATATTCCTCTTTAGAGCCCCGAGGGGCGGGTAGCCCTCTAGGATATAATTACTCTATATTAAGAGAACCCTAAGGTGGCTTATCGCTCAAGTCTATATCTAGAGAACGGGCTTTACCCTATATTAGCGTATATAGTAGAGATAGGAAGGTAAGTAGCCCCTTTAAAATTCCCGCTAGGATTTTTTCGCTCTCTATTTAGCGAATAGTGTTTAGCTAACTATATTAACTTTAATAGCCTTCGTCTTATAGCCTAATGAGATTATATTTACTAATACTATAAAGCTAGTCTCGCGGCTAAATATAGTACGGCTAAGCTATACTTCTAATATAACGAGTGGATTACTAGTAAGTAGGGCTAGCGCGAGTATTACTAGCACTACCTAAATAATCTTAAGTTACTCCCCGTCTAGTGGAATCCCCTAATCTTCCACTAGACCTTAGTCGTGGTTAGCTATTATAGCTTCTACTTATTTAACTCGCTTCTCCCTCCCGAAGTATAGTTCCATTAGTATACTAAAAAGCCGCCCTAGTAGTAGCACCTAGATAGGCATTTTAAAGGGCTCGAGGGAAAAGACGGGCTTAGGGAGGAGAATAGGCTCGCTCTTATATCGGACGAGTTAAATAAGTTTAAGGTAATATTATATTCTAACCCGCGATATAGTCTCTCCTTTAACGCTATTATAGATCTCTAATATTATATCTAGGATACCTACTACTATAAGCGGACTAAGGTTAGCGTAAGTAAGCGATATTACTATATAAGTCGATTATATCTAAGATATAAAGATAGCTCTATCGCCTTTACTACCCTCCTAAAGATAGACTACTATAACACTCTATCTTCCTCGGTTAACTAGTGGCTAAGGGAGGCAGCGACTCCCGTTAACCTACCGCGACCTAGCGGTAGTCTATACTTAGATATATTAATTAACCTACGCCTTTCCGATCTAGGGCTAATAAATTTCGCCTCGGCGATAGGCCTAGGGGGATCCTACCTATCCCCTAAACGCACGTAGAGTTCGAGCGGGACTAGCCTATTAAAGGCGGAGCGTTATAGGCTAGACACGATGGAGGCGGCGTAGTCTATTAAGTAGGAGATCCTACTAAGCTAACTAGCTATAGATATAATAGTCCTAAAACCCTCGTCGGCGAGTTCCCGATAAAGGACTTATACTATAGTTAGCTATATAGCGGACGCTACTATAATATAAATACCCTTAGAGACTAGCTTCGCAATAGGCTAGTAGCTAGATCGTAGGGCTAGAAATCTTCCGCCTATTAAAGTAAGTAGAGAAGACGATTAGATAGTAGGGGATACTCTAGTATTCACTAGCGATAATAATAAATCTACTAACCTTAATTCTAATTTATTCCTATCTCGTTACATAAAACCCTATAATACTATTAGCTCCCTCGAGCCGAGAGACATTAATATTAACGCTATTTTTAATTAGTATTTATACTCGCCTTTAGCCTTACTATCGCCTACTTCTTCACTAGACGATATAACTAGCGAATTAAGTGGAGTAACATTATACAATATAGGATATAATTCGTCCTATAATTACTTAGAGTTATATACTAAGATATTAAAGAGCCCGACTCCGGAAATATCACTAGAGAGTGAGATAGCTTAAGATTATAATAGCCCTTACTACGCGGCGAATTAAATCTATATTTATCTATAAGTCGGGTAGCCTAAAATTACGCTTCGCCTTTAACTCTAGGGTAGATACTAACCTAGAAAGAAGGAGGGTAAGGAACGATTAGGGAAAGGGGGGGTAATATAGGAACTAGGAGAGAAAGGGAGAAAGAGAAGGGGAGATAGATGTGTTAGATCTACCGGTAAGAGTAATGTCTATAGCGAGTAAGACTATCCGCTATTAGTGTAGTATAGGACTAAACTAGAACGCTAATTATATTATAAATAGCGAGGTTTAGAAGGTCTACTATATAGTATAAGCTAGGTCACTTAAAGGGCCGCTAAGGGAGTTAAGGAACCCAGCTAAAGGAAGGAAGTTAGCCGATAGAGAATAAGGCTACATTACATGACCTAGATCCCTTACTCTAGGGAAGATAGCCTTATAGAGTACCCGGGATATAGGTATATATATACGATTAATATACTAGCTAGGACTATTTATAGTCAACTTCATTAATAATCCTATACCTATATTTCGAATATCTAGGTACCTAAGTTCCCTTCCGCGTATAATCCCTATTTATACTCGCTCTATTAAGGAACTACCTTAGTTAGACCTATTCGTAGCTTAGATTATAACACTATAGCACTACCGCATATAGTATATACGGCCTCGCTACGATTTCCCTTTAGATAGGGCCCCTTAGGGAATCTAACCTCTTTTATATCTACCTACTAGCCTAAGTTCGGAGGGGCCGCTTTAGGACTTTAAGTGTTAGCTTAAGCTAGGGGGCCGAAATAGATAGATATCTATAAGGGAGCCCGAAAAGATCCTATCTTTATCCTAAAGTAGTATTAATATTTACTACTCGTAGAGCTAGCTTCTAACTCTCTATTATACTGTAGACCGTCCGTAACCTATATATTAGGAAAGAAATCTCTTTAACGGATAGGAAGATATAAATAGGGGTAGTATTCTATAAATAGTAAATTATTTATCTAAGAACTAAAAGCGAACCTAGTAGAATTAGAAATATCGAGAAAAGTTAGCGATAAATATTTATAAGATCTACTAATATCTAGTTAATGCCTCTAATAACGCCTCTATAGATAGTAAACTTAGAATTACAGTCGAACCCTTCTAGGTATAGCTTAAAATAAACAATAACGATCTATATATATAGGAAAAAACTAAAGCGATAAGTTACCTCTTTATATAGAACCTAAGTGAATTCTCTATTAAGTCTCTCTAAAAACTATATAAATATATCAAGGATAACTATATCGCCGTAACTTAGAAGCCTTCTAGTAAGGCGCCTCGTACGACCCTTTAAGGAAATATATAGGTAGACAGACCTATTATACATGTTTTATACTTATACTATTAGGCTAACTAAATATATAAGAGTAGAGCTATTTCGTGAAATTAGACATAAGTTTTATAGCTAGAATTACTAAGCTTAAGAAGACTAAGGAGAGTTTAGCTCGCGAGCTAAATGAGTAGAAGGTATAAGCTAGTATAGAGTTAGAAGGGAGATAAAAGGTAGAAGAGGAGGTAGCTTAAATAGAGATCGCCCTTTAAGAGGCCTAAGAGGATAGTAGAAAGCTTAAAGGGTATATCTAGAAATGGAAAGCCGAGGTAAAGATATCTAGTAATAATACTACTAAGTCTAGGGAAGTTATAGATACAATCCTTACACTACTTAAGGAGTTTAGTTTAAATATCTAGGAGGAGTCCTTTAGCCTTAAACTAAGTCCTTAGATATAGGAATTTAGTAGCTTTAGATACTTTATACTACTTCGAACCTAAAAAACTATAGGTTAGGAACTTAGTTTCGTTCTAAGTAATTATCTATATAGTAATTACTCTCTATAAGCTTAGCGACTAAAAAAGGGGACTATTTTGGGCTCGCGGCTTAATTTAGCTCCCTTAATCTTCTATATACTCCTACTACTTAGGGCTATTTTAGGACGCTCTCTCCCTTAATAGCTTCACTAGATTACTAAAGACTCGTAGCTTACTAGATACTCTAACTCTACTCCTTTTAAGAGATATTATATAGTACCGCATCTCGCTTAACTAGACTTAACCTTTCCTAATAGGTTCTTAGGGAACTTATAGCTTTTAATATAGCTAGCTTAAGACGACTTATCCTTACTATAGTATTATCTAGTATCTCTTTCGTTACCTACCTTAGGACCGCTACTATTAGGAATTAGTATAATATAGAGGTCTATATCTAGAGTATTATAAATATCTCTAATAATATAATTAATTATCTAGAGCTAAATATCGGTAGCTTTAATTAGATATACTAAGTTAATCTAAACAGTAGAGGCATCTCGTTAAAGATTACTATAGTTCTTAATAATTTATTTATTATATAGTTTAAGTACACCTATTACCCTAATAATCCGATACTAGCGTATAATATCTTAAATATTAATAAGTATCTATTTAAAAGCTGGGGCCTCTATCTCTTACTATCTTCCGACGACTACTCGAATATTACCTACGACCCGAGTGTAGCTCTTTATCTAGACGTTTATAACTAGCTATATAATAACTTTACCGTTAAATTATATAATATATCGGCGAACTTAACTCTTACCTTATACCCTCCTTAAACTACATTATTAGAGACGGCTATAGTAACTATAATAACGACTAATTCCGCGAGTAATACTATCCTAACGACTCTAGCGATAACTATTACGTCGGTTAGACTAGTGACTATATCTTAAGGTACACTACCCGAAACTATTACTATAGACTTAGAATATTCTTCTACGACCACGACAACGATGAATCTAAAGCCTATTATTATAACCTTAATAATAATAGACACTATTAGTAATCCTACCTTAACTACTCTAACGACAACTATTACGTTAGTTAGGCTAGTAGTTACCTCTTAAGATATAGTATTAGATATTATTACTACGGACTTAGCCACCACGAATATAATTACTATTAGTTTAAAAACTATACTTAGAGCCTTAGAGACGATGGACGCTACTAGTTAACTTTCGCTAACTACACTTATTATAGTAATTACTATTACTACTACCCTAGATTAATAAGAATCTAAGTATATTATTTAAAGATTTTTATTTATTATTAGCGGAATACACGGTGCGAAAGTAGAAACATTCATAAATTTAAAGGTAACTAGGTTAATAGGGTGGGCGGCGCTGCTCTACAGATATAGTATTCTTAACTAGGTCATTTAAAGGGTCACTAAGGGAGTTAAGGTACCTATCTAAGGAAAGGAAGTTAGCTAATAGAGAACGAGGCTATATTACGTGACTTAAATTAGGCTAGATCTCCTAGATCCTCTAGACCTTAGGGATCTCTTAAGAGTATAAGGGAGCCTTAAGATCTAGGCTAAGCCGCTAGTATTATATATATATATACATTACCCTAGATAGGACTATTTATAGTTAACTTCATTAGAAATCCTATAATTATATTTTAGGATACTTAAGAGCTAAGTTCCCTTTACTTAACCCGTTTCTATTTCTATACTCGCCCTATAAAGGAAACCCCTTAGTTAGACCTATTTATAGCTTAGATTATAATAGCTACTAAATAAGTACGAGCCTCTTATATTCTATATATATAGAGTCTTTACTAGTAGTAATATAGTAAATATTAGTTAGTTTACACTACTTTTCTAACTATTTATAGCGCCTTTAATTATAGTAGAAACCGTAAAGCTTAATACTTCGCTATAAATAGTATCGCCTTAATAAATAATATAGATAAAGAAGAGTAGAGTTTATTTATAACTTAATTTTTATTATATTATAGTAGTACTTATAGCCTAAAATTTCGATTTAACTATTATTAGGGTATTAGTAAAAGCCCTTATTCCCTTATATTATAGTAAAAAGACGAAGACTTCTACTTAATATTAGAGCTAGAAGTTTAGAGCTAAAGTAGATAAAGATAAATACTTAATAGAACCTTATTTATAATATAGGGCCTATTTTATTACTTAAATATTAAGGATAGGGTCTATAAATAGCTCTTAATAAGTTATAAGAACTAGATTCGGCGCCCTTAGAGCTATATATAGACCCTCTTTTTATATTAAAGTATATAGTACGATACTTTATATAGCTTTAATGTTTATCTAAAGAAGATAATATTAATAAAATAATAAGCTTATTACGAATCGCTCTACGTGAGGTGAGTTCTACGCTTCGAGGGTTTACTCGCTGAGGAGTAGTAACGTAATGCTAGCCTGAGGTAAAGGTACGTAGTCACTTGTAACGGCGTAAGGTGGAACAACACTCTTGTATCTAAAGGTAGGGGTTAGAGTGTAACTAAGATTGACTACGGAAGATATCTAGGGACGGGCCATCGGCCCGTATATATGTTACCTAGTGCTTAGTGTGCTTAGTGTGCTCCCCCACTAAGCATGCTGAGCACCCCTGAGTATAGTGCTCCGTGCTGCTTAGTCATGTGACCACTGAGCAGAACCGAGCACCCTTATCACGTGACCCTACGTGACTTCCTCGGGTAACCTTCCGTAGCGTGCTCCGGGCGAGGCCGCTCTAGAGGTTAAGTCGTAATACTTTCCCCTCTCTAGACCTGTTCGCTGTCCTAGCGTATATAAGGTGAGTTCCCTCTAGATTCTCATTCCTTCCTTCTGGCGACTGACCATACCTTAGTTCCGCGTTTCTAAAACGAACCGTTCTTCCACCATCCGTCGACGCGACCTTATTTCCCGGATCGAGACTCTTAGAGCCTAGAAATTTAATATGGGCCGTTATACTCCTTATCAAAATGCGGACGCTATCTGTTTCATGCTGGATGGTTGTTTGAAGTGTTCTTCTTATACTAAGAAGGGAGTGCCGTATTGCGACGGGGTCTTCTCGGTGGACGAGTTCGATGCGCTTACCGCGCAGCGTAATCGTCTCACCGAGGCGGCCCGCCGTAAGGGCGAGGAACTAAAAGTGGCGGTGGCCGAAATGGCCCGTGTACAAGCGAGTGTGGCTCGTACCTAAGCTAAGTAGGAGCGGCTCTATCGTGAAGCTGAGGAGTTGTTAGAAAGATAGAAACGGATGTTGGTTCGAGAGGCTAACGCCTTAGACGAGTTGGATTATGTCGACCCTCCTTTAATCGCTTCTTCCACCGTCTTCGTGGCCTTGGACGACACCTAGCTCGAGCAGATATTCGAGCTGGCGCTAGGTTCCATAGCTAGTTTCGAGGGCCCGATCCCTATTGACCGTCTCTTAGCCTGACTTTTCGCTCCCGGTGGTATTGTCTGGTTAGGCCCTTCGGTAAGTTTTCGGTAGGTTCCTACGTGTTCTCTAAGTCGTTATATCCTAACTACTTGATTAGGTATTGCTTTAGCGTTTCATTAGAGTAGTTAAGGATGCGCTCTATATTATATAGTGGTTCCCTAGTTTCTTCGTAGATCAGCACCGGTCCTGGTTTGGCGTTTAGTGGTGCTTTCTCTAGTAGCGATTTGTGGAAAACTAGGTAAATGTTTATGCTAGCGAGTAATTCCATTTTAAACGTGACTGGTCCTAGCTTCCTCTTAATTTTATATGGTCCGATCTTCGTGTAATTAAGTTTGTTTAATGGCCTTATTGTTTTAATGTTTTTTCGTAGAATGTAAACTTTCTCCCCCTCCTGAAAATCTAGTCCCTCAGATCTCTTTTTATTTACTTATTTTGTGGTTTTTTAGTGGATTTTTTATAGTTCTTCTTTAAGCATTTTGTGTAATAATTATAGTTTCTTAACCGAGATTTTTACCTTCTATATAATTAGTTTTATTCCTCTAGGGTCTTTATCAATATTTAGGTGTTTCCCGTAGTTCGTATAGAACGGTGAAATCCCTGTTGCCGATGTTGAGTTATTATAAGTAAATTATGCTATAGGTAATAATTTAACCTAGTTGTTTTATTGGTAATTTATGTAGCATCGTAAGTATTGTTCTAACGTTTAGTTTATTCTCTCTATTTGCCCATCCGTCTATGGGTGGTATACTATTAATAGTTTCTAATGCGTGCCCGTTAGGTCCATGAGTGATTACTAGAATTGTAATGTAAAGAGCTTATCTCTATTCGATTTAATCACATCTAGTGTACCGTATTGTGTAATTACTGTTCTTATTAGGGTATACGCTATGTCTTCTACTATGCTAGACTCCTTCTACGGCTGGAAGTACGCGTATTTAGTTAGTTTATCCCCTATGACTAATATTAAGTCGTACTCTATTCCTATTAAGGGTTCTTTGGATTTTGGTAGCTTGACGATAAAATCTAATGCGATTATCGACTATACTTCATTAGGTAGCTCGGCTGTCTACAGCAGCCCGTAAGGTCTATACCTAGTGTGTTTAGCTTTATAGTATGTGTCGTAGTTCTTGATGTATTCTTCAACTTCCTTTCTAAGTCGTGGCTACGTGTAGTCTCTAGTGACTAGCTCGATCGTTTTGTTAATTCTCTAGTGGCCTGCCGTCTTGTCGTTATATCTTGCTGATATGATTTCTTGCTATTACTGAGCCGAGAGCTCCGGTCGCTTAGTTATTATCGTAATTATCTAGGATTCTCCTCAATAGACTAAGACCTCCCCTTCCTACTTTAGTAGTATAGCTAGTGTTGGTTTTAATGTTCCCATATAATCCGCTCTCTAGCTAAGGGCGTCGGCTCTTTTATTCTCTATCCCTCGGATATAGTTAATCTTAAAGTTATATGAGGCTAATGTTTCGGCCTATCTAACTTACCTTCTATTAAGTTCCTTTGTGGTGGTCTAGTATAGTAGGTTCTTATAATCTATGAATATCTATATTAGGTATTTAGTACCCTCGAGATATACCCGCTATTACCGAAATACTTCTACTATAGCTAGGAGTTCCTTGTCGTAGATGTCGTACTTCGACTCTAGCCCTATTATTTTCCTGGAGTAGTAGGCTACTAGCCTAACTTTATCGTCCTCCCCTTTCTGGTTTAGGCATGCACTAATCGCCTTATCGGACGCATCGGTTTCCAGGAGAGCTTCCTTTTTAGGGTTAAAGATAGTGAGGATAGGGGCGTTAGTTAAACGTCCCTTAATCTCCTTAAAGGCACTCTCTTCCTTCGCCCCGAACTTGAAGTACGTCTCTTTCTTCGTTAGATTGGTTAGGGGTGCAGCAATCCTTGAGTACCCCTCGATGAACCGTCGGTAGTAGTTTACGAGGCCTAAGAATGCCTGTACTTCCTTAACTATCTTCGGTTACGGCCATTCTTCTATAGCTCGGACTTTCGCTAGATCTGGTTTTAGCTGTCCTTGTGACACGAGGTAGCCTAGGAATGCTATCTCTTATCTGTGAAACTTATATTTACTTAGTTTTAGTAGTAAATCTTTTTCCTGTAACTTCCTTATTACCTTCTTAATATATTCTACGTGCTCTTCGTATGTCTTAGAGTAGATAAGTATATTGTCTAGATAAGCTAGGACGAAGTTTCCTAAATATTCTTCGAGCGTATTATTAATGAGTGCTTAGAACGTCGCGGGAGCATTAATTAATCTAAAGGGTATAACTAAGTATTCGTAAACTCCCTAACTAGTTCGGAAGGCTGTCTTCCATTCTTCCCCGGCTTTTATTCGTACTCGATAGTAGGCGTCCCGTACATCGAGTGCCGTAAGCTACTTAGCTTTTCTAAGCTGGTTCTACAGCTCCTAGATTAGCGGTATTAGATAGATATTCTTCTTAGTGATCGCATTCAGCGGTCGGAAATCGATGTAAGGCCTCGGGGTTTCGTTCTTCTTGTCCGCAAAGAGTACCCTATAGGATATCTATAGTTTATTGTTCTTTCGGATGAATCCCTTAGCTTCCAGATCTTATATATACTTCCGTAGGAAGTTTAACTCTTTTTTAGATAGTTCTCTTAACTATCCCTTGTAGGAAGGGTTTTCCTTTCCTTCCTGGAACTCTATCAAGTGGTCCTAAGGTTTGTGTTCAGGTAGCGCGGCGAGTCCTTCCCGCTCCTGGAATAAATCCTTAAATTCTTTATATTCCGGAGGCAACTTATATGTCTCTAGTCCAGCTAAGATACGTGCCTTCGGTCGCACCTAAATCGCTTTAATGGGGGCCCTTAGAGATGATCGGTCTCTCGTTTCTTTTCCATAACTGCATTCCGGAAACTCGAGAGTTCTTTTCCTCTAGTTAATTACTGGGTTGTGGTCGAAGAGCTATACTATACTAAGTACCACGTCGTACCTTAGTAGCGTCGTTACGTTGAGAGATATCTATTCTCGATGTTATCTAATTATTATAGGTGCATCCTGCACCTATTCTGTAATTATGCCAGTAGTTCGTCCGTCTACTATTAATAGGGCGTAGGGTAGCCGTTTCTTTGTCGTATATTCTCGTAGCTTCTAGCTTATCTCCTTACTGATGTAGTTTTGGTTTGCTCCGTAGTCGATTAAGGCCTTCACCTTAATCCCTACGAGCGTAACTTAGAATGACATATGCTCTGTACGTTATTCTAATAGGATCATGTTCAGAGACTAAGGTCTTCCTTAGAGACAGTTCGACCTCTCTAGTCCGTCTCCGAGTCGTTTTTTGGTAGTAGCTAATGCACGTGTCTCTACTCATCCCATTCGCAGTTAGTATTAGAACACTCTTCTAGGATCTCGAACGCTTCGGGGTGTACTCGAGTCGTTAGGAAGTCCGGATCTATATGGAATAGGTGTTGATGTCCTAGTATCCTGCTATTATAGCTAGTAGGGTGCTAATACTAGAAGTATTCCGCGATGAAGTCTCTATAGACCCGGTGATCCACTACTTCCTCCACTAACTCCGGGTTATATAGCTTTCTAGTCATTATAGCGCAATTCTTGATTTCGTAGTGAATATGGGGGTATTGTCGCGTAGCGTATTTCGGGTTCTTGCATCAATGGCCTTCCTTAATCATCCACTTAAAAGCTTTAGGGTGAATTCTCTCGTCTTCTACGTTAGGGTCTATATTATAATAGTGTCGGTGATTAGCTAATTCCTCGTAGGGGTATTCCTTATCGTCGTATAGGAATGCTTTCGCTAGGTAAAACCTTCTTACCCTATTATCAGTAATTACTTCGATCTTTCTAACCTCCCCTAAAACGTAGGCTGGGCCATGCCGTGCCTCGTACTGGCTCTAGATCTATCTTTCTTTCTCTTCGCTGTATTAGATAGTGATTAAGGTTAGGGCGATTTCCTGGTGTACGTGTATCTTCCCGAAATCTTTATACTGGCTGTTAAAGTAATAGCGTAAGTCGATCCGCTTTAGGTGTTACCGTATTAGTGCTTCTTCGTTAAACATAATGTGGGTGTACTGCCTGTTTATGCATCCCGACTAGTAGATTTCCCCGGTTGTTTATACGTTTATAATAATCCTAATCTCTTCCGCTATCTATTCTATTACTACGAACCTTTATTTTTTCTAGTCATCGTTCGGCCCTAGTGGTAAGCTCTTCGCTAGGTCGACGTCTAGACCTATCTCTTGATTTATTATCTCGAGTGTCTATATTACTATTCTCCGTATCTAGCCCTATATTTCCTGCGGTAATTTTACTATAATAACTTTCCTAGCTATATGGGCATATAGCCGAGATTCATTATAGCTGGTTCGCTTATAGAACTAGGTCGTTACCTAAGCTGGGCTTTAGAATTCCCCCTAGGGGTTAAAAATGGTGTGTTAGTGCCCCGTCTATCCTTAAAGGCACTTAGGCTTCTCGCACCACTTGTCTTCCTAAAAGAGGGTGATGATCTTTATATATTCCGTCGTAGTTTCGACGGCGATGAATCGGACGATATCGTCGTCGTCGGCATTCATCATCTAAAAGCTATTGTTGTTTCTCTTTTCTTCGGCGTCTCGTAAGTCTCCTTCTTGGGTAAGGGTTTCCTGGATCCCTTTGGTCTTCCTGTTGCGTCGATTGTTCCGTTCCCTGAGCGGCTGGGGAAACTAGCCTGAGCCTATTTTGTCGGAATAATGCGTGAGGTAACTGTTGTCGTAATAGGTGGTCTAAGATAGAGCTACGTGTTGATTAGTTATGGCTTCTTCGTATACTTATATAAGAGCTATCGTAGCTTCTTCGGGAGTGACTTCCTTAGAGTGGTCCTCCTGGGGTTCACTAAGTTCCTTACGAACTTCCTGACCTAGGTGCCCCTACTGTACTGTTATACCCTAACTATCGGTGGTCATCTAGGTCTCCTCTATAGTGTCGGCCTTTTTCGCTATAGAATCGGCTATACCGTTACTCATTATATATAGTCCTTAAGTCGTTTATCGGCAATCTTTTATATAGTGTTCGGGTTTTCTATAAGTGTAGTATAGCCCTTCCTTTCCTCGTCGAGCTCGCTGCTCATTTCCCCGACCTTAGTTATAGCGTCCCCCTCGGCCTCTAGTACCGTTACCTCTACCTCTTAAAAAGGAGCTTTAGTGTATGAGGTTAAGGTCTATAGGATCTCTATAGTTTCGTCTTTCGCTAAACTGGTAGCCCCGGCGGGCGTATTCGATTAGATTACAGCGCCTATTCCGTTCCAGTCGTAGTTTATATAGTTAGTTGTTAATCTTAATTACTTCATCCACTATTTCCTTATAATCGGTGGGTAGGTCCATCATTTCCTGACGAACCGAATCCTTAAGCTCGTTATAGAAGATCTGTGCGAACGCGTCCTTATCCTCCTAGTTTAACTTCTTAGCGACCTGGTTGAACTCGGAGTAGTACGTAGCCGCCGATCCCTTTTGTTTAATGGTGTAAATCACCCGGGCTGCTATTTGTTCGTCATTAATGGTCCCGAACACTTTACGGATACGCTCCTTGAACTCCGCGAAGTGTTTGAAGTATACTAATGTGTCCTTATTAGGGGTCCCAGCATCTATATAGTTCTTTATAGTTGGCTCGAACTATACGAAGGCTGACCCCTTTAGGTGCATCGTAGTATATATGACCTTACTAGCTCTAGTACTAAACCTAGTTAGGTTGAGTTTAAATATAAGCTTAAGCTGGATTAGGAAGGCGTTAAGTCTACTGCGGTCTCTATAGTATAGGTCTACCTTAAGGGCATCCTTCTCCTTAGCCCCCCTGGTGTTGGCTAGGCTAGCCGTAGATAGGTTCCCTAGGCTTCCCATGACTGGTTGATTGGCAGTTGGCGACGTTAGTCGGTTACTGCTAGACATTCTTGTCACTACTCGTTGAGAGGGTAGTCAATGTGTTACGAATCGCTCCACGTGAGGTGAGTTCTGCGCTTCGAGGGTTTACTCGCTGAGGAGTAGTAACGTAATGCTAGCCTGAGGTAAAGGTACGCGGTCACTTGTAACGGCGTAAGGTGGAATAACACTCTTGTATCTAAAGGTAGGGGTTAGAGTGTAACTAAGATTAACTACGGAAGATATCTAGGGACGGGCCATCGGCCCGTATATATGTTACCTAGTGCTTAGTGTGCTTAGTGTGCTCCCCCACTAAGCATGCTGAGCACCCCTGAGCATGGTGCTCCGTGCTGCTTAGTCATGTGACCACTGAGCAGAACCGAGCACCCTTATCACGTGACCCCACGTGACTTCCTCGGGTAACCTTCCGTAGCGTGCTCCGGGCGAGGCCGCTCTAGAGGTTAAGTCGTAATAAAGCTCCTCGTTATAATCCCTACCACGGATAGAATTTCCTAAGAACTCTCTATCTTCTATACCCGCTACTAAGATAGAACGGACTTTAGTATCCGAAGCGTATATATAGTAAGTAATATATTTAAAAAAGAGATATATAACTATTCTCCCTCTAAAGTTAAGGGATTAGTCGTCTTATCTAGAGTTAAAGTTTCTATAGGCCCCTCTCCTACTACCTTTATTTTAGAGAGATAAGGCTCGTCTCCCTAGGCTACTTTTAATAAACCCACTATACTTATAATCTTAATATATAGCGATACTCTTAGAGCTTAATAAGATTCCTTATTACTATAACTTCTATACTAGCTTATTTATATAGTTAATTCTAGCTAAATATATTATATTCCTAAGCATATTTACCTCTCTCTAAAGCTCTAATTTAGTATAAGAAGCGATAAGCACGACTCCTACCGGAAAAGTTATTCTATATATCGTTTAGAATATCTCGCTCCTCTAGGTAGTAGGAGCTTACTGCCTATTTAGAGTTATTAGTATCGCTTTACTCTAGAAAAGATAGAAGAGGAACTATATTTAGTTAGTAAATTAAATATTCTTATAATAACTATCTAGCTAGTAGCTAAAAGTAGACACTAACCTTATAATATTAGGCTAACTTTACTTAATATTATTCTTAGTCTCGTTAATACACTAGTTAATATATATATCGCTAAGGATAGGAACTAGTCCGTAACTATAACTATTATGGTTATAATAATAAGTACGTATATAGGGATTAGCTTAATTTTATTTCTAGTCTATAATAATTAGTTATTATATTAAGTTAAGAAGGACTATAATACTTAAATAGGTAATAAGCGCGGAATAGAGGCGTTAATATAACTAGGGTAATAGGCTTAAAATCTTTATTTTTTAAAAGTAATATAATATAGTAGAGGACGAAGACTACTTTTAAGCTATAGTATATTACTTTAAGAATTTAAAATGTACCTAGTGTAGGAGATAGTCGAACTACTTATAGTATCTTAATTATTTAGGGGAGAATAGCCTTTAGATCCTTAGCTTTAAATAAATAGATTAAAAATTATTCTTTATAGTCTTAAATATAATAGACTACCTAAGTATAAAATCTTTTTTAAAGTTCTAGAAAACTTATAATTATACTCTAGCTATCGTTATATATATACTAGAGATACCTTTAAAACTAAGGAAGATATTCTATAGGTAACTATTTATATATAAAGCTACTAAAGCTCTTAACTCTTTCCTTAAATAGGGTTTCTTTCTCTATATAAATATTATATAAGCTATATATCTTTTAATTCTAGAGATATTAACTAAGAACTTTATCTTATAGGAAGTAGAAATTCGCTTATAAATAGTAACTCGTTTTATATAGATAGTATAGAGATTAGAATCTTTAAAGAGGCTTATAAGGTATAACTCGAGAGCCTCTTATAAAGCTTTAATTATCGTTAACTAGAATTAAAAACTATCCTCTTACTATTCTATCTAGAGGGTTCTTAGATTACTTATAATTTCACGAATAAGCTGTTAAAATAGACGTTTACGAATAAGTAACTCTATTAATTTCTAATAGCGATAAATCTCTCTTAAAGTAACTATTCCTAGTTACTATTAATTATAATTTTACTTACTTAAATATAAGAGAATAGAAGAGTAAAGAATAACCTTACCTAGCTTATATTAATACGGTTTCTTTATACGGCCCGTGCTATTAGGGAGGCGTTTTCCTAAGAATTAATTATTCGTATAGCTTCTTAAGTTTATTCTTAGGGCGACACCCCTAGTGCTCTTTCCTATATATTATCCTTAATATAAATTAGGGATAATAATTAAGGATAAGCTTATATACGGTCTATTTTATCCTCGCTATAAGGGGACACTTAATAATAGACCCTAAAGTAATCTACCGGATAAGGATTTATTTAACCGTCATTAAAGGGTCCTAATCTAGCTCCCTCATATAATATTAATCTTTTTAGTCCCTTTTAGACTACTAGAACTAAATTAAGCTTCTAGAGCCCTTTTACGCTTATTTTAACTAGTTACCTTAAATATAAGTATCTTAGCTCTAATGTCTAACCTAAAGTGAATTATTATTTATCTTCTATTAGTAAGAGTGTTATTAAAACTGAGGTCCCTCGTGTTTCGCCTAAGCTCTCCTCCTACGGGTCGCTTCTCTTTAAAAATTTCTTCTTCTATTAATATAATATTCTCTAACTCTATTAGTAAGACTATTATAGTTCTTCTTTAGTTATAATAAATGTCCGTTAGACGAGTAATCCCGCCCTTACCCGATAGCTATAAGTTACTTAAGCCTTAGCGGAGGAGTAAAGACTAGCTAGTAAATATCGTATTTACTACTAGTATATAGACGCTTAGCTTTAGGCTCCCACGAAATAGATAGGTGTACGACTTAGGCTCTATTAAATGTCTTATACTTCCTTCGTACTCCATCGGCGACTATAATAATATTAGTATCTCTTAGATTAGTGTTATATTAGGAATAGCACTATATATATTTATAGGTATTAATAGGTTCTAAATCATAATTACGGCTAATAATAAGGGGTATATAGACGTTACTCCCCCGTAAAGTATTATCTATAGTTCTTATAGTTAAATATAAAGGAGGAAAAGCTTATAGTAGAAGGGTAATTCGAGTTCGTAAGTAGTTAAAGAAGGCTAAACGTGCTAATACCTATAACGAGACATTAAGTAGATTCCTCGTAATATAATCTCGTTTATACCTAATCTAATTCCTTTTAAAAAGCTATATAGGCGGAGGGAGGAAGGGATACCTATAGCTACCTTAAATAGTAGCTTTAACTACTCTTCATATATCCTTTAGCGAGTCTTTATATACTATAGCCTTTCTATAAAGTAAAGTATAGAATTATATTTCGGATTTAACTAATAATAAAGAGGTTAAATTCTATATCTATATAAGCTTCCTAAGGCGAAACAGGAAAGGTACTAGCTATATTATATTATATATCCTAGTATAGATTATCTAGTGTAGGCTAAAAGATATAGAAACTAGCGAATAAAGAGCGAGAGTTTACTACTATATAATATAATATATAGTAAAGAGGATAATAGTAAATTAGAAAGCCTTAAAGTATAATTACTATTAATAACTCTCCCCTCCTATCCTTCTCTTCTATAGGACCATCTTAATAGTCTAATGCGGATTCTAATTAGGCTCCTATTAGATATCTCTTCTGGCTCTAAAGTAATACCTATATAAAGACTATAAGAATATAAGAGTACGAGTAAACTATATAGAATCTTAGTTACTCTTTAGATTATAACTTAAACTAATCTCCCTAGAACTCTCTTAGAAGATTTAGTTTTTCTACTTCTATACTTTAGGTTAATTAACTATAAGTTATAGGTAATATTAAAATCTTAATAGCGAAGGACTTTAAGAACTATCGTTAAGAGTTTAGGAAACTTAGCTAAAGGCTTTATAAGGATTTTAGCCCTAAAGACTATAAAGATATACTCTTTAAAGCTATAGACTATAGATTAGCCTTTATACTATACTATAAAGAACTTTAAAGTAAGTAAGTTTTGAAGTATCTCTATAATAAGGTAGTTACTATTAGCGATAGTAATAGTAATAATAAGTACTTACCGCTATTATCCGTACTCAGAAGCTAATTACTCTTAAGTAATAGTATAGCCCTAACCTTAAAAATCCTAGATATAGTGGTTCGTAAGAAATATACTTAAAGAAATAATACTAATAGTAAAGGTATAGATAGTTTAGTAAGCCTATATTCTTAAAACTAACTTCACTCTAGACTAGGATAATTTAAAGCCTTCGAAGAAGGTATAAATAAATATAACTAAAAAACGTACTCGAAATATAATAGAAGACTCTAGTAACAATAAGTTTATAGCTAGATCGCTTACCGCACTTTACTAACTATTTCTAGATAGATAAATAGGGACTTCTTCTAAGAAAGTCCACCTAGGTAGATAGAAGATAGAAGCTACTAAAGTATTTAAAGAACTTAATACGCTATTAAAGGTAACCGTTAAAGGATTAAAGTAGAGCCGTTTCTAGAGCTAGTGAGACAGAATACTATAAGGAAAAGTTTAGGAAGGGAATACTAGTAATAGGAAATAGGGAAATTCTACTAGCCCTAGAGGTCTAAGGGGAAGGGGGAAATAGAAGGAAAGATTAAAAAGAGCGAAAAGAAAGAAGGTAGGGGCGGAGTAACTAATATATACTTATTTCGTTATATTTAGCCTACGAAGAATAGTTATTAGTTGATCTAACCTATTAAGGAATATACAGTCTTTAAATAGTATTAAATGAAGATTCTATGTAGGTTTAAAGAACCTAGATGAAGGTTATAGGGATACTAAGATAATTCAGAGGAAGAACGGTAATAGTCGTAGCTAAGCTATATATTACTAATCGTATAATTATAAATCTTTAGTTTAAAAGTCCCCATTAATATTTCGATAGTAGAAATAGTAAACTCGAGGGGAGGGCGGCGATTATTATATATTTATTCTATATTGGTTAAATTAGAATAGGGTCTTAAATAATTCTCTAGATATTAATGAAAGGAGTTTAGAATATTTAATGTTAATACTAAAAATAATTCTTTATAATCTTAAACGAGATAGAAGTAGCAATACACCTAAGGTTATATATAATAGGGCCAGAGTTAGGTATTCTAATCTACAAGAGGACGTCTACCTTATAATTTAAAGTTATTCAACTATAACAACCATAGCTATAATAGTAGTTCTACTTCCACTTCCTCCTCTCTACCTTAATTTCTATTTTCCCGATAAGCTATCTTTTCTCCTTACGGCGCTACTCTTCCCCTTATAGGTATTCCTCTCTTCCTTACCCGGCAAAACATCCTCTTATTCCACTTCTTGGAGCACCTCCTAACAAGGTCTTCGATTCTCTTCAGCCGCCGCATATACTTCCGAATTAAATTCAGCTCGAGATATCTATAATTCTAAGCAAGGCTTAACGAGTAAGATTTACTCGAAGCCGACGGTTAAGATTTCCTAATCTTACGAATAGTACGACGTTATTTAAGTCCCCCTATTTCTAGCAATACTACTTATCTCCGATCCTCTTTCTGGACTGTCTCTCTAGCCTGCTTAGAGTTCGCTGTCCCAGTTATAACCCTAAGCGGAAGGGTTCTTACTAGCTTACCGAAAAAGCCAAGATACGAAGAACGATATACGAACTAGGACGACATCTCTCCTAGTTCTTAAATGCTTGCGTCGTGTAAGTTTTCCAGAAAGAGTAAAGGTCTATCTTTCTAATAATATTTACTATATAAGGTTCCATATCTCTTTACCTTAGTATTAGAATTAGCGTCGTCGATAAAAGTGACGTACTCCTTCGATGCCGATAGAGGAGGTGGGGAATCCATTAGCTCGCGGATCTTAGGAGACTTAGGAGAGTTCCCTATTACGTGTACACTACTATATAATACACGCTTTATAGTTTATTATAGCTATTACGTAATTATTAATTATTTTATAACTACATATCTAAATAAGCTATTATTTTATAATTATTAGTATAAATATCTAACTATCTTATTAATATAATTTATAACCCTATAAATATCTTAGTGTTATAATATTCCTTCGCGACTAAGTAGTATACTATTTAGCACCCTTCGCCTCTTTATCGCTATTAGTATTAATAATAAGCTATTATTAGTATACTAGTATAATAGTTAATACTATTAGTATACTATCTTAGTAGTTAAGTATTACGAATTACTCTACATAAGGTAAGTCTTATACTTTAAGAGTTTACTCGCTAAGGAGTAGTAATATAATACTAGCCTAAGGTAAAGGTATATAGTTACTTATAATAGCGTAAAGTAGAATAATACTCTTATATCTAAAGATAGGGGTTAGAGTATAACTAAGATTAACTATAGAAGATATTTAGGGATAGGCTATTAGCCTATATATATATTACTTAGTACTTAGTATACTTAGTATACTTACCTACTAAGTATACTAAGTACCCCTAAGTATAGTACTCTATACTACTTAGTTATATAACTACTAAGTAGAACTAAGTACTCTTATTATATAACTCTATATAACTCCCTTAAGTAACCTTCTATAGTATACTTTAAGTGAGGTCGCTCTAGAGATTAAGTTATAATACTTTTCTCTCTCTAGATCTATTTACTATTCTAGTATATATAAGATAAGTTTCCCTTAAACTCTTATTTCTTCCTTCTAGTAACTAACTATATCTTAGTTCTATATCTCTAAAATAAATTACTCTTTTATTATTTATTAATATAATCTTATTTTCTAGATTAAGACTCTTAGAGTCTAGAAATTTAATATAAATTATTATACTTCTTATTAAAATATAAATACTATTTACTTTACGCTAGATAATTATTTAAAGTATTCTTCTTATACTAAGAAGGGAGTATTATATTATAATAAGATCTTTTTAGTAAATAAGTTTAACGCGCTTATTATATAATATAATTATCTTATTAAGGTAGCTTACTATAAGGGCGAGGAACTAAAAGTAGTAGTAGCTAAAATAGCTTATATATAAGTAAGTATAGCTCGTACTTAAGCTAAGTAGGAGTAGCTTTATTATAAAGCTAAGGAGTTACTAGAAAAATAAAAATAAATATTAGTTTAAGAGGCTAATACTTTAAATAAGTTAAATTATATTAACTCTTCTCTAATTACTTTCTTTACTATCTTTATAGCCCTAGATAATACTTAGCTTAAGTAAATATTTAAGTTAATATTAGGTTCTATAGTTAGTTTTAAGGGTCTAATCTCTATTAATTATCTCTTAGTCTAACCTTTCGCTTTTAGTAGTATTATCTAATTAGGCTCTTTAGTAAGTTTTTAGTAAGTTCCTATATATTCTCGGACTTATTATACTTTAACTACTTAACTAAGTAGTATCTTAGTTTTTTATTAGAGTAGTTAAAGATATATTTTATATTATATAGTAGTTCCTAAGTTTCTTTATAAATTAGTACTAGTCTTAGTTTAGTATTTAGTAATACTTTCTCTAATAGTAATTTATAGAAAACTAAGTAAATATTTATATTAGTAAGTAATTTTATTTTAAATATAACTAGTTCTAGCTTTCTTTTAATTTTATATAGTCTAATCTTTATATAATTAAGTTTATTTAATA